>CM052799.1:69199090-69404417 GCA_028533885.1 Nasua narica
AGAGAAATTAAGGAGTCGATTCCATTTACAATTGCACCCAAAACCCTAAGATACCTGGGAATAAACCTAACCAAAGAGGCAAAGAATCTGTACTCAGAAAACTACAAAGTGCTCATGAAAGAAATTGAGGAAGACACAAAGAAATGGAAAAACATTCCATGCTCATGGATTGGAAGAACAAATATTGTGAAAATGTCTATGCTACCTAAAGCAATCTATACATTTAATGCAATCCCTATCAAAGTACCATTAATTTATTTCAAAGAAATGGAACAAATAATCCTAAAATTTATATGGAACCAGAAAAGACCACAAATAGCCAGAGGAATGTTGAAAAAGAAAACCAAAGTCAGCGGCATCACAATTCCAGACTTCAAGCTCTATTACAAAGTGGTAATCATCAAGACGTGTGGTACTGGCACAAAAACAGACACATAGATCAATGGAAGAGAATAGAGCCCAGAAATGGAACCTCAACTCTATGGTCAACTAATCTTCGACAAAGCAGGAAAGAATATTCAATGGAAAAAAGACAGTCTCTTCAACAAATGGTGTTGGGAAAACTGGACAGCCACATGCAAAAGAATGAAACTGGAACATTTCCTTATACCACACACAAAAATAGACTCAAAATGGACCAAAGACCTCAATGTGAGACAAGACTCCACCTCTTCGACCTCAGCCACAGAAATTTCTTCCTACAAACATCTCCAAATGCAAGGGAAGCAAGGGCAAAAATGAACCACCGGGACTTCATCAAGATCAAAAGCTTTTGCACAGCAAAGGAAACTGTCAACAAAACCAAAAGACAACTCACAGAATGGGAGAAGATATTCACAGATGACATATCAGATAAAGGGTTAGTATCCAAAATCTATAAAGAACTTTTCAAACTCAACACCCAAAGAACAAATAATCCATTCAAGAAATGGGCAGAAGATATGAACAGACAATTCAGTAAAGAGGACATCCAAATGGCCAACAGACACATGAAAAAGTGCTCAACATCACTCAGCATCAGAGAAATACAAATCAAAACTACAGTGAGATACCACTTCACACCAGTCAGAATGGCTAAAATTAGAAAGTCAGGGTACGACAGATGTTGGCGAGGATGCGGAGAAAGGGGAACCCTCCTACACTGTTGGTGGGAATGCAAGCTGGTACAACCACTCTGGAAAACTGTATGGAGGTTCCTCAAAATGTTGAAAATAGACCTAGCCTATGACCCAGCAACAGCACTACTGGGTATTTACCCTCAAAATACAAATGTAGTGATCCAAAGGGTCACATGCACCCGCATGTTTATAGCAGCAATATTCACAATAGCCAAACTATGGAAAGGACCTAGATGTCCATCAACAGATGAATGGATAAAGAAGAAGTGGTATATATATACAGTGGAATACTATGCATCCATCAAGAGAAGCAAAATCTTGCCATTTGCAACGACGTGGATGGAACTAGAGGGTATTATGCTAAGCGAAATAAGTCAGTCAGAGAAAGACAATTATCACATGATCGCTCTGATATGAAGAATTTGAGAGGCAGGTCAGGGGGTTATGGGGGGTTGGGGAAGAGAAATGAAACAAGATGGGATGGGGAAGGAGACAAACCATAAGAGACTCCTAAACTCACAAAACAAACTGAGGGTTGCTGGGAGGTGGGGGGTAGGGATATGGACATTGGGGAGGGTATGTGCTATGGCAAATGCTGTGAAATGTGTAAGCCTGATGATTCACAGACATGTACCCTGGGGCAAATAATACATTATATGTTAATAAAAAATTTTTAAAAATCCAGATACATCAACGATTGGAATTGAAGTTTTCAATATATCCCTCTCAGAATCAAGTTAAGCATAGCAAAAATAGAAAAAAGTTAAAATATCAAAACTAACAATGAATCTACATGAAAGTTGACACCCAACAACAAGAGAACACATATTTTCTTGGAATAAAGAAAATTAATTTCAGAGTTCCACAATGAGAATCTCAATAAATTTTGTAAAATTTTTATCATACCTATTATATCATCTATTAGAAAAAAAATGGAAAAATCAATAACAATAAGCTTAAAAGCTGTATATGTATAGAAGCTAAATAACTTATCACTAAATAACCCCTCTACCAAAGGAGAAAAAAAAATAAGGGAAAATAAAAACACCAAGAGAAGAAAAACTGTGCAAAAATTTTATAAAAAGTTTTAGGCCATAGTTAAAGTGATATTCAGTAGGAAATTTATAGTTTTAAATGCATACAGCAGAAAGCAAAAAATATTGGAAAAAATAAGCAATGAAGGAAGATGGGGAAAAAAAACAATAGAACAAATCCAAAGAGACAAAGAAAAATAAAAGGAAGATAATAACAAAGATAAATAAAATAAAGAAATAAAACACATGGAAACAACAGAGAAGATTAACAAAATCAAAAGCTAGAATTTTTAAAGCCTTAATGAGAGAGAAAGCTGATAAAAGATAATCATATCCCTTTCAATTATGAACCTAGATTCAAAGTTAAAGAGATGGTAAATAGATGATAGAACAGAATCTTCTAGCTAATATAATCAGCGGTTTAAAAAAAAATAAAGTATGAGCAGGATTAATCCCAGTAATTCAAGAAATATCAGGAAATCTATCCACACAATACATTATATTAAGGAATTAAAGAAGGAAAAGTGTATGATTATCTCAATACACTCCAAAAAAATAATGGTAAAAGTTCACCATCAATTTTTTATTAAAACACTCAGAAAACTAGAAATAAAAATTTCCAAAATTTATAAATAGCTATAGATCTAAAAGAACTATAACAAACATTATGCCAAAATGGAAAACCATAGACATATTCCAATTAAAATTGTAATAAATAAAAGAATGCTACTATCACCACTACCAAACATGAGACTTAAAGTCTTGTTCAGTGTTATATGCTAGGCAAAAGAAATAAGAGGTATAAACATTTCTTTCCATATATGATCATCTCCATTGAAAACACAAAAGAATCAATAAACAATAAAATTAGTAACAGAGTAGAGCCAGGTTGGCATATATAAAGTCATTCCTCTATGTCAACAATGACCAAATAGATAAAAAGATATTGATTTTAGAAATATAAGGAAAAATAAGATGCCACTCAAAGCAGCAATTATAAATATAAAATATCTATCAGGACCAAACAGGGGAGTATCACTACTTTTAGTTTTTAAAATGGAGGGAATTAAAGCTGTAAATTCATTTCAAAAGTGATAGAAGAGCTAAAAAGCAAGACAGGACAGTGAGCCAACCCCGAGATCCGCAACAGAAAGAACCCATTCCCACTGCTAAGTAGGAAAAAGTGTTATGGCTGGAGCCCAGGGGCCAGGCTTACCAGGGAGTAGCTGAAACCATGGTGGACCTGTCCAACAGGAACTAGAGCTTGAAGAGGACAGAGAGAGGAAATCACTGTGGCTTTTCTCTTCTTCCTGCCCTCTAATCTCCCACCACTGTTTCCAATCAACACAACCAAGCACGAAGCGGGGAGGCGTGGAAGTATAGAAAGCTCAGCTTATCTCTCTAGGATTGCAGCTCCTATCATCAGGTGCCTGCACCCACTTCCACGACTCTTGCCTCTAGGTTCTACAAAGAGCTTCCTCTGATGGGTCCATCAGGCCTAGGGGCAGTAGAGGCTTCAAGCTATTGCTCATACCATGGCCCGTCACATCTTTCATTTCCCTTACCCTGCCTAGGAGTCTATAAATAGTCCCTTCATTGAGCTTTTCAGTTAAATCCTCCGAGGTGCCATTTGCTTCCTGACTTATAAATGCCAAGTAGGAAATGTTAACTAACACATGCAACAGGACAAAAACAAAAACAAAAACAAAAAAACAAAAACAACAACAAAACCTCAAAAAAACAAAAACCAGAAATGTAATGAACTCTGTTCACAAATTGTGTTTTCTTCTGGAGTCATCTTCCATTGTCAGAAAAGCAAAATTTCAGACTGTAGATTAACAAGGAGAAGGTTCTTCCCTACATTTGAAATAAGATATAATTCAGTTGATTAAAAAACTCAACTTTCTTTTCAAAGTTTCTTCTTCCAGTGAGGAAAGTAGGTTGAGACCTGTGTTGAGACTTGTGTTCCCCTAAGGGGAACCTGTTCACCAGGTTGAGACTTGTGTTCCCCTAAGGAAAGGTCGAAGAGCTCTAAAAGCAACCAAAAAATGAAATTTAAAAAGTCCTTCGTAGAATACATTGCACAAAGTGCTTCTAATCACTGGTTTCCAATAACTGTCAAACAGGAATCCTGTTTAATTTCTTTAGCTATTTTCTTCTTTTTTATATTCTTGATTTTGAACTTTAAAATGAATAATTTAGAACAAAGATTGTCATCTATAAATTTTATCATCCCTTCTTTGGGTAACTATGGTATTATGGATTAAAGGCATTCATAATAGATATCCTCATTCATTACAGATATTTTCAATTTCTGAACAATTCCTTGGAAGAGAAAAAAGAGTTATATGTCAATTTCTTAGAAAAAGAGATTGTGAATTAAATCATTTTTTATATGCAGGGAAATAACCCAAATCTACCAATATTAATGGCATATGTCACTTTTAGGATTAGAGTTTTACTCCTATTCTTCAAATACCTCTACCTTTATTCTAAAAATCCTGCCGCCAATCTAAGAAGATCCCTTTTCTGAAAACTTTTTTCCTCCCTACCTCATTGGCTAATAAATAAAATGCTATTATATTGACTGTCTGTCAATTTATAAAAAGTTAAATGAATTTCATAGGGATTGGTGGTATATGGTCAGGCTACTTAGGGTAGAAATTTCACTGTTTCTCCTCTGGGTAAGATTTCAAGCCATTTGGGTTATAAAAAGGGGTAGGAAAGTTCTTTGGATCCATGAAGAGTCTACATTTCCCTGAGAGAGTCCTCTTCAGGGCCTTTTACAATGAAAAAGAGAAAGTTGATGATGAATTTAAAAACCTACTAATGCAACAATCTACATTGCATATTTTAAATATATCTAAACTCAGAGTGCCTCTTCATCACAAGCTATATTTTCACTACAATTTACTTTGTATAGGAGTAGTTACTGGATAGAGCTAGAAATTTAAAAAAAAAAACCTATGAAAGAATAATTCGACCTTGCAAGTTACTCTTTATCATTAGGATGAGTAACTTCATCCAGGGTTGTGTCTTAGGATGTTTCATCATTTTTCCTCTAAGAAGGAAAATAAGAGTTCTATTATGAGTTCAGGGATTCTAAGCAACTCCTTCAACTTGGTGTGCTAGTTATAAGGCAGAGGAAGAGTTTAGGGTTATTTCCCATTTTACTAGAAATTTGTTCATTTTCTTGTGTTTAAAATATCCTATTAAATGCTCTGAAAAGACAGAGATGCAAATGCTTGGAGCAAGGTATGTCCATGAATGGTGATGCATCTGTTGATGTTTTTAAGGAACACCATGCCCTCCTCATAGGAAATCACACCCACAGTACAGCCGTACAGATTTGGCCCCATCTGTATAAGCAACCCGACAATTTTAAATTAATTCTATAATTCCTGGCAAGTGCTCATATATTGTAGAAAATTATTTTACATAATTGAATTTTAAATGTGTCTTTAAGAATATTTGTTTCCCGGGGCGCCTGGGTGACTCAGTTGGTTAAGCAACTGCCTTCAGCTCAGGTCATGATCTCGGAGTCCCGGGATCGAGTCCCATATGGGACTCCCGGCTCTGCGGGAAGTCTGCTTTTCCCTCTGAACTTCTCCCCTCCATTCTCAGTCTCTGGCTCTCTAATAAAAAAATAAATAAATCTTTAAAAAAAAAAAAAGAATATTTGTCCCCCCCCCAAAAAAGAATATTTGTTTCCCAAAAAAAGGGGGGGGCCTGGGTGGCTCAGTTGGTTAAGCATTTGCCTCTGCCTTTGGCTCAGGTCATGATCCCAAGGTCCTGCATTCAAGCCCCACAAGGGGGAGCCTGCTCCTTCCTCTCTTTCTGCCTGCCACTCCCCTTGCTTGTCCTCTCTCCCTCTCTGTCTCTGTCAAATAAATAAATAAAACCTTAAAAAAAAAAGTCACCAAAAAAAAAAAGGAGCATTAATTATAATAATTCATCAGAGAAGCAGCAAAGTGGGAAATAAGGGAAGGAAGGTTTTTCAGTGAGAGAGAAGAAAAGGTTCTGTGAGATTAACAATGACAGAGATGAATGGAAGTTGTGGTCCAAAAGCAGAATTTCAGAGCTAGGAATTCATACTAGCTCCAGGTGAAATGAAGAGTCAAAGAAGTTGTTGGAAAATGAGGAGGATGATAAAACTTTGGAGTCAACATATTAGAAAAGTCATAAGCACTGATAATGAAATAACCAAAGAAAAGGATAGCAAAAGGTGTGTAGAAAAATACAGCAAAAAAAAACAGGACTATAAATGTTATTAATAAAAACAATATCCTTGGGGCACTTGAGTGGCTCAGGTGATTAAGCAGCCAACTCTTGATTTTAGCTCAGGTCATGATCTCAGGGTCTTGGGATCCATCCCTTTGTGGTCAGGCTCCACACTCAATGGAGAATCTGCTTCCCCTCTCCCTCTCCCTCTGCCCTTCCCCTGGCTTGTGCTCTCTCTCTCTCTCTCTCTGAAATAAATAAATCTCACATAAAATAAAATAAAATAAATCTTTTAAAAATAACAAAAATAAAAGCAATGTCCTTAAATTAAAAAAACTTTTAAACTTTCAGATCATTAACTATGTTGACTTTTAAAAGAGAACACTTTAATCCATCATCTGTATCCAAAACTTCTAAATCAAAATGTTCTATAAAGTGCACGCAAAATAAATTACTCTAACTTTAAATATACTTAACAATTTTTCTTCAAATTTGGCTTCCTTTTCATTTCTCATTAAGAGCTGAAATCCTGCCAATGTTGAAGTGTATAGTTGTACCTATTTTTAGTTAAAGTTTAAAAGACGTTTTTATTATCTTTTTCATTATCTCCCCAAGCAATAACATTTCAGGAAACCTGTTCTAGTTTCCCCCCAAATAGGCAAGGATTTTGTTCTAGCATGACAAATTTCACCTCACCACCATTCTTTAGTTAATTTTTCCAGTAAAGATTATTTTTATTTTTTTCTGATCCTTTTCATTAGAGAAGAGATGCAATGTGGGAAAAAAATAGCCTTTAAATCAATTCTTTAAACTTATTTCTTTACATTTAAATTAAACTACTTTGTTTTTTAAGTACATGTAATGCAACCTCTGAAGGCTAGATTATAAATGAGGTTTAGCTATTTAGGAAAAGACTGACCTCTAAAACTAAGCAGGTAGAAAGAGGCTGATATGTTCTTTCTGTTTAAATCATGTCTGTAAATGACTACCGAATCAATATTTCTCACCTTTGAGAAATATTTTCAATTTTTAACTTTATGTAGTTTATTTTAGAAAAACAAGATCTATTGAATGTGCCTTTTTATGCCTTTTTAATCTATGTATTCTCCTCCACTTATTCCAAACCTTCTTATTACCATTTTATCAACCTCATACCTCAACACTCATCACACTAAATCCAGTCTTTTGGAGTCTTTTCTGTTTCTTCAATTTTGATAAATACTAATTAATCACTAATAAATAGAAATCATTATAAATTAATTTGAACTGTGGTTGCTATACCCAAAGTATAGAAAGCAAAAGCAAATCATCTAAACTGACTTGCAATGTTTACTAAAGCTAATCATATGCCTACAGTATTACATATATATTTTATGTATACATAATATATATATGCGCTTACTTCCACCAAAAAGCATGTTCAAAAATATTCATATAAATGTTATTCAGAATATGCAAAACCTGAGATGAATCTAAAGGTATCTCCACAGGCTAAAAAGTAACAATGAAATATTATGTTACGGTAAAAAAGAACCAAAATAAACAAGTTCAGCAATGTGGCAGGATATAATATAAAGATTTTTAAAAATCAGTAGTGCTTCCATACAATAGCAGTGAACAACCCAATAATGAAATTAAGAAACTATCCCATTTATAACAACAACAATGGAATAAACTACCCGGGAATAAAATTGAACAAAAGAAGTATAGGACACATACAGTAAAATCTATAGAAAGTTATTGAAAGAAATGAAATAAGAGCCAAATAAATGGAAAGATACTCCATGTTCATGGTGCAGAGAAGTTAACATTGTTGAGATGGAAATACTCTCCAAGTTGTTCTACTGCTGCAGTGTCAACCCTATCAAAATCCCAGCTTTGTTTTTGAAAAACAAATTGACAATCTGGACTCAGAATACCCAAAATGATCTTGAAAAAGGACAACAAAGTTGAGGGACTCACACTCTCTGGTTTTAAAACCTACTACAAATAATGTGTCACTGACATTAAAAAAGACATAAAGATCAATGGAACAGAATTTAGTGTCCAGGAATAAACTCTCATGTTTATGGTCAATTGATTTTTGATAAGGGTACCAAGACAATTCAATGGGGAAAAAATTGTCTTTCCAAAAAATATTGCCTGAGAATTTTGATATCTACATGCAAAGGAGAATTTGAACCACTACCTCATACCATATACCAAAATTAACTCAATATAGATCAGACTTCCTAATGTAATGCTAAAACTATAAAATTCCTAGATGAAAACAGCAGAGTAAATATTTGTGACTTTGAATTAAGCAATAATTTCTTCAATATGATACCAAAAGCACAACAGCAAAAGAAAATAGATAATTGGACTTCATTAAAATTTAAAAACTTTGTGCATCAAAGACACTCTCAAGAAAGTGAAAAGACAACCCACAGAATGGAAGAAAATATTTCCAAACATATACCCAAAAGAGCCTTGTATCTTGAATACATAAAGAAACTTATAACTCAACAATAAAAATGCAAAAAACTCTATTTTTAAAATAGGTAAGTGAGCCAAATAAACATTTCTCCAAAGATATATAAATAGCCAACGAGTGCAGGAAAGATATCCAGCATCATTAATCTCTAGGAAAATGTAGATAAAAACCGCAATGAGATACTACCTCATACCCACTAGGACTGCTGTAATCAAAAAGATGGACAATAACTAGTGTTGGCAAGTATGTGGAGAAGTCAGAACTCATACGTTGCTGCTGGGCATGTACAATGGTGCAGCCACTTTGGAAAACAGTTTGGTGCTTCTTTAAAATCCTAAGCATTCATAATAACCAAGCAATTGCATCCCTAGGTATAGACCCAAAGAAATGAGAATGTACGTCCACATAAAAACTTGTGCAAGAATGTTCAAGCATTATTTTGAAAAGCAAAAAGAAAAAAGAAAGAAAAAATGGTTACAACTGAAGTGCCCATCGACTGATAGTAAATATAATATGGTATCATAAAATGGAATCTTAATTCAGCAATAAAAAAGAAAGAAATACTGATATATACTAAAAGAAAGATAAACCTTGAAAGTATTAATCTAAGTGGAAAAAGCCAGTCACAAAGGACCATATATTTTATGAATCCATTTTCATGAAGTGTCCAGAATTGGCACATCTGTAGAGAAGGAAAATAGTTTAGTGGTTGTGTGGGGCCTGGAAGGTTTGGGAGGTGAAGGTTGTTAGGCAAGAATGAGAATGATTGCTAATGTGCGTGGGATTTCTTTTGGGGGTGTTAAAAATGTTTTAAAATTGGATTTTGGTGATAGTTGCATAAGGGTTTAAATATGCAAGAAACTATTTGAGCTACATACTTCAAACAGGTGAATTTTATCCTATGTGGAATAGATGTCAATGGAGCTATTTATTTTTTCAAAGAATAACAAGATCCAACTATAATATACACAACATCATAAATGAATCTCACAGACATTATAGTGTGCAAAAGAAGCCAAACACAAGAGTATATATAATGTGAATCTATTTGCATGAAGTTCCAGAACTGATAAAACTAATCAAATAATAATAATAAAAGCCAGAATATTGATCATCTGTGGGAGAGTAAGTGTTGACCAAGGAAAGGCATAAAAAAAACTTCTGAGCTGCTAAATATGTTCTATATCTTGATTTGGATGGTAGTTACATAGGCATATATGTATATGAATATTTCATCAGTCTCTACACTCAATTTTAGTGCACTTTATGTTCTTTATAGTTTGTAAGTTGTGCCTCAATTAAAAAGTTGAAATAAAAACAACTGTATATTTTAGCACTTTCTGGGTCAACAAAACATAGTAAAACAGTAGATTCATATGCTGTTAAGAAGACAAAATTTAGGGGTGGCTGAATGGCGCAGTCACGAAGGGTCTTCCTTCAGCTCTGGTCATGATCACAGGGTCTTGGGATGGAGCCCTGCACTGGGCTGCCTGCTCAGTGGGGAGCCTGCTTCTTCCTCTCCCTCTGCCCCTCCCCCAGCTTGTGTTCTCCCTCTCTCTCTGTCAAATAAACAAAATCCTTAAAAAAAAAAAAAGGAAGAAGAAGGCAAAATTTAGAGTTGAAAATTCTTTCTTCCAATATTGTTCCCCACTTCCTGGCTAGAAGATCTTCTGTAAATTATTTAATATGCATGATTCTCTCAGTGTTAAAATGAAGATGATGATAATATTTGCCTGAAAGTTGCCTTGGTAGAGATTGCATATGAAAGTATTTCATGAACTGCATATGTTAGTAGATTTATTATGACTTCATGGAGAATGCAAAATTCATGTATTTTCAAAAAAACATGTATAGAGGTGCTCTAGAATTTTCTTAACTTAGACTCCTACTATAACAACTCTTACTAAGTTAGGCTTTGTGCTAAAATATTTGGACACTATGTGGGAAAAAGGAATAGTCCAGTGGAACTCATTGTTGTATTTTCTTTGCTCCGTCTAAATGAAGATCCCTTCATAAAGACCAGTGGGAGAAATTCTATATTTTTATATCACTTGATCACTTATTTGTTCTTTGACTTAGGGAAACTGATTATTTTTTTGAGATGCCTGAAAAGAAAAAAACAAAACAAGTGTGGCCTGTGCCCAACAAGGAATGGGGCTTTTCTACATGTATCTTGGACCTTAATTGTCACTCCTTCCTTTATTCTTTCCTTCCACTCATATTCTCTCTGCTTCAGTTCTCTGACTCACTCTAACTTGGTTTTATTACATTGTATATATCTTAGGATCCATTTCAACTCACCTTTAGAAAGGGAAATAATAATGAGCAAACAACAGCAATAGCAAACAACTTAGTTAAATAAGAATCCAATTTGTTAATCAACTGTGCTAGAAGTCAAACACATAGCAGCTCAAGAAATATCCATAGATGGAGATTGAGGTGCCCAATTTCACAGAATTGGCTAAAGGAGCATTTTTGGTGTCCCTTATGCTCATTTTAATACCAGAACTCCACTGACCAGAATGGAATCCTCAGAGGGCCGGGGATTTAGTACATTTTGTTTACTTCTCTAACCCCAGCAGAGGAACAGTGCCTGCCTCATGGTAAGCACTTCATTAGGGTTTGTTGAATTAATTAGTATAGTCTATAAAATGTAGTTTTTCACTTCTTCAAATCCATAGCTACGATTACACCAAATTTCTTACAAACTACCATGAAAATGTCAGGTATATACACATGGTTTACATGAGAGGTTCGGCCCCTGCCTTCCGCTCAGGTCATGATCTCAGAGTCCTGGGATCAAGCCCAGAGTCTGACTCTCTCTCAGCAGGGAGCCTGCTTCCCCCTCTCCCTCTCCCTGCCTCTCTGCCTGCTTGTGATCTCTTTCTCTCTGTCAAATAAATAAATAAAATCTTTAAAAAAAAAAAAAAAGAGAAGCAGAATTAAATGAAAAGTACCTCATCGATATAAGACAAACCAGATATTCTATTAGTGTTTTTTTAATGGAAGGTTTTTTTCCAGTGGAAATGATAACATGAATTCAATATGGAATTTTCCATGCAAAACGCTTGCTGCTCTAAATTCTACAAATAAGATGCTCAATTATTCTTCTCTCACAGAAGTATAGTTTTATCATAAAGTAATATACAACTTATTTTCTTATAAAATAAGTCATCCCTTTAAATCAGGCAGTGATCTTGTTATTTCGATTTCATATGAAGCATTTCTGCTGCACTTTATAAGAAAGATGGTAAAGGAACTTCTTAAAAAGACATTTAAGGATGGGTAGAACAGAAGAAGGGAGAATAGCAATAAAATATTGTAAGTTGGAAAGCAGATGGGTGAGCGTAATCAAGTAAGCAGGAACTGAAGCCTGAGCTAGCAACAGGGAACACTGAGAACCAACCTAATCTGCACCACAGAATTCTCACAGGACTCAGAAACTGGCAGCAACAGACTTTTCTGGAAGGGGGTGAAAGAGGGAGAGGCTTAAAATAAAAATGATTGCGTACAAGTGTTGTAAGAAGTAGTTACTCTTCCAGACACTCCCTCACTATAGGCCACTGAAATAAAAATCTCTCACCTTAGCAGACCATAATTTTTTCTCTAGAGGGGGCAAATGGAAACTTTTGTAACAGGAAGGCTAGGCACGGTTGTTAAGTATAACCTCTGAACCAAAGATGAGGACTAAGGGAAAATATGCCTATTGAAGGCAGATATTCCCAATGTTCAGAACACTGACTGGCAACCAGGCGGTCATGCTCCAGGCAGAAAATCAGAAAACTCTCCTCCAGGGAATCCAACTAGCCCAAGAACAAAGATACACAATGTTCACATTGGAGTGTCCCAGTAAAAAACAAACAGTCCACGCTATCTTCAAGTTAAATGTCAACTAGCCCCACTCAGGGGTCAAGAGCTTAGAGTTAGCTTTTAGTACCGAAAAACATGACCAGTTTTTGTATATTGACCTTTTACCCTATAACCTCTGTAAATTAGCTTAATAGTTGTAGATAATACTGGTTTGTTGACTCCTTTAAATATTCTACCTAATCAATCATGTCATCTATGACTAGAGATCATTTTACTTCTTTACTTATCTTTGTGCCTTTTATTTCCTTTCTTGCCTAATTGTGAAGGCTAGGCCCTCCAGTTCAATGTTGAACGGAAGAGGTGAAAGTCAGCGTCCTTGCCTTGTTCCTGATCTTAGGGAGCAAATATTTAATGGTTTAATGTTAAATAGGAGGTGAGTAATAGGTTTTTCATATAAGCCTCTAACAGATTGATGAAGTTCCCTTTGTTTCTAATTTGATTAAATGTGTTATTGTGAATAGATATTGAATTTTTCAAATACTTTTCTACATCTATTGGAATGATATATTTCTCCTTTTTTCTGTTAAAATGGTGAATTGACTGATTTTCAAATATGAAATCAACTTTGCATTCCTGGAATTTGTTTACCAACATTTTGTTAAGAACCTTTACATTTCTATTTATGAGTCATACTGTGTGGTGCGTGCACGTGTGTGTGTGTGTGTGTGTGTGTGTGTGTGTGTGTGTGTGTTTAAATATCTTTCCTTCTTTACGTATTTTTAATGCTTCTGTCTGGCTTGGGTATCAGGGTGTTATTGACTTCATAAATGAGTTGATTAAAGCCACTGTCCTATATTTTCTGAAAGATTTTGTGTAATATTGGTATTATCTCTTCCTTAAACGTTTGATAGAACCATTTGAGCCATCTCAGCCTGAGTTTTCCACATTTAAAACAGACATCCACACCTCCAAGGATTGCTCCTGATTTGACATTACAATCAACTAGCAAGCTTTGAAGAATATGCCCCAATAGCAGAGGTTTACATTTGATTGGTTTGTGGTGTTCCTAAGCATCATTTTTTTTTTTAGCCCCCTCGGTTGTTGTGATTATACTCAGAGTGGAGAATCTCTCCTGTAACATGAAAGCTAAAGACAAAAACCACCAGAAAAGAGCAAACTAAAAGAAAGAGAGATTGTGCAAGTAAATGACAACTCAAACAAACAAACTACTACTGATATTCTCAAAGACAATGGAGTAGATACTGAGACCATGAAGGAAAGAACAGATGTATAACTCAGAAGTTAAGCAGTACTGATTTCAAATGCTGGATCGCCACATTTTCCTGGTTTTGTGACCTTGAGGTAATTACTTGAGTTCTTTGAAACTGCCTCCTCACCTACAAAACAGCAATAATAATAGAATCACCTCTTGAGTTGCGGTGAATATTAAGTGAGACAACACTTGGAAAGCAGTTCAGAAACTGCCTGCCACAATGTATTAATTAGTAGTATGCAGCAGTCACTCTAGCTGAAACTCCTTTTATTATGACTTGTTACATTGAATCAAGTAGGAAAAAAATGCCCTAGGCAGCATTAAATTAAATAAGCTAACTGGTGAAATTACTATTTAAATCTAAAAAGCACTAACGCCCTTGATGGAGAAGGGTGGAACAAGGGGAAAGGGTGTAAATTAAAATTAGTTTAATACAGGGATGATTCACTTTTAAAATGTGTCCTCATTTATTATGAAAATTAGCTTGGAAGTTGCTTGCTCACATTTCCTCAGTATTCAGTACAAATTCAAATTTGCCACAGAAGTGTGGACACTCAACAGCGCCTGTGCAAAAATTACAGAACAAACCAGAAGAATGGCTCTATGGGTGACCGTTCATTATACATTTTCTTAAGCTTTAATCTAGTTTCATTTTCAGGATTCCCTAATTCAGTAAAGAGTAAAATAAATAACTATTAAATCTACAATTCTCTATTTCTGCTGCAGATTATTCAGACTTCTCAAGGTTGAAGGAAGAGATAAACTAATGCCTGGAAAGCACTTGACTTGGTACATAACCCCAGCAAACATTCATTGACATCATCATAATTATCATTATGATTCAGGGCAAAACTAGCTAATGGTGAACTTGAAATTCTTCACATACAATATAAAAATGTTAGCCCAGAATAGCTTTGTATCCTCTATCTTGAAAAGTCCATTTAGAATAGGTATTTGGGGCTCGACAGTTGTTTATTTTCTGATATATTCTGTGGGTAGACTATCTGTAATGTTTATTAATACTAAAGATACACAGAGTGGTCAGAATCATCTGACCAGTCCCATTCATTACTTACCATAATGCAGATCCAGCCAAAAATGTGAAAACAGCTTGTTGTTCAAGAGTTAATTAGACTAAGAGAAGAGGAACGTTCTTAAATTTTGACACAAATGGCAAGATGCCATTCCCTGGGTAGTTCTTATCTATTTGAACACACAATGAAGAGAATGACATCCTGTGAGGAAGACCCATGTCCCATCAGCATTAACTATCTGACTATCTAACTAAAGATAGTCCCCATTAACTATCTCACTTAAATTTACCTGCCTCAGGAGTCTACATATTGCTTTTTCCCCTTTTGTGGGCTCTTAGACAAGGTGGACAGCAGTAAAGCTCCCTAAGTCTCAGAGAGAGAATAAAAATTACATGTGTCTTAGCCGCCAATAAGCTTTCTGTGGAGTTGTCAGACCTGCAGTTAGTAGTGTTTAGATGATCAGCAAAATGTGTTTCAAAACCACCTTTCCCAGAAATTGCCAATAAAAGAAAAAAAATAATAAAAGTTCTTAGGTTATAAAATACCAAGAGGAAATGGTCCACTTTTCATGCAGTATGATCTGAGATAATATGAAAAGTCCAGAAATTGTCTGCTCCAAAAAGATCTCTCCTTGGCAATCAGGTAAAATCATCCTTCATAAAAAGACCTATTCTTATAGTTCCAGTTAGTGTCATTTGGAGAAGGGGGCACCATGTTAGCAAGAGCATCTTCAAATGGGAAAAAATTGGTGAGGTCATTACACGACAGGCATCTGGGCAAATGCAGGCAATTTTCTACTTTTATTTATCTTTGTATTCTTAGGAACATCTAGCCTACTTAGAGAAAGCAAAAGCTAACACCAGGGTAATAACAATCATCTTAACATTAGGTAAAAGGCCCGAAACTACTTATTTTTGGAGCTATTCAAAAGAAACACACAATTGTACATGCTCACATCAAGAACCCTAATTTTGAGATTGCATCCCTACCTAGAAAATGTCTTGATGACTCAGATTCCTCCTTGAATGAGGGGGGGCTTATTAGCTTTAAGATCCAAAACTTTTCACTCATGGACCTTCCTCAGCTGCCTGTAGAGACAAACCATTCCTGCAAAGGCTCCCAGAAGATATATGCCCACCAAGAATTGTCCAACGTCTTTATTACCCAATGTACAACTAATATCCAGTTGGGGATATTACATACATACTGGAATGTCAAGAGCCGTTGCTTTCACCCATAGGTTAGAAAATGTGCTATTTTTTTTTTTTTTCAAATACATGGGAATATTTTTCCCTTCTACTCCTATTGATGTGGGAAAGGCAAATGAAAAAAATTATATTTCCTTACTGCTCACAGCCCATTGACAACTCCTTGGAACAGGTAGAATGACTTTCCACTGGGAGCTCAGCGGGCGCCTGGAAGTTAATACCTTGCTAAGGGCAAAAAGCCATCTTAGCTTAACGTTATCCCAACCTCCAGGATCCTGTGAATCTACTTTAACACATGAAAATTCCTTTGGAAACTTCCTTTATCTCTACCCCACAAGATACATGTTGGCAATCATCCTCCAAGCAAACAGCCTACTGTTATATTCTCCAAGGGTCTTGTTACCAGGGTTTTACTAGAGTAATAAATGAATTTTTCCTAATAATAGCTAGCCCACTCAGGGTCCTGGAAACCTTGTTTCCAAAATTCCTTAGAGACTTACACTATCCCTAATCCCCTCCCAACTTGAAAATATATAATCAGTCACCCATCACAACCCCAGTACAGCTCTTTCTGCCCACAGGTCCTGTCCCCCTGGTTTAATGATACCACTTTTTTTGTACCAAAGACAACTCAACAATTCTTTCTTGGCTGTGGGTTCCGAACCCCAACATTTCCTACATCACTATGGTGCTTTACTTATTGTCCTAGATATTGTCCTAAGACAATATCTAAGAGAGATTTTACAAAGATGAAGCCACTAGATGGTTGCACCGATGATTACAAAACACTTCCATTTGAAAGATGCCCTCCCAAGTCAGGAAAGAAGACCAAATCTACAACAAGGACAATACCCATTGCTCCCATCACTTATTTCATCAAGAACATTTTTTTTAAGATTTTATTTATTTATTTGACAGAGAGAGTGAGAGACGGAACACAAGCAGGCGGAGTAGGAGAGGGAGAAGCATGCTTCCTGCCGAGAAGGCAGCTGTGGGACTCGATCCCAGGACACTGGGATCACAACCCGAGCTGAAGGCAGACACCTAATGACTTGAGCCACCCAGGCACCCCATCAATAGCATTTTTCTTGGAAAATGCTTAAGTAGATGATTCGACTATTTCTAGCGTGGATGTACCAAACATCCACATGATTCTAATTGTCGGTCAAAAAGAAAAATCTTATTAGAAAACTCAGAAGGCATTTGTTCTTTTACATCCTGGTGGTTTTGTGAAGATTAAATCATTATGTAAACTGACTCTTCATGGGTGATTCACTTAAAGAATGACTTCCTGTTTTGCTATACAGATAAATAACAACTGCATTTTACTGTCAGTATGGTCATTAAGGCAAGGACTCTTTCTGGCATTAGGTTGTATTTTAATTCTTCCATATTTGCCACTCATTGATACGTCTGAGACTGACCAAAATGACAAACCGATTTCCAAAAACAGCCTTTAATATACATACATATATATATGTATGTGTATTTGTGTGTGTGTGTATATATAGTGCATATATGTGTGTATATATATATATATATTTTAACTTTTTAGAAAAGCCAAAAGGCCATACTCCTGCACAAAGAGTTCAGCTCTCCTGAAAAACAGTCAACCCCAGTTGTATAATGAAAACTGACCATGTCTCTAAAAGCTCATGTGGAAGCTTTCCGCAGGATTTCATCACAATGCGGACTATGGTATTTGTATGGATGGGCTAGCTTAATAAGATGTTTCACCAGCTTCTTAACTTTCATTGCAAATATTTCTCCAGAAGCCAAGCCCTCCAATCCCACTCATTTTGTGGGTTTGAAGTATTAGTTATAACTTAAATTCTACAAAAACAAGCAGAAAGAGTTGTAAGCTACTATGCCTGTTGCTTTCTACACTGCTTGGCCATGACATTTTTTAAAAACTCTGTTTTAGCCCCAGTTAGCAGGAAATTCAGCGTTTTAGAGTCAGTATAATCTATATATCTGGAAATCTTCCACGAATTTCAAGTCCTTAAAGAACACTTGCCTCATTTTAAAACATATGCTGCTCATTCAGGCTTAAAAACAACAACAAGGATGACTGGGTGGCACAGTTGGTTAAGCAATTGCCTTCAGCTCAGGTCATGATCCTGGAGTCCCCAGATCGAGTCCCATATCTGGCTCCTTGCTTGGTGGGGAGTCTGCTTCTCCTTCTGACCCTTCCCCCCATGCTCTCCTCTCTCATTCTCTCTCAAATAAATAAAATCTAAAAAAGTAATAAATAAATAAAAATAAAAATAAAAACAACAAAGAGGAAAAATTCATTAAGCCAATGCATGAATCATATTTGGCTGAAATGTCAATTTAACTTAGTTAAAGTGACTTTTATTTTAAACTATTTTTGTGGCTTATTTAAAAAAAATTTCTATCGAATATCTATTCCTTTTATTAAAAGAAACAAACTATTTTTACTGTATTTTACCAATTATGTAAGGATAAAGATCTTTTTCTAAACCTTTATTGTTATACATATATGGTTCTTATGTGATTGGAATCATTGTGAACATACCACATGATTGCTATTTATTATTTAGCAGTTTTCTGTGTATCTCCAAAGTTTGCACATTTGTCAGATTTATAGGGTATAAAATTTTTTATTGATATACTACAGTGAACTAAATCATTTCCCCATATCTGGGCATTTTTTATGACTTTTAAAATATATGCATTATAGTGTAGTAGTTTCCTAGGGCTGCCAGAAGAAAGTATGACAAATTAGAATAACTTAAACCAATAGGAATTCATTCTCTCACAGTTCTGGAGAGTAGAAGTCTAAAATCAAGCTGTTGGCAGAGCCGCACTCCTTCTAAACCCTTAAGGGAAGATTCCTCTCTTGCCTCTTCCAGCTGCTGGTATCCCCAATCATTCCTTGCCTTGTGGTAGCTTAACTCCCATCTCCATTTGTGTCCTCACATGGCCAGCATCATCCATCTGAATCTCTTCTTTTCTTTTTATAAGGACACCAACTGTATGAACTAAGGATCCACCCTGCTCCAGTATAACCTCCAAATTAACTTAGTGTACATCTGCAACAACCCCACTTCCATATAATGTTCCTGGAAGGACATGAAATTGTAGGGGATATTTTCCCTCCCAGTGTGTGTACCCCGAACCATTATTTATAGATATGCTAACATTCTCTGTTTCCAAGGGACAGGAAAATAAAATGCCCTCACATTTTACATACATGATTTCCAAAAATGTATACGTATGTTATTTGTCTTATCTAACCAGTCTGCAGTTTCTGTAAGAAAAAAATTCTGCTTTTCATATTATTTTCTAAATCCTGATTATCCCACAGATATAAAATCCAGCTACCATCTACTATATATATGTAAGGGAATAAAAAGTTTTTATAGCCACTCTGAATTTAGTTTCATGTCCTCTAATCAATTCTCTTTAATCCCAAAGATAAAACTAACTTCCCACAGATTCTTATTTTTGACAGAGGTTTAGAATGAAATAAATAGCTTTCTCCTCCTCAAAGTCTATAGAAGAGATCCCACATCCCAGAGGAGAAGGGAAGCTTATAAAGAGAAAAAAAGAAAAAAATTTTTATTTCACCCTTTACCATCATCGACATTCTACAAATATTTTTTGATCTTTAAGAAACTCCAGTGTACTCTTTAAAAAAGGGAACATCATCTATTCAACGTGTGAAGAGTCTGAAAAGGCAAAGTGCAAAGTACATTCATCAGCTTTGCAAACATCCCATGAGAAAGGGGTATCTGCCATATATAGTTCCTTCCACTAACTTTCTAAAAAGAAGTAGACATTGAACACCCTTATTCCTTTCCCCTCAATTCATTCTCTGTGAATATGTCAGGACATGTTTTTAAGCATCTTGAATAACAATTTAGAAAACTACAAAGAAGAAAAAAATTGCAAAGCCAACACCTAAGGTCAACCACTTCACCTTTAGTGGGCTTTCTGCCAGAGTTTTTCCAGGTGTAGGTTTTTTAAAAAGGAGTCAGGGGAAGTAAACTTTTTCAACCTTCAAAGATCAGATAAATCCCATTTAAACTCTTCCAAAATATAAGGAAGAAACCTTTCAAATACCTATTTTGAAATCAGCAAAATTCTGATAAGAAACCTGACACAGATAGCCCACCAAAATAAAACAAAACACAAAAGAATAATGTATCAGTCTCACTTGTGGAAACTCTAAAAACACTAAATAAAATATGAGCAAATACAGTCAAAAAATAAAAATGTCAAAAAAAGGAGTGAAAAAATTATTTCATATTCAGAACTTTATTGATTTTAAACAGGACATTAGTAGGACAAGGAGACATTCTAATCATTGACTCAAATAATGCCAAATAAGACCTTTCATACAATTCAAATTGCATTTCTTTTTTTTTTTTTTAAAGATTTTTTTATTTATTTATTAGAGAGTGAGAGACTGAGAATGAGAGCGGAGAAGGTCAGAGGGAGAAGCAGACTTCCCGCAGAGCCGGGAGTCCAATATGGGACTCGATCCCAGGACTCCGGGATCATGACCTGAGCCGAAGGCCGTTGCTCAACCAACTGAGCCACCCAGGCGCCCTCAAATTGCATTTCTAACTAAGAAAGAACTCTGAGCAAAAATAGGAGTGAATGTTACTTCCTTGACATACTAATATTCATCTGATCATCATGCTTAATAATGAAAAATGAAAAAAGTTTCCCTTGATATCAGAAACGAAAAGAAATTCCAGTTTACTATTGTTTGCAAATGCCAAACAAGCATTCAGATAAGAGAAATGTAAGGTATCAATATAAAAAATAAGGTAAACTTACAATTATTTGCAGATCATATGCAAATATGTATGTATGCAAATACAAGTATGCATACATAATATGTATGTATTATACAAATGCCAGTATGCATAAAAAATTTGAGATTATCAACAAAAGGAAAAACCTAGAAACTGTAAGATTTTATTCAGTAGTTTTGCATAACTTTCACAAATAAGGCTGATCTGACGTTTCCTTTAGAGGAATCATCTATAGAATAGTGTTTTCTGGCTTCACAAATGGAATTTTGTACTGTTTCTTCTTTTTGTTTTTAAACCACTTAAATAGACTGAATATATCTGATTTTTGAGGGCTGAACAATTCACGTGTTAAAAAACAACCACAAAAAAAGCAAAACCCGGGCGCCTGGGTGGCTCAGTTGGTTAAGCAACTGCCTTCGGCTCAGGTCATGATCCCAGGGTCCTGGGATCTAGGCCCGCATCGGGCTCCTAGCTCTGTGTGGAGTCTGCTTCTCCCTCTGACCTTCTCACCTCTCAAGTTCTGTCTCTCTCTCTCTCTCAAATAAATGAATAAAATCTTAAAAAAAAAAAAAAAGCAAAACCCTATGCCTGAAGAAAACCTGGTAGGAACCAGGTAAACTACTTACAAAATAATCAGATAGTCAACAGGTTTCTTTTATACAAGCATAACCAAGTACACAATACATGGATTCAAAAATACTATCTATAATAGCAGAAGTCTAAGGATAAATCTCAAAAGACACATGCAGAACACATACACACCCCAAAAAAGAGAAGAAGAAGAAAAAAAAACAACTTCAAGCTTCTGCTGAGGGCCATAGGGGTGATAGATAAATAGAAAGATATATCATGATATTGTATAGGAAATGCCAATAATATAAAAGAATATTAATGGTTGAATTTCTTAATTTAATGAGATCCCAGTGAGAAACAAAGAAGTTTAAGATTGACGGAAGCTTTAAAAATAATGGCTATGCACCCATATATCTGATAATGGGTTAATATCTACAATGTATAATTAGCTTTATCAATATAATTATATAGATATACATATATCTTATACATATCATACAACTCAAGAGCAAAAAATTCCAATAATTCAATTAAGAAATTGGCAAAGGATCTGAATAGACATTGTTCCAAAGAAGGCATATAAATGGTCGATAAGTACACAAAAGTTGCTCAACATCACTAATCATCAGGGAAATGCAAGTCAAAACCACAATGAGATATCATCTCACAACTATTAGGATGGCTATTATCAAAAAGACTAGAGATAACAAATGTTGGCAAGGATATGGAGAAAAAGGAATCTTAATGAAATGTTAGTAGGAATGTCAACTGTTACAGCCACCTGAGAAAACATTATAGAGAGTCCTGAAAAAATTAGATAGTACTACTATATGATCCAGCAATTCCACATCTGGGTATATATCCAAAGGGAACAAAAACAGTATCTTGAAGAGATAGTTGCATTCCCATGTTCATTGCAGCCTTTTTACAAGATATGGAAACAACTTCAGTGTCCACTGATGGATGAATAAAGAAAATATGGTGTTTATATATACATATATATATACACACGCACATATGTATATGTATATGTGTGTATATATATATATATATATATATACACACACACACACACACACACAATGGAATATTATTTAGCCGTAAAAAGGAAAGAAATCCTGCCATTTGTGACAACATGGCTAAACCCAGAGAGCATTATCCTAAGTCAAATAAGCCAGAACAGAAAGACAAGTACTGTTTGATCTCATTTATATGTGAAAAAAAAGAATAACTCATACAGAGAGTAGAAAAAAAATAGAAAAAAAAGAGAAAGAAACAAAGAGTAGGATGGTGGTTACCAGAAAAATAGGGAGATGTTCGAGTACAAACTTTCAGTTCTAAGACAAATAAGTTCTGAAGATCTAATGTACAAAATGGTGACTAAAATTAATAATATCAAACTGTATATTTGAAATCTTCTGAATAAATTTAAAAAGTTCTCATCACAACAAAAATAAGTAAAAGGTAATTATGTGAGGTGATGGATATGTTAATTAACTTAATTGTGGTAAATATTTTATAATTTATATTTATATAAAATCACAGTGTGCACTTTAATTTTCTTTGTCAATATATCTCAAAAGGGCTGGATAAAAGGAGAAAAATTTTTAAATAAAAATTAAAATCCTTGGTAACTCTGAAGTTTACCCGGAAAAATTTATATGTGAAAATAGCTAAGAGAACCAGAAAAGAGAGAAGCAACCAGCACTGTCAGCATTTAAAATATTTAAGATCACAGTATTTAAAACAGTATCATATTGGTGGAGGGATGAACAGACACAGCAATGAATCAGAATCCAGAAACAGATCCAAATGCCTATGGGGATTTAATCTGTAATAAGGGTGGAATTTTTAAATAATGGAGTAAAGATGGATTATTTAATAAAAGATATTTGAAAGTAGAGTAATAGTTGGAAAAGTTAGTTGGATTACTACTTAATTACTTATAATAAAATTAATTCCAGAACAATAAAAGTCTTAAATTTTTTAATGAGACTTTTTAAAATTTTTTAAAATTTTTTTATTATTTTTTTAATGAGACTTTAAAGTAACTAGAAGAAAGCAAGTGAAAGCCAGAAGTCACAAAGGCAAAATTTGTTCTCCTTGATGGAATAATACACCCTATCACTTCTTGAGGCAAAGATGCACTAAACAAAGTGAAATGACAAAGGAGTAAAAGTGCATGGGTATGGTATACATGTGACAAAGTGCGAATTTTAAAGATGTGATATACTTGACAAAGTGCCAATCTAATAGGAAAGTATGCTATCTTTGTTTTAATTTTCAGTTCTGTAATTATAAAGGAAGTCGAGCTTCTTGCCATGTGTTTATTGGCCATTTATATTTCTGAGCCGTTTTGAGGGATAGGGAAGGGAAAGGAATTGAGTGAGGATGTAGTCTCAGCTGGAGTCCGGCTGAAGCCTGGTCCCACCGGTTTGCTGTGGAGCATGAGTCACACCACAGTTAGCTCAGCTTGAGACAAGGGGGCTTGTTCTCTTGTACTCCCATGCCAGTCAATCACTGACTAGGGGCTGAGGATGCAGAGTAGGTAAGCTATCTGTTGAGATGGCTCCCATTCACGGAGTACGGTTCTTGAAAAAGGGTATAGTCGTTATCTCATTGCTGCTAAACCATCCTGCGGCTGGAGGAGGATACATGCCCTACTAACGGGGATCTGGGAACGGCAGCAACATCGTCTCCTGCTGTCACCAAAATAATCTCACCGTGTTGTCCTGAGCTCCAACTACCCAAGAATACTTAATGTTTTTTTAAATATGCCTGGCACATCCATTATTTCATGCCTTTCCTGGACTAACTCTTCTACCCTGTCCAACTGTCCAAGTCCTACTCAACCTTTGATACATCCTAACCTTTTTACATCTGTGAGAGTTCTGTCTCCTCAATTCAGAATGAATTAGCCCTATGTCTCCCATTGGAGTTTCTTCGTACCTCTCTTGTGCCATTTATTTTTATGTGCTTTTTTTTTTTTTTTAAAGATTTATTTATTTACTAGAGAGAGAGAGACCGAGAATGAGAGGGGAGAAGGTCAGAGGGAGAAGCAGACTTCCCACAGAGCCGGGAGTCCGATATGGGACTCGATCCCGGGACTCCAGGACCATGACCCGAGCCGAAGGCAGTCGCCCAACCAATTGAGCCACCCAGGCGCCCCTTTATGTGCTTTTTAATACAGTTAAATGTTCACATTTTCTTTCTCCCAAATCAAGATGGAAGTCATTCATTTCATCCTGCAGTTTGTAACAAATGACTAGAAGCTTGGTCTTCCTCAAAAGTTTATAAATGCCTTTAGTGTGAAAACATAGTCTTAGTCACCATCTTTCATTCCCTTGGTATCTAGCATGAAACCCAATTAATGTTTGCTGAATTGAGTTGAATCAAGTATAATACCAAAAAAATAAAAAGCAACTGTTTTTCTATCTGGCCCATCTGGTATGGAAATAAAAAAAAAAAAAAGTTAAAAAAAACCCACACCTGATTTCTCATTTCCTGGTTTTCTTTTCAGTCTATTCCTCTCTCTCTTTTGTGATTCTATTAACCCTTCAGTATAAACATTTTATTCACTCCCTTCAAATTTTTTCATGTACCAACAAATAGCATAATTCAACTGATTATCCTCTATTATAATTCAATCTTTTACATCTTTTAGTGGTGATGATTAAGAAAACAAAAGCTTTGTGTTCTGTTTTTAGAGTTTCCCCATTAATTTTCTTTATTATGTTGAGGTCATTTTACCTCTCAGAAAATATGTGACCCACAAATTTGTTTGAAAAGCATTCTTTTCAAGGACCTCTCTCTTTTTTTTTAAAGGACCTCTTATATTAGGCATTTGCCATTCCCTTTTGATATGGATACAAAACTTGAACACTGTGTAAAAAGTGGTCTCATTTATAAAAGAAACAATTGATGCTATTATTTCCAACATGCTCATTTCACAGACATGGGAATATGGAGAGTCAGAGGTTATGATCAAGTTTCATACTTGCTTAAAATCCTTTAATGGTTCTCCAAGGCTCATAGGACAAAGTGTAAACCTCTCAATATGGCTTGCGAGGGCCTCTATGACTTGTTCTCTGCTTTATCATATGATATTACTGCAGCTATAAAAAGCTACTTATACTCTGCCAAACTTACTCTGTGCTCTGACACCTCTCACTGAATCTTTAAAATACTCTGTTTCCAATACCTTGGAAAACATACCAGCACTCTCATATCCTATCCCATTGTACAATTAGCTCCTAATAATCCTTCAGGTCTTAGACAAGATATAACTTCTTGTGCTCAAACTTCCCAGACACCCCCAATTCTTTAGGTGTCCCTTCCTCAGGCATCTAAAGTACTCCACTTGAACTTAGCATGCTAAATTTGTCACTCCTATTTCCTGATCTGGAATTTCAAATCACACCTCCCTCACCCAGCATTACCCATCCCTTCTACTCCAAATCTATTATTTGTTTTTCATAACATTTGTCACTTTCTGACATACCACAGAATGTATTCAAGGTTTACTCCTGGCCATGACAGAGTTGCTGGTATCAAATTAGCCCTACTGACATGAACACCTATAAAACTAGAAAAAAAAAAATATAAGAAACAAATATTTCCAGAAACGGGGCAACCAGCAGCACTCTTTATGATCCCTAAGTGAAGGGCAATTTCAAGGTTAGCTCCACAATAGCCTTGGCTTTCTGCCTGGAAGCACCTTCCAGACTGTAGTGCCAGGAGGTGCAGCCCAAGCAGAGCATGGTGTGGTCTTGCTGAACTGAGGAGAGAGACTGGACCTCAGAGCTACTGAGGTGACTGGAATTTGCAGGAAAGAATATTGGAGAAGAGACAGTTGCACAGAGAAAGAGCTCCAGACTTGTTCACAGAGGTTCCCATTAGTCACCAACTGAAAGCTAATATGGCTGTGCACCTGAGGACAAGACTCCACAAAGCCTGGATGGAAACAAGTGTCAGAGAACAATGAGCTGAACACAGATTCCAGAGTGGCACACAGCTGGGAGCTCACTGGAATTCTGACCAGCCAATGACTTGTGGGAAAATATCAAGCAGGCTAGTGTCCCTGCAAATAGGGTTGCAGAAGGAGGGAGAGATAGAGACTGAAAAAAATATATATTTTTTGGAAAAAAGAATGGCTGAGAAAAAAAAATACAAAACCACCAATCAAAAAGGCTCAATTAACCTTAAGCAATATTTTACAAATCAAGAAGAAATAAGAAAAAAAAAAAAAAAGACTACATCTAGGCACCTTCTAATCCAATGCAAAAAAGAAAAAATCTAAAAGGTACCAAAAGAAAAAACAGAAAAGACACATTCCAGAGGAACAGTGGTAAGAATAACCAGTGACTTCTCACTAGAAACAATGCAAGTCAGAAGACAATGCTACATCGACAAAGTGCTGAAAGGAAACGCTGTCACCCGTGAATTACATATCTAGCAAAAAATATCCTTCAAAAATGAAAGCGGGCTAAAAATATTTCCAGATGAACAGATGCTGAGAGAATTTACCACAATCAGATCTGCTCTACAAGAAATGTTAAAAGAGTTTCAGGCTGTGGGGAAATGATTCTGTGTGGAAAGTCAGATCTACATAAAGTGATGAAGAGCACTGGAAATGGAAAATATATGAGTAACTACGAAAGTCAGGTGAGGAGGAGTCCCCACAGGAGAAGGACCCAGTCTGAAATCAGAGGCTGAGAGGAGCAAAGAAGGCCTCTACTACAAGAAAAGAGAGAAATGACTAATTTCAAGATTGGACCAGAGAAAGTAATAGATGAACCTAAAGCTTTTGTTGTTCCAGAAAGCAACAAAGTGATCAAAGGAATAGGAGTATACATCAAAAGGGCTCAGAAGCTAATTTAAAAGCCAGCAAAATAATTTTGAGCAGCAAAATGAATAATGACAATCATTGGTTAGAACTTGTTGATGAAACTGAGAAACCATGAATCTATACTGCTATAAATAAATGAAATTCAAAGTTTATGAGGAACTGGAGATTTGCTCAACTCCAAAGTACATCCCCATAAAATACTTATTAATTACGAAGAAGAAACGCAACTTAATAGTAGCTTGGCAGACACCCTCTTAACCCAGTAACCAATGTGAACATCATTAGTCATGGGATAAATTGAAATTGTGTGTCCCTGATATAATACAATAAGAAGAACACAGCATCACTACTAGGAAATTGCTGTCAATGAACCATAAGAGAAAACATCAGGGGGAAGAAATCAAAGGACAATAGCACAAAATTGTGATCTTTAATTTTCCAAAGTGTCAGGTCATGGAAATCAAAGAAGGACTAAAGAACTCTTGCAAACTGAAGAGACATAAATACTAAAGGCAACAAGTGATACTGAAGTGGACGCTTTTGCTCTATATAAAGGATATTTTGGGGACAACTAGAAAAACTTGATTGAGGTATGGACATTAGGGGGCAACAATAAATCAATGTTAATTTTGATGGTGGTATTGTGATGTAGGAGGATGTCTCGGTTTGTAGGAAATGTGTACTGATGGACAGTGTAATAAAAAACATATATACATATATAAGAGACTCTATTGAAAAGGCAAAGATTGTCAGATCAGATAAAAACCAAGATCCTAGTATATGCTGTCTACCAGAAACACACTTTAATTATGGAGAACTTCTTCAAATATTATGTTTATTGTTTGTCTTCCCCCAGTAGAATGTAAATCCCATGAAGACAAGGATTTTTATAATGTTCTTCTCTCTTTCTCAAGATCCTCCAAATTTAAAACAGAGCTTAGCACCTAGTAGCCACTTTAAAAATGTTTGTCGAATGAATAATTAAATATTCCTTTTAGAACATAAATTCAAGGCAGGGCCCATATTTCCTACATCACTCTTTCCCCATGGCCTTGCAGTTAGAAAGCCCTCAAAAAACACCGGTAAAATGAATTTAAAAATTAAGAACAAAGGTATCTGCCTTGACACTATGGAATGAGGCTAAATTCACATGGAATTTCTTGCTGTTATCCGAAAAGAAATTAAAACAAATAAAAAATTAAGTTAAGCCATTATCTATTAAACACTGAATGGCTGCTGGACTATGGAGACATATATTTACTAGGTTACCTATTATCTGCTCCCACCTCTACCAAAAAAAAAAAGAAAAAGAAAAAAAAAAGAACTATAAATGGAAACATTTTACCGGGTTTTTATTTCTACTGGAGCAGATATCCCAGGTATTGATTACAAGATGGTCATGATAATGGCCATGAAACTTCATTAGCACTAAAAATGCTAGGCCCAGCAAAACGTTGCTTACAAGGTTTTAGGTTTCTTATAAGATATACTGATAACATGAATTAAAATATCCTTTTAAATATACCCTGTCCTGATTTTATTCCTGCCTGCAGTTCCATGCATGAGAAAAAAAGAATTCACTTTCCCACTGCAATCCAATATAGAGTAAACCATTTTATTTTTCCATAGAAAATGGAGTTATTTTTAAAAACTAAAAAATGGGAATATCAATTTCTTTTAAAAAAAATCTTTGACTAGCTCTGTATTTTGTGACTACAAAGCTAATATTTGGCTCAAAATTGCCACATCCATGCTCATACTCACTAATCCCTTCCTTCTTCAGACACTAATGTAACATTGTAGAAATTAACATTTTTAACACTTTGAATTGGCTTTTTACACACATACCAAAAGGACACAGGTCATAAATGAATGAATTATCACAAAATGAACAATGGACACAGCTGTGTAACCAGAACCCAGGTCAAGGAATAAAACATTATTAGCATCCCAAAGGATAATCCAGTCTCCCAACCAATAGGCCTTCCTCTCTCCCCAAAGATAGTCCCCTTCCTGACCTCAAAGAAGATAGATAAATTTGTGCCCGCCTTTATATTTCATATAAATGGTATCATGGAGTATGTGCAATTTTGGTATTTGGCTTCTTTCACTCAATATTACGTTTTTATAGAGATTAACTTTTTATCTCAAATTGAAATCCTTACTGAATTTTATGTGATAAAATATAATCAAATCTCATCCTTGACCCCATTCTCTTTGCAAACATAAATTTTAGCAAAATAAAATTTTACCAAACACTATAAAGTCACTAAAATAGTTAGATATTGAGGCTAAGAGTAGCTAGATCAGATTTTATGAAAGGTAATAAAAGCATCCAAACCAGAGCTCAGCTCAGTGACCTGCAATGCATTTGCTGACTTTGTTTCTGTTTGTAAATCATTCTATCTAAAAATTACTGTGGGCCTATTAGCACAATTTTTTTCTCAGGGTTATGAATACTTCATTGCACTTTGGTCTTAGATTCGAAGAGACTTATTTGTAGAGAGAACCGTGTATCTGTGTATCACTCAAGTAATACACATACTCTATTGGTCCTTCCCTTTCATTAAGCTGTCACTGATACTATAGAGTTTTACAGATTACAGGTTTTGCCTAAAGCTACAGTCAGCTCTCTCACCCAGTAATTGGATAGACAGATTTGGCTCAACTCAGCAAGTCTGTACTTCTGTATACAAAAGAAGGTCTGCATGGAAAAGCAGCAGCTTGGCCAGGTTGGGATAAACAGAGCTCCATGGAGAAGTTTAGAAAAATTGCTTTAAAGAACTCTTTTGGGCCCGCGCCTGCATCTTTACCAACTGAATTTCATAGTTTATGGATACATATGCGTCATTATAGATTAAAAATAATAATCAAAAATATAGACTTCGTTTAAAAGGATTTCTAAATTCTAACTTCCAAAAGGTCAACTTTATTAAAAATGGATGTTTTCTAACTTTCTGCATCCAGGTACATACAAAACTTGCAGCTGATCTTCAGACCATGATTTTTATTTGTTTTCAGGACATATCACTGCTATAAAAGAAAAAGAAATTACATGGATGCTACAAGCTGCCGTTTAGTTTCAAAAACTCTAAAATCTAAAAGTTAATTTGTTCATAGCAAACTTGTTCTATAATAAAACTTAAATCTGGGTAGCCTAAGTAATAAATTTATGTTCAGTGTGGGAGGGCTTATGACACCATGAAAACCTCCACTTTTTCACTTCATAAATTTACTGCTGTATCGGCCCAAATATAAGGCTTCGTTAGGCTGCCTCAATTTTCAAAAGAGGAAAATTTCGAGTTGCAAAAATAAACTCTGTCACACAAAACTTTCCATTTCTAGCCCCCAGGGCAGTGGAAGGAGTGGAAATGTGCCCTGATGCCCCTTCCTTCCTTCTGCTTTAGGTGGTTCCAGCTAGTGTTACTGATACTGAAATTTAAATACAATTGCTACCTTAGCAAGCCAGCCAGTCTGTTAGAAGTCGTATTCTGTAACTCAGCTGGCTCTGAAAAGGGGCTGGTGTCTCTCACAGAGTCAAGCATTGTTAGCAACAGAAAGCTTTTGAAAAAGGAGATTTTAAAACAGATTTAAGGTGATTTAATCACCTCCCTCCTCCAATTCTTCCACAGCCTCTCTCCTCTCGGCAGCTCTGAAGGGAGGCTTGGCAAAGGAGGAAGAGGTAGCAAATCTTCACAGAAGTGGTGAAGGTTCTTGGGAACTGTTGCGTCTGCTCCCTCGCCCATGCCAATTCTCTCTCGTGGAGAGGAATCCTGACCCTCTGGACAACCAGCACTTCAGGAGTGAATCCTAGCTTTCCATTTGCTGTTCAGTTTCATGCAAGTTTGTTTATTTGTTTTTTTAACCTCTCCAAAAGACAGTTGCACCGTCTGTAAAATGGGAATGCTTTTTCTTACCTCCCAGGGTTGTTGCGAGAATTAAATGAAAAACGTAAACGGTGCCCTCAGCACATAAAAAGCTCTAATAAATATTAACTATTAGCACTAGAGCCTTTGGAACAAAAGGATGTAGCCCAGGCTCCTATTGTCCACCAGGGATCCCTTGTCTTGGCTCCCTGCCACATAGCTAGAGCTGTGGGTTCTCCCAGGGAGGTGGGGTCACAGGGCTGAGCTCCAGCCAACAGAAAGAATGTAAATAGAAGTTCTATGCTTGTGGCTCAAAGCTTTTAAGAAGCCGGTGCCCCCTCCACCTTGTTTTTCTCCTTACATTTAGGTGCTAAAGATGACAAGTCCCTATGGAATGGAGGAGATACAGAGGGGAGAAGCCAGAGTCCCGGAATAACAGCATGAAGGAAGACAGCCATTGGCACACCCCAGCCAAGAAAAACTTCCCTGGATTGTTCTTTGTGTCATTATTTATTTGGAAGTCTTATTTATTTCCGCAACCTACCCTAACAAATTAAAACAGCTGTAGAGAAGCAGGATTCACATTTAAAGTACTCTCCATTGGATGGGTCGGGAGTTTTCACTATAAAACAAATGAGAAATTTTCAGTTGATTAAAGGTCTAGCTTAGCCTCGCACCTTCACATCTCTATGTAGTTTCTCCCTTGAGCTGAATTTTCTTCCATCGTTGTTCACCCTGCACAGCCCAGATATGTGCTCCCCTTATATCTCCGTGACCTAATTTTCCTTAAGACAGCCAAAACAAGGCGCCATTTTTGTGTGCTTTATTTAAATCCAAAGTGCATATCAAAGCAAAATAAGGAGTATAGTTTTCTAATCTATAGTAATCTATAATTACTATAGTATAGCAATTCTAATCCTAAGAATTTCAATAAAAATGCTTGTGGACTTTATTAAGCATAAAAGTCCTGTTAGACACTTAACCTGGATTCTTTTCTGGGACAGGTGGGACTCGGTAGGAAGAGATAGGTAGGAGGCCACGGGATCAGGCTCACAAAATTCAAAATGTGGGAGATAAAAGGAAACCAGAGATAAGGGAACAAACCAAACCATCCCGTCATAGGTGTCAGAGGTGGGGTCTTATTATAACAGCTACTTGTGACCAACCAAGAACTACCTGACCCTAAAAAGGAAATGAGCCATTGAAAGTGTTATCGCTAGTCCTTACTCAATGGTGCTATCAATAGAGATGTTAAAAAGATTTAAGTTCACTGGTTGGCTTTCTATAAAAGACCATCTCTAAAAGCCCTCAGTGGCAACCCCGTTGGGACCCTTCTGACTCCTGTGAGCTTTTTCTGTATCCTTGCCTAATAAACTTTTTTTTTTACTTACTTTTTTACTTACTAGATTTTATTTACTTATTTGACAGAGAGAGACACAGCAAGAGAGGGAACACAGCAGGGGCAGTGGGAGAGGGAGAAGCAGGAAGCCTAATGTGGGCCTGAGCCACCCAGGTGCCCCCTTGCTTAATAAACTTCTATCTTCTATGGCTTTACTCACTCTTCTTTGTCGGCAAGATTCATTCCTCAACTTCCTGAGACAAGAACCTCGCTCTCGCGCATCACTGTTTGCTTCCTGGTCTTGAGTGGTAAGTGCCATCTTGTTTCACCTGCCAGAGAGCAGATGATACCTAAATTCATAGCTCTGTTCAGAGAAAAACACATGCTTCCTGTTTCCAGTAGAATACATTTCCTGATTCAGTCCTCCCCCCACCTCACTGGTCTGGATACCTAGGACCTGCCTCCACCTTGCGGGATAGACCAAGTTACATGTGTGAATCAACAGTGATCGAGTGCCTTGAGCCCCAATAAATGCCGTGACCATTCCCAGCTCAATTAATAAGCTTCGTCTATTTTCTGAAGTACTCTATTCCTAAAGTCAGAGATTATTAATATCACAAATGTACAGTGTTTATAAGGTTGTGCCTCATGAGAGAGTCCATCCAGCTAAAGGGCACAGCTAAAAATGCTCTCACAATATAGGTAGGGCACAACTACCCAAGCTTCACCTAAAACATATAGGAATCCATAAAGGAACTACTCTTTCTCTCCAGTTCCACGAAAATTTCTGAACTTCTTGGCCATAAAACAAAAACTATCAGTGGTGGAATTATTCAGTTTACTGCAGATTAATTAATAATCTAAAAGTATCAACTTCAAATAAAATAAAATCAGCTTTAAATAAAATATAGGAACACAAACTGTGTCTTATTTCTATAGCCTGTTATCAGTGGCAATGTGAAATCTGGGTTACTTTATCAGGATGAAACACTTTGGAACAAAAACAACAGCAAAATCTGATTCTCATTATCTGAGGCCACTTCTTTGGTCTTTTAAAAAATCGTCATGATTTCTCAAGTGCCATATATAGTAGATTCAAACAACTTCCAAGCCAATGTATATCTGTGCCAATGATTTGAAAATAGCAGAGTGGACTTGGTCAGCATGACCAGAAAATACAAATTGGAAGGCAGGTTTGGATGATTAAGAAATTGCTCAAGACCAACCTGAGAGCAGATTTAAGTTTTAGTGCATTCCTAGCAATGACAAACTAAGATCACAACCTGCTTTGCCAAACAGAGTAGCTTGACGATGTTCGATTCACATCAAGGAATGAAAACTCTGACATCTCCTAACCAACAATATAGAAGAAGCCATTATCGGAGGTTTAAGCAACTGCATAGTGCTAGGCTAATTATGCATCGCAGGCAAACTGTGATTGTGTCTTCGCCAGTATTTTATTAGAATGTCAATTCAATTGAATTACATCCCATGGGAAAGATTAGCATGGATTTTAGTACGGATGTGTGAAAGTGTTGCTTTGCCTAGGCCAACTTTTAAAAGTTGTGTGCTAATTGGAGTGAAAATGGAAAGAGAAGTGTGAGATTGTCAGGTCCAAGAAATCCTGTAGCCACTCTTCCTTCCATTCCACCATAATCCTGTGTTTGCAAATGGTACAAACTGAACACAAAGCCTTCCAGACATCAGCGCTGCACTTTGAGCATTAGAAGAGGATAAAAGGGATTTGAATGAGAAAATGTATGTTCAGACATCTTCTCCCCAGCTTAAAACTGGAAGGGTATTCAATATTATGCCATACACCTAATGGGAATTTATTTACAACAACTTTTTTAGTCTTCTCCCAAAGAAACCTTAAGAGTAGCAGACTTTGAGATCTGGGGTCACCTATGATAACACCTATATTTTATTGAAGAAACATGCAGAAAATTAGGGTCACCTGACTAGCATATTAGCGGCAGAGAAAGGTCCCAATCTCCCAAAAGTCAGTCTAGTACCCTTCTTTTATACTCTTATTGTATAGTTTGTAGTTTCTAGACAGTTTCTAGTTTCCAACACTTTCCATTTTTGACTTTTTTTTTGAAACTTGTAATTAAGGGGGAAATCTGAGTATATACTACAGGCAGATGATTACTTTTCTTTGGCCAAGTAAAAATAGGACCAAGTAAAGGATATGGGTAAAAATAGGCAGTAAGATCTCCCCCCTCCCCCAGCCCCCACCCAGAGCAAACAATACCTCCAGGTTACAGGTCTTCAAAATAAGCCCCTGGGCAAAAGCTGTAAACTGCTTTTTTCTGTGGCCCTCCAGTTCCTGCAGCCTCCTTTGTTCTGGGGAGTTTTCAAGAGTTACCACTGGCTGCCTTGATGGAAATTACAATCACTTCAGAAAAACTCAAAATAAGATTGCCGCCTTTGTGATGACTGGGAAATTAAGCGGCCATCTGATGATACTTCCAGAATTAAGCTGCCAAGCCAAATCAGCTACCCCAGTTGACAATGGGCCTATTCTCTCCTCTCATACTGATGGGGAGGGGGGGATAATTTGGGGGAGGGAGGGCAGCAGTGGACTTGGGACAAAGAAAGAGAAACTTTCATGTTTCCAAAGAAACTTAGGGTGTGCTACTGTTCCAGCTACTTGCTCAGGCCACTCCTCCCCATCCCCACCACCCTCCCCACCTCTGACTGAGGAGCACAGAAGGGGAATGAATCAGGAGGTAAGAGCGCTCCTGTCCTGTAGCTCCTAAGCCTCTCTGGCCAGGTCTGGGCGTCTGCCCAGCCTAGACAGGTACAGGGCTGTTCTCAGGAATAGAAGTTCCCGCCAATCAGGCCACGCATAGGTCTAGTCAGGCTTATAGAAAATACACGGTGCTGGCGCCAGTATGGATGCCACTCAAGTACAGGCAGGTGTTCATTTTCTCAAAGCCCAGAGTCATTAAAGAGAAACCTGGCGGGGGCGCCTGGGTGGCTCAGTGGGTTAAAGCCTCTGCCTTCAGCTCAGGTCATTGGGATTGAGCCCCACATTGGGCTCTCTGCTCAGCAGGGAGCCTGCTTCCTTCCCCCTCTCTCTGCCTGCTTGTGATCTCTCTCTCTCTCTCTCTGTCAAATAAATGAATAAAATGGAAGGAAGGAAGGGAGGGAGGAAGGGAGAAAGACCTGGCGACTCAGAAAGTCCTCGCGTGACTGTTGACTCTTTTCTAATACCCCTCCCGCAGGTCCCCCCCCATCTCCTCCCACACCCCGCCCACCCCCGTTCAGGCTCTGGGTTCCAGAACTCACAGGGCCACTCCTTCCCCCATCCTCAGGTCCTGAGCTTGCGGGGTCCCCCATTCCCCGCGTTTTGGGATGGGGAAGAGAATGGGGGGGGAGAGATTCTCTCTCTCGCTCTCCCCCTTTTCCAACAATATCAGGCTTTGGCTTTAGAGGTCCCCATTCTCTACCCCTTTTCTAGGTTCGAGCTTAGGGGAACCCCGCTCTTTTCCCATGTCCCAGATTCTGTACTCGTGGGTAAATCTCTCACTCTCCTCCCCCGCCAGACGCCCGACTTGTAGGCCCCTCCGTTCCTCCCTCCCCCTGGCCCTGCCGGGGGCAGGCCGCGGGCGACCCGCCCTTCCTCCCGGCGGGGTCACTCCGGGACAGGCGCCCTCCCCACCCTCCCGCGGCGGGAGCCCGAGCCGCTGGCGGCGGCGGCGGCGAAACCGGGTGCCAGAGCCGAGCCTTGAACTCCCTCGCGACATTGGAATCTTCCCCGAACCCCTGCGTCCGGGACCCTGGCCCCCGCAACAGCGGACCTGGGCTGCCGCGACCATGGCGGCGGGGGAGCGCCTCGAACTCCGCCGGATGCCCGCGGGCTCCAAGAGGTGCACTTAGGCTCCAGGACCCAGAACCGCGCGGTTCGTCCGGTCTTCGCCTCCCCTCGCCCTAAAACTCCCGGAGCTCTGTTGCCGCCCTGCGGACCGACTTACCGCTGGACGGCCCCTCCCGGGTCGCGAATTCGAGTCTTCTCGGCTGAACACAAGCGGGCCCCTAACGCCTAATGCCGTCGCTGACCTGGCACTGCGCAGGACAAACGGGTAGGTGCGACCAATCTCCCCTAAGTGACCGAACTCCAGGGCCCCAAGGCCCCAGTACATTTTTATTTTTAAGGTAAATGTTACTGAGAGCTCCTACACGCTTCTGGGCAAAACCCCATGCAATTGTTTTCATGTAAATTTTATCGCAGTGTGAAGTAAGCATAAAAGGTGCGCAGTGCAGAGCGGATGAATGTGCGGAAATTGCATATACCTGTGTAACCGGCGACCAAACCAGGAAACACACCTGGACCAACACCTGAGATGCCCAGCTCAGCTCCTTCCAGCCGAGACCCGCATCCACCGGCCCAGCGCAACCACCATCCTGATTTCTCCCGCCAAGGTGGGGTTTGCCTGTTTTTATACTTCATATAAAAGTGATCACAGAGAATGTGCATTTTGTGTGTCTGGTTTCTTTCGCTCAACATCATGTCAGCGTGTTAGTGCAATTCATTTATGTTTTGGTCTCTGGTAGGTTCTCATTTCTAAAGAATATTTCCTTGTATGGATATACCACAAATTGTTCCATTTTCATCGACATTTAGGTAGCTTCCAGTTTTGTGGTTATTACAGAAAGTGCTGGTGTGAACATTCTAGTACATGTCTTTTGATGGACACCTTTGTGTTTCTGTGGATAAATAACTAAACATGGAATTGTTGGGTCATAGGAAGGCATATGTTCAGAGTTACTGAATACAGCCAGAGAAACTTCCAAAGTGCTGTGCCCATTTACCTCTCACTAGCAATTTATGAGAATTCCCATGGCTCCAAAACCAAGTTTTTTTTAAAAAAAAAAAAAGATTTCATTTATTTATTTGAGAGACAGAGAAAGTGAGAGAGAGCATGAGAGGAGAGAAGGTTAGAGGAAGAAGCAGACTCCCCATGGAGCCGGGAGCCCGATGTGGGACTCGATCCAGGAACTCAAGGATCATGACCCAAGCCGAAGGCAGTTGCTCAACCAACTGCGCCCCCAAACCAAGTTTTAATGAGGACTTACTATGTACAGTGAATAGGACACCAAGTTCCCATGCCGTAGGAATTTTAGCAGGAGAAACAAACAGTATGCACAATGACAACTATCTAGACGAGCTAACGCCAGAGGCAGCAAGTGCTGGAGAATGAATAAATGGGCCATGGAATGGGGGAGGGCATTTAAAGAAGGCCTCTGTAAGGAGGTGACAATGGAGTCCAGACCTCCAAGACAAGAAGGAATTCTGGATGAAGACAGGCCAGGGACATGAAGCTGATCCAACTCTCTCTCCCACCTTTTTCGGCCTCCCAGTTTGTGGGTCCCCTAGACCTGGGGAGACCAGATTTCTAGATTCAGATACTCACGTTCACAGTGCTGCTGGTGTAGGTGAGAAAGTCCCAGGAAGGCTTCTGGCTGGACCACCTCTGAACTCCCAGACACTTCTCTCCAGGGTGTTTACATCCTCAGTTGTATAATTAGTGCTCATTATGCTTTATGTCTGTGCTCCACATATTGCCAAATACATTACCACTTGAAAAAATATTTCTGACTTCTAGTTATTGATGAGGTAGCTTGGTGTTAGACACACACAGAGTTCCCACAGAGGAAACAGCATGAAAACATTAACATGCCCACGACCAAAGGACAAGTCAGGGAAAGATCAAAGGCAGCTCTGGACAGTTCATACCACCCTCCTCCAGGCACAGTGCGGAGGGTATTTACACAGTGTCCCTTTAATTCCGACAACAGACCCTCCAAGTGGGCATCATTAGCTCCCTTCAACATATAGTCACATAGTTAGTTGGGGGAATTGAGACACAAATCCAGAAAGGTCTGACTTTAAAATTCAGTGTCTCAGGTCAAGTTCCCTAGAAGTAGAATCTATAACCAAGATTCTTGTTGAAACCATTTTTGTACAAAGTGCTTGCAGGAGAAGAGGAGGGAAGCAGGATAGAGCAGGTGGGAACGCTGAGCTAGAACATGGTCTCAGCTAGAGACGGGCTTCAGTCTCTTCCTCGAAGAACATGAATTCCATCACAGTGTTAGTCCTACTTTGAAACAGAGGGAGAGGCTTTTGTACCCAACTGTCAGCCAGTCCTTGGCACTTGTCCAGGAAAGGGGACATCTATTAGCCATTACCAGCCAAGACAACAGTGGCCAAGAGATGGATGCACCAACCCAGTGAAGGGACTCTGGCTGGGGAACCAACAGCCTCCACTACACCCGGTAGCAGTCTGTCTCTACCTCAGCCTAGAGTGGGACATCCAGGATGTTCAGGAATCATCATGCTTCAAATACTGCAGTCTTCCTAGCTCCCATGGCCCCTAAACTTCCCCAACACCAGGGGATCTCAAATTTTAGAGCACACATAGAGTCTCCTGAAGGATTTGCAAAAACACATTGTCAGACCCCACACTCAGAGTATGCAATACCCAGGGCTGGATGGGGTCTAACAATTTGCATTTCTGACATGTTTCCAGAACATACGATGCTGCTAGCCCGGGACCACTTTTGAGATCCACTGTTCTGAAACATCATTTCAAGGTATTAACCCCTATTCCCATCTAAAATACTCAATAATCGATAATTTTAACCAAGCTCGCCATAGACAATATGTCTTCCCAAATGGTTATTCTACTCATGGAATTATGAAAGTCTGTGGCAGATAATTTGGATATGCAATTATACCTGGTACCCTCTTGGTGACCTCCAGGATTCAATCCACTCAAAAAGATAATTGGGAATCATGGAATGACTCAAGACAAAATTGGATTAGTATAAATTTTGCCCTCAGGCTCCCAGACTTCCCTTCTGCCTTAATGATCTCTTCCCTATTCCTGTAAAAGCCCCAGAATATTTTATGCTGAAGCTGGCTCCTAGCTGCTCCCAGGAGCTGATTTGAGCCTGTCTCTTCCCAACTGGCACGGAATTCAGCAAATGCTAAAAAGCAGGGCTGCCTCCCTGCCCCAGAGAGTTAAGTTACTAAACTTGTACCACACACCGCTGTGTCTCTTCCTCCCCACCTTTAAAAGCTGTCTGAAAACAAATTTGAAATTTCACACAATGTATGGTTGACAATAAAATTTAGTATTTGGGTGCCAAACACTACTTGTTATGTGGCACACTATGCTGAGTGTTTTCCTAATTTTTTCTTAATTCTCCAAATAACCCATTGATGTGTTTTCATCCTGAGATGAAATAAATTATTTATTGAAAAGCATGTCATGATTTTGCATTTGTACATTTCTTTAATGTCTAGTTTAACGGAAAACAGCTGGAGTCTCGTAACTCTTTCTGCTTCCAATCTGCTACATTATATTGTTAGGGTTGAAGAATATGATGAAATTCTGGCCTCACCCACACAGGGAAAGGGAAGATATCACAGACCCTTAGAAATGTTCTCAGGTACCCCCAGGCGTCTTTGAATCACTTTGCAAACTGCTGTTCTAATTATTAAATTTCAGGCTTAGAACAGAGCTCAGGAAACAATAGGCTTCAAACCCTTAGTCCATCCCATTGTATAAATATAATTATTTTAGAATTTGATTAATCTAATGAGTTAAATAGCCATACTGTAAAGTAAATATAAAAACTATATTGTGGCATTTCAAATATTTTCTCTCTGTGTCTGTCTGTCTTTTAAATCTCAGTCATTGCCAGCCCACTGATTTTCCAAATCCCAACACTGGATTTTTCCATACCATATATTCATTTAGCAAACACATCAGTAAGCCTCTACTATGTTCCAGGCACCACGCTAGACATTGGAGACATGGCATGGAAAATATCCAAGCCACTGCTTTCATGGGGTTGACAGTTTAGTGGGAGAGACAGGCTGTGCTAAGTATGTGCAGACAAAACTATGTGGTGCCATAGAGAATCCTGGGAGATTTTCTACAGAGTCAGGGATGTCTTCCCAGGGAAGTGCTGAGGAGAGGCCTGAAGGAGTCCTAGTTGATAATTTAGTGGGATGGGATGGGGAGCACAGATAGCAAGGCTGAAAATATGTGAACCTGAGCCAGAAAAATGAGGCCCATTTGCCAGGTCAAAGATTTGGGTCTTTCTCTTAAAAGAAACAAAAGGCCAAGCTTTAAGTGGAAAGAGATGTGTTGCGGGCAAGACCCGTTCAGAAGAATTTAGAGTAGTCTCGATAAGACAAGTTCAGAGCTTCAACTCCAATGGGTTGGGTTGGTGAAGACAAGTGCATGGATTGGAGAGATGTCAGGGGGTGAAACTGGAAGGACCCAGTGCTGGTTTGCATGTGAGGGAAGGAGAAGCAGGTGTCAGAGATGCCTCCCACGTTGCTGCAAACATCTACGCAATACCATGTACCTGCTGGCGGCTGCACCAGGCTCTGATGGCACAACAGAATAGGAATTAGGATTGGGCTTGACTAGGAATAACAGATAAATAAAAACTAAGCATTGCTTAAGCAAGACACAAGGGCAGGTTTTTGTTTTGTTTTGTTTTGTTTTGTTTTGTTTCCTTTTCGATCTTTTCTCGTTGAAAAGAAGCATGAGGCTCAAGACCCTCCTCCACAAAATCCTTAGGATTCAAGATACTTTGACTTTATTGCTACTCTAGCCCAGGTCTCCATTCCCAAGGTCCCCCAAGAAGGCCACTCCAGCTCTGGCCATTACACTCTACTGGCGTTATATGTGCAGCCAGCAGGAAGAGGAGAAAAGTGAAAAAAAGGCACAAAGCATAAGAAAACTTCCCAAATGCAACCACAGGACACTTGTGTTTATGTCCATTACCCACATGTGTTCATCTGTACCAGAGAAGGTGCTAAGGGATGCTAGGAAACATAGTTTCCATTCCAGATAGCTGTGTGTACAGATGGAAAATCCAGTACTTAGAGTAAGGAGAAAAGGATATTGAGGGACAGCCCATACTGCCCCAAACACAGAATGAGACACAGGTCTAATTTAGCACTTGTAAAGGCTTGCAACAGTTTGAGGTCAGTGGTTTCCACCTTTCAAATTTCAGTTTCCCTCATCTGTCAAACAAGAGGGTTCCTCCCAGATGACCTCTATAATGTCTTATAGTTCTAGAGTACTATGATTCAATGTACACTTCCCTTACAATGAGGGCTTTTCTAACTGTTCATTTGTCCAAAGTCTTAATTATATTTGATTTGTTACAAACAAATGCATTTTGCTAAAGACATATACGTTCTTTCCTACAATGATTCTCTTTGCTTAAGTTGGATTAATTGCAATCAGTGACATGTGATGTTTTGCTGGCTCTTTACTTGATGCACTTATTTTGTGGAAAATAAAAAATATTAAAACAGTGGAAAAATGTAAACTTTTTATGGTTGTTTGAATTAACCATGTGGTTTGGAAAATGTTGGGATTAAGTATCCCTTCTTTTAAACAATATAAAAAAAACACCTTTTCAACTATAAATAATTCTTAATAACACAAGTTATTAATGGTGGGTAGAACAATCAGGAATTATTCAACATTTTGATCCCCTCCCCTTATCCATCTGATTTGAAACAGTTGGAGTCAAGGGATAGGTCCCCTTTTCTGGTTTTGGCTGTCTGTTGGTCATAATAGGACTTATTGTAATGTTGTTCAGGTTCACTCCAATGTTTAGGCTGAATTTCTTGAAGTGATGTTAAGAAGATGACCTATAAAAGCCTTGGTTACATGAGAGACTGTGGACTCTGAGAAACAAACAGAGGGTTTTGGAGGGGAGAGTTGGGGGGTTGGGTGAGCCTGGTGGTGGGTATTGAGGAGGGCACATATTGCATGGAGCACTGGGTGTGGTACATGAGCAATGAATCTTGGAACACTGAAAATACAAAAGTTTAAAAATTAAAAAAAAAAAGCATTGGTTACTCCCAGGAAAAGAACTTGGATCTACAATTTGCCAAGGTTATACCACAAAATAGATAATTTATAATCCAAGTTATCTAGTCCTGACTTTTATCCCTAGGCTTTTCCCAAATCTAGCTAACCATTAAAAAAAAAAAAAAAAAGACTAAATGATAACTTTGACTATATTTCCAATTTTCTATTGAATTAATGAGTTAGTATGAGAATCCAGTGATTATTCCCATTTCATCTAGTCTGTAAAACCTTCCTGATTTGATTTAATACAATTGAATAGTTCAAAGAACTGTTGGCATGAAAAGATTCTACCTGTTTTCCATCAATCAGTGGTTAATTATGTTAAAGACCTCTTAAAAAATATTAGGGAGAAGGCATTGAAAATATAAATTTTATGAAAGCACCACTTAAATCATGAAACATGTTTCTTGTTAAATTAATTTAAATAACAAATTTAACAAGGCACCTATCTTTTAGAAGTATCTTTTATCCTTATATAAGGACTGTTTGAAAATTAGCAAGAAAATACATTTTAAAATTCACCTTTCTTCCTTACTTTTCACCCTAAAATTCAAGCACAAAGATTTTAGTATGAAGGTGTATGTGTGTTTATGTGTGTGCATATGTAAATAGAGGTAAAGATTCTAATCTACTTTCCTGTGTAGGTCTGCCTTGCCAAAAACAAAAAGTAGGATTTCTATCAATTTGTATGAACTTTGAAGTAACTTTTACAAGGAGGTTATTTAAATATAGCGATTTCAAAACTATTAACCTTCAGGTAACTTCAGAAATGCAGCGGCCAGTGACAGGCCATAAAGTACAATTTGTCAGTGGAAGAGCTGGGAGCTAAACTTGCTTGTTCAGATTTGGGCAAAGATAAGAAACCTGAAATGTTTAAGCAAGCCATACTCTAGTTCTACAGTTGCCCAGAGATTTAAATAAGGCGGGATGATTGTCTATCGCAGCTCATAATAACGCTCTTAAATTTAGAGCTCCAAATACCCGCACTCACCAGTCGGCATGCTTCTCGAAGCCTTCTGACTGAAAAACTGCAGCTGTGTTTATGCGGTAATTTAGAACTCCTATTACATATGCAAGCAACTGGGCTCCATGGCTCAATCACAATTCATTCATTTTGCTTTTTTGTACCAAAGAAATAAAATCAGAGAACTATACAGCATTATGGCCAGCTCTTGAAAATCACAAAAATCAGGAGATTGAAAATTACAGTCCCACAAAAAAACACAAATCTTACCCATTCCCCATTAAATAAAGTTCACAACAAAAATTTCAGATATCTATAGTTAAGGTGTGGTATTCAGCTTAGCAAACATTTATTAGGACAAAAAATGTTATCATAATGAAAGCAATTAAAGCATGAATAAGGCAGCCCTCTTACCTTATGGGTCTTAGAGTCTAATGGAAGATAGTTGGAATCAAATACGTGTGTGTGTGTGTGTGTGTGTGTGTGAATGTACAAGTAATATTCTTTATGGAGAACATGGATAAACATATTGAGTTTGTTTCCAGATATAAATAAAATTCTAGAGTATTTTCCTTTGGAGATACTACAAATCCGTGCAATTGTATTACTGATGACATACATAGCAACAATTTCTAAGTATTTGCTTACCACCTAGATCCACAGTGATCCTTACAAAACAAAAATGTATGCAGTTCATCTTACCGTATATAATAGCCAGGTTCTGAAAAGTTGTATAAAAATTCGCATTTGTGTAAATGGAATACTACTTTAATAATATTTAATGGTTAACTCAAATTTAAGTTTTTAAAAATTAAATCATGTTCAAATGCGGGTGTGTTTTTATAAATCTGGACTTTTCTCATATTATCGTTGCTTATCAACTATGTGTATGAATAGGGTGAGGACACTATACTGGTTTATTGCAAGAAAAATTTTATTCTGAGCCACTGACTTTTTTGAAGGTGCTATAAAGAAGTGAGACTTTTCTAATTATATTGGGACCTAACAAAGGCTGTATTCATTTTACTCTGATACTCAGGTTGCATTTCAGATGCTCTGTTGATTAGAATGCAAACGTTTCTACTGGAAACAATCTCTTAAATGCTAAGTTTTCAAGAAAGCACACAAGCAACTCATTTATCTAAGGTATGGCTCTGTAGTAACCGATCTTAAGCACTTTTTTTCCTTTAAAACTTGAGTGCTTGGGGGGAGAAAGATCAATAGCCTTCTTACTGTTCCACCCCAATGGTCAGGCACTTCATATCTCTGAGTCACGGTGATTGCTAAGCCAGACTCCTGAGGTGATGGGAGAGGTGACAGGGAAGAAAGACCTGAAGTCTAGGATGCCTGAGCTTTAAGGGATGAGAAGGTGCGGTAAATAGTAAGGGACCCTTTGCTTCCTTTTCTATGCAGCGACGAAACAGAACTCTTACTGCCAAGATTAAAGAAAGGAAAAGAGACGTCAAGCACAATGACTCCATCTTACACAACCTTTGATCTCCAAACACAGATGGATGGATAGATAGATGATAGACAGATAGATAGATGACAGAAGCTTTTAGAGTCATGGGGAAGGATCAAGCATACTTTATACTCACAGGCCAGTAGCTACAAGCCTAATTTCAAAGACGGACTGCATGGATTCTAATCTCTGATTCACTACTTGGAAGTTGCTTGATTTGGGGTGAGTTCTTAAACCTCTCTAGGCCTGGGGGTCCCTGTCAGAAAAAAAAAGAAAAAAGAGGTAATAATATGACTGAACTCATAGGATGTAGTAAAGGAGTAGATGAGGTCATCCATGTAAGGAGATTAGCACAAGTCCACAACCTAAGGAACTCTCAGTGATTGCAACTGGCGGCAGCAACAGCAGCATTAATGTTATAGCACATAGTTGAAAGCTGTAGGAATTTAGAGAAAAGCATTTTCAGCTGGGGACCAGTTCCAATTTAACTAGATTTGTGACCTTGGATAGGTCACTCAGTGTCCCTGGGTCTCAGTTTTGTCAGGTAACACCAGGGGAGTAGGTCTAGAGAATGTAATGCCTCTCAAAATCAATGTGCACGCAATCACCTAAGAATCTTGTTAAAATGCAGATTTTGATTCAGCAGATGGGTTGGTGAGCGAGATTCTGCGCTTCTAACGAGCATCTGGAATGAGGCTGATGCTGCCGGTCTAAGTACTACACTCTGAGTTGCCAAGATCTAGGCTATATCCAGTAAAGTCTCTTCCAGCCTCAAAACTGTAGTTTATAATTATGACAGTGGCCCATTTTTGTACATAAGGAAGGGATAAAGAATTGAAGTACACTTAAGAATAAAACTAGTCTCAATTATCCTTGGGATTATGTCTCTTGGGCTCCAATGGATGTTGGAAAGGAAGGACAGGACACTTCTGAAGAGTGAGAAGATGATGGGCTGAGAGAAGGTAGGGCATTGGAAATATTTCTTGATGTGGTCCTTGGGACAGAGGCAATTTTAAGAAGTGGTGATAAAAAGGGAGGGAGGCTTGAGGAAATTTAAATTGGGAGATTTCTTTTTTCTTGATTCTAGAAGGCAGCATGACACTCATGGTAGTGAAGAGTGGGGACTTTTGTTTGGGCTGTGTAAGTATCAACTAGACATGAGCTGTTATCCCAGCTTGGCAACTTAATGCTGACCTCAGGCAAATTGCTTAATTCTCCTTAATTCCATTCTCTCATCTATAAAATGGGAATAACTGTACCTTCTTGGGCTCTTGTGAGAGAGAATCAAATGAATTAGTGCCTAAAGTATGAAGCACAGGGTTTAAGCGCACAGTAAGTGTTCATAAAGGCTTATCTATTAAATTTACCTTCGTCGTCACCACCATCATCATTATCATTGAGTTAGGAGCCCTGGAAGGGTGAGCACTATAATCCCAGTTCTGTTTTAGTTTCTACAGCAGTGGTTCTCAAGGTTCAATGAGCACCAGAATCACCTAGGAGGCTCTTGCACAACAGATTGCTGGATCCCACCCTCCAGAAACTCCAATTTAGCCTGGAGGTCTTGAGGGGGCCCAAGATTCCGCATTTCTAGCAGGTCTGGGGATCATCCTTTGAAAACCACTGGTCTACAAAATTACTTCCTGTAAATGGCATGATGAGGGGATGAGGCAGCTCTGGTAAGTGAATTTTCCACATAGGTGAGGCTGACCTCATGGGACACTTTCTCATTTCAAGGAAGTTTCTATGAAAGCTTTTCTAAAATGTATTGTTTTTATTCTTGTCTCAGTGGGCAGGGGATCTGAAACAATTTGACTTTTCTTCTTGACTGAAGTCATCAAGTAGTCCATCTTGATTTCAGAAGAGATTAAAGAGAGTGACCTTTGATTTATGAACTTAAAATCAACCTGGAAATTTCCAGAATGCATCCCTAAAGAGACCATCCTGGATCCCTAAAAGAGATAGTGGGAAACTTAGAGTTAGCATGAGTTCCATGAGAATAAGTATCTCATGCTAACCTTATTTTCTTTATTGTTATGCTTGCTAGGCTGATACATTGGAGAAATGATGCATCCAAGAATATCAGACAATATAATGTGTGTTAAGTTGACTAATGGAGGGGTGTCATCCTAAGGAGATGTTGCTTGTAGTGTGCCAGCAGATTCTATCCACAGGCCTATCTTGCTCTTTCTCAATCTAGATGAAAACACAGAAGAAGGGAAGCCAAGCCAGAATATAACAAACACATTACCATTCCTAATGAGTGTTAAAACGTAGGCAAGCACTTGACAGGAAGAATAGAAAAAGGGGCTGAAATCTGGAAGGAGGGCTAGGGCATACTTTGAGGGTCCACCCAATCCAGAACTCTATTGATAGTTATAATACCTATAATGTACTGTGGCATAATATCCAGCATAGACAGGCAACTACCTTAGAGATTTTGGTCTTTGTTGCCAGGATGACAGCAAATTAACTCTAATTCCCAACAACGCACTCCTTGTTCCTCACCCAACTTTTACCCCTTCCTGTATGCCTTCTTCCTTCAACCTGTTCCTAGATTGCTCTTCCAACTCTACAAAGGTATGTAAAATCAGATAACCAAACTTGATAAGAAATAGGAACTTCACGAGAGTACACAGACCAGTGGAGAACCTAAGGGACCATTTGTGGGGTTTGGCTTTGGGGGCCCCAGAAGGTGTTTTTCTTTACATTTATATTCCAGAGGAATGAAATCACCCAACTTTTGGCCTCCAGAACTGCCGTGGGTTACTATAATAAGACCCAAACATCTCTTCAATTATCATTCACATTTCAGAGCTAACTGTTTTCATATTAAATGGTGACTTACCAATGTATACAAGGTGAAAGCATAATGCTCTATATTCTGCCTGAATCTGTTTGATGTTTGACTAAATATGGTTGCAGGTTCCCTGCTCTGGGTACATAGAGGTATACAGCTCTCATTCCCTACTACCAGGGAATAACTCCTAAGGACAAGTGAGGAAATGTTTTACGTAGAAAGGTATTCAGAGGAAACTTAAAGAAAAATTCTCATTTTACTTCACTACTTCGTTCCACATCTTGTTTCCGGGGGTGGCACCATATTAGTGAGAACCCTCTAAACTACACACCTGTTTTATTGGATAGACTGCTAGGCACTTATCTCCCATAGTCAATGAGTGTCTTCAATCAAGGCTAGGTAGGAGTCAGGCAGGTTTTTCATTTGTCATTCCTAATGACCCGTAAATGTAAATGTTCCACTGACTTAGGCTTTTATTTTCGAGGTAAACATTTTGCTAACTAGTCATGGGTCATGTAGGCACATTAACAACTCCCTGCTAATTTATCATCACTGAGCAGCTAACCTCCATTGAGTAAAGCAGGTCCTCTTCGCTCTCCTGATTTCATGATGTTGGCGGTAACAGTAAGTGTGCGTTACTCCTTCTCATCTACAACCTGAGAAAATAAACCTTCTTAGAGTCCTTTCAACTTGATTAGGTTATTTAACTGATGATTTATTTCAGAAAGATGAATCATTTTATGTTGTAATGTTTCCACTGAGTAACAGAGTATTAGATGGGCAATGCAGGAGAAAGTATAGAATTACAAATTTAAATACATTGGTTCTGTACACAGAGATATCCATTAAAGGGAACAAAGTAATATTACAAGATATTCAGATACATTCTCAGTGCTCTGTGTATTCCCAGGTTATTATTTTCTTTTGCTACATTTTTGGGGATTCATGCCAAACAAAAGAAGTGTAGGTAGCTAATAATTAGTAAGTGTCTTTTTTTCATTGCAGCAACTTTTGTAAAAATCCTCTTATTTCTTGGTAAGTTCATTTCTGTCTCTATTGGGCAGTTTGTGAGAAGTCTATTACATGAGATGTCATGCTTGAAGATTTTTTTTTATTTTTCCATGGTTTGAAGAAAACAAATTCTTCGTTCAATTAAATTGCTTAGAGAAGTGGATTAAATATCATTCATTATGAATAACCTCCACATTTTCCTCTGTTCTCTATAAGGTGCTGAAACATGCCAGTAAGAGGTTTCTAAATCTAGAATATCATTTTAGCAGCAAAGTTCAAATTTTCTGACAATGGGAGGTATAACAGTAAGTTCTCAACTGGGGATGAGTTTGCCCCCTAGGGGACATTTGGCAGAGTCTGGAGAGATATTTGGTTGTCACAACCTGGGAAGGTGCAAGGGCAGGAGGAGGAAGATATATGTGCTACTGGCATCTAGTAGGTAGAAGCCAGGGATGCTGCTCAACTTTCTATGATGCCGAACACAACAAAGATTTACCCAGCCCAAAATATTGATAGCGCTGACACTGAGAAACTCTGGGCTAGAATCTTACTTTATTTACCTATTTAAAAAAAATTTTTTGAGTGTCTGGGTAGCTCAGTCAGTTAAGCATCTGCTTTCAGCTCAGCTCATCAGCCGAGTCAAGCCCCACATTGGGTTCCCTGCTCAATGGGGAGCCTGTCTCTCCCTCTCCCTCTCCTGCCACTTCCCCTGTTTGTGCTCTCTCGCTCTCTCTCTGTGTCAAGTAAGTAAATAAATAAATCTTTAAAATAAATAAAATCTTTTTAAAAATTATTTTTAGGGGTGCCTGGGTGGCTCAGTGGGTTAAAGCCTCAGCCTTCGGCTCAGATCATGATCTCAGGGTCCTGGGATCGAGCCCTGCATGGGGCTCTCTGCTCAGCAGGGAGCCTGCTTCCCCCTCTCTCTCTCTGCCTGCCTCTCTGCCTACTTGTAATCTCTCTCTCTGTCAAATAACTAAATAAAATGCTTAAAAAACAAACAAACACTGACCACTGAAATGTACAATAAAACCCTTTCTTATAGCTTAGAGGTTCCCATCTGTAAAATGGGGGTGAGCTCAAACCTGTCAGTATCTGACATAGTTCTTATCTGCAAAATGGGAATACTACCATTATCTGTCCGAGAGGATTTTTGTGTATAGTAAGTGAAAGCTTAGAAGGTGTCTGGCACATCATAGATGCTGATTAATGATAGCTATTATTTCTTTGGGAAAGAATCAGAGCAGGATTTTGAAACCATATATTCATCAAATATTTATGAGGCCTATTCTTTGCGTTTGGTACTATTCTGGGGATAAGAACAGAACAGACCAGAAAAACCCTTCTTCATGGAACTTACACAGCAACAGACATGCAAAGGCAAACACATACACACAGATAAAAACACATACACGCACAATGAAAATATAAATATTTGGTGGCTCTTCCCTTACTTATTTCACAATTTAAATGAAAGTAAGCACTCCTCCAATTGGCCAAAATGGCACAGTAAAGAACAATTACAGAATTCTGAAAGAAAGCTTTTTTAAAGTAACATTTCTTTCAGATTTTGAGGAAAATATATATTTCAAAAAAATTATAAAAGTTGTCTCTTTGAAAAGAAAATCACGCAAAATGGCAATTGTGGAAATGAAAGGAATAGGCTATTTAGGTAATATTTTAATAGCTTGAAGAGTCATTGAAGGAGACCACAGAAGATGTATTTATCACTTTTGAACATGAAAATAAATAATTCATAGACTGCAAACAAATCAAGTGAATGACATTGCAGCACAATTGCTAACAAATATATGAAAAGGAGGTAACAACACAGGAGTCTTCTGTGAGTCCTTGGTTGGAAATCTTTTGTGCCTCAGAAGCTTTGTTATCCTTTCCTTGAAATGCTTTCCCCTCTTCCCTTCACCTGACTGACACACACTTATCCCTGAGCACATGGCTGAAACGTCCCTTTCAGAGAGGCTGCCCCTGCCCACACCATCTAAATTAGGTGACTTCATTCATTATCCTTCTTCATTCATCCTTCTCTTCTTCGTCTATCAATCTATCATTTATCTATTTATCTATCAATCAATCATTTGGTTATATTTTTAAATGTCTTTCTACTTTTCTTGAAAAAGTTCCATAAAGGGAGAGATCGTTTTACTTTGTCCACCATAATCTCTCAAGAGTCTAGCACCTGATCCCAACTTTGCCCTCAGCAAATGTTCATGGATGAAGAATTCACTCCAGGTGAATTGACTGTTGAGAGCACTGAGACTATCAAAGCTTACTTCCTTCCATTTTCTGTGATAGGGTGAATACAGCCTGCCCCCATTGTGCTGTGTGCAAATCCATGGTATTATTTGGCCTCAGTCTGAATTTCCCTATATATGTGGCATAAAATGAGGGCAAGTTGAAACCTGTTAGTATCTAACATGGTTCTGTCAAGACCAGTTCATACTGCACATACACAGTGACCTTTGCTCTTGGCTTGGGGCATCAATCTTTGAAACACTGCGGAAAAGTTTGGCTAGTCTTGATACAGAAAAATTATGATGGGTCACCTAAGCTGAGCAAAGAATCCGAAGAGGTAAGGCCCCCATGAAGATGTTGCTCAATTCTAAGAGAATGAAAGGTACCTATGATTCATCTTGCTTAAAACTTCTCAAGTCCGATGTTTGACTTTGGGCCTCTAAACATCAGCCGTGTGATTCGGTCACATTTTAGTAAGGTGATATGGCTGTTGCTCCCTTCCTTCGAGAGATAGAGCCTGTTTTTGCTCCCTCCAATCTGGCTTGAACATGGGGCTTGCTTTGGCTAACAGAACTTCAACAAACATGATGTAAGCAGAGATTTAAAAAGTGCTTTGTGAGGTTCTTTAAAAAGTTGAAAATAGAGCTACTCTATGACCCAGCGATTGCACTACTGGGTGTTTACCCCAAAGATAGAAATGTAGTGATCCAAAGGGTCACCTGCACTCCAATATTTATGACAGCAATATCCACAATAGCAAACTATGGAAAGAGCCCAGATATCCATCAACAGATGAATAGATAAAGAAGATGTGGTGTATATATATACAATGGGATATTATGCAACCATCAAAAAATGAAATCTTGCCATTTGCAATGATGTGGACAGAACTAGAGGGTATTATGCTAAGCAAAATAAGTCAATCAGAGAAAGACAATTGTCATATGACGTCACTGATACGTGGAATTTGAGAAACAAGACAGAGGATCATAGGGAAAGGGAGGGAAAAATGAAAGTAGATGAAACCAGAGAGGGAGACTAACCATAAGAGATTCTTAATCTCAGGAAACAAACTGAGGGTTGCCGGAGGGGAGGGAGGTAGGAGGAATGGGGTGACTGGGTGATGGACACTGGGGAGGCTATGTGCTGTGGTGAGCACTGTGAATTGTGTGAGACTGATGAATCACAGACCTGTACCCCAAAACAAATAATACATTATATGCTAATTAAAAAAATAAATTAATTAAACAGTAAAACATAATAATAAAATAAAATAAAATAAAAAAGAAGTGCTTTGCTTCATTTGGGGCATGCTCTCTTGCTGGTCTTTGGGCTCTGAGGTGACCATGTGAGGAAGCCCGGGCTGGCCCACTGGAAGATGGAAGACCACAAAGTGCAAAGTACTGATCTATCATAGCTGAGTGCCCCCCAGGCTAACCAGGCTGCCAACCACAAGACATGGGAGTGAGATGACATAGATTATCTGACCCCAAATGAAAGAACTGCCCAGATAACCTACAGACCATGAAAAATACTAAATGACTTCTGCTTTAGGTCATTAATTTTGGGAATGGCTAGTAGAAAGCAAAAGGTAACTGATCCAGTGAAGTCACAGAGAGCATATTACTAGGTGACTGGGTCAAGGAGGCATGTCAGACCGTCAGACACTCTGAGTTTGGCCAAGTTTGTCAAACTCAGTAGTTCCCTAAGATTGTCCAAGGTATAAAAAGGGAATTACTGATCCAAAATTTGGGAGTTACTGCATTGTAAACCATTTTCTACTTAGAGACTGGCAACCCAAATTAACACGCTGAAGATTCTGTAGAACACGATAGTAAAAGAAAATAGACCTGCTAAAGGATTTTAAAGCCCTTCCTGCTTCCCCAACTTTTATGACCTTTTCGCATTACAGTCTGGACATTATCACCATCACTGAAATCCTAGTCCGAACACAATGGTAACGTGACTAGATGAGAACTGTGAAATCTGGATTCTGGTCCAATATGTAGCTTTTATAAACTGTAGGAGTCTAACTTCGTGAAATTAGGTAAAATGAGAGACATTACCCCTGCATCAAGTCTCTTCAAGGTCATTGTCAACCCATTCATTGTCACTTGGGTTGGAAATTTAGATGATGAATTGACACTTTGTGCTCCACACTGTGTTCTGGTTTTGATGAATTTCTCCTGAAGTGGCAAATTATTCATTCATCTCAAATCTTTTTTGAGAGCCTGCTGTATGTCAGATACTATTCCAAGTGCTGGGGATACATTAGTGACCAAGTCTCTCCTTGAGAGTTCGATTCTAGTAGAAGAGATGGATAATAAATATGCAAAGAAGTGCAAAGAAATAGCTAATACAATGTCAGATGGTAGTAAGGACTGGGAGGCAAACACAGCAAGGGGCTAGAACAGTGTTCTTAAACTTCAGCATATGTCAGAATCACCTGGCTGATTTGTTAAAATCTAGATTTCTAGATCCCATCCCCCAGGGTTTCTGATTCAGTAGGACTCAAGTGGGGATTAAGAATTTTCATTTCTAATAAATTCCCAGGTGATGCTGATGCTGTTTGGTGGGAGATCCACACTTGAAAACTGGGAAACTAGAGACTGATAGAAATTTTCTCTATGAGATGGCATCTAGGATCATCAGAAAACTTGTTGAATGAGGGAGGAAGCCATGGGAAGATCTGGAAAGAGAATTTTAGGTAGAGGGCAGAGCATAGCACATGCAGAGTCCCTGAGGCAGAACCAAGCTAGTTCTATTGGAGGAATAGTGGGAAGACTAACTTTCCTAATAGTCATTGATGTGGGAGCAGACCAGGGTCCTTGTCACCTCTCACAGCATGAATTATGGGGGGCAATTTTCATAGGCCATGGCCTGCATGGTCCACTGGAGTTGAGCCCTCAGCTGAATGACTTCCTGATAATACTCAGATTTAGAAAGAGTTAAGAAGAAAAAAAGGAACTTTAGGAGCTGCAGTTTGGGTTAAATTATGTGCCAAGACAAGAAGAGGAAACTGCTTATGTGTCATGTTTCATTTGTAAAGGGCCACTGGTTTCAGTTCTGATACCAGAACTGGGTATCACTCAAATACATAATGTCCCCAAGTCTCTGGCTTACAAAGGGTCTGTGATTTCTCGGGTCACCGCATATGATTTCAACGTGGCTCCTTGTGCATCTGTGGATTTCCCCAGACAGAATATTGTGTTTTTTGAATGCTGTACACATGGGAGACATTTTTTACATCTCTTATCACATCAGATAATTAAATTTAATTTCATTAGGCATGAGAGGCAGAAACTATTAGTCCCATGCTGCAGATGAGAATACTGGGACTAGGAGAAGCCAATCCTGAGAACTATTTTTCTTTTTTCTTCATACTTTTTTTTTTTTAAGTAAATTGATTGTACAAGCTGTGACAAATATGCAGTCAATGGTGGAGCCGGGTAATGGGGGCCAAGGCCATCATCTTCCCACCACCGCCTGTCCTGAGGACATTTGGTCTCAGTGTCTGCCTACCACTTATGTGCATTTTATCATCACCATCAATCATAAAAATGGTGGATTCCCTCAGAAGAAAGATCATTTCTGAGAAGAAAAGAAAACCTAAATTTTATTTACCACTCATGATCCAGGCATGGCTTGACAACTTGGCTCAGTATTTCAGAGTGTGATTTTAGTGAATCCCCTTGGCAGTGGGGCTTTTCTCCATTTTGTAGGTGAAAAAACGGGCTGAGGGAATTTCATTAATGGCTTGAGGGCAATAATATGAGTGACTCGATGTCATTCCTTGCTACTGGTATTCCTTCCAACTTCAGTGTCCACAGAGCTTTCTAATATGGCACTGAAGCCTAGAGGAGGAATAGAGAGGTGGGCACATAAATGATAGGAATGAGACAATGACTGGTAGAACCGTTTCATGTCCGTCAAACCAACAGTTCGAATCAGCAACAGTTTTTCTTATGCTTAGAGATAAAAGGAGTTAAAAAATTAAGATAGAGGAAATGGCCATATCCTTTAAAAACTCAAAAGTCTTCACATGAAGGACCACATTTTGTCATCATCATCATCATCATCATCATCATCATCATGTTTATTAAGACTTTATTTTTAGAGCTCTTTTACCTTCACAGCAAAATTGAGGGGAAGCTAGAGACATTTCCCTATACCTCCTATCCTTATACACGCACACAGTCTCCCTCATTATCAGTACTGATCACCAAAGTGGTACATTCCTTACTCTTCATGAACCTACAATGACACGTCAATATCACTCAGAGTCCATAGTTTACATTATGGTTTAATCTTGGTGATGTATATTCTGTAGATTTGGACAAATGCCTAATGACATGTATTCATCATTATATAGAGTATCGTGATAATCATTTCACAATATATATAAATCAGAACATCATGCTGTAAGCCTTAAACTTATACAGTGATGTATTCAATTATTTCTCAATTAAATGGAAAAAAGCACACAAAACAAACAAATCTAAAAAATATAAAAATCATTGGTGCTTATTTGTCCTGTCCTACTCCAACCTGCCAGCAACCACTGATTTTTATTTTATTTTATTTTTGTCTCCATTGTTTTGCCTTTTCCAGAATGCCTCACAGTCAGAGTCATGAAGTATGTAGCTTTTTCAAATGGGCTTTTTCCACTTAATAATATGTATTACTAAGTGAAATTTAGTAATTTCACCATGTTTTCATGTCTTGAGAACTTATTTCTTTTTAGCACTAATATTCTATTGTCTAAATGTACCACCGTTTTTTATCCTTTCACCTACTGAAGGACATCTTGATTGCTTCCAAGTTTTGGCAATTATGCATAAAGCTGCTATGAACAATTAGGTGTGGGTTTTGTGTGGACCCAAATTTTCAACTCGTTTGCATAAACACCAAGGAGCACTATCAGCTGGATCATATAATAAGAGCATGTTTAGTCTTGTAAAACCTGTCAAACTCTCCCAAAGTGGCCGTCCCATTTCATATTCCCACCAGTAAGTGACCAAGAGTTCCTCTTGCTCTACATCCTGGCCGGCATTTGGTGTTGTTAGTGTTCTGAATTTTGGCCATTCTAATAGGTGTGTTGTATCTTATTGTGTTTTAATTTGCAGTTCCTTGATGATGTAAGACATGGAGCATTTTTTCCTATGCTTACTTTTCATCTATGTATCTTCTTCAGCGAGGTGTCTATTAATGTCTTTGGCTCATTTTTCAATTGGGTTGTTTGTTTTCTTATTATTGACATTTAAGAGTTCTTTGCATATTGTGAATACAGTCTTTTATCAGATAAGTCCTTTGCAGAGATTTTTCCCTGAGTCTGTTTCTTGTCTTTTCATTCTCTTAACATTTTCTTTGGCAGAGCAGAAGGTTTTCATTTGAATGAAGTCCAGCTTATTAATGCTGTCTTCATGGACTATGCCTTTGGTGTTGTATCTAAAAAGTTATTGCTGTACCAAGGCCATCTAGGTTTTCTCCTATGTTATCTCATAAGAGTTTGATATTTTGCATTCCTTCTAAATTTAGGTCTATGATTCAGTTTGAGTTAATTTTTATGAAGGAGATAACGTTTATATCTAAGTCATTTTTTTGCATATGGATGTCCAATTGTTCCAGCATCATTTGTTGAAGGGATTATCTTTGCTCCATTCTACTGCCTTCACTCTTTTGTCAAAGGTCAGTTGTCTATATTTATGGGGATCTATTTCTGGGCTTTCTATTCTGTTCCATTGATCTATATGGCTATTTTTATAAATCAGTATCACACTGCGCTGATCACTGTAGCATTATAGGAAGCCTTGATGTCAGGTAGTGTCAGTTCTCCAACTTTGTTGTGTTCCTTTAATATTGTGTTGTCTATTCTAGGCCTTTGGACTGCCCATATGAACTTTAGCATAAACTTTCAGATGTTGGTATCTGCAAAGTCCTGCTGGGATTTTGATTGGGATTGCTTTGAACCTACAGATCAGTCTGGGGAGGACTGACATCTTGACAATTCCGATTCATGAGCATGGAATATCTCTCCATTTCTTTTCTGATTTTGTCCATCATCATCATTTTTTAATGTCATGAATGAGTGCAAGTAAGAATCATTGAAAGAATGAGTAAGAATCATTGAAAGAAACACCAGAAAAGAACATTTGATGGCCTGAATTTATCATTTCTCTTGCCATTAATTAATTAAATCCAAAAGCGATGGCGAATTTAATCTATAGTTTATCCAAACAAGCAAATAAAAGCTTCCTGACTTATGGATACATTTGACTTATGTATCTAATGGAATATGCTATTAAACTAGTCAGGGGAAAAAAAAAAAAAAAAAGAAGCTGCTTTCCTATCTTTCCACAAGAAGCTGCCATCATGGTTGGAACTTGAGCCCATTGCATTTTTACCCCATGAAGTGGAGAAGAATACCAGATCCAGCTTTAAAAAAAATTATCTTTCCCAGGTTCTTAGTTTAATTAACAAACTTAAAAATATTGCTAAGAAAAGTAAGGAGCTGTCCACAAAATCAAGGTCATTTCTCTGGTCACTGAATGGAGATAAAACTGCATATACTTCTGAAATATAAGAACTCAGAGAGATTTTAGAAATCACTTAAGCCAATCCCTTGCATTTATTCATATGAATGGAAGAACTAGGGAAGAAATGATTAGGCCAAGGAAATACAAGTCATTAAGAGCATGGCTCAGATCAGATAAGCTCAGCGTGAAATCCAACATTTGAAGCTTTCTGGATGACTTTACTTTCACCTGTATTAGAAAAAAAATCCCAGGTATTCTAGAAACCGAATATTAGAGAAAGGTATTCCAGCTTAAGACATTTGTAGCAGTTAAGAAATGTTACAGAAAAAATATTTATGAAAATATTTTTCTAAAACAGAAATAGAAATTTAGAAATATTTCTAAATATTTCTAAAATATTTCTAAAATATTTCTAAAATATTTTTCTAAAACTTCTTCCAAAAGATCACTGTTAAAGGCTAGAACCTGTTGATCAGCAAAGGAATCTGTTGCCAGGAGATATTATTTTTTCAAATCTGAATTCAGGCATGTATAGGTTGGTACTCAGTCTTTGCCAAGGTAGGAGTGTCCTTTCTCTTTCAGAGAATTGATATCCTGTTCAAAGACATGTAAGCCCCACGAGGGGAGGGATTTTAATTGCTTTGCTCAGTGTTCTCTCTCCAGAGCCTATAATAGTGCCAAACCAAGAATAGGCAGCTTGTAAATACCATTATAAATACTTGTAAATATTTGTTGAGTTAATTAATTTAGAAAACATTATCTTTTAAGAAAAGATGTTGGTTTTTGCCATTTTTCTAGATTTTCAAATAGCATAAGTTATTTTTTCAAGAATAACACATCAGGGGGGCGCCAGGTGACTCAGTCTTTAAGCGTCTGCCTTCGGCTCAGGTCATGATCCCAGGGTCCTGGGATCAAGCCCCGCATCGGGCTCTCTGCTCAGCGGGAAGCCTGCTTCTCCCTCTCCCACTCCCTCTGCTTCTGTACCCTCTCTCGCTGTGTCTCTCTCTGTCAAATAAATAAATAAAATCTTTTTTTAAAAAAAAAAGAATAACAGGGACGCCTGGGTGGCTCAGTTGGTTGAGCAGCTGCCTTCGGCTCAGGTCATGATCCCAGCGTCCTGGGATCGAGTCCCGCATCGGTCTCCTTGCTTAGCCGGAGCCTGATCCTCTCTCTCTGCCTCTGCCTGCCTCTCTGCCTGCTTGTGTTCTCTCTCTGTTAAATGAATAAATAAAATCTTTAAAAAAAAAAGAAAAAAGAATAACACATCAGGGGCACCTGGGTGGCTCAGTGGATTAAGCCTCTGCCTTCAGCTCATGAAGTTGAACACTTTGAGTCGTTAAGCATCTGCCTTCGAGCCCCTCATCAGGCTCTCTGCTCCCTCTCTCCCTTTGCCTGCCTCTCTGCTTACTTGTGATCTCTTTCTCTCTGTCAAATAAATAAATAAAATCTTTAAAAATTAATTAATAAATTAAAAGAAAGAATAACAGATCATATTCATTGGGCACCTGCTATGTGCCAAACACTGTGTACTGCATTATCTGTTTATGATCATAGGTATTTCTCACAACATCCCTATCAAGCGGGCATGATTGTTTTCTCCATTTTTACCAATGAGGAAATGGAAGAGTAGAGAAGCTAGGTGACATGCACAAAATGATCAACAAAGACACAAAGCTCAAATCTTTAACCAGCCCATTATTTTCTATGAACCACAGTAGGAAGTTTTGCTCTGAGTCTGCATAAATGGAAACTCAGGCCTTCCGTGTTCTTTCTGCCAGTTCTAAATTTGATTGCCTCAAATGTTTCATTTATAGATGTTCAAACTGTGTTCTGCAGTTGCATCTAAAGGAGATCTGTAATATTTTATGCAGTGCTTTATAAACTTAGAATGAGGCAAGTTTATCATAAAAGAGAGCCATAATATATGAAAATAGAAAGGGTCAATAAACTTACATTGCCCTCAAATTGAAAATCTCATTTATACTGACAAAAACAAGTAAATTTGAAGTTATGACTATCACCCCAGATATGACTCATTCAGGGTTTTTAAGGATCTGAAAATAGCCCATAATCATAAGCATCATATGTGTTATTATATCTAGATAAATTAGAATTCGTTCTATGAAAATGAGTAAGATTCACCTTTATTCCCTTTCTAAACAGAAAGGATATTTTCACAGAATTTTTTAAAATACATTTCCACTTTTGTTGCATATAAACATAACTAAAAAAAAAAGGAAGTACACTTAATTGAAATGTTTTGGGGAGGTGTGTCATGAACCACTAGATTTCTTCTGTGATTGGCAAAGAATTTAGCAATGTGCTATACTTTGTGTGCCCACAATGAATATAGCTTATTACAATCCAATTAATAATTACTCAGCTCATCTTAAACCTATCCTTCAGAGAGCTGAAAATTAAAATAAATTTAAAAGAGTTTTGGTATTCCTAAGTTCATTCACTTTTTACCAGATGCACTTTAATTGATCAGCATCTTCATTTTTGCATAGGCTTTTAGTTTGTGGCTTAGTTCATAGGAAATGATTTGTGGCTACTCACAGAGCTTGTAATTGCTACATAGGGCCATCATAGATTTGAATATTGATTGTTTTGAAGATTTTCATACTTATAATATTGGATAATATTTATTCACACAAGTTAGACTTCACATAACTTTGTTCAATATTTTTTGTGATAATTTGAAGAAATCAGCAAATGCTAATTTGCTCTTCTGGTGTCTCATAATTGTGCTAGTAGCTCAGAGAGCTTTACTACAATAATTAAGAAATAATATATGCCAGCAATTCCACTCCTAAGCATATGCCCAAGAGATATGAATGCATGTATCCACAAAAAGAATGATTTAAGAATTTTCATAACTGCTTTATTTGTAATAGCCCCAAATTGGAAAAAAAACCCAAATATCCATTAATTGGAGAATGACTAATAAATTATAGTCAATTTATATGATTGACTATCAAATAGAAACAAAAAATAAAACAACTTTCTAATCCACACAATAATGTAGATTTATCTCAAAAACATAGCATTGAGTAAAAGAAACCAGAGAGAAGAGAGAATGCATTGTGTGGTTCTATTTATATGATGTTCAAGAACTAGTGAAGCTAATAAATGATGACAGAAGTCAAAATAGCATTTATGCCTAGAAAGGGAGTGGTTCTGCATTGCTGGAAATGTCTGTCTTGTTCTGGGTGGTCATTACACATAGGTATAAAAATGTAAAAATTAACCAAACTAAACACTTAGAATTTGCCAATTTTACTGTAAATAAATTACACTTCAATTTAAAAGTTATTGCTCTGAACTTTTTTTTTTAGCATAGCCTTTTGTTTTGGAACTATATCCTTTTTGATGTACATAGGCCTAATTTATTATTTTAACTATCTATTTAAAGATAAAAATTATGCTCTAGTGGAGTTTTGCTTGGCTGATGAGTATGTTGGGATAACATGAACTATCACAACAAATAAACTTGCATATTTCAGTAGCTTAATATGGGGAAGTTGATTACTCAATCACTGTAATGGTTGAATATGAGTATTCTTGTTCTCTTCCACATCGTGATCAACGCGGTTTGCTAGTTCCTGCCCTGAGGCCTCAGAATCTTCTACTTCCATCTAGGAAACAAGAATGTAATTAGGGAATTTTTGAAGTTGCTAGCTAGTAATATGCTTGTTTTACTTAGGCCTTTTCTGATCCTCCCGGTGAACAGCAGCCCCTTAATTGAGGAGCTAGGAACATGTCCCATGGCTCCCAGACATGATCATATTATCCATCTCCATATGCCTGCCCCATGACTCCCTCTCCTACATAAAGGTAGCCTAATGGGATGGTTAAGAGCACAGCCTCAGTCACCATTACCTAGGCCTGAGCTTAAGCAAACTATTTGATCTTCCTGTTTAGCTTCCCTCACTAGAAAATGCAGTGCATTATAATACAGCATCACAGAGTTCATGGGCAATTTCTTAAAAATAGGTGGAATATTTAGGACAATACCTGGAAATAATACATATTTAATAAATATTAGCTATAGTACATACTTCTTCTATCACCAGCCATACCAGAATGTCTACTGCATCTCCAACATGCCCTAGGCTTCTACCACAACAAAGGATCAAGTTCTTTTGCCAGGCTAGTTTCATGGGCATGCAATATGCAGTTGCACTGGGTCCAAAGTTCAGAAAGTTCCCATGCTTTCAGCCTGGCACTTAGTTTAATGCTCTGTTTTCACCATCTTAAAATTCCCGCTGATTTTATCTTTGAATTTGTGTTTTGTAAGTGACATCTGATGGGACAATAGTTCATGTCCATGAACAGAGGAGAAGCACACAATATATATGTCCACTGCAGTTCTTTGCTGCTCTACTCACAGTTGGGGGAGGTCATTGAGAGGATGTGACCACCTATTGACTCATAAGCTGGACCCTGGCAATTAAAGGGTCTTCACTCTTTCCCCTATCCTTGAAATATGGGTTCCTCTTGCCTCCCCTGCTCCCAGAAGCTACCCCAAGGATACACCCTTGAGAGAATGATGTGGTCTTGAGACTATCTGGATGGTATAAGTGACTGAATATCATCAAGGCCTCTATATAAACATTTAAGATTTGGCAGGTGGGTGTGGAGATCTACTTGTCTTGAAGCTGTCCAAAATCAGCCTCATGTGTAAGTTCCCTTGCTCATTAAACCTACCACCTACCAACCTGGAGTGGCTTGACTCTTTCTTTGATCTTTCCCTGCCTTCTATATATGGGGACCAGTTTCAGATTATACCTGGAGAGCTCCTAAGGATCTTGTGAATCAACACTCACATATAACATGCTCAACGTCCCATGAGTGCAGAATTCCAATGGTCCCACAATGTGTGAGAGGTCAACAAAACTCAAATTGAGTAAAGGATAAGCAAATTACATCTATGACTGAGTACTTGGTGGGCACCAGCAACCCTTAGAAGCTATGTTTTCCATTCCATTTCATTCCATTCCATTCATTCCATTCCATTCATTAAATTCCATTCTTGCCTTGAATGCAGAAAGAAAGCAACAACCAAGAAACTCTATCATTTCCTATCTTACTCATCTTACTTCCCTGCATTAGCTAACCCTCTACTCTGAAAGTGAAGACATAGAAGGAAAGGGCAACCTATAGCTCCTTTTCCTTTCAGTTCTTCCTTACTCATCAATAAGTAAGTCAAACATAAAATGTTGGTAGAATGGGCACATATCAAGAAGTAAAATAACAGTTCAGTTAGTTTTGTGCTGTGTTTCCACTGTTCTGATAAGAACAAAACACATACACATACACAAACTACAAAATACGTGAACTAGCCACAAAAATACAAATTGCATAATTCTGTTGATTTTCACAATGGAGTTAAATGCTCTTATTTTTGTATTTAAAACTAGCACTGCATAATATAGAGATGAATGGTAAAATTAATGCTAATAATTTAAAATGCTTATTTTTCTTTACTTAGAATGATATTAAATAGTGAATAAAAAATACCATGACAATTTCAAGAAAAGAACATGGGAAAAAGGAGATAGCTTTATATTTTGTACTTGTAAGGGCACTTTTTTTCCTGCTTTTTGAATAAAGGGCCCCCCATTTTCATTTTGTACTAGCCTTTGTAAATACTATAGCCAGCTGTGCCTTTCCCTCTCTATGATTTCTCCCACAAGATCTACCTGGCTATCTTCTGCAGGAAGTCTTAACCTTCCCCACTCGACCCCCCAACCACCATTCCTGGGTTATCATGGCCTCCTCACCAGCAATCGCCTAGCAAGTTATATTTATATATTTCTTATTGTACCTTCACTCTTAAAGTAGAATTAATTTTGAACATGTCATCTCCTTTAATAATCTGTCTTTCCTGAAGGGCAGGGACAAGCTTGTCATTCTTATCTATCTAGCCATGGACCAGAATCACTGGGGCTTTCATAGCCAAAATGAATTCCAGGAACTAACAATAAACAGAATGAGAATCTCCAGGGCAGGACCATTTGGCTGCACAACTAGCCCAAGGAGTTGTTGAATGAATGAAAGAATATCCTTGGTTCCAGTGCCTGAAATACACTTCCTCTGGTTCTAATACTCCCTAGTAATATCTGGTCTATCCTTGATGGACTGGTTCAAGTGGCACCATTATATTCAGTGACATCTCCCCTGATTTCTTCTATTCTCTCCCAATGCCCTGCCCTCTCTAACTCCCTGACCTAAAGTTTCTTACCATATATTGATTACCTTTAAAAATGAGCAAATTCTACTTGCATTTTACTTTTCTGATTAGACTATGGCAATATTGAAGGCACAGCAGAATGAGGACCTGCGAAAGGCAAGGGAGTCACTTGCCCAGAGTGCAAAATTCAAGGGGCATCAAAAACTTGGTAATCAAGAGAAGCTACATTTTAAAGCAATAGTTTTTAAATCAAAGTTAATGTACCAATCATCCATAATGAACAATATATCAAGAGTTTAAATAAAGACAGGCTCAGACCCTATATTTGTACCACTGGCCTCACTGACTTCAGTATAATCCCAGCCCTGTTGGACTTCAGGTTTTATTTATCTTCTTACCCCAGCAGTGGATGAATGAATGAATATAAGAATGAATTGCTTTCTTGAACCAAGGCAGCACCTTGGATTTTGTAGATCCTGGTAACGAGGATGTCTTACAGGTGGCCTTTCAAACCAGCTAGATTGGAACACGGGGCCATATGCTCTAATGTTTGAATATTATTTTTGCCTTCAGTCAGGTCCCCATAAGATTATTCCTCCATTGTCTGCCTTTGTGAAAATTAAGAAAAGGAAATGCCATGTTCTATTGTCAGTCCTCGTTTGCCATCATGGAGTCAGCCCTCAGAGGGCCAATTCATGGAATCCTTAGTTCATGTTGTTTCAATAATGTTGCATTAAAATTGCCTTCCCCCATTGTTATATAACATTATTACAATCATAGTCTCGTGAATTGTTTGAATAATATCATGCTATTTATTTCATGTTGTAATTTACTCTTTATTTCAGAAGTTTCCAGGCAAAATGAGACCAGAAAAACAAAGCCATTTGAACAAAGGGAAGCCACAGTGTTTGTTATACTTCATTCTCTGTATGATGTTTCCTTTTAAGAAGAAATTTAGCTCCAAGTTATACTCAGGAAGAGAAAAAAGAAAAATCAAAGTTTCCAACAGGGTTTAGGGCCTATTATCCACCTTTGTGAAGGAAGGTTGGCATCACCTCCTCCCACTCTCCCTCCTCCCCCATCACTAAGTTGTTCACAAGGCTCCATGGCCCCTGCGAAGACCAGGCTGTCAACCGTTGTGGTCTGTTAGAGCCAAGCTTTTCGCTCAGTGGCCAGAGTTTTCACCCACAGTTAGCCACCAGGGGGCCGCCCATTTGGAACAAACGGTGCAGACTCCACAGCTTTCCTCCAAACCAACCAAAACATCCCGGGGCAGCTTTGGAACAAAGCCCAGGAACTTCCCTGCAAGGGAGGACAACTCTCCAGCTACAAAACCTGCAAGTCCTATAAGGCATAGCCTTATTACGAGTGAAAAATAAAACAAAGCCCGGATTTAAAACCGAAGGGATTTAAGGTCCGTGTAGTCTGACCGGGAGGCTCCTCCCTCTCGCCAGGGAGCCTTGAGGTCTGCGACTTTTCTCTATTGAAGCACCTGAAATACTGTGCATCCAGGCGTAGGCAACAGGTTCCGAATTCCTGACAGTCGTGGTTGTTAATGCTGTTAGCTAGGGTGGTGGCTTCTCGCCCCTTTCCGTGGGATGCTCACAAGAAACTGGAATAAATCACACGTCACCGGCTGGAAATCTGGAAAAGACTCCAATAAATCATCTATACATTGCTCAGGCAGTTGAGGATACAAATCGTCATAGCTCTATCCCATTGATGTACGAATAAATGTGCATATTGGATTGTGAAGTAGGAACTGTTTAATATTATTTATAAAAAAAATAATTGTACTCTGTTGTCAAAATAGTTTTGTTGCAACTATAGCTTCGTACCGACTGCAGTTTTTAGCTTTGGGGTACTCAATATTTTTACAAGCATTCTTCTATTTGGGGGCCCCCTCCAATCACGCGGCTCTGTTCCTCAAACCCCTAACGCAGCTGCCCGCTTCATTTTCTCCCAACCTAAAACCCTTGGCTTTCAAGACTTAGACTTGAGGGGTGTGTGTGTGTGTGTGTGTGTGTGTGTGTGTGTGTGTGTGTAGGGGGAACATTTTAAAAATTCATACTTGCCTGGGGCAGAACTCTTCAAGAGTATAAATTACTTTTGTCTTCCGGGTTTTATTTGTACAGATCCAGGGCAAATACAAAATAATAGGGCTGCCCTTCTGTAACCTGTGGAGTGTCTCAACTTTGCACACATCTCCCAGGATGTGCATAATTGTGCGGAGGGGTGTCTCGCTCAAAGGCAAGCCAGGTAGTTTCCTAACTATCGTGGGGGGGGGCGGGGGGGCCGGGTGACCGTAAGGGAACTCCAGACTGGCCGGCCTGTGGGAGGCCCCAGGAGGAGCCAGAGCGCTCTGTCCGCCCGACACTCGCCACAAGTGGTTTGGAGAAAGAGGGAGGAGCGTGGTGGCAGGGGCCGCGCTGGTCTTGCAGGGCAAAGAAAACCCCGTGCTTCTAGAAGGTCCCTCGCCTCCTTGTCACTCGTCCCCCGTTTCTTCCTTTTCTCCTACCAGAGGAATGACGCCCAAACCCGAACCTCGGTGCGCACGCCGCCGGGTGGGTGGACGCGCGGCCACCCAAACCATCGCAACATTGCCACTCTGGGAAGGGCACCCTGGGTGGAGGGCACGGACGGGACTGGGAGGAGAGGGAGCGCCCGAACCTGGGGAGGCAGGTGTGGAGGCGGCCGGCCCGGGGCGGTGTGCGCGTGGGCCGCGGGGTAGGGGTCCGCGAGCGCAGAGGGGCGGACACTTCTGGGCGCGGGCCTGGGGCCGAGCGGCGGGCGTCGGGTGCCAGCCGGGCGGCTCGGGGCGGTCGCGGCGGCGGGGCGAGCGGCTGGGAGGCCATTTCCTCGCTGCGCCCCTGGTGGAGCCAGGTTTGCTTGCTCTTGGCCGCCGCCGCCGCCGCCGCCGCGGGAGTAGGACCGCCGCGAGGGTGGAAGGGGAAACCAGGTCACCGGTTCGCAGACGCGCCGCGGAGCCGGCGCCCCAGGCCCGGAGTAAGGCTGCGCCCGGGGAGCTGGCCGGGGCGGGCCGGGAGCGCGGGGGGCCCGGAGAGGCGGGGACACCGGTGCCCTGACCACACTCGCTTCCTACGCCTATAAAAGTGGAGTGGCCCGGGAGGGCCGGCGCGGCCCGGGCGGCAGCCGCCTCTCTTCGCCCAAGGAGTTGACATTTTGCAGGACTCGCGCGACGTCCCGTCGCCTGCGCTCCCCGGGACCCCGCCGCCGGGAGGAGGGGGCGGAGGAGGGTGGAGACTGCGGGGCTTGGCCAAGGAAGGCGCACATCCTCGGGCGGGCGGCCGTGACGCGGCGGGGATTAACTTTGCATGAATAATGTGAGTGCGCTTGGAAAGGAGACCTTCGGTTCCCCGGGCTCGGGGCAAGCGCCCGCAGGCTGCTTTCTCCGGGCAGGGGCGCTCAACCCAACCGTCTCGAGGGCACTGGTAATTTGGCGAGAGGACTGCGCGGAGGCGGGGGCGTGTGGGGGAGGGGGGAAGGAGGAGGGGGCGGCAGTTCCAATTGTCCAAAAGGGTGGGCAGGCTGGCGGCGGGGGTGTCGCGGGAACCTGAGGGGTGCGGGCGGCGAAGCTGGGCGCGCGGGCGGGCCGGCAGGCGGGTGTGGGTGGGGGGGATTGTCAGCCGCCGCTTTACCTGCCTCCGCCGGGTTTCTGCACCCCGGGTCCGGGAGGAGGTGCCCCTCATGCTCCAGCACCGCGCGGCGGCAGTCCGGGAGACCCAGCGTGGGCAGTAGTGGAGTGGGGTGGCTGGGGGCCCCCTCCAATCACGCGGCTCTGTTCCTCAAACCCCTAAGCCCAGCTGTTGACAGGCTCCTTGTGAAATGGAGTTTGGCATCCTCAGCGCCGAACCGAGTGGAAGTTTCCATGATGAGGAAGTTCTGTGACAGGGGGGTTCGGAAAAGGTTGGCAGACACGGGGGGGGGGCGGGGAGCGGGGAGGCTGTTTAAAGGGACTGTGGGTCCCTCATCCCCCTTTTTTCTCCTGCTCCGGAACTCCGGGGTTTGGAAAGGAGAATAATCCTGAATGTTGGCCGGCGCTGTTGCCGGTGCCTGGCGACTTGGCCTCTCCCCGCCTCCTCCGGGACTCGGTGGCGATTTCGCTAACCTCCTGGGTCGCGCTTCTTTCCCTCGCTCCTCTTTTGACGCAGCATCTTCCTCGGAGTCGCCTCGAGTTGGTTCTGGCAACCAGGAGTTGTGCCAGCTGTGCTCTCTCCCCAGCCCCGGCCTCCCGGCCCCCCCACCCCCGACCTCCTGCGGAGGAGGACTAAATTGGGGAAGGTTTTTGGTTTGTTGTTGTTGTTGTTGTTGTTTTGTTTTTGTTTTTTTCCCCCTAATATAGATAGCGTCCTTCTTAGCTGCGGTTGTCATTTTCGAGGAGGATTTCCCAATGACCATTGTTGGATTAATATTAGTGCTAATTCTTAAAGCTTCCGATTTGGGGGGGGGAGCGTGGGGTGTTTTTTAAATTTATTAAAGGTTAAATGTATAAATTTCCCCAGAAAGGGAATTTTACAGAGAGGGTCTAGACGCTTAACAATTCATAAACTGAGTCAAAGAAAGAGGAAAGAGTTTACCTGAACAAATGAGTTCAGACTCTCCACCCTCCCCTCTCCACAGACGTTTAAAATTTGTGGAGATTCAAATACTGTGCCTAACCATCAGTAAATAAATTAGAAATAAAGTCTTCTTCTTAGCCTGTTATTGGTCTTAGGTGCTAGTGAGATGCAGTTTGAAAGACCAGTATTAAAGTTCAAAAATTTAAGCGTTCCTTGGACAGTGTATTCATGACTGAGCACAGCAGTTTTTATAATGGCAAATGTATTGAATCATGTAGACCTGTTGAGCAGTATCTTTACGTTATTTGGCTTTATTTTAGTTTAGTATGCTTATTGACATTTTAATAATATGTAGCATGCACTAGATTACAAAGTAATAACAATTGCATTTTAGTCAAAATATTCCATGATTCATTCTGAAAATTCACAGTGACTGATCTGCTCCCTAATTCACTTCTGCTTACCTTTCTTATTCTGAAACAAGGCAGGGACTAAGAAACATTAAAGAGAAAGGTATTTTGATGAAAAGTATTTTGAGCAGTGGTTGTTTTTAGGAGTTTTCATGCCAGTTGGCTAAGGGTTTTAATTGAGGCTAACAGAAATCCAATGGTAAGTGATTTTTTTGGGGTATTACTTGGTAAGGCATTGATGAACAACCATTTATTATTTGTACATGTTAAATTGATACTATCAAAATCTTATTTTTAATGAATGTCAAAGTTTGATATATGTTGGAAGTGGGACCATCTGGTAGTAGATATGATTTGTTTTTCTTTTTTAGTGAGTGAGAGTAAGTGCTACTAAATATAGCTATGGAACTATTTTTTTAATGAAGCAATTCCTGTTGGCATTATAATGCAAAGGCATAATTTTATTGACATTGGAATATTGTTTTATGGAGTAACTGAATTTACAAGAGGAATGAACATTCCATTTCTCTCCTTTTAGATTCTTTATTCTGCCATCATAATGAATTAAGGCAACTTCTTTTTAATTTAGCATTTTTGGGAAAAGGTGATTTCTTAAAATTTCCTTCGGAGAAGAGAGAGCTGTGGATTCCTTTCTTTTCCAGGGATTTTTGCAGTTGTTTGAAGGATGGCATGTGTAGAGCCACAAATGGGATTGCAAGTTTGTTTTTTGGAGTTTTTTTAGTAAGCTCATCTTTTTGATGGAAATCTGAGTAAGGGTGATTGGTTTCTTTAACTCCTTTTTGTCATTGTAGTTTAAGATTTTGTGTCATCTTCTTAAAAGTCCTTCCATGACCACATGAGCAAAGGCAGTCCCTCATTCCTTCTTAGAACCATAATACTGTTTTTAGTTTCTTTCTTTTTTCCCCCCTCCTTCCTTGGTCTTATTTGCAATCTGAATTGCCATTTCAGTTGGTACTTGTTGAATACCTGTCTCCCCTGTCTAGAATCTAGAGTCCATGAAAAAGAGGCTTGACTTCCTCTTTAACTCTTGAATCTCAAGCATCTTACACAGCGCTTGGCACACGGTTAGAGCTGGAGAAGTCTTTGTTAAATAAATGAATGGTTGTGCCCAAATGCTGTATTCCTAAAAATACCTGACTAAGCATCTTTAGTGGGTACCAACTGGGCGTGTCAAGACCTGCTCCTGTGTATGTCTGTGGGCCATGTATATACGGTTCAGTCTTTATCTTTGTCTCCCCTCCCCCCCTTTTTTTTTTCTGAAAAGAGAGCTAGTTCCATTCTATATAGTGACAATGCTGAGAGTATTTCTGCATGTTCTTCCTGGGGGCAATTGCCTGGAGTACACAGAAATTCTCAGCAGCATTTTGTCTTACACTTTACCTTGATTCCCTGAAGACATTGACCTTCAGCTCCCTGGGGATCAGCAGAATCTTTATGAGTTCCAGAGACATTGTCAGTGCTAAGAACTAAATTCCAGGGAACAGACATCATTGGATGATAGCAGTGCCTTCTCACTCAGCAGGTTCTGGCAGTGCTTCTGGTCTTGGCAGCCCTAAGGGGACCGAGGGCCTTTGGTAGTAGAGCTGCTCTACAAAAGTAGCAATTGGGGAAGGGGCAAAATGGGACCGTCAGGGTATACTACAAGATCAAAAGGGCCTTTGGAGGTAGATTTGAAAATAACCTGCTGGCCACCCTGTGTTGTAAGTAAAGTCATTTAACCTTTCCCCTTTGCCTCCTTTCACACTTTCATAAGCAGATTCTGAACCAGATGATTGTGGGAAATACCGAATTATCTGAATATTCAAGTGACCAAGGTGTGAAACCCAAACAGTCATCTCCAAATTAGCTATTCATGGAAACGCGACAATTGTGACGAAAATGAAATTACAATGGGTGATTATAGTAATTTGTTTTTGTTTATAGAGTAGGGACTTTCAGAAATGTGTCTGCAAAAATGCATAGTAAAAATCCCACAAAATGATGACATTGGTAAAATGGTAGGGGAAGGAAGATCAAAATTTTATACAGGGTAAAGATAATTAAACTGAAATCCTGTGTTTATTGCTTTGGAATATTTAATTTGGCTCTGAGCTTCTCAGTGGCCAAGGTAGCAGGAAAAAACAGGGTCCAGAGATGGCACGTATGCATTAAAGTTGTAAGGATACATCATGTAACATTTGTAGAGAGGGCTGACTATGGTGTCTGGCAACTTGTATATAGTTCTATGAAATATCAAATCATTTAATAGCCAGTACTTGAACTTCAGTTCTACAGAAAATGAAGTAAAGTTCTTTATTTGGTCGTCTTTTATGCGAATAAAAAATGCAGAAGGCATAATGATGAAAAGAAACCCAGTGGGAGTTGGTCTTTAGGAGCCTGAGCTACTGTGGTTCAGCAGCGAAGATTCTGGCAATTGTCCCCAGTGCAAAAATAGAGCTCAGAAAACCTAGAGGAATGAATGGTTAACATGTTCTTTAGGCCGACTTTCTCAAATATCCAGCGTCTCAGCCAGGCTTTTGACTAGAGCAATCTGAGAGGACAGGACTGCCAGGTACTTGAAAATGACCCTATGGCCATAAACCCTCTGAACAGGTGATCTTGACACTCTCTGTTAGTCTCTATAGCTCTTATCACCCTGCAGGGTAGTTTGGTTTTTGTTTCCATTTGTTTCCCCCTCTAAACTGGGATGAAAGACTGTGGGTTGATTCATCCTTGACTCTCTGGCACCTAGCAAAGACTTGGACACATGGGCACAGGGAAACACTTGTTGGAAGACTGAGTGGGAGAGGGGAAAAGCGGTGGTGCTTCTCGGTCACTTCGATATTGGTATTAAGGGTCATCTTTGGACTTCGTTTCGCCCAAAATGAATGTTTGCTGCCTGGATTGAATTATATGTCTATACCACAGCTAGAAGGGCTTGTTCTAGTGTCTGAACTGGTTGAGCAAAGGATGGCAAATTAACTCCTTGCTTTATTTACGGTAATTTTGATTATTTAACTTGATTTCTCATTCAGTCTACAAAAATTTGTGTACCTATTATGTGCCTGGTTCTGCTAGTCATTTTGCGATCAAGTGGGCAGCCTAGTGACCTGTAAGACAATCTGCATATATGAATACAAAGGGATCATGAAATGGTCTCCACTGTGATGGAATAGATATGCCTAGTGGGCCCCCTCATATGACCCATAGACAAAATAAAGTTATTTTCATCTGAGGAGGTGATTGTTTTGTTGTTTCTATAGCCTATGTGTATTCGTGTAAATTGCAGAGGGATTCAGCCAGGATTATCTTGGTATCCAAGTGGTATGGGATTGAATATATGTAGGCCGGTGAGTCTCTGATTAAGGATGTTCACTCTTCACCTTAAGTTCCCAAATTTGTGAGTTAATTATGATGTTTCAGTAAGTTGGGGAGGGGACATATCCAAATCACCGAGTCACAGATAATGTATTTCCGTATGCTTCTCTTAGCAATCTGGCCAACTGACAGCTAGACTAGCACTCCTGTTGTTTGGTCCATACTGTCCTAATTTCAAGGGACTTTGGAGACTTTATGTGCTGGCAACTGTTCTTGTGCAGTGCTATTTTTATTGAGTGAGAAACTGAGCTCTGCTATGAACTTAGGTATCTTTTCCAAATGGCAAGTTAGGAGAGTCTGGAATTAGGACCCAGGAACCTTGACTCTGTCCCCAGAAGCTCATTGTATCCTTTCCACTTTGAGAGCCAGACAGTCTAACATACACATATCTGCAAATAACACTTAATAACATACATTATAACAAGTGCTGTGCACACAAGTGTAACAGTGTAACACATATACAGGTGTGTGTGCTGAGTGAGGGTAACATATAACAACTAGGAAAGGACTGATCCCAAGTAATTCCTCATTCAACTTCCTAGTTCCAGATGAGAGGCTTCATGGATCATAGTTTCTCTTCTGTGGGCTTTATTCAGAAAGTCATGAGTGATAAGCTGATTAAAGTAAAAGCCCGGACAAAGGAATGCCAGTTGGCAGCGGGTATGTCTTCTTAATTTGGGAAATACACTTTTGTAACTCTTCCGGAGATTTCAGGAATGTTTGTGATGTGAAGAGTAGAGAAGATAATCATGGTTTTAATGGCATTTTGCGTGATCATGACATTCAGGAACCCATTGAATATTCTGACACGTGATGTATGCTGTTTAGTGGTTCTCAAGATGGTTCAGATATACTTTTCCCCCTTTAGACTCTGTTTTCTCAGATTTCAACAGAATTGGTGCTCAAAAAATAATGATTGACAATAATGATTCTGACATTCCTGGGTTTTGGGTCAACTTTTCATATTTCTCGCCGATATGCATAAATGTGTCAGCAACTTGTGTGTCTGTGCAACCGGAATCTGCCTTTGTGACAAGTGTGTGTCATGTTCTTACATACAGTGAAACAGGCAGTGCTTGTCTCTGGCTTCAGCTGTGGTTCCCAGGCCCAGCTTCCAAATCATGCTGAGAAATGCCACCGCCACACGGATGTCCCAGGCTAAAAACCCTGTCATCACTTAGAGTCCTCGTCCATACTCCTGAATATTTTGGCAAATCTTCATCTTATTTTACATTATACTTATTTAACTGGTTACTTATGTTACTCTCTGGTCAATTCTATTTGGGAAATCATGAGTTTAACAAGTTAATACAAGAATTTCTCAGGGATTTTGTTCATGCTAGGTTGTATTAGGAATTCCAAGAGGGAGACCAGGTAACAAAATTTACTTGGCCACCATATTTTTTGTGTGTGTGAGTGTAGGTGTGTGTGTAAAAACTTAAATGGCTGAAGTTCAGTGCAAGAGGTTGTGAGGTTCATAGCATTACACTTAAAAAAATTAGTCTCATTTTTCTTAAGCTCTGACTACATTTTATAATAATTGATCACTCTTAGGAGCAGCATCAGTCCCCATAGCAGAACCTTGTTGCTTTTTCACACACACACAAAAGTCTACCAGTTTGTATTCAACACTGATTCATGTTACCACTGTTGAAGTGTTTTGCAATGATGTAAAAATCATGCTAAATTGCTGTTAATTTTTAAATATTATAATCTTTTCTTGACTTTATTTCTGATATTTAGATGTATTAATTTACATAAGCCAGAGAATGATTTATTTCTGCCATATGTGGTTTCGTTTACTTTTTTGAATTTTCACCTAAGTTTCACTGTAATTTCTACTCCAATTCCAACATCTAGAGATCTGGAATAATGTGTTTGTATCTGAATTATAGCTACAGTAAGGGAAAGTATAAGGTTGTATATTCTTTTATTATTTGTCCTTTAGTTAAAAAAAAGGAACCAGGGAAACCTTACACAGAAAAATCTTTAAAAACAATTTCAATTATGGCCTATGTGGATGATGAACATATCCATTTATCCTGTAGTATAGTAGTTGGAAGAGATTTGAAAAACATCTTGTCCCTCTAAGGCATCTCAAAAACACAACACAACAAAACAAAATTCCTAGGCATTTGGCTTCTTAGTTTGATCTCACACTCTATAGCTTCATAAACATAAAGTATTGTTAAGGTGAAGGCATGTTCTGGAATGTACTCTAAATGTATTCATTTCTATTAATTAAGAATATATGTTTGGATTTATCTTTACTGAGTTTGCCACAAAAATCAAGCCTTAAAATGAGTAGACTTATTTTTTTAATCCTGTCCATCCTTCCATTCCTCCATCTTTCCCTTTCTCCATCTGTACCTCTATCCCCCTACCCATCATCCATCAGTCTCCATCCACATATGCGTTGGACATCTGCTGGGTGCCCAACTCTGTGGTAGGTGTGAAGACACCATGGTGAACTTTTAAAAATCCTTGCTGTGGAGATGCTCAGGGACTCCTGAGGCAATCTACAGAAGTTAATTTAGTGCATAACAGTGTTTCTCCACCTCATCCATTGGCATTTGGGGTCAGATAATTCTCTGCCACAGAGGGCCACCCTGTGTATTGTAGGATGTTGAGTGGCATCACAGGCCTCTACCCACTAGATATCAATAGCTCCCTCTATACTCCAGTTGTAGTAATCAAAAATATCTCCAGATATTGCTAAATATCTTGTGGGTGGCAAAAATCATCCCTCCTACAAACCAGTGGTGTAGAGTAAAGAACCAGGTCTGTGGAGTGGGAATGTGTGGATTCACAGCCTGGTTTTACCTGGCTTTGTTACATGTGCTCAGTTTCTCATTAAATGGGATCAGGTAGCATTTGACCCACAGTTAAGTGTTCCTAAATATTAGCTATTGTAGTGGTGGTAGAATTAATACTTCAACAGGCACTTATAATACTAACAAGTTCTATGATGGAGTAAGTAAAATGTACAGTGAGAACCCAGAGTTGGGAGTGGGGTGAGTTCTCGATAGTAAGAACACCATATACCAATGTATGAAGTGGGGTAAAAGTAAGAAACCTTTGGGAAACTGCAGGGACCTGGATCTGACTGATATTCGATGAACAATAAATGAGGTTGTTGGAACAGGTAGGAGTCACATGGAGAAGACTCTTCTGTCCACAGTAAGGAAGATAGACTTTGTCTTAATAGCGTGAAGAAAATTGAGAATGTTCAGCAAGTCAGATTTTTATTTTAGAAGAGTTCTTTGGGATAGGTCTTGAATGGGAGAGAGACTGGGAATGATGAGCCCAGTTAGAGACTCTTGGAATAATCCACTGAGAGATAAAGGCTGTCAGAACTGAGACAGTTATATGTTGCCATGATGTCTTTGGGAACAGATTTCACTTTTTCCAAGATGTGGCAAAATTTTTCTAAGTTAATTCCAATAATGAATATTTTTAGCAAGATGGCTCTACATTTGGGAGAATTTCAAGTTTAATTTGAAAGCAGATTACATGATAGATTCTCTTTAGAATGTTTTCAAATAAAGCTTAATTTAAAGACCATCTCACAGCCTATTCATAGCTGAATATTACTCAAGGGTTTCTCTGCTATTGTATACATATGTCTACAGTTCTCAGTCAGACAGAAATGTACTTCTACACAAACTACATTGAATTATTGACATTGTTATGTTCAAATTCATTATTTAGCATTAAGTATTGATTTTCTGACTGATAGGGATTTTATTTCTTTAATGATCAAAATTAGAGATGGATGGAGAAGATGAACGAATGAATGGGACATTATGGAAGTACCACCAAATTGAGAATAAAAACATTTTGGACAGGTCTCTTGACTTACCTGAGTTTTAATTTCCTTAGTCATAAAACAGGTAATTTTATCTAGATAAATCAGATAATCTCAAAGTTATCCTTAGTGTAGGGACTGGCAAACATTTTCTATAGTAGGCCATATAGTATTTTCAGTTTTTCAGGACATACAATCTTCACTGAGACTACTCAACTCTGCTGTCATGGTGCGAAAGCAGCTGTAGATAATATGTGAATAATATATCATGGCTGCGTACCAAAACTTTATTTATAAAAACATTGAAGATGGGTCGTAGTTTGCTAACCCCTACTAGCCTGGCAGAAATACAATAGAAATATATTGTGAGCCACATATGTAGTTTGAAATTTTATTGTAGCCCCATTACGAATAAATAAAAAGCAACCAGTGAGTTCAATTCCAATAATATATTTTATTTCACCCAATTTATTCAAATTATTACTAATTTGCAATCAATACAAAAATATTAATGAAATGTTTTACTTTTTTGTGTTAAATCTTCAATATCTGGTGTGTTTTTTACACCTGCAAAACATTTCAACTTTGACTAGTCACATTTCACGTTGGCTAGTAGCTGCTGTAATTGGATAATATGGCTTTAGGCCTGAGAAATGCATTTTACCAAATTCCATGCAAAAATAAATTATCTGCCTTATTTTGAGTGATTAAGAAACTTTCCCTTTTTTTTAAGTTTTGCCACATATATAGGGTAGGAAAACACTTCACTTTGAAATAAAGAATGCAAAGTGGCTAAAACAGTTTATTTTTCACTCATATACAGTTGGGCATAGCCTGAGCATACAGTTGAGCATCAGTCTTCCTGACTGATTGGTGGCTATGCTCCGTAGCCATTCAGGGGAGTCCCAGTTCCCTTGGTCTTGGGCTCCTCCTTCCACTCATGGCTGCCACGATCATGTTTTCATTGCATCAGATCACTGGGAGGGAAGGAGAGAGTAGAGAAGCACAGTGACTTCTTCACTACCATGGCTTGACAGTGCACAAAACCATTTAGCTCAGATTCCAGTGGTGAGAACAAATTGTATGTCCCCACCTAAAGGAAGCAGGAACCATAGTCCCAACTTTACAGCAGCTGTCCAGTAATGACTCTAGAGTGGTGAAAGAGGAGCAAGAATTATTTGGTGGGCAGGGAGCTATCTTCTCCATACTGTGCTACTCTTTTTTTAATTCTCATGTGGCCTTCATCACATCACATCGCCATCTCGTTTCTTCTGGAGGCCCTGACAAGTGACAAAAACGTCTTGAACGGCCATGAGGTAACCCATTTCTATTTTTTGGTGCAGTACCACCTCCTGTCTGACCAAATTCTCTTTCCTCACTTCCTTCTTATTTGTATGGGGTCATCTTTAATCTCGCTGGACCTGACTTTTCCCTGTAGTCTTTGGCCATCATTTTTATTGCCTCAGTAGATTTATTTGGATCATAATATACACACAGTATTGGGAATTTACTGATCAATCCTGATATTACTGGCACAGGATTAGAGTGCTGATTTTCTAAAGGAAACCAAACCCAGAGTAGGGATATCAGGAAACAGAGGCCAGAGCTGATTCTTCATGTGTTGACAGAGGTACTGAAGCCATTTTTCTGGAATCATTTTACAGAACTTCAGACTGTTTAAATAAATAATTCATTACATAATATCTTGACTAAAAATACCAATTTTTTTAGTATTTATCTTACTTATTGTTGCTTACTACAATGGGGACCCCCTTTTTTAAGACAAAAGGGGTCTTTGCTTGTTTTCTTCCCAAATTATAAACGTGCTTTATCAAATATTCAGCATGTTCTATAGAAGTGCCTCTTGTGAAGGAAATGTAAGAGGGGCATGAATAATAAAGGTGAGGTAAGTGAAAAGAACAAAGAAGCCTTTTCCTTCTAACTATGCATATTTTAGCTTTCTGGAAACCTTATTATTTAATTATGATTAAAATGTCTTACTCTAAGAAATAAGGAAATGCAAAGCACACATACATTTTGGATTATTAAGAAATAAGGCCAACCAGTGATAAGAAGTGTCATGCTGAGGACATGTGAAAGAAAAAGAAGTAATTGTATCCCTTTAAATTAGCCTAGGTAGGATTGTCTTCAACTCCACAAGCCTATTTTTATAAAATATTTTGCAGTGCTTTTGAAAATTAAAGGTTTTGCAATATTAAAAAGTTAATCCCGATAACTGCCTCTCAGGTACAGAATCTAGCTAATTAATTCTTGATATTCCATAATAGGGAAGAAATAATTCTCTGAATAATCCCTAACTTGTTACTGGCCTGTCACCGGGGTCTCTGGGGCTCAGGGTGACTCACAGTGTGGGTACCAGTAATGTCTCATTTTAAAGTCCCATCACAGAACAGGGAGAAGAAACCCTCCTCCCACACACAACCCTATTGGCCAAGTGTGTTGTGAAGAGGAGAAATCTGGGGGTCCTGGATCCTGGATTGGTTGAGAGCTGAGGCACTGGCGAGAGAGATCAGGATGTGGGGTGCTGGACATCCAAACAGGTGTTGAGTTGGATATCTGGCTTTGCCCCTTCCTTTGCTCCTGTAAGCCACTTAACTGCTTTGAACTTCAGTCACGCTATCTGTGCAGTGGAAAGAATCCTGGTACTCAGACCATAGCATTGTGGAAGAGATCAGGTAAGATCATGATTATTAACTGCTTTGCCAGGACATAGTGCCTGATGAGTGCTCAATATGTGGAAAATGATTTTATCATTTTATTATTGCAAAAATTGTAAAATCAATGGCATTCAGTAAACCTGCATTCTGGAGATCTAGAGTTGTCCAAAAGGTAGGAAATCTGAGAAAGAGACCCAGGAGTTAACGTCCAAGTTTCTGGAATCATTTTGCATCATTAGTTAGTCTATATTTAGTTTTATGATGTGTTTATTGGTAACAGTCTTTTATAGATGACCTAGCATTTTTCAATATCAAGAGATATGTTCTATGGTCAATTGTTGAAGTTAATGAACCCTCAGTTTTTGAGGAAAATAAGAATAATAGATGTTCAGCCTCTTGAACACAAATTTGACTCTCCTGCTTTAATGAATATGATGTATAAGCTGAGTACCCCACTTCCTTTTTTGCATCACTGCTACACCCCTCTCTTATTCTGATACTTTTATACTGTCCACATTCAATCTTCATTTAAAATCCATTACCTATTTTTCCCAGCTTCTGTTTTAACCCAGCTTCCCAAAATCCTTCATTCAAGGAGCTCCCAAAGTCCTGCCCCGATTAATTAGGAATGAGACCTAAATTCTCTCTTGTCCTGCCCTGCTTGAAACATGCCATTTCAATGACAGGTTTTCTCACTCCTTTGTTCAAGGTAATATTACATAGTCACTTACTATATTTATTTCTTCACCGTGCAGTGTCCAAACCTCACATCAGTCAATGAAATAAATATTTCTTTGCTAGATTTCAAGTTCCAAGAGGGCAGGGACTGTGTGTTGAAGAAGTTTAGTGGAGTCTAGAAAGCAAAGTAGGCCCAGAAAGTGGGTGCTGAGTAATGCTCTCCTGCTGTTTTGACCAACCACACGTAGGCTGTTTTCATATAATCAGGATGAATCTAATTTTAAAATGAACAACCTTGCGTCCTCAGATGAACCAGAATATACACTTACAAGGCCCTGCTGTCCTGCATTATAAATAAGGGAATAGGTTGTTCGGCAGGAAAAAGCTCTGCTGTCCTTTTCCCTTTTTCTTTAAAAAAAAGCAAAAAAGCAAAAAAAAAAAAAGCTATCCACACATAAGAACTGAGATAGAAGATCTTCCCATCTCCTCAACTAAGTTGATAAGAAATCAGGGCCACAAAGTAGATGCTCTCTGCAAAGATGAAACCCAGCAAAAACCTGCAATCCAAGAAGAGTGGCTTCTGAGGATTTGTAAAGAAACGTCCTTAAGGATGGCTTACTGAGATAGACCCAGAGCTTGACAGCCTAATTCCTCAACTTGTATAACAACAAGGACTTCCTTAGGTGATGAATTCGAGTTTCCACAGGGCCAACATTCTGAGACATGACCCTTGGACTGCGGCAGTGGCGGTTTTTCACAACACCTAGCTTTTGTGTGGACTTTTCTGTTTCTTAAGATCTTAGTGTCTCAGAGTTCCCATTACATAGAAGATAAATGATTTAACATGGCCCTGAGCAGGTTTACAATTTATTTCTCCTCTTTGTCTAGGAGGGTTTTGAAATAACGGTTTAATTTTTGCTATTTTGTGGTTGTAAATCCCCACCAATGATTCATTAAAGTTTCATTTGAACCTTGGCCATGGTTGCTCTTCATCTTTGCCTCTTCCCAGTGCTAGACTAAGACCCTCCTCTAAGAGTCAAGTGTTGCTACTTAAAGTTGAGTTCTTGCCGAAGTTTGACTTTAGGAGCATTTGAAATTCATAGGGCTTATGTTTGCATTTCTTTCCATCCTTTTTTTTTTTTAAAGATTTTATTTATTTATTTGACAGAGAGGAGAGAGATCACAAGTAGGCAGAGAAGCAGGCAGAGAGAGAGAGAGGGAAACAGGCTCCCTACTGAGCAGAGAGCCCAATGTGGGGCTCGATCCCAGGACCCTGAGATCATGACCTGAGCCAAAGGCAGAGGCTTTAACCCACTAAGCCACCCAGGTGCCCCATTTCTTTCCATCCTTAAGCAAAAGATGTAGTTTTGTTTATTCTCTCAATGGGAGAGAAAGGAATGTGCCTGGAGTTGTGTTTCTGATGGTCTGAAAGAAGTGGGACCAGAGCCTGCAGCTCAGAGGACCCCAATGATTCTGTGCTCGGGACCTTAAGGATGGAAAAATCGGTCCTTCTAAAACAGAGGACTCAGAGAGCACTTTTATCAGAGGAACCTGAGGCTCAAGGGGCTGCCAGCACAATATTCCTTCAAAAGACTTGCCATAAGAGTTTGGTCCCCAAAAGCAGATCCTAAGATGAAAATTCATGTGCAAATTATTTTAGGGGGAAACACCAGTAGGAAATGGGTAAGTCAACCGGGCAGGGACAATAGCCAATACAGTGGCATTATCAAACCAGTTACCACTGTGGGCACCTGAAGCTTAATCTCCCTGGTGAACTCTGGGAGACAGTGTGGAACATGTGCCTCATAGTTACGCCACCCATGATGCAAGAGAGAGCATATTTATTCACCAAAACCTGTCAGACATTAGTTGAGGACTGCCTCCAGAGGCAATTGATTCCCTGGTATTTCAGGACTGCCACTTGGGCAGCTGTGAGCATGCCTTCAGGCAAAGGAATGCAGTTTTTGGCATTCAGACAGGCTGGTGGGCTCAGGGCGCCTCCGCCTCTACTACACTTCAGCCTTTCTAGTCATTGGCATATTACCATGCAAGGCATCCTATATCCCCATTTCCACCCCAGGTCTCCTTTGCACTTCTGCTGGTTCTCAAGAGGGGCAGACTGCCTTGAGCTGATGCAGTGGAGCCGACCCCACCAGCATATGGTCTAGAACTGACCAGAGAAGGATCCCTTGAATCAGGAGGCACAGCCAGATTTCCCACCCTCTTGTTCAACCCCATCATCTCTCTCCCACACTGTCTTCATTCTAAGATGTTACTCTTCACCTGAGTTAGCCTGGGGGCTCTGGTGAGTACATTCTCTCTCCTGATCGCTTCTATTCCTGTCTGTACCATGACTTTTTTCCCCCTGGAGCAGGGTTTCTCAACCTGGGTACGATTGATAATTTAGGGCAGATAATTCTTGTTTAGGGGAGCTGCCCTGTGTCTGGTAGAGTGTTTAGCAGCATCCCCGACCTCTACCCACTCAATGCCATTAACATTCCACTCTTGAGTTGGGACAATCAAAAATGTCTCCAAACATTGCCAAGTGTCCCCTAGGAGTCACAGCTGTCCCCCTTGAAAACTGCTGCCTCAGACCATAGTTCCAAATCTTAATCCCACCTTCCCCCATCCTCATCGGTTATAGATACCCATTTATTATTGTCCTAGTCCTAACGGGAGGGGTCAGGAGAGGCATCCCCAAATCTAGGAAAGGTGAATATTTTTCTCAGTTGACTCTGATATACCTCCTACTCCACCTTCCCATTGCTTACTCTAACCAGGAATTCAGAATCACTGTCCTAGTCTGTCTGTCTGTCTCTTTTCCTCCCCTCCTCTTTTCCCTACTTGCATCGTGAACAATTGCAATTTGGAATATGCCACTTTTCATTTCTACCCCCTTCGTAAAAGCTCTTGCTCAATTCAATAAAGCAAACACTAATGGTAAATCAATGAACAAAGTATATAGTAAGATGTTATGTATTGTTTTTAAAATTATGTCCACCCATTCATTCTCTTATCAAACATTTTTCCAGCACCAACTATGTGCCAGGTTTATACTTGGGTACTGTGGTGAGCAACACATTCCCTGGTCCCTTCAGATGGATACACAAAATGATAACACAAAAGACAGCCTCATCAAAATGACGAATATTTTTATTTTATCAATACATGTCTGCCCTGAATTCTGGAAGCTGGAAGCACAGAAAGCCAGTATTGTACCAGGAACAGTTCCAATTACTGGCACAATCTTTCCTAGATTGGGTATTCTAACTATAAGGTTTAGAATTAGGACATTACTATGCTTCAGACTTCAGGATTTATTTCTGTCTCGTTCAGAAGTATTTTATGAGTGAGGTCCACCTGGACAAGCAGGTTTCACGGTGTAACAAGTTCCTGAAGTGAAATGTTAATAAGTCTTTCACACTGTTGTTTGCCAGAATCTCTTCTGCTTTTCCTGCTTTACGTCATCTAACAGTTGTCCACATTTTTAGGCAATCCCTTCCAAAGGGGCTTCCAAGCAATTAGAAACAGGGTTGTGCTGCTCCAGCTTTTTTGGCTGGGAGTTGGTGATGGAGAAACCAAAAAGCATCACCGGGGAGAGGATTATACAGACTCTGATGTCCCCGGGAGATGTGCTGAAGGATGTCTCTTTGCTTGGCCACATTGAGGGGGCCCGTGTGCAGCCTGTGGGAATGCTTGGGGTGTCCTCAGCACCAGTGGAGGCCCTTGTTCCGAAAGTGTTAGCGGCAAGAGGGTGGCGTGTCCCATGCAGTCCCTTCTGTCCCTCCCGGTCCCCTCAGACTGATGTCTGCACCCTCCATTCGGAATGTGGTGCCTGCAGATGGGCCCATCCACACCCCCCCAGAGCTGGTTACACAGGCAGCATCTTGGCTCCACCCCAAACCTGCCAAACCAGAATCTGCATTTCAACAAGATCCCCAGGGGTTCCTGTGCCCTTTGGAGTTGGAGACTGTGCTTTTGTTCTGTATCCACCTTCTACTGCTCAGTACCAAAAAAACATGCAGAATCCAAAGGCATGAAAGAATTGATGTGGTAACCCTGATGTATTATCTGTTAACCCCATTTATACCTAATTTATTGTTCTTCAGACATGGTTATCGGCACATTAGTGGGCCTTGAATCAACACAATGAGTCACAGTCAACAAAAATTTTTAAAAAAGACTAGAATAGAAAGTATTAGAGTAAAGCACATGTTTGGGAAACATTGGCTTCATATCATAGAAACACACAGACACACACTTTTGCATGTATGCCCTGGGTCATGATTACGAAGTGGAATTTTGACTGCAGTTACAGTTAAAAAAGAGAGAGAGAATCCTGAAAACCACTGTTGTAATGAATGAATATATCTCTTTATATATTGATTGAAAAAAATCAGAAATATGCATTTGATGAAGTTTGGCCACTTTTCTTTCACCTGAGATTATGAATTATATTTTCTAATTCAGACTCCTGAAAAAGTAAAATGTCCACATAGCATTTAGGTAATTAAAGTGTAATTAAAATAATCTGAACTACAAGTTAATGACAGTAAGAATTTTAATTTTTCACTCAATTTCAGAAAATAACGTTCGACCAGAGAATGTCTCAAAATCTTGAAAAAGACAGTTTTAGAGAAAAATTCATTTTAAATCAAGAAAAAACAACTGTAGGCTGACCAAAACACATAGGTTAACTTGAAGGGAATAATAATTTGGAACCCAGAAGACATTCTCCAGATTATAGGAGATCCAGGGTGCAAAAGTAGTGGTGCAGTTTTAAGATTTAATATCTTCAGAAGCATAAATGCTACAAACTTACCCCAAAAAATGATTTGGAAGTTCAATCACGTACATTTTTTCAACATTCATTTATCTTTGCAGATTTTGAAAACTAAATTTTCCATTTTAATTTTTTGTTCCAATCTCTGATTGAAGTGGCAACCATTGCAACAGTAAATTAAAATGCAAAATTTACCTCTCAAAATCCACAAAGCTGAATGAGTGTCAAAGATATTTTAGAGAGTGAAACTTGCAAAGGTGTTCTTGTCTAAATTTGTAGCGTTAATCCTTCTGAAGATAGCACCCTGTAGAAGGAAACGAAGGAAAACCATGTCACTCTTCAAGCACAGGTCTGTTTGAAGCTGAGGCAGACCTGGAGAGTCAGATTTCACCACGTGTGGGAAAGAACCAGTCCTCAGGGGTGAAACCAAGGCACTTTGTGAAGGAGGGTGCTAATGCCAGGATGAGACACGGTTACAGGGAAGTGCTTTCAATCTCGCAGGCAGGATCTGCGCCAGACAATGACTTGTCTTTGAAAGTGTCTTTGCCCCGAGAGAGCAGCAGCTGGGCAAAACTAAGAGCTCTGTCTGAGCTTCCTCGATCTGTGCAGCCTCTGATTTGGATGAAATGAAGGCTTACTTGAGTGTTGAGTGTTTACTTACAAAGATTTGAGTGAGCTATTAAGCAATATTTTATTAAAATTATTTCAAATATGCTCTTAAGGAATAGTGAGCATGTTTTTGCTATTCTATAATAGGTATGTGAACTGTATAACATTTTTGTATTGCTAAAATTAGAACAAAGCGATGGTGTCCATATTCTTTGAGAATGCTGTGTTTGGGAGGAATCTTTAAATAATTTTACATGCTATAAAAAGTGAGATAACACGTATTCTCCTTCAGATATAGGTGTTAAAGTATGTGATTTTGCTTACTTTCTTAAACTATCCTGTTTTTTTTTTCATCCAAAACTAATCTTTTTGCTAGTGAATAGCCCTTTGAGAAAAAAAACATAGTCAAATACATAATTTGAGTACCTATAGAATATCTAATTTGAACATATGTTGAATATATACTAAATATTTGGGATTTGAAAATCAATGAGAAAGAGTATTAGATGTAACACTTGTAACAACTTCTTACATTTATTTATTTCTAAATAGAGTAACTTCTTCAAGATTGGGATTTGTTTTTTTTCAAAAGTTGTCTTTTTATTTTACGAAATAAAACATTGAGTTTAATATCAACTTGCAGTGCTCCTATTTGTCATAACGTGTTTTTAGCAATTTTTGGCTTGTTTGAAAGAAAATTGTTTTGTGATGGTTACAGTTGTATAAAGTAGCCCACCACCCTCAAGACCAATAAAAACATGAGGAATTTTGAGGCTCTTGCCAAAGAGGACAGTTTGTTCTAACATTAGCTACATAGAAAAACACATATTAATTTAGTTGTTTTCCTTTTTGATTTATCATAGATATTACGTTCTTTCGATTAAAAAGTAAGTCATTCTTCTTATCTCTAGAATATTGGACAGATTTCATATTTCTACTTTTCAAATTAGTAAGAAAAGTGAAAGTTTCAACATGCACCAATCTGAATTGTGAATTCATGGTGCTCATCTTTATGTGTTTGAGGCTTGAACCTCTCCCTATACCTCCAGTTCCACAGTACACAGCACACATGTTCTGCAGCAGTCTTCTGATCCATCAAAAAATTAGAGTTTTGTTTCATTTTGTTTTGTGTGAATGAAGTATCAAAGACAGAATCCTTGCTGGAAGTATTGTGTATTTGAATTATTGTAGGTTTTGTTTTTTTTTTTTCCGCCACATAAGAAACTTAAGCAAAACAGTAGTCATTAATCCTGCAAACTCTGGTAGATCTATCACAAAGGTAGGATGGCAAATAATTTTGTGCCAACTCAAGTAGGTTTTGGTGGCTGGTGCGTCTGTGAAGCATTTTATGAAGATCTCTAGACTTAGCAGTAAAGTGTTTTGATTGATTAGCAATATCTGTCATTGTTGGAAAAACAGTTGGAAAACAATTGCCTGAGTGTCATGTGTTTTCTTAGCCTGTGCCCATACCTATGGAGGATTAAATCCTCAAGATTTGTCTCATTATGTTGTTTTAGGCCTTATATTTTGTGCTCTTGAAGGGGTTTTGTGCCTGTTCTGATTTGATAGCAAATCAGAAGTTTCATCAGTAAATCAAGGAAACCATGAAAGAGTGTTTCCTTATTGGCAAGTTTAGTGTAATATTCCATAAAACAAAGCATACAGTGAACTTTTTTTTATTGTGTCTTTGGTTTTCTGAGTTCTGAGACTCTAGGTATAAATACATAATTAATAGTATTTTAAAAATTGAAATATCAAAACAGTTGGAACTCTTTCAAGAGCATGCTAGTTTCTCAAAACAAGATGGAAAGAATATTTTCTACTTTATTTAAAATGGCAAAATTGTATGTATTTGTGTAATTTATTACTTGAACTTCATGGTGTACTTTATTTCTCAGTTATAAAACTTATCCTCACAGGAAGCTTTGACCAGCCTCTTGTCATGAAGAAAGAAAAGAAATAGACTGTATGTGAGACAAAAAGGCAAATGGGGGGATCACAGGCAAGCACCTTTGGGTCTTCCAAGCTAGGGAGATAGAAGAATTTGGCAAAGAAGGCACAACAGTGCAAAACTGCAGTTGGAAGATCAACGAAGCCTGTGTTTCTTATTCCACCAAGGAAAACGGACTGTTCTGCCCATCAATTTGATTGGACTCCCTTGAAATCTGCCTCCGAGAAGACCTGAGTAATGTTCCCTTTTATTATTAGTCAACTGTCTTCCAAACCTGGAAGCTCATAATTGCTTATATTACGTTAAGGAACTATAAGGTCCTCAGGAATTAAGGAGGTGAAGAAAGAAATCTTTTGTACAGTTGATTTTTGGCATTCTTTCCATAAAGAGTTGAGTCATCTCCTCAACAAGTCCAGGACTTGACTCTGTGAAGACTGGCAGAGAGAGCAGTAGGAGACAATTGACTTTGTGTCCTAATCACTTACACAGTTGACCTACCTTTTTAGGGACTGGTAGTCTTCGGGACAAAATGAATTGTTGCCACATGTGTCTTCATACCTTCAGGGATTCTTCTAAAAGGGGACCAAATGCTAGATCTTTGTAGATGTTACAAGATGTTATCATTGTGGTAGCTGAGATATGTGTTGTTTTGATCACCAATAATTAAGTTTAATATTCTCTGGAATGAAGGTTAAGAGAGTCTCAGAGATCATCTGAACATCTCTTTTTTTGTCTTGCTCTGTACAGCTTTAGTAGTATTAATATAATGTAGTAATATAACATAGGATGTGAAATATGAACCTTGGTAGATAGACCTGAATATAAATATGGTGTCCCTACTAGTTAGCTGATGTGGGATGTTGGGGAAAGTTACTTAGCTTCTTCTCTGAGCTTCAAGTTCCAATTCTATAAAAAGGTAAAAAAAAAAAAAAAAAAGCCTACCATGTAAGAATATGAGTGGTAATACCTGGAGAAGAAGTTATAGTATAAAATTAAAAGGAACTGGTCTAAGCAGAGCTATGCCTTTGAGCTGACAGGTATTGAGGCCATACCTGGTTACAGGCCATTTTCTCCTGGTTGAGGGAGAAAGAGTAGGAAAAAGAAAGGAACAAAGGGAAACTTCAGATGAAGGTCTACATCTTCTCTGCTCATAAGGAATTATGGGGTTTTTTTGTTTGTTTGTTTGTTTGTTTACTTGATTTTTGGTTTTTGTGGGTTTTTCTGAGATTGTATTAGGGATTTTAGAGCAAAGCAAGTTTCTCATAGTGTCTTCTTGGATAAGATGGAGATATACAGTCTGATAATAGGAAAGTTCACAGATTGAACAACCATATGCATATGGTTGCATATGCATATGATTAACATCAGGCTAAAAGAGAGTGATCTTCCAAGGACGTCCAGCCTTCTGCCCCAGCTCTATATACATGTTCTGAGTGACATCATGGAAAAAAATGAATGACTTATCAAATGTTCAGGGGTCACAAAGCTGGAGGGGAGAACCAGTATATCTCAAAACAGAGTATGAATTTAGGGAGATTTTGAGGGGCTGGGACAATGTGAGTCCAAATCAAGAAGACTTAAAGAAAGATTTAAAACCACAACTTTACATTAAATACACGCTGAAGGCCCAAATTCTAGGAGAATGCCAGTCATCAGTTTAGCATGAGCTAATAAGCAATGTAGGTACCTCAACCAGGTACCTCAACTGGTCTTAAGTTTCAGTAAAACAGTGGTTCTTAAACTTGAGCTGAGTCATAATCACCTGGAGGGCTTGTTAAAATATAGATCACTAGGATCCATTCCTTGTGTTTCTGATTCAGTAGGTCTAGATTTTAGCTAGAGAATTTACATCTTGAGCAAGTTGCCAGGTAATATGGATTCTTCTGCTCTGGGTACCCCACAATGGAAACTACTACATTAGAAGAACGACCTTGCTAAATCTAGGGAGATGACTGTAATCTCCGCAAGGATTGAAGCAATTTTGGGTCCTGCTTTTCCCATTAGGACAAAAGCCAGAAGGATGGGAAGAATTCTAGAAAGCACATAATATTGAGGACCACTGAGGTAAAAAGAGCTTATGGAAAAGAGAAAAACTTCAGAGGTATGGTAGCTGCCTTCAAACATTTGAGAGATCAACATGGTGAAGAGTCTTGGTTAAGAGCATACAAAATTGGAACCAGATAAACCTGGATTTGATTCATAATTTTACCAATCTCTTCTATATTTAACAAATACTTCTATAGTGCTTATTAAGTACCAGGCACTATTCCAAATGCTTTACACATATTAACTCATTTAGTCCTCATAACAAACCACCTTATGAAGTAGGTTCAGAGAGGTTGAACAACTTTCTTAAGGTCACATACCTAGTAAGCAGTGGAACTGGGATTCAAATCCAGGCAGTCACGTGTAGTCTGTGTTCTTAAATACAATGTGACACTGTCTCTCCACTTTTGGCTCCTTTACACTTAATTGGTTGTGAGTCCTTAATAACATCCCAACTTCTCTGCGACGCAGTTCCTTCATCGTTAAAATAGAGATAATCCTTGTCTCATAGGGTTGTTCTGAAGATCAAAAGAGATATATTTGTAAAGCATACAGCTCATGTCTGGTATGGAGACTTTTGTGATGCTGAGAACTAGGAACAGTGGGTAAAGTTAGTGTGTGGGGGTCAGACTGTGACAGAAGAGTGTTGAAATCTACCTGTCAGTTATGGAAATGCAGAGACAGAGCCAAGGCTTCAGCTGTGAAAGTATTTCTTGGAATCCAAATGGCCTCCCATAAGGACAGTCATGGTTAGCGTCCACGTCTTGAGGAGGAGGCTAGACTAACTGATATTCTGACTTTAAAATTCTACAACTGTGAAATACTGACTTCATTCATTTGAAAGTATCAGTCTTCATCAGACTGTTCAATTATTTCCCCTTTTGCTCCCTGCAGCTTTATGCAGATTCTAAGAGACTCTGCCTGTCACTGTTAAGGCAGTTATAAATATAATTTACCCCAACTGTTTTCTATTCTTTACTTATTCCTCACTCTTCAGCAGCACAGACACCTGTTCATAGTCTGTTTCTCTTCAACACTTTTCTCTAAATAAGTTAATAACATTTATTCTTACAGTCAGTAGCTATTTCTTGCTTGGTTTCCTAATACCTCAGTTTTCCTTAGTAACAATGTATTTTGATTTTCACATGTATCTGAAGCCCTCAAATTTTAAAGCAGTAGTGATTCTTTTCAGAGATATTTTATTCTACTACCATGAAGCAGTTTGAATGCTTTCCCTGATACACGTATAGAAATCTGATAAGAAAACCAGACATGAGAGGGAAATCATTTGTCTGGGGTGGCCTGGTTTATTGAGGAGTTTTACAGCCAGGGATAGGACTGATATTGATACCAAAGCCTATGACAGTAGGGTTCACTTGAAGTGCTTTCCCAGCTCCTGTTTGGCTTCTGCATGTACAAGCAGCTCCCTTACCTGGGCTGCCTCAGAAATTAATTAATAACTCATGAATGTGTTGAGCTTATTACATGCTTGTAGCTGTGCCAGGGGCCCATAAATTCAAAATGGATGGAGCTGGTTCTGGAAGAGGATAGATGTTTAGCTAGGCAATTACAGAGGCAAGGGATACCTGCTAAGATAGGGGAAACCCTGGCTTTTATTAAGGGGCTCAATCAGATCTCTCTGTGGGGGATCATAGTGAACTTCCCAGAGGAGGTGAGGCTTTATCTGTTTTGAAGAATTAGTAGTATTCAGCCTGGCAGAGTTCGTGTGTGTGTGTGTGTGTGTGTGTGTGTGTGTGTGTGAATTAGGTAAATGTGTGCATACTGGACACATGGCTCCCAAACCTCTTCCCCCACTAGGTTTCTAGAATCCTATCACTGAGGCCTTCACTCTACAGACTATAGTTTGAAAAAAGTCTTTCCTGGGAAATCTAAGCAGCTCAAGAAGAAAGACCTAAAGGGGCATCTGTGTGGTGCCGTCGGTTGGGCATCCAGCTCTTGGTTTGGGCTCAGGCCTTGATCTCAGGGTCATGAGCTGAGTCCCACATTGGCTCTGTGCTCAGTGTGGAGTCTACTTGGGATTCTTTTTCCCTCTCCTTCTGTCCCTCCCCACCGTACACTCTCTGTCTCTCTCTCTCTCAAATAAATTAAACTTAAAGGAAAAAAAGATTGAATATATTAAATCAGAGGTACACTGAATTATTCCCAATCAATCAATCCATCAATCAACTAAAAGGTAAAGTTGAGATAATCTCCCAGAAAGGAGAAGAGGATGGTAATGGTAAATAGGAGAAGAAAAAAAATAAGATAATTAAAATGTAAGTTTAGTCAGCCCAACATCTTTCCAATTTTAGTATATGTGCTGCCGAAGCGAGCACAGTCAGCCCAACATCTTAATAAAAGAAATATCAAGATGAGAAAAGATAAAAAATGAAGAGAAGGAATCTATTAACTAATTCAGAAGGGTGTACATGTGTGGTGGGAAGAGAGAGGAATGAGCTGCTTCTCATGCTCTGTAGTGGGAAGTAAATATGTACTAACTAAAACTGAAATGTCATGTAATGCAATCATGTTTTTAGGAACATGGAGGTAAAGCCTTTTTTCCCCATAAATAAATGAAAGAGCTTAGAGGGGTTACCTCTAGGAGAGGGAGATGGAGAGTAGTTTTTACTACTTTATGCTTTAAACTATGTGCAAATATAAATTTGAAAAAAATAAAAACCAAAACATTTTTTTGTTAAAATCTGGTGAAAGAGCAGACTAGAAGAGGATAAGGGAAAAGTGACTGAACCTGAAGATGGTGCTGATGAGGTCACCTAGCATACAGCTAGGAAAACTCTAAGTCCTACATAGGATAAATGAAAGCAAATCCACCCTTAGACTCATCCTGATGAGAAGGTGGCTAATTGAATGTAAAGGGATTAGGGATAATATCACTTGCAAAGTAATCAGCATTGGACAGTAGCTAACTTCTCATCCGCAACGCTAGATGCCAGATACCTGCAGAAAGTGATTTTCAAAATGCTAAGCAAAATCATCAACCCCAAAATCTATATTGACTAAAGTAGAAGTCAAAACTGAGCATAAATTGAAAATCTACTCAGACAAATAAGACTGGGCTAATTAACCTTGCGGAAAGAACTGCTAAAGGTTATACACGAATAAGAAGAGAATTGAACCAAGAAAAACATGTAAGTTGCAAGGAAAGATAGTGAGCAAAGAAATTGGCTAACATAATGGTAAATCTACATAAGCACTGTTGGTAAAACACCACCAACTATTATGGTAACTCCTTTTATTTCTTTTTCCATCCATTATTACTCCCATTCCCCCACCCACCTCACTTCTGGTGACCATCCGTTTTTCTCTATAGTTATGAGTCTTTTTTTTTGGTTTCTCTCTCTCTCTCCCTCCCCTCCCTTGCTCATTTGTTTTGTGTCTTAAATTCCACTTAGGAGTGAGATCATGTGGTATTTTTCTTTCTCTGATTGACTTATCTCCCTTAGCATTATAACCTCTAGATCCATCCATGTTGTTGCCAATGGCAAGATTTCATTCTTTTTTATGGCTGAATAATATTCCATCATATATCTCTACCACATCTTCTTATTCCATTCATCTCTCAGTGGATATTTGGGCTGCTTCCATATTTTGGCAGTAACTATTTTGGTGTGTTTATTAAAAATAATACTGAACTACTGTACCATAATAGCATGGGATAAGGAGGAAGTAGAAGTAATATCTTTCATAGTCTTTGTATTACTCTAGAGAAAGATAGAAAAAAAAATTTTTTTTTAGTATAGTTGACATACAATGAATGTTACTTTAGTTTTAGGTATACAACCTAGTGATTTGACAGGTTTATACATTATCCTATGTTCACAAGGAAAGCTACCATCTGTCCCATTACATTACTATTACAGTATCACTGATTGTATTCCTCTTGCTCTGCTTTTTATAAGGACTTATTCATTCCATAACCAGAACCCTGTATCTCCCCCTCCCCTTCACTCATCTTACCCAACCACCTATCCTCCTCCCCTCTAGCAACCATTTCTTTGTTCTCTGTATTTAGAGTGCTGATTCACTTTTCTTCCTTGTTTATTTATTTTTTAAGATTCCATTTATGAGTGGAATCATATAGTATTTGTCTTTCTGATTTATTTCACTTAGCTTAATACCCTGTAGGTCCGCCCATGTTATTTCAAATGGCACGACCATATCCTTGGTTGCTGTACAGTATTCCATCCTGTATATATACCACCTTTTCCTTATCCATTTGTCTTTTGATGGGCGCTTAAGTGTTTCCATGTCTTGGTAATTATAAGTAATACTGCAATAAACATGGGGGATGTATATATCTTTTCAAGTTGTGTTTTTGTTTTCCCTAGATAAATACCCAGTAGTAGAATTATTGGGTCATGTGGTATTTCTAGTTTTAATTTTTTGAGGAATCTCCATACTGTTTTCCACAATGGTAGTACCTATTTACATTCCCACTAGTAGTGCATGAGGGTTCCTTTTTCTCCAAAGTCTCACCAACACTTGTTATTTTTTGTCTTCATTTTCTTTTTTTTTAAATTTTATTTATTTATTTATTTAGTGGAGAGAGAAAGAGCACAAGCCAAGAGGAGGAACAGAGGAAGAGGGAGAAGCAGACTCTCCAGTGGGGAGAGAGCCCAACTTGAGGCCCAATACCACGATCACAACAGAAAATGAATGACTTCCAAACCAGTGGAGGGGAATAAAGGAAATTCAATAAATCAATACAATAGATAGCAAAAAAGAAGGGGGGGGAAATGCCAAGGAAAAAGAGAGGCCAGTATAAAACAACAATAATAAAATAAGACAACTAAAATAGATCCAAATATATATTTAACCATAATAAAGATAAATGAATTAAATTCCCCAGTTTGAAGACAAAGATAGCCAGATTACATAAAAGTACAAGGTCTAGTTCTGTATCATTTATAAGCAGCATACCTAAAACATAGTGACTCACAAACCATGAATATAATGGATGGCAGCAACAATATGCAGTAAATATGAATTAAAACAAAGCTAAAGTAACAACATCCATATTAGGTAAAATAAGATATTAAGATGAGGCTTAAAAAAACTATGCCATCACCATTGACCATTTGGGCCAAAATTTAATGACCTAATGATTTATCTTTATCTGTGCATTTCTGTTGAAATACACCATATTTACCATGTTAATTCAATCATTTTTAAGGGCGTTCTTACACATTTTTAAGGTGTCGGTAACTCTTTTATAAAGGATCCCACTTAACAAATCACTGCATCCGTGTGCTAAATGGTGATAATAACTGCATCCGTGTGTTAAATGGTGATAATATGACCTACAGGAGCAGCGCTGTATCCACGGGTATTCATTAATACTTAGAGAATAGTTGGCCATTCTTGCTAATCAACAGCTTCTAAGTCTGTCTTTCTAATTCTTGGGAAGTAGTTTGTCCCCCATGAGATTCTCCAGGCTGAAATCAAATATACTTTTGAACCAATTTTTAATCACAGTGGAAATTGCCCAAGCAGATTGAATTTTAAACTTGTTTCATGTAGCTGTATCATAATCACCCATGCCTTTTAAAATATATCAGCAGGAACTTTAAGAATTCTTATTAAGTTTAGAAATGAGATGGTGTAAAGAGAGCCCTTACCTCCCTCCCTCCAGCACTTTTTCTACCCACAAAGTTATGTAGAAATCTTAATCCGTTTAACATTCTGTTAAGGTTTCAGATACTTCTTCCTCCCTTCTTAACTGGCCCTTGCTTACAGAAAACAGCCCCCATGTTCTTACTAATCAGGCCAAACCAATCTCTTTGTCAATAGCAGGGCCTAAATAGGTAACTGTGGGATGAGTCTCCCCTCTGTCCAGGAGAGAAGCCAAGTTGTGTAACCCTACAGTAGGGATGGGAGCAGGGTTACACAGTGTGGGTGGAAAATTGCTCTTGCTCATGCATAGAAGCAGATCAGTTTTGGGTCCTAGTTCCTCTCAGCTGAGTGCCTTGCCCAGAAGGGGGTGGGGCTGGTAGCCTGAGAAACTGGGTATTTTTCCCAGGCTTCTGGGTCACTGCTTGCTGCCTTTCAACGCCCTTTAAAAAGCACCTCGAGGAAACTTCTCATTGGCAGCTGAAGAACCTGCTAGTTCCAGGGGAAGAATCTGGGCAGGACCAAAGAAGAATTTTCTCCCCTTTCTCTTTTTTCAGGGCTCACAGAAGGTGGGATTCAGCACATTTGTTTTAGACACAGGGCCAAAAGGTAGCTGTTTAAAACATGTTTTGTTCTGTTTGGATTTTTATGCTTCGAGTAATCTGATTTCCTTGCTACTAATTAGTAAAACAATTTTAATCACATAGGCATTTTCCTGATATTTAATAGTTCGGACCAGGGCACAATGTTAGCAATACCTTACTCCCAGAATGCTGTGACTGATAGTTCCATCTGAGGATTTCCTTAAGAAAACCATCGACTTCTCACAACAAGAATCTGTCTTATTTGACTTGAGTCATTTGTTCCAGAATTACGGCTCTCAACTCTGGGATTTTTTTGACTGATTTGTTTAGGTCAAATAAAATGTGAATCCATTGTAAAGGTACATTATGTACGAGATGGTTCAGTTTGTTTGTGAGATCATATGTATACTGAGCCCCCTACCCATTTCAAGTGATTTTTTTCCTTTTATTTTTGTTAATTATCCAAGGACTAACCTCCTTATTATTTTAAAAAATCAGCAACCTGGGAAATGTTGAAAATAAAAGGACCTCATTCCAGTGTCACTCCTGCCTCACCACTCACCGTTTGTAGGCTAGCTTGAAAAACTAGAAAAGCTTTTCTGCCACACGTGGCCATACTTTTGGGATTCTAGAATGTCAAAGTGGAAAGGAACATAAAGATGATTTATTCAAACCTGCTCAATTCCAGAGAGCAATATTTAACCAAAATGGGGAGGTAACTTGTGTGAGGTTATCATTTCAGTATGCCTGTGTCTTGGCCTTGAACCCAAGTCCGGGTCATCTCAGACATTTTCTGGGATATCACACTGCTGACTAGTTTTTAATCTTTAGCCATTCACTTTTAATATCTCTTATTATTATTTTATTTACAAAAACAAAAATGCTCAGTGTAGAAACTCATCCATCGTCTTGCCACCCACCATTGAAATGTTGGTATAATTCCTTCCAGGCATTTTTCTGTGTCACTGTTGTACAAAAAATGGGATGAGACTTCACACCATTTTGTGCACTGCCTGTTTTTCCTTAATGTATGATATTACATATCAGTGAACATTATTCCTTAAAATTATTTTTTATAGTTATATGCCAATATGCTATAGATGTACCATACTTTAAGTCCCATTAACATCCATTTAAGAAAAGCATCAATTTTTTGACAAAAAAATGTTGTCTTGAACATAGCTGAATACAAAATCCTTGAATATTTTGCATGCTGTATGAAAACTCTTGAGTATAGAAATCACGGTCATTCTATAATTTAGAAAATTCTTGGAAAATTTGTTAGTGAATCTTTAAAACCCAGTTATGTCATGTAACTAGATTAGAAATCCTATAGTTATATAAAATCAGATCACTTTAGAGAACAAATATATTTATCTCTGATTTGGTCAAAGATGACTTAATCATTAAGCTAATTTGCCACACCACTGTTTTATTAGCCATCTGCAAGAAGTGTTAGATTAATCTGCCTTATTACTTGGTAGATAAAGCTTCTGCCTTCTCATCATTTTTCATAATGCAAATAAAACAAATAATAATAGTAAAAATAGAAGCAGCTATTATTTATTGAGAGGATACAGCATGCCAACATTGTGCCAAGCTCTTTGCAAACATTATACTTGATCAACAGCCCAAGAAGGTAGGCTCTAGTTTTTTCCTCACTTTAGAGAGAAAATAAGTGTAGCTCAGAGAGGTTGAATAACTTGCCTGAGGTGGCACAGATAGTGAGTGGCATAATACAGACTTGAACCCAGACCGGCCTCCCTCCAAAACTCAAAACTAAGGCTAACCTCTCCAAAGTGATTCTGATGGATTTTTTTCTTTCTGATTTAAATTCTTTTATGTGTGGTAGTTCTTAACCTTTGGGGAATTGTGGAACCATTGGAGAATCTATACTCCTTGCCTAGAAAATAGTAGATTTGAAAAAAAAGAAAAGAAAAGAAAAGAAAATAGTAGATTTGAAAATAAATGCATAACCTTCCATCAAATTTCAGTTACAATCTGTAGCCTGAGAACTTGAGCAATATCCTTTGGGTCTTTACAATTTTTCTGTCTTCTGGAATCATTTGCAATGAAACAAATAACCCTGTCAGAGGAACTTGTGAAGTATTTATCAACTAAAATTCTGCCCTTTTTGCGGGAGTAGAATATTAGTAAATGGAAGCAGAGAGGGCAGGAAGCACTTGTTATACATTTTACCTGTTCATCATTTGTTTCTGGGACCAGCCAGCTCTGAAGGGGACCCCTAAAATTTTAATACTAAACACTGAATCCTAACCACAGAATAAGTCCACAGACATGCTCTCACAGCCAAATAACTAATTCTCTAGATACTGAACAATTACTTAATGAAATACAAAGTGAAACTTTCATGTTCTTCCTGCTTAGAAGAGGTTAGGTTAAAGGAATAAAAGAAAAGCATATAAATATTAGTCTGTACAACATGTTAGGAATATAAAAAGAAATCTAATGCAAAAAAATTGTGAACATTATAAAACCCACACCGTGGGTTGACCATTTTCTATGCCTCTGCTCCCATTGTTAATGTATATGATTGAGAGTAAATTGTTTTTTAGTGCATTTTTTTCTGATCATCTCTAAACTCCATGATGCTCCGAATGATGTTAGCTTTATAATTTAAGTCAGTCAATTTATTTCACACTGGGTGATATAAAACAAGAAAATACTTATGCTTAAATTTAGAAAGATAAATCACAGAAAGATAAGGCTGTTCTTTTCACGTTTCTATTTTGCTATTAGAATGACAGAGTTCACCAGATAATATACTCTAAAATCCCATTAGCACATTTCCTCTTGTGCTAAATGGAATCTCCTTAAAGTACATAGAAAAACATTCTTTTTTAGGAAACTCAGAGCAAAGTAATGGGACAGTGGGTAAGATGTTAGGCACGGGTGATCTATGTGGTGTGAAATGATTTCTTAGAATTGAATGGCTAAATTTTTTTTATTTAACTTATTTTTAATTTGTGAATTTTTTTATTAACATATAATGTATTATTTGGGTGATGGGTATTAAGGATGGCATGTGTTGCGATGAGCACCAGGTGTTATATGAGAGTAAAGAATCATGGAGCGCTACATCAAAAACAAATGAATGGCTGAATGAATGCTTCTGCTGTTTACCAAATTGTATTTTGAAAGTAAAAATGTGGTATTGTACCCACAAATACAAGTAAATACATTCCCAATTAATATTTACAGGACAAGCACTTACAAAAAAACTATGTACCTTGATTATTTTTCTTTTAGGATATTTATCATATGCAACATATTTGAGAATTGAAGGCCATCCCACGTGGAGTGGACATCTGAAACTCTGTCTAAATGTCTTCTTTTTTGTTATGTCACGGTTATTGGTTTGGAGTTTGGTTTTTCTCTTTGAACAATAGGAGTCTAATTCTCCTAGGGCTTAGTAAGTTGGGTATTCACAGAGGAGCATTCATTCTTGCAGGCTACTCATACATTTACTGCACTGTGGGGGAAGGAGAAGATGCCTTGACTCAGTCAGTTTTACCATTTATAAACAGTCTGATGGAGGAAATTGAAACTAGTAGGCTAAATTATTAGCAGTCAGTGAATGAACTAGTATCCTACTGAGTGATCTGAAAGAGTTGAAAATGTTTAACTCACTGAGAGGCAATGATATTGCAATTGGGGAGAAGAAAGCCACTTTTTTTTCATACCCAAAGGCAACTGAATATAAATGACAGGGCATAATTTCAGTCTGCCGTAGAAGTAATGGGGTCTTGAGCTCTGTGAACCATACCTGAAGAGAGCTTGAAAGTAGAGCAGTCAACCAAATTAAGCTGCTTCATCTTTTAGGAGTGAAAGATGGTGCTGAAATTACTTGTCTGGTGGGTATTATCACAGTGACTACTGTCCTTTACCCCAAAGTGTTTTCTTTTTTTCTTCTACCTTGCTACATTTTTTTCAGAACCTCATTGTTCAGATTTTGGGCTCTGGGCCAGCCCCAGAGCAGCTCCTTAGCAATGCAGAGTCTCAGGCTCTACCCCACAGCTGCAGGGCTAGAATCTGCACTGAACAAAGATGTCCAGGTGACTCGTCACTGTCTGAGAAGCACTGGTTGAAATCAATGGAGCAATGACCGAATAATCACCACCATTATGACCCTGATGATTTCATGGAGCTCCCAAAGGTGCTTAATCTTTCTCTAAAGGCAAATATCCTCACTGGGAAATCTGACCTGCTAGTGTAGAAAAGTATAGGATTATAAAATGTCTTAGGTTCCTTCCTACTGAGATTTCCTTCCCTCGCTCCCCTACTTTCTTTCAAATATCGTGTAGTCCCATAAAGTCTAACTAGTAACACAATTAGGTGAGATTTGTGAATCTATGACACCTAAAAACCCCATGTCTCACAATTTACCCCAGTTTTATCCTCTTTTCCCTCAAATTATTTCTAGAATGACAAATCAGGAATTAAGTGATTTCACAATTCCCCACCTTTACCCCCTTACTCTCTCTGGAGGCTAGGCAATGCTCTATCTAGGCCAAATGAGTAGAGACTCTGAAAGAGAATTATTAATAATCTGGAGAGCATACAAATTGGTTACTGAATGAGAGGAAGATGGTTATACACATTTGTCACTGTTAAGTACAAAACTCTAATTCATAGTCTCATAAATTGGAGAGGAACCTGGTTTCCTCTTGACACAGTTTCCATCCAGTGACAACCAACACAGTAAATGAATGCATTCCTATAAGCTTTATGAACACTTTCAACTTATTTTTAAACGCCTCGCTCTGAGGATCTAAAAAGACTGTGTGCTTTCTTTCTTATTGACTTGCGTGAGAAGATAATAGTTTGCAGAGAAATTCAGTGAAGTGGTTGATAGAATGCTTTAAAAATGTATTTCAGAGAGTAAAGCAATAATAGTGATGTCAAAACAGCATCGTCACATTCTTCATTCCATTTACACCAGCACTTGGGCCTGGCACAGCCATTTCTCCTCATCAGCCAGACAAAATGGAGTAGTAAAAATCAATCCTGTATTTCACTGAATCTTATAATACAGTTCTCTCTCTTCCGCCTGTTAATAAAATATCCCCCTTGGAAGGAAGCCAGAATTCTCTTAGGCAGTTTAGACTTTCTGACATAGAGGAAAATTGGGAAAGGGAGGTAGCAAAGGAATACGGAAGTGAAAAATTAACTTTCAGGGTCAAAATTCCTATCTCAACAGATTGACTAGTCTGATTATTTTTTAAAGAATCGTGTTGATACCAGTGTTTTGAATTGAGTCATAATTAATGATTTAACTGAAGTTATGTTGTCTCCTCAACCTTCAGCAACACTTAAGAAACCAAATCACTTTTTGAATTCATATTTCTCACTGACGCTAACAGAACACGTAGGATCATTGAAGCCTCCAGATTGGGTGAGATCTCTCAGGCCATCAGAGGCAAGTGTTTGATAAAGAAGGGAAGGTAGGAAAAGAAAGGTTTTTGCTGGGAAGGTTGAAAGACAGGATTCAAAATCAAATTGAATATCCATTTGCAATGCCTTCCAACCCTACTTAGGAACTGAGTGATGGAGGTGACCACTCCAGGTGTTCAGTGCCAAAGAAAGAGACCCAAATCTAAACTTCCCAGTCTCTGCTGTCTTTAAGAACAATGGCAAGTCTAGCACACAGACAAGCACTTGGTTACTGTTGATTGAAGAAATGGATCAAGAAGAAGCAATCATTGTGTGGACTTCATCCTTGCTCTTTTCAGACATTGAATGGGATTCCTTTTCCATGCATGAGACTTAGTTGTGTAGAACTTTGGGCTGGTGCAGTTTTTGAAATGCCATGCACTACTCTACATTTCATATAGTGCTGTTGAAAAATAAAAATAAAGCTTCAGTCTGGAAAGCTCCGATTCTCTTTCTCATTACTTTTATAATCCTGGAAAAGATGTTTATTCTCTTGGTCTCTTAGTTTCCTTACTCTAAAATCATCATCTTTTACATCTTGTCACACTCTAAAAACATGTAAGTCTGGCCCAAAGATTTTAAGTCTGCCTCTAAACAGTGTCAGAGATGAGAGACTAGGAATTGTAAGTGAAAGAGATAATAAATTCTTTATGAAAAAATCTCATCTAAAACCCATCTTCTTTGCTTGAGAGCAAATATCAATACTCTTTGGTGAAGCTGTACCCACCAATGTAAATGCCAAACATAGGCCTAGTTTTAAAGTGTAGTAAAAAGTATATTCCATTATTTTTCATAATAGTCTTACTGAGATATAATTCACATACCATCCAACTCACTCATTTAAAGTATGTCTACCATTCAGTGTGTTTTTAAATATAGTCACACTGTTGTTCAGCAATCACCACTAACTTTAGATCATTTGTACCAACCCCAAGGGAAACCTGGTTCTTGTTAACACTCACTCCTCATCCCCACCCCCCAGCCCTAAGCAACCACTACTTTGATTTGTCTATGAATTTGCCTGTTCTGGAAATTTCATATATACGGAGTCACATAATATATGGTCTTTTCTGACTGGACATTGTTCACTTAACATAACATTTTCAAGGTTTATCTATGATGTGACATGTTAGTATTGGCATTTCTTTTTATTGCTGAATAATATTCCATTACATGGATATATCATATTTTATTTTCCATTCATCAGCTGATGAACTTGGGATTTGTTCCACCTTTTGGCTATTATGCATAATGCTGCAATGAACATTTATGTGCAAGTTTTTGTGTGGACACATGGTTTCCTTTCTCTTAGGTGTATACATACCTAGGAGTAAAATTGCTGGGTCATATGGTAACTTTATTTTTAACCTTTTGAAGAACTGCCAGACTGTTTTCCAAAGTGCTGCAGCATTTTACATTCCTGTCAGCAAGTTGTAAAGGCTCCAATTTCTCCACATCCTCAACAGCAATTAATATTTTCCACTTTTTGGATTATTACTATCTTGGTAGGTATAAAGTGGTATCTTACTGGGATTTGGAGTTCCATTTCCCTTATGGCCAATGATGTCAACATCTTTTCATGTTTGTTTATTGATTATTTTTGTATCTTTTTTGGAGAAATGTCTTCTCAGATCCTTTGCCTGTTTTGAATTGTGTTGTCTCCATATTATTGAATTGTTTATATGTTCTAGATACAAGCGCCTTATCAGATATATGATTTGCAGTTTTTCTCCCATATATCCCAATGGAATATAACTTCTATTCTTGAATGTATTCATTTACTTTTTTAGGAATATTGGAATCCTAAAGAACAGGTACCTTGATCTCAATCCAAATAATTATCTATTGTACAGAGACACAAAGAATCTATCTTTATTCCTAAAACATCTATGACATAACAGAATCATATAAAATCATGTACAATGTAAAATTAGCTAGTTCCTGATGAGAGATTTTGCACTAATGAGAAAATCAGTCTCTAAATTATGAAGAAAAATAAGCTATCAAAGATATGTGATTGAAATTTCCCATAGCTTATCATTGATAGATGGCTACGGAACACCGGTATGTGCTGTGATTACATAAGAACAGTTGAGAGATTCATTCTCATCTTATTGGGATTGATAGTCATGATGATAACACAAGAATTTAAAAAAAAAGAAAGCTAGATATACTGTAAGATCTTCGAAATATCATTCTCTAGAGATTTTTGTTTGTTACCTTTTATGTATTTTCCAAAGATTGAATAATTTTTCTTTACGTGTTGGAAACAAAGAAGTATAATACACATACATGTATATGTACATATATACGTATTTTCTTTCTTCTTAAGGATCTCTTTTACTAAAATCAATGATGTTAATTATTTCTATGCCCTCCTCAGTTAATTCATTGAAGTCTTTATAAGAGCTGTCCCAGGGTTAACTCATTCATTCAGCAAATAACTGTGCTGTCGACTTCAGTCCCTGGGTTAGGTGCTGGGAATCAGATGGTGGATAAAACTGACCTCGATTATGCCTCATATGGAGCTTATAGACAAAAATCAAGTAAAAATACAAATAAATGTAGAGTTACACATTTTTAAATTGCTATGAAGGTAAGGAAGAGGTGCTAAGAGAGAGTAATAGGAAGATCTGTTTTAGGTTAACATGTCAGAGGAGTACCCTGAGACATATGGATGATTGGATATAGCTAGCCAGGGGAGGAGGAGAGCATTACAAGCAGAGGCAACAGCATGTGCAAAGGCCATGAGGCAGGAAAGAGTTTGCTGGGTCCAAGGAAGGGCAAGAAGGCCGGTGGGGTAGATAGGTGGTAAGTGAGATAGAAAATGACAGGAGACAAAATCTCAGAAGAGGGCAGAAGCTAGTTCACATAAGAGGCTGCAGGCCACATTAAGGAGTTTGTATTTTATTCAGAAAGTCGAATCATTTTGAGGATTTTAGCAGAGGAAATGACATGATCTGATGTAAACTTTAAAAGATCATGTTGGCTGCTTCATAAAGATCGATGTGTGGAACTGAGATAGAAAGAGAACCAAGATGACCAGTTAGGAGGCTTTTGCATTTGCTGGAACAGGCTGTGATAGTAGCTGGGACAAAGATGGGGCAGTGAAAAACCAATAAGGTTGAATGCATTTCATATTATCTTGAAGATATGGTGTCATGGTTAAGAGTGTGTGTTCTAAAGCCAGAGAGATTAGGTTAGAATATGAATTCCCCCTTCTCGCAAACTATATGACAATGGGCAAATGAGCTTCTCTATCTCCTTAGTAGTAAAATGGAAATAATAATAGGAATCATCTCATAGAGTTGTTATGAAAATTGAATGAGTTAATAATGCTCTAGATGAAAAAAAAAACAATGCTCTATATGCATCATAAGGATATTTGTCAAATAGTGAATGCTTTAATGTGTGGCTGGTAACGTTTCCACTATTCAAAACAGTCAGCACTTGGAAGTGATCCAGCCTTGTCCTGGACTGGCCAATTGATATCAAAACATTCAGTGACTCTGACTTTCCTTGGAGAGGTGGCAAATAGGACAATGCATATTGTCCTATAGGCGTTGTGTCCTATATGCGAGAGTGTCATCGAATAGACCATCTTTTGAATTTTACTTCCCCATTTACAAGTTGGCTGACCACGGAAAGTTAGAAGTGTTGGCAATAGGTGCAGTTGATTCGAGCTGAAGAATCATGGACAGCTCTCAGGTTTCTGTCTTGAACACCAGGTAACGTGTAGGGCCAATTCTGGAGTGAAGGAAAGTAGAAGGGAGCATGTTTCTCAAAATCTTAGCTTCCTTGGATGGAGGTTTATGTCTTCCTCATAGGTGATGACCAGAAGGAATGCAAATAAATGCCTGGCATAGTATCTGGAATATGGTAGATGCTCACTAATGTTTTTCTTGTCTGCTTTGGGCTCTTCTCCCCTTCTTAGGTCAGCTGGAAGCATCTCTACCATGCTGCCTAGACCTTCCATTTGTAGGTTTGGACATAAGATGGAAACAGTGAGGTCAGTGGCAGGGCAGGGCCAGCACTAAGGTGAGGTGAGCGAGGCCTCATTCACTTAGGCACCAGAAAACTAAGTAACCAAGATAAATATTTTAATACCATATCTTGAAAAGTCAAAAGCAATGTAAAAAATCCATGATGAATGAAATACTGTATGTTTAATAAAGATAGAACAAGTATTACTGTCATCTCCTCTTGTGTCTTGCTCTGCCCCTCAGTATGACACTGTGACAAGGTGAAAACAAAGGACAAAAACTTCCACTCCTGGGCCTCCAAGCGTCTTTCTCATTTCTTCTAAAGTTGGTAGCTAAGATCCAGTCAGCAAACTTGTGTACTCCAATGATCTCTAGAGGCTAAAGAATGTGTTCCAACAGCCAGTGATCCTGGGTCCACTAAGGACTGGGGGCTGAGGCTTCTACTAGCCCAACCCCCAACCATCTTCTGTCAGTTGCACTGTGGGAGTCTGGGCAGGGTTCCCGGGTTCGCCCCGCCTTGGTAAACGCAGACCCTTGTGACCCTGGAACTGTTGAGCAAACACAAAGCGAAATAACCCAATGCTCTATTAAAGGCTGGGGTTTAAAGGTCAGCTTTGTGCTTATCGGCTGCAGGCCTAGTTCACTCCCTAGACCACTCTCAAGGTTGTTTTGCACTTGCACTATGGACTGAGAAGATGAGCATTTCTTTTCTGAGTGGGTAGCTATTTGTTCTGCAAGGAGCTATTATTGTCAACACGAAAACAGCAGGTCAGGAGCGGGCTGAAGAGGAATGGAGGTATGTCCCGGTGCAAGGAGTGCTTCCTTCTGATTTTGACTTAAGAAGCTAAAGGTCCATGTGGTCCATGTGGTGGCTTGTGGCTTTCAGCTCTTTCCCATGAACTGAACATTTCCAGTGGAAACAATTTGGTGATTTAGACACTGTCAGCAGGTGGATAATGAGTAATTAAAGGACAGATTTGTCCAAGCCCATATCCATCATGAAGAAGCCAATTATGGAATTTTGAGCGGGTAGGTCACTTTTCCTCTAATAGAAGCTGGGAATGGGGAGCCAAATTTTAAAAAGTTCTATTAAGTATTTTTATCTGAATTTAAAGAAAAAAAATCTTCTAAGTTTGGAAACGTTTTACTGCAAATGTGGCATCCCATCATAATGTACATTTACGAATGATTTGGGGTAAAACCGTGAGTAAAGAGAGTCACATGAATTATTCCCAGGCGGCTGCTGAACGCTGTCTCCATGTCAATGGCACTTTAAGATTGCAACATTTTGTTTGGTGACCTTCATACCAGTTGCCTGCATGCACCTTAATCTCTCTCTCAAAAAAGCTGAGCCTGCTGTAGACTGGTCAGTTGTTTTTGTTTTGTGTTGTTTTGTTTTAACCAAGTTTTTCATTTACCTACTACTTTTGTATGCCCAGTTTAATTTGTACAAAAGGATGAAGTTCATTATTATATAACACAGAAACCCATCTTTGAGCTTTTAGGAAAAATAAGTGCAAGGGTGTCATGAATTGAGACTGAAAATCCTCTTAGATAAATCACGTGGTACACACTTTCAAGAGTAAACATAACGAATGCTTCAGAAAAATTGGAGAATATCTATACAGAGGGGAAACATGTAATAAAGTAACTTCTTGTAAGAAGGTAATTTTCAGGCTGGAACTTACAAATAAAAGTTTAGAGGCAGAATAAATGTTGGGACAAATTGGCTTTTGAGGGTTGCAATCTATAAATATGGGGTTGCAATCTGTAAATGTGGGGTCTGATGTAGATCTTGCTGTCCAGTTACCTGTCCCTCTGCAAGAATCGCTTTTTCAATATACCTTTATTTCTCAAGAATGAATGCAAAGACTTTCATACTATGAGTATATTGTGCATGGGCCCTGAGCTGCAGTTGTACAGTATACCCATAGAAATTATTTCTTAAAGAATTAAACAAAATTTTAATTGTCTAAGTAAGAATACTAAGTAACTAAGTTGTGATACTTTGAAGAGGTCTAGTGTCCTTCCTCCCTCCCTCCCTCCCTCTCTTCCTTTCTTCCTTCCTTCTTTTCTTCCTCCCTCCCTCCCTCCTTTCCTTACTTCCTTCCTCCTTTCCTTCCTTCCTTCTTTCCTTTCTTCCTTCCCTCCCTCCCTCCTTCTTTCTTTCCTAGGTAACTACCTAGCTGGCAAATTCTCCTCCCTCTTTCTTTCTTCCCTCCCTCCCTCCTCTTCTCTTCCTTTCTTTGCTCAGTCATTCTTATTATGTCCATTTAAGTGCTTAGAGTATCTAATTTCTACCTCTTTAATTATTAGTTTTAAATCAAAGCAGTTAGTCCAACTAAGAACCAAAAAGCCAAGTTAGTATCTTTTTTAAACCTCCTCCTATATGTCCAAACTTAATCTTTTCTTTTCCCCATAATTACAGTTATCACCAAATCTAGTGGTTATGCAAAAACTCTTGGTGGTATATGCCTCCTCCTTTGACTTAAGATATATGTCAGATAGTCTCATATATATATTGTATAATTATATACAATTGGCTGACCAATGTGTTGTGTTTCTTAAAACGGCTACCCTGTTTTGAAAAATCTGTACTTATATCTCTAAAGCAAATGTGAATAGCCACAGAATTTGTGGACAAGTATCATTCAGAAACCATTAATCTGACTCCATTTGCAGGAGAGAATGTAAAAAATTCCACTTCAAATTATAGCCGTTGGACTAAATGTGCATCTATTAATAAGCAGGGAGAAAAATTGAGTTACATTCCTTGCTGGGCTAAAATATAGAATTGCTATCTTTTCTCCGGTGGTGTTCTCCAACATGAGTTACTGGGTGCTTTCAGAAAGCCCATTTCTATCAATCACCCATTTCACGTTCCTGGGGAATGGGTGGTGTGGCAGTGATATGACATATTGAATTTCCATGTGAGGGTGGCCCCGATCTCAGAAATGAGTCATGCATATGTGAACCTATGAAAGTTGGGATCAGGTTTAAAGCAAAGAAAATTCATTATACTGGTATCAGTGTTCACTATGTTTCTACTAAAACATGTCTGTGGGTAACTTGTATTCAGGACTCTAAACTCATCATTTCTAAAGTACGTTTGGTTCCCTCTTGTCCTTTCTTGGCTTGTCATGGACTGGCTTTGTAGCCACTGCTTGTTGCTTCTCTAGCCAGCCATGTGCCTTCCCGTGACTCCCCTCCATCAGCTACAGAACTGCCTTGACCTTCAAACTCAGGCCATGCCTGCTTTGTCTTCCTTCTGCCTTACTTTTGTCCTTGACCTCATTTTGGCTGATTTGTTTGCCATTCTCTAAATTTGTAGCTCCCTGGCCTGTCTTTGTGCTGGCTCTTCTGTCATTTATTTTTAACTGGTGGCACATGGTCCTCCTCTGTCATCTGCTAGCTTGCATTCTCCTTCCTTCTGAAAGCCAGCTGCAGGACTTTTCTTCTCTGAAAGGACCCGGAGATAATAGATTTTGTATTTAAGACTTGCTAGCTCTTGACCATTGCAATATGTATTTAGTCAAACAACATGAAATTGTTGTAAAAATTTCAAGGACCAAGATTTTTCTTTTTTATAGGTTTTGTAATCTCATGACAGGTGCTTAACGGGGTGTGTCTCTGTTCCGGAAATGAACCTCCAGGTTGTGGCTCCAGCATAGAATCACGCAGTATTTGTCTTTCTGTGACTGGCTTATTTAAGATAGCATCATGTCCTAAAGTTGCATCCATGTTGTACCATGTGTTTGAATTTCCTTCTTATTTAAGGCTAAATAGTGTTCAACCAGTGGACACTTTTTAAAGAACTTTTTGTTCTTTAAAACAGCATTTTGGAGCGCCTGGGTGGCTCAGTTGGTTGAGCAACTGCCTTCGGCTCAGGTTATGATCCCGGAGTCCCGAGATCGAGTCCCATATCGGACTCCCGGCTCTGCGGGAAGTCTGCTTCTCCCTCTGACCTTCTCCCCTCTCATTCTCAGTCTCTCGCTCTCTAATAAATAAATAAAAATCTTTAAAAAAAAAAAACAGCATTTTGACCTCTGACTTGTGTTTATGTGCAGTTATGCTGATTATTTCATATATGCAAGTATTTTTAAAATAGTTGTTAGGTTATACCCTTGTCTTTGTTGATGAGATTAGATTGTGATAGTATTAATCTTATTTACACAGATTATCACAATTAGATTGGGATAGTATTAGTCTTGTTTTCCTTAAATTCTCCCAGTCCTCAAGGCATGCACAATTACATATAGGAAAAGATATATCTTTTATATTTTCTTATATCAAATGAGAAAAGATTTTCCTAAAATAAATAAAATTGCTATTTCCATCACCAAAATACAGATTAATCACTTGTCAGCACTAGACACATTTCAGACATTTACAAATGTTAAAAATAATTTTTAAATATACAATAAAATTTTTCATTATTAAAGTGATCATATTATAAAATATTTGGAGAACAGGGATTAGAAAAAATCATTTATAATGCCATATCCCAAATATAACTTAGAATTTTAGTGTCTTTCTCTCCAGTCTTTTTAGCCTACACATATTTTTATTGCATGGGGGGGTTTTTGGGGGTTTTTTTTTAAAGATTTTATTTATTCATTTGACAGAGAGATCACAAGTAGGCAGAGAGGCAGGCAGAGAGAGGGGGAAGCAGGCTCCCCGCTGAGCAGAGAGCCTGATGCGGGGCTCGATCCCAGGACCCTGAGATCATGACCTGAGCTGAAGGCAGAGGCTTTAACCCACTGAGCCACCCAGGAGCCCCTATTGCATGGTTTTAATTGTGGTATGTTAGACATGCCCTTAATACTTTAAACCAGAAAAGGCTGCACTCACAAAGTGTGTCACACAGCATAGTCACAAAGACTATGAACACTCATTTGGTTGAACTCAAAAGCATGTTGGACAGCACTATGAGAGGAGCACAATTCATGTGTTGTTGTTGTTGTTTTTTAAAGCATGTCATTTCAGCCAACTAGTTTTTGTTTTTGTTTTTTAAGATCTTATTTATTTATTTGACAGAATGAGAGAGAGGGAGAGCACAAGCAGAGGGAGTGGCAGGCAGAGAGAAAAGCAGGCTCTCCGCTGAGCAAGGAGCCCAATGCGGGACTTGATCCCAGGACCCCAGGATCATGACCTGAGCCAAACACAGATGCTTAATAACTGACTGAGTCTCCCAGGTGCCCACAGTTATTGTGTGTTTTGACATCAAGGTTCTGCTGGTACCCATGATTGGGATGACTGGGTGAGCAATGGGCATACTCTGGTGACCTCATCAGAGCTGGTAGGAGCCATGTTGAAATTGGCCATATTTATGGAAAACAGATCTGTTGCTGGAAAGAAAGCAGAGTTGAAAGATGGAGAACCTGTGGGGGCCCTGGAAACCCTGGCTCTGCAGCCCTTCCTCAGAGTCTGAGGATGTCTCAGTATCCTTCCACTAAAGCTCTTTTTTTGATTAGCTTTTAAAAATTGGGGTTCTGATTCTCATCAGTGAAAGAGACCAGAATAATCTGCCTTGCCTTTGACTTATTTATGTCCTGTTTGGGTTGTCTGAATGATTTACTAGCTTGATACTCTTCAAGCTGATACTACTACTCTTCCATGAAATTTCAGCCAATAAGCCGGTAGGTGTAGTTTCCCCTATGGCTCTATGACTGGCATTTAGTAGGTACTCAATAAATGCTTACTGAATGAAGTAGTCTTAAAGACAAAAACTCTCTTCCCTTGAAACCTGTAGTGGTCTTGGGCAGCAAGAAGCAACTATTTGTCTATTTGTATTTCAAAATCCTGTGATACCATTCAGGTGACCACTGAAATATGAATCCTTCTTTCCACACCCCTTCCCATTTGCAGAGCACTGACCACTGACAGATCCTCATGGCTTTCACTGGTGATTTATCATCTAATTCTTTCCTATCCCTTCCCCTCCAGGACTCAGTCCTTAGAGGGTGGGTGTATAGTACTTTAAATTTATACTAAGGGGGACTACCATCACTCATCCTAAGGAAAGCGTCCTCACATTACTGACTATACACAGGATAAGTAGAAGTAAAGTGGAAGAAGTAAAGATATCCCTGTGTCATAATGGATATTTAACTAAAAACTGACAGCTTGTAATTGAACTTAAAATTAATGTAGTAACAGGACAAGATAAAACAAAAAGCATTCCCTCTGGGATCAAACTTTCCCCCATTACTGCAAAGTAAGGTGTGGCATGAGAAAGCCCTATGTAGGTTTACTAAAGTTCACTTAGACCATTTGAGTTGCTGAGATCGTTTTAAGTTCAAGGCTGAATGAGGTTTTTTTTCTTTATGTAATGGTTAAATCTAGGTAATTGCTGCAGAATGGTAGATTGTTTAGAATATTCAGTAATACATATAATGAGCCAATAGGTTTTTCTCATAGTAATGTATTATAATTTATAACATTTATTAAATGTTTCAGATTTTCTCTTGATTGAATTTAAAAAATTTGAAATTCCATTGATTTGAGTTGAAAAGTAATTGGAAAGGGGATGCTATGCTTGCTATTTTCTAATTAAAATATATGTTGCTATAAAGTTTCATCTACCTTTGTTTTAAAATTATTTTATTTCTTATAGAAAGGAGAGGCAATATTTGCATAATTGTATTTCCTATGATCATGAGAGACTGGAAAGTTGCAAAAATACTTTGCAAAGAGAACAATGGTATCAGGCATTTGCAGGAAGGCTAGAATGCCTTCAATATGTTGAACTGTCACTTATTCCCTTTGCGAAAATAGCGGTGTAATTAATACAACATAGTATTATTACTTATTACTTGTTTACTTTTAATTACTTGTAAGTTATTATAATTTACTTATAATACTTATTATTTACTTAGAATTGTTATTATGCACCAATGACCCAAAAGATTTACTGTACCACTACCCTATTTTATAAGTCAAGGAAATATCACCATAAAGACCTCAGACTTTAATTAAGATCAGAGGAGAGGGAAATCGTGGAGGGAGGAAGAGACAATGAAGGAGGAGACTATAATCTATGAATTCTGTGTACAGAATACAGTATGACTGTCCCTTCATGGCTCTAAAAGATCATGCTATTCAGGAAATTCTGCAATATAATCAAGGGACCCTTCAGTAAAACACTATGGAACCATCAGTTTAATCTCTCAACATTTATCTCTTTGTAAAATTGGATAACGAGAAATCCCCCATATTTCTTCCCCAAATATTCTTTTTCTCATGAATACATGCATGTCTCACCAACTGGAGTATTAGCTCCCTGAGGGAAGATGCTACAGAAGATGGGCTTATAAAGAAATACTTCTACCTTCTAGGAACTTAATGTCCTGTTGGGTAAGATAAAAAAGAAAAGAAAAAAAACCACCTACCAAGTTAACTAAAAACTTGAAACAGTATGTTTTAAGTGTCCGTAGGGATTGGTAGAGTTTATTGATTTGTGTAAACTTGTTTAAACTACAAGAAGCAGTGGGCGTTTCCAGCCCTTATGGGTGCTCAAATTCCTCAGGTGGTGGCCCTACGTCCCTCTGACCTTTACTTCTCTCCTTGCTCCTTCTCTTGACTTTTCCGCTTCTCTGCCTTATAAGGACCCCCATGATTATATTGGGCCCATCCAGATAGTGCAGGACAAGCTCTCCACCTCAAAATCCTTAACCATAATTACATCTGTAAAGTTCCTTCTGGCATATAATGTAACAAATTCACAGGTTCCAGGATGAAAATGTGGACAACTCTGGGGACCATTATTCAGCCTCCCACAGCCATTTTCTATTTTCCGGAACCCTAGAGAACAGCCAATAAATATTTGAATATCATTGAGAAATTGGGTTAGTTTTAGTAAAGCTCTCTGAATTATGTCCATAAAGGAGAAATGGACTTCTGAGATCATCATTGCCATAGGCTTCGCAGGAGTTTTTAAGAGTATAGGTTTTTTTGAGGAAAGTCTTTCTAATGTGGATAGTGTTATGAAATAGTAGTTTAGCTGAGGAGAATGCATTTCTGCAGAAACACACATCTTTCCCTCAATAATCACTCAGCATGCTGACATCCCTCCAGACCTGTTCCTGTGTTGGGATTGTTTTATTGTGGCCAGACTTTGAGTGGGAGGAAAGTGGGGGTCGACAAAGCTGAGAGGGAAGAGGCCAGAGTGGAAGGAGCAGAGAAGGAATTAGCCAGATCGGATAGAGAGGTAGCTTCTGGGATGATTCCTTTTAGAAGCTAAGGTGGTTTGTGAGACACCCACTCCACCATCGTCCTCTGAGATAGAGCAGTGAAATTAAATTAGAGGGACAGACATGAAAAGGCAGACTTCTTCATTTCCTTAGAAGGTCATATCCAATGGGTCCAGCTTCTTGTTTTTCTTGTCAATCGTTGTTTTGTTCTCATCATTTATAAAATAAATATTATTCTGATGTTTATTGTAGAAAATAAAAATTACCTACTCTAATATTCAGAGATAGCCACTATAACATTTTGGCATATTTTCCTCCCAATTTTTTTCTCTGTATATATTGTTATGTTACAGAATCAGGACCATAATCTAGATATAGTTTTATATCTTACCTATGTTCACTTGACGGGTAACATTTTCTCAGGGCATTAAATATTCTTCAAAACGTGACTATTTAATAACTGTGTAGTATTGGACTTTGGGACATACAACTGTAGCTGATTGTTCCTGCTTCCTCCTAAAATGAGTGATGCAGTTTTGCATTTCATCTTTTGCAATCTTCTTACTTGCTTTAACATGCTAGAAGATGCAGTCAAAGGATGTGAGCATGTTTATAGTTCTTCTTAGATGTGGCCAGAAGTATTAATTTACACTTACACTGGCAATGTATCGGTGTCTATCTCTCCCCAAACTTGACAGCATTAAGCATTAAGCATTTAAAAATTTTTTGAATGCTTATTGGATATTTATAATAAAACTTTTGTAACTTGTTCATGTATCTTCTTTCCCCATTTATCAATTGAGGTATTAATATTTTGCTTATGTACCGTATTAAAGATTCTTTATATATCATAGCTCTGGAAGTTATTTTCCTAGTTGTGTGTTTGCCTTTTAATTTTGCATATTGTACTATTATATGACTTTTTCATGTTTAATTATTGCAGTCAAATCTGTTATTGCTTTCTGACTTGTGTTTGAAAATTCTTTGCTTGGCCCAATATCTAATAAATAACCACCTAGATTTTTCATGATCCTTTATAACTTTATTCTTTTAATTTAATATATAACTCATCCATAATTTAGTTTGACATTTTATATGAGGTAGAGATATAATTTTTATTTATTCCAATAGTTAGTTCAACACCATTTATTGAATAATCCCTTTTATCTTCATTAAGTTGTAATTAAATCTATCTTTAATTAAATTGGCATATACATTTCCATATCTGGGCTCTCTGTTCTTTTTTTTTTTTAAACTTTTTTTTTTAAAGATTTTTTTTATTTATTAACAGAGAGAGAACATAAGCAGGCAGAGAGGCAGGCAGAGGCAGAGGAAGAAGCAGGCTCCCTGCGGAGCAAGGAGCCGGATGCGGGACTCGATCCCAAGACGCTGGGATCATCACCTGAGCCAAAGGCAGCTGCCCAACCAACTGAGCCACCCAGGCTCTGTTCTTTTAATTTTTTTACTGTTGATTTTTATAGTGGAATCATACTGTATTTTGTATAGTGCATTTCCATTTCTGATATGGCAAATCCTAACTTTTTCATTATTCTGTGTTTTAAATATACCTTAGGAATTATCATCTGAGCATTCTTCAAGGTGAATGCTGAAATTAATTTTTGATTTAAAATATCCTGGTATATTGTGCATGGAATTACATACAAACTCTGAATTATTTTGAAGAAGTTGCATCTTTACAATTTTCAATTATTTTACAATATGCCTCTGTTTTTTCAAGTCGTATTTGATGTTATAAAAAAATCATTTATTCATACAAATCCTACTTATTTTTAAAGGTTATCTGTAGGTATTATATACTTTTATTTAATTATATTTTGGATTTTATCTATTGCTTTCTAATTGGTAATTACTATTATATGAAAGATAAGTTTTTATACTTTTGTTTTATTCTGTTTATTAATAATTATTTCGTTACCTAGTTTCTTTTAAGTTTTCTTAATAAACAATCATACTCTACCAAATAATGATCCTATTACCTTTCTAAAGAACATACCTCTTATTTCAGAATTATGTCTTATAGCATGAGCTGGAATTTCCACAGCAGTATTAAATACACTTACTGGTATTCCATTCTTATCTTGTTTCTGACTTTTTCCTTCTGATAGGTTTTTCCAACCATGTTAAGTAATTTTATCACATTCCTAATATGCTGTAGGTAGTTTTTAATCAAGAAGGGTTTTGAAATATTATAAAATGCCTTAAGATTTATTTTGGTAAATTATCATTTATGAGGAAAACCTAACATGGAAACTAGAATGTAGGCTTTATGAACCATGGGCTCAAATTACGCCCCTTCCCTTAGAAGTGTATAACTTTGAGTAAGTTATTTGTCCTCTTCCAATTTCAGCTTTTTGTGCCGTAATATGAGGACAGTAATATAAATATCTTTTAAGAATATTGTGAGTATCCAGTGAGAGTTTTTTGCAATTCACCAGACTTAATATACAGTATCATATTTAAAAAGTGTGTAATTTTTGCCTTTGATCTATTAAAATAGTGTACTATAATCACAAATTTCCTAATATTTAATCATCTTTTTGTTCTTGGAGTAAAGCCTACTTGGTCATGATGCAATGTTTTCATAACTCACTGTTGCTTTCAATATTTGTTTAAGATTATTGCATCAATTTGCATAAGTTGGTCTTAAGTTGAATTTTTATGCTGTCTTGTTTTTACATCAAAATGATGTTAATTTCATATAATGATTGGGAAGTTTTAATTCTTCTCTGTGCTGTGGACCTGTGGGAATTATATTTTCTTTGAGAATTTAAAAGAAGTTTCCTGTGGAATTTTCTATGCCTGGATTATTTTTTGAACCAGATAATGCTTTCGTAACTTTTTAAGATTTTTTTTCTATGTGCTGATGTTGTTTCTCTAATTATTTACTCAGTGTGCCTGTTCCTGCTTGTGTGGATTTTGGTAATTCATATTATATGTCAGAATTGCCCTTTTGTTAGATTTTTAAAATAATAAGCATAGAATTGAACACAGTATTCTCTCATAATTTCTAAGATTTTTCTATCTGTGTTTTTCTCTCTTTTTCTTAGTTTGTTGTATAATTCTGAGATTTATTTGACTTACTTTAAAGAACTATCTCTTGGATTTATTTATCCTTCTGTCTTTGTGCCTCTCACTTCTGTAACATAATATTGTAGTGATTAGACCCTAGTTTTTATATACTTCTGATTCTGCCACCTCATAAGTAGTCATCTGTAGTCAGAGATCATTTGAGTGCCTCAAAGGCCACCCTTAGGAAGTAGTTTACATCCATTACATGGGTGTCATTCCAAGGTTGTGACATGTTGCAGATGAGCCCGCCTGGGTTCACATCCCAGCTCCACCACCGACAACTCAACAAATTCCTCAGACTTTTCATCAGAGTGTGAGGTTACGAAGCTCTGGAAACAGTGCCCGGCACTTAGGAAGTAACTTTTAGCTATTATCAATACTGTATTTAATATTAAATATTGGGGTTGTTCTCAAAGGGTATAGTGTATAGATACAGTGGTAAGTGGAAAATTCTAAGATAAATTGAACGTTAAAATATTCTTATCTGTGATGTTTGCAGGGGTCCCCAGCCTTTAAAGGAACCAGATACGTGAAATAAAAGTTATTCCAGGTGTTTGAAGAAAAAAACCAAACAGACCATGTAGTTCAGTTAATCTGTTCAGAATCCTCAGTGGTGGAAAAACAGAAGTTCTTCACATGGTTCTCCCATCCTTGTGGATCCCTACATATGTACTCAGAGCTGTATTCCAAAAGTCAGAGATAAAGGTGTTTTCTTGAGGGAACCAGCAATGTATAGGAACAACTCAAGTATTATTAGTTGGAGGGGAGGCGGGTATTAGATAAGCTGTATGTGTGGAGAGGGTTCTTCAGTGATGCAAAATATGTAGGTTTTTTCTGTCTGGTATGTGAAGGACACACCTAATCATAAAGGCAATAGGCCAAGGTGTAGTTTTGGTTCCTCCACAGTTGTTGTGGCGCAGGTGAGGTGATAAATTACAAACAGGTGATTCCAGGGCATGTGCGGATCGTACTGCGCTTATGTATCTATGGCCTCCATTCATTCGATGATCTTCTCTAGGAGTGCTTCGCTTCCTAGAAGACTTTATCTTAACCCCTGCTACTTGCAACATTTCCTATACCTCCCCAAAGAGAGAGGCCTTCATGAGTGTGCTTCCATGGCTTTCGGGATAAAGTCCAAACTTTGTAACAGGCACAGAAGGCCCCTCTGCATCCGTATCCCACCACCGTGTTCTTCACTGTTCTTCCCTCCTCACACTGTTGACCACTATGGCAGGCAGAAGTCTCAGATAGTCCCCAACATGCCCATCTCCTGCGACTCTGATGGGATTGTCGCTCTTTTGACTATTTTCCATAAAACTCTCTCTTAACCGAATGAAGAGAGAGATTCTTCTGCTGGTCTTGAATGAGCAAACTGCTGCGTGGTGGAGAGGACCACATGGCAGAGGATGGAAGGGTGCCTCTAGGGGCTGAGAGCAGCTGTCAGCTGGCGGCCAGCAGGAAACCATGGCCCTCAGTCCTGCCATGCAAGGAACTGAATTCCACCAACAACAAGTGAGCTCAGAAGGGACCCTCAGGCCTCAGGTGACTTGGTAGCCCCACCAACCCTTGATTTCTGCCTGGCAAGATCCTGAGCAAAGGGCCAAGCCAACCTCAGCTGTAGGACTGATCCATGGAAAGTGTTAGATGATAGTTACTGTTGCTTTAAGGTGCTGAGTTTGTGGGAATGTGTTGTGCAGCAAGAGCAAAATAATGCAGCCAGTCAACTATTATCTTTGCACCCATCCCCCATTTCCCTTAGTACGGCTGCGTTCCGTGTGTCGCCAGCCAGGGCTCAGTCACCATCCCTTCTCCCTCCCGAGAATTGTCATCCCCTCCGGTGTGGAAGAAAATGATTCCTTAATTCTGAAATCATACTCTAGATATGGTCCTTGTCTCTTCGGATTATTTTTATCCATAACAGCTCCATATTCTGTTTTTATATTCTGTTAGATGAATGTAACGGCAAATATGTTATGAATTAGTTATTTCACATTCTTCAAAACTCAATATATCCGAATCCATATCTGAAAGAATGAATTCATTGTCACATTTAGATTGGGTCTCGGAACAAGCATAGGTTAAGCTGTGTGAGAGCCGTAATGGCTCCTGGGAGGGTGGTCTATAATGGCAGGCTCTAAGGACTCACCCTTGGTCCTCTCAAGATACTATTTTTTATCAATCATTTTGGTAAAGATTATAGGTTGCATATTTATCAAAGTCGTGGTTGACATGAACCCTGAAAGCGGGGCACATACTTTGAATAACAGAATTGGGATCCAAAAGGATCATTTCAGGTTGGAATGACAGGCCAGCTCTAACGAGATGAACTTCACGTGAATAGATATAAAAGCCTGTATAGTGAAGGGATAAAAAAAGAATCAATCTAGAAACTAAGGATGGTGTAAAACAGACAGCATATGCAAAAATATTTAGATTAGTTGTTTACAAGCTAATGTAAATCAGTGGTATACCAGGGCTTAAAGCAGAGCTTATTTGAATCACGAAGTTAATTTTAGATTCTATTAATTGAACTGCTGTGTCTAGGACAAGAAGAATAGTCCTCCTCTGTTCCACATGAGTCACACCACTCCTGGGGGGTGGGGTGGTTCTGGGCATTTCCTTTAATGGGGTCGTAGACAAACTGGAATTTCTCCATTGGGCAGGGACCAGATGGGAGATGGGCGAGCAGATTTGAATACATGAGTACAATATTGTGGAATAATTTGAGTTGCGGATATTTTGTCTGTGAAAGAAAAGATATCTAAGGGATCAGACTCCCTTTCGGTGACTTTGGTGAATGGAAATTACAGGGAAATCAATTTTTTATTTTATTAAACAAGTAATTACAAACATGTACTTAATAACAAAATAGACTTAGTAGCCTTTGAGTCATTGAGCCCACTGTCCCTGAGCTGTACAAACAAAGGTTAGCAGATTTGCAAACAGGTCTTTTTCATGCATTGCCACAATGAGATAACGATGGACCAAAAGACACTAACACATACAGGGGCAAGAAAGTTGCATTAAACATAAAGAGTATAGAAACTTATGAATACGGTTTCAAATAATGCAGCATAATTCCAGGCAGAAGATTGGCCCCACCAGCTTGCCCAAAGTTCCCCAAGCATGGGTATCCATCCCCAAAATAAGCCACCCAGGTGGAATGCAAGATTCCTCTTGGTGTGAGAAACTGCCTGTAGCAGGGGCTGGTCGTGCCCTACCCACGTCCCTTTTCCTCCAGCTGCTGTGGCAGTTGGCTGCCAGCTTCTCCCATCTGCATCCTTCCCTTTAAAACCACCCTTGACTGATGACACCTGTCATATCCAAAGATCCCTGGGAGGGTATAGCACCCATCCCTGGGGAAGCCCTTGGCCAGTAACTGGCTGATGCACAGATACGAAGGCTTGGTCCGTTTGTGTCTGTGTAGGACAACCTCTGCGGAGTAATTTACACTCCAGGGCTCCTGGCGGTCTCAGGCTAGACTTCTCCTGACACCACATCTCTCTTGCCTTTCCCTCTGCCCTCTCATGCATGACGCCCTGATGCCCTCAAACATTCTCTCTGAGGGCCCTGACTTGCACAGGAATTGTCATCTCAGGCTAGGCTTTGCTTCTAAGGCTCCTTAACTGAACTGCCACCTTTGCCTTTCTGTGAGCATTTATAACCTCTTGCCCCTCTGCTTATAGGAGCTTCTGCCTTTTCATCTACTCTCTAACCCAGGGCTGGTAACCGGGCCAAGATATCATCCTCTGTGTTTATATTATGGGACTGGGTGAAGAGGAGGTCATTTTGCCGGAAGCATCCCCAGCAGGCGTATCTGAGGACCTCTCCAGCAGCACTGGAAGAGATGCCCTCTGAGAGCTCAGCCTGCCTCGGCATCAGTGATTCTGTTCTTCTCCAAGCACACCGTGGGTTCACACACGTGTACACACACACACTCATGCACACAACTTCCCGTGCTCCTCTGATGACCGCGAGGCTACCCGACTCTTTCGTGGAGATCACAGCTTAGAGGCTCTGCGTACCCGAAAACAGTGTTGTCCAACTGTTAGAGAAGCTGAAGGCCAGTCGGTGTGTAACTCCCTTTCTCGTTTTAACTGCCTTATGTTTCTGCTTCTGTATTTTTTTCTCCAGACATCCTACTTGTAATGAGCACCTGACTGATCAGCAGTCGTGTAAGGTGGCAGGCAGGAGAGGAGGAGGAAGAACTTGGCATGGGGACAAGAGGCCTGGTTTGGGGTATAGATGGAGGTACTCAATTCCCCACGCTGGCATTCAGCAGGACAGCTCTGTGACCTTCAAGTCACTTAATTTTTCTTGATCTCATTTCCTCATGTATGAAATGAGTGGGATGGGCTTGCCCTACCTGACAGGATCAGGAAGACCAAGTGTGATAGAGCATCCTACGAAAGTATAAAGCCCTTGAAAAGCATGAGCCATCATTCAGATACCATTTTAAAATTAAGACTGCTCATTAAGAGCTTGCAAAGTAGTAAGAGAGCAGAGGCACAAACACATAGAAACTGTTGAAGGTGGAGATGGTCCCCGTCACCAGGGAGGGACAAAGTTGTATAGGAGTTCAGAGGAGGGTGAACCCGTTTCTTCTTTGAGCCCAAACATGTGTTCATCTTCTTCTTCTTCTTCTTCATTTCCTTTCTGGCTTGGGGCTTGTAAACGGCAGGACCTTTGTATAAAAACAGGGAAGTAAATCTCTTACACTTTTTTATGCTTAATGGAGAAAAAAAGCTGTGTCTCTCATCTCTCTCCCTTTCTCTGTCTGTCTATCTATCTGTCTAACTGATGCAAGGACTCAATCATCTCTTCAGAATCAATCCTTTGCAAAGAGAGACTAAGAGTGGCTGTTTTCTGATGGATTCTGCTACATCAGCCAGATCTGAGATATGAAATTTGTCCATATATATCTGCTTTTTTAAAAAAATTTTATTTATTTGACACAGAGAGAGATCACAAGTAGGGAGAGAGAGAGAGAAGCAGTCTCCCCCCTAAGCAGAGAGCCTGATGTGGGGCTCGATCCCAGGAACCTGAGATCATGACCTGAGCCGCTGAAGGCAGAGGCTTTAACCCACTGAGCCACCCAGGCGCCCCTATATATCTGCTTTTTAAGCAATGATTGGCTGATTCTTTTATCATAATGCCGGCAGGTCTACATTATTATTACAATACGTACAGTGCCCAGAGCAGCTTAGAGCAGCTGGAGAGAGAGTTACAGGTAGGCGATCTTCCAGGTCCCCCATCCTGCCCATGACGGGCGCTCCAAGCCTAGCGCTGCGACCTCAGAATCACGGCTCACCGGCAGTGCCAGCGTGCCGACTTGTTCAGTGCTTTCCTGACAACCTGCATGGTTATTATTTTTGACAGCCAGGCTCAGAGTGAACCTTCAGAAATGAATATAAATAGGGGCACCAGGGTGGTTCAGTCGGTTGAGAGTCCGACTCTTGGTTTTGACTCAGGTCACGATCTCGGAGCGGTGGGATCCAGCCCCACATCGGGCTCCACGCTCAGTGGGGAGTCTGCTGGAGATTCTCTCTCTCTCTCCCTCTGCCCTACCCCCGCTCACTCTCACTCTGTCTCTCAAATGGACAGATAAATCTTCACAGGGTCCGGCTGTCCTGGTTGTGACTCAGTCTCCTGCCATTATCCTTTCTTCTAATTTGTTCTTAGAAAAGTGGTAGCTCTTCTTGATCTCTTTTGCATGTTCCTTGTTGTGGGGAAGCATAGTCCCGTGTACTCCCTCCCAGATGTATATGCCATCGTGAGTCCCATATTATTTCTTATTCTTGTATTCCCTCAGATGGGGATCCTATTGTTTTCTGACTCCCCCTGGGGTCTGTCTAATCCCCTTCTCAGTACATAAGTGTCATTTTTTTTTATTTCTTTTTTATTTTTTTTAAAGATTTTATTTATTTATTAGAGAGAGAGAGACTGAGAATGAGAAGGGAGAAAGTCAGAGGGAGAAGCAGACCTCCCGCAGAGCCGGGAGTCCGACATGGGACTCGATCCCGGGACCCTGGGACCATGACCTGAGCCGAAGGCAGTCGCCCAACCAACTGAGCCACCCAGGCGCCCACATAAGTGTCATTTCTTATTCTCTTTCCATCCTTGCTTTCTCCCACCACTGCTTTTAAGGGCACATTTAATGATTATTATGTATATACTCATTTATGTAGTTCTTTGATTTCTATAGTCACTTAAGCTGCAATTAATTTCTACTTCTGTGAAAGAGAATTAATTATACTGAGGCCTAATCATCTATTCTTCCAAACAGTGTGGAGGGGTTGAGGAGGAGGAGGCCAGCAGAGCATCCGCGTGGAGGCACATTGCTGAGCGCTCTGCTTCCGTTCCTGGGCCCACATTACTCATTCTTTCCTCTCTTGCTTTTTCAGTACTTTGGGGACTGATTTGTTTTAAGTTCCCGAGTGGCTGTGGCTAGGGCTGGGCTCTGCATTCTGGCCTCAGACTATGGGAAGGCCCCATTTCCTTTGACTCCTTGCTGCGAACACACCAAGCTTATGTCGTGTGCAAGGCGTGTGCTAAATGTTTAGAGTTACCGAGTTACGGAGAGAAGAAACATTCCTCTCCGCATGGGCATGCATGTCTTGGGGTTTTGGTTTTGGCGTGGCCCTGTGCTACCTGTTTCTGCCCTTCGTCTCCTGGACCTCATTCCCCCACTTGGCACAGCTACCTAGCGCCCTGCTCATTGCTCTACACTTGCTTCCTTTGACCTTTGTATTTGTCCCCTCTTCTGTCTCCTTTGCCTCACTTTGCCTAAGTGGCCTTCAAGATTTTCTAGCACGCTGATTGTCTCTTCATCTTCTGTCTACTCAGTGTTTTAAGTTTACCATGTCTAGTCCCAAACTTTGTTCTCTCTCCCTCCCCCTTGGCTTCCAAGGGCACCGGGCACCTAATCAGCCAACCAGGAAACCTCCAGGTCACTGCCCACTTCTCCCCGCCATCCAGTCGGTTTTCAGTGAAAGGTTGCCCCCATCCATCCCCATCCCACAGCCCCTACCCCAGGCTTAGAGTATTCCAACATCTTGGCTACCTCTACCCATTTTATTTATTTATTTTTTCTAAAAGCCAAATCCGAACACGCCACACCCCTGGCAGTGGCTGTCTCTTCGCTTGCTGAACAGTAATACAGTAAAATTCAGGGGCACAACCCTGCGGCGGCAGACCTGGGCCTCCTCCCGGTCTGTCGTCTGTTCCTCCCCACCATGTGCCAGACACACGAACTTCTCACTATTTTTAGAGGATGCTCTTCTGCCTTTGCCACATACCATCTTTTCTCCCCCAAAATGTCCTCGTTTTCTGTAGCTGGCAAAGAACTGTTCTTTCAAAACCACCTTGTAAAGTTTTCTGGATTTTCTCATGTTGAAGTTCCTTTGTGTGTCAGCCGAGTGTTGTCCGCGTCTCTATCATGACATCTAACCCCATGCTGACGGTTATAAAAAAAAAAAAAAAAGAACTCTTTGCATTTGCAGAATAATTTATAGATGGCAAAACTTTTTCACAGACTTTCTCTCCATGGTGAGTTGGAAAAAGCAGAGATATGAAAGGGAGGTTGTGTTCCACAGCGCTGTGGTGTTGTTCTATTTTGGTCATTTTTGATCCCCGGGTACTGTTATCTACACCTTTAGCAACAAGGAAAGTGTGTCAAACGTCCTGCCACTTAGGAGGATAAGAGCCTGGGCAGAACACTCGGTAAGGATGGCCGACCAACCTGTTCTTGAAAGTGATAGTCTTGAATTAATAACAGAAAGACCCAGGGGAAATCTATAAGGACTCTTAGAGCTAGGATTTTTTTTTTTTTTTTTTGCTAAGAACATTTTTTGTAAAACATTGAACTTCTAAGCATAAATTTAAGCTAAGAATGGCTTGACCTCCTTTCGTCTTCCTTTTTGTTTTAATCACAGAATTAGGTTTGCCTGGTTAATCAGTGCCCAAAGCAAAGATAACCTAGGGGCAGTTGGCACCAGATGATTCAGACAGAAATCCAGGTTAAACCAGAAGAGAGGGAGGGGGAGTCCCGGAAAGCAGGTACTGGCTACCTTAGTAAGCCTATAATCATTGAATTTTAGAGCTTGAAGGATCTAGCCTCTGATTATAGCTGAGGGAGGAGGCCAGGGGAAGTCAAGCACCTGGCAGGACTCCCAGCATTAATGGCTGTGAATTGTCTCCTATTCAGAATCCTTTCCCCACCTCATTAACATCTGCAAAGGTATGAAAATGGCCTGTGAGGGAAAACAATGAGGGGCAAACGGATATAGTTGTTCAAGAAATTGAGCCTTCATTTTGGGTAAATTAGGTAGCCAGTAACTTTAATAGAAGCCAAGAACCTTTTACCTGTTTATCTCCTTTGTGATCCTCACAAAAATCCTGTGAGACATGTGCTTGTTTCCTGTTGCTCTTATATTCAATGGCCACAGGCTTTGTGACTCAAAACCACACAAATGTATAATCTTACAGTTCTGCAGGTCAGAATTCAGAAATTAGTTCCACAAGACTAAAGTCAAGGGGTCTCCATGCCTGGTTCCTTCTTGAGGCTCTGAAGGAAGAATTCATTTCCTTGCCTTTTCCAGTTTGTAGGGGCTGCCGGTTGTGTTGGCCTGTGGTCCTTTCCTCCATCTTCAAAGCATGTCATACAATCTCTTCTTTCCTTGACCCCTAACCCTCTCCTCTGCCTTTGATTCTTCTTCATCCCTCTTACAGGGCCCTATGTGACTGTACTGGGCCCGCCAAATAATCCAGCATCATCTCTTCGTTATGAAATCCATCAGATTTGCAAAGTCCCTTTCGTTATATAAGGTAAGATATTCACAGGTTCTAGCGAGTGGGACATGGACATATTTAGGAGGCCATTACTCAGCTTACCACGGAGAGGTTCTATTCTACAGCTGGGGAAACTGAGGCTCAGAGAGAGGTGAGGAAATTTTCATAGAGTTAGGTAGTTAATGAGGAGGAGTCATTCATTCTTACCACTATCTCTGGAACTGATTTAGAAGAAATAAAAAATAAACGAGAAAACTAATTTCAAGGGAAATAGGACATAGAATTATTATATTTTTAAGACCAAAAAACCCCAACCCTGTGGTCTGAATTATAAAATATAATCCATTATAAGAAAAATAAAGATTCTGTAACTCTTTTTTTTTTTTTTTGAAGGGTAACATTATTTAACAGCACTAGGTAATTCTTGGACTATAATAGGCCCCCATCCAGAGTTAGTCATCCTGCTAGCTGCTGTGAGCTGATATTTTAATTTTCAAAGCTTAAGTCAGCTTCAATACATTTCTATCCATTGGTAGTGGGTGGCCACTCTATATGCAGAATAAAGCTAAAATTTTTAAAACTTGATAGCATTTCTTTTTAATTTTTGAAGTCAGCTATCGTATTTCTCCTAATCTCTCTCTTCGCTCAGATGAGTATCTCAAATTCAGATTTAGGTAGACATTCATATGAGGTGAATTTTTGCCATCTCAGTGTCTACACTGACTTCCCCTAGAAACTCTCTAGTATTTACCTCTCAGAAAATATGGTTCTAAGGATTGATCATGATATTGCAGCTATAGTTCAACAGTCTTGAACACAGTTGAAAGTTCCCCTTCCTAAATTGGGAAGTGCACCCTGTAATCTCACATTATTAACAGAATTGATGGAAAGTTGGACAGACCAGCCCATTTCCAGAAAGAAAATAATTTCCAGCATGACTGATAACCTACTTGAAGTCCAGAGAAAGGAGCAAAATATTTCTTTACATCTCGATCATCTGTCAGTGCTGCATACTCACCTTTGATGGGGTTAAGAAGACCTGCCTTCCTTGGTTGGCCTCTCTCTCTCTCTCCTTGATGTATTTTATTTACCAATATATTTATATATTATAATATATATATAGGCTATGAAACTTAAGAATGAAATAAATCTTTCATGAAAACAATGCCCAACTTGGAAAGTAGGACATAACAATATGGTTGTTATTGAACATCTAGCATTCTTCACTGTTCCTATCTCCTGCCTCCCTCCACTAAGGTGCACTGTTATGAATTTTGTATTTATCAGTAAGGGTTTTATTTGTCTTATTACATGTGTGTATATCTCCCAAAATAATACGTATTTTAAGATTTTGCTTGAATGTGGATTTTATAAAAATAGTTGCATGCCATGTATACTTTCCTGAAACTTGATTTTTCATTCCTAATTATATTTCTAAGATCTACCAATCCAGGATATAAAGCTAGCATTTGTTCCTTTACCCTTGTTGTATGATATTGTGTTGTGTGAACATACCACTTTATTTATTAGCTTGCCTATGGATGGACTTCTAGGTTATTTCCTTGTTTAAGAGTTTATTTCTGGTATTTTGCTATTACAGACAATGCTATCATGAATTTTCTTGCACATTGCCTTCCGGTACATGTGAGTGAGAGTGTCTCTAGGAATGGAATTGCTGGGTCAGAAAATAAATGCATTCTTTGCTAGGTGATTCGAAATTATTTTTCCAAGTGGTTGAAATCTTCAAAGCTCCCTTTAGCAGTGTGAGTTCTTCTTGCTCCATATCCTTAACAACATTTGGTAATGTCAGGCTCTTCAATTTCACCCACATAAAATGTATCTCTTTGTAGTCTGAAAAGGCATTGCCTTGATTTCTAAGGAAGTCGAACATCTTTTCATACGTTTATTTATCATTGATGCTTCCTTTTGGGTGAAATACTGTTCAAATCTCTCCCCATTTCTCTTTTAATTCATAGTAGTTAATAGTTGCGTGTGTTTGTATAGAGATAGGGAGGATATACTCATCCTTTGTATCATTTTAGGTGTTTCAAAGGGCTTCTCCCAATTTGTAGCTTGCCATTTCACTTTGTAGTATCTTTTAATGACCAGAAGTTCTTTTTTTTTTTTTTTGGAAGATTTTATTTTTAAAATAATCTCTACACTCAACGCGAGGCTCAAACTCACAACCCCAAGATCAAGAGTTGCATGCTCCTCTGACTGATCCAGCCAGGTGCCCCTGGACAGACATTCTTAATTTTAAAGTAGTCAAATATATCAATCTCTTGTTTTATGACTAGTAATTTTAAAATTTCACCTTAAAAATCTTTTCCTCCTTATTCTACATTTTTTCCTACTAGTTTTAAAATTTTATCTTTATATTTAAGTCTACATTTCATCTGGAATGAATTTTTATGTTCCACAGCATGAGATAGGGATCCAGTTTCATTTTTCTCACAGGAAAAACATTTGTACTAGCATAATTTGTTGAGTTGTCCATGATTTCTCCTTTGATCTTCAATGCCAAGGCTTTCATAAATTAAAATTTTCATTTATGTGAGACTGATTTTGGTCCTCTGTCTATTTCATTGTACAACTTGTCTGTTTCTGTGTCAATAACTCATGTTTGCTTTCTTTTCCTTCTTTCATTTTCCTTTCTTCTGCCATCCTCTAAGGATCTTGGATCTTTCCTTCCATAATTCGCTTATGTCCAAGGTCAGCCAGTTTCGTAGGAACATTTGGATAGACTCCATAGTGGATCAGTAACAAAACAAACGGGGCTGTCTCTTGTTTGTGGTGATTTCCTCTCATAGCACATGCTAGTATATTAGGAAGTCCCTATCCCCACCCCCACCAGGAAGACCATGGAAATGAAGGGGACAAAGAATATGTTCAGTTATTCTTTCTCTATGATCTCACTACAGTGTTTTGTTTTGTTTTGTTGTTTTTTTAATATTTGCCAGTATATCACTCTGGTCTGTTTTTTTTTTCTTCTAAGCTGTCATTCATGTCCCTCAATCCTGAACCCTGCACTTCCTAATTGTTTTTATATTAAATGTATACTTTATATTTTGTGCTCTATATGTTATCTGATTCATTTTGATCCATTTATTCAGATTATTTTTGAAACATGGTTATATTATCTCAACAGTCCATAACCATTTAACTGTGATGATATTCCTCTCTGACTCCATCCAAAATCAATTGACAGGAGAGAGCTCACTAGCATAATTCTGTGTATCATCTCCTCCATTGGCAATTATTAATCAATCAACAATTGTTCTACTCATCTATTCTTTTTTTTGTGATTTAGGTCATATTCTACCACCTTACCCCACAATATCTTGCAAGACTTTGTTAAGTATCTTACTGAAATAGGCATATGATGATATACCTGATGATATATAAGTATATATAATATAATTTAGCATATCATATATGTTGTAGCAGATCTCAAGTATCACATATCATGTGTTTATGTTTCCTCCCCAACCCCATGTTACTCTTTATTGATTACTTTGTTGTTTTTCAATAGTATTCACAAACCATGTATTCAAACTTAAACTGAGGTTTTTATGTGTATGATATTGTTTCCCGTGCCCACCTCTACCTCCTCTGTTCTCAGCTCCTTCTTTTGATGATCAGGACTAAATTTACTTTTCTCCTATCAAAAAAAAATGTTTATTTTGTGCTTGCTTGTTTGTTTCTCTCCCTTACTTCTGAAGATCTAATGCTGCGGAGCCTAGTGACTTGAATACAAGTGGTTACTCACTTTCAATTTTCTCTTTTTTTTTTTTCAGTTTACTACTAAAATTGACTACTCAAGATCTCTTCTTTGCAATTTAAAGATCATTCTTTCTGATGAAGTTACAAAAGCAACAAGAAGAAGGATTGTTTTCCTTCCTCTTTGTTATATGCTAACATTGCACCATTTGGTTCAAGCCATGGGGTCTAGCCCTTCCTTATTCTTCCTGCCTTGAATGTAACTGAAAGTGCATTTTTACATATTGAGCATTTCCTTTGTAAGCTTTGACTCATCCTCGACTTTAGCTTTGTTGATGTTATTCTGACATCTGATCATGTTGCTCACAACCAAATTGGGCTACGAAAATTAAAAGAAAGCTTGTTAAGACCTAGTGAAGCTAACCTTAAACAAACACCAATATTGCTGGTGACACTGGAAATTATTCCTACTGAGCACTTGGTCCCAAAAGGGAATCAGTGGCTAGTGATGAGTTCTATCACTTAAGCTAGAGACACATGTGAACTCTGTATCTCTGTATGTGATGCTGTTACCATATGACAAAGAGCATTCTTTACAATGGCTAAAGGATGGTTCTGAAATAACATCTGTGCCTGAGAATAGCAATACTGTCCATTGTGTTAATCTTCTATGCCTAGCCCAATGCCAAGCACAGAGTTCTCAATAAAAGTTTATTGACGGAATGAGAACAATATACATTGGAGAAAAAAAAGATTATTCCCTTCCAGTCACCTGAGGGACTTAAGTTGAGAATAGGGATTTAATTTTTCAATATTGTCTTTGGGCTGATTTGACATTTTTCACTTTAAGATTCTGAGCACTTTGCTTTACAGGGAAATATTGGTGAAAATATGGTATACACCTCTTGGAAAATGCACTTCTTCAACAGATTAAAGACGTATCAGCTAAAGCATGTCTGCAAATGTTCCCTGTTTGAACTGAAAGGAATGGAAGCAAAGGAAGGAATTAATGGAAATTTTCAATCTTTGTCTTTTCATGATATTCTTGATAAAAGGAGTGTCAACAAGGAAGAAAACCTACCAAGTCTTCTTGGTTAAAGACATTGTAATACTAATGATGTAACTTCAAACATTTTGGAAAGGCATTTAGTATTTTCTCTTGAATATGAGTCATTAAGATTGTTTTAGTATTCTAAATTAACACTCTAAGTTTACAGAAAGGTTAAAATTAGATGAGTGTGTGTGTGTGTGTGTGTGTGTGTAGATGGCTAGAGAGAGAGAAAGAATCCTTTTTTCCTAGGGCTCAATGATTCAATATGTGATGTAGTACAGGGCTTTGCAGAAATTAACTTAGACAACTCCTGGTGTTGAATGTAATAATCTCTGAGTTTGCTTAAATTGTTTTGGAGCTAGGCATGGCAAAAGTGATCAATTAATAATCAATTCTTTACTTATTTGTGTTGATTCTATATCTCACTATTCACACTTGCTAAACATTCATTCAAACTGAGACCCTTTTTGGTTACAAAATGTGTGCAATGATATCAGCTATGTTAACTGGTTACTAGCTGGGAAGGTTTTCCTCAGTCACAGATCCAACTTCAGTGCAGGGTTTGCTATTTTTAATCACAGAACTTAGGAGTTTAATTCAGTTAAAAAGGGAGGAAGTTGTCAAGGGAGGGTTGCTAAAAGTTCATGCTAAATTTGCTTAGATCCAGATTGTGTTCATTAATATTTATATATCTATGGTTGGGAAGGGGCGATTATGCTTCTTTAAAAACACTGGGTATTCATTTTCCATGTATCGCATAGCCTCCTGATTAGGGAAGGTGGGTTTTCATTGTACGATCAATGGAGATACAGATGGAAACCATCTGGCGCCTCATCCCCTTTTTGTCAAAAACCTTGTCTTGTCTCTCACATGTCAATGATGAATGGAAGGATTTCAATCTCTCGCTGAACAATGCAGTTTGAATCCCTCAGCTAGCCAAGGGGTTTTTGGCAAGCATCGATGGGCTTAATATTTTAAAGAAACCAGCAATCATTTTAATTCATTAGTTGAGGCCTGTTGTTCTAGGCAGTGTTTTTGATTTGTATTTTGGGCATTGGCTTTGTTTCTGATTCACAAGCGTATTCCATATGGGTATATTTTCTTTTATACAGTGTAAATCATAGGGACAAAAGTGGGAGTTGTATCTGATAAGATGACCAAAATGCTGAGAGTTTCTTTTAATCATTTTCTGTATTAATTATGATTCATATTAAGAGTTCAGACCAAAAATTTTCTTGTTAGCAGGTACAGAGCATATACCAGAACACAGAATTTAGTTTAGCCAACTGTAGATGATGAACCTAAAAATCAGTGCCGGGCTCTGTTTTATGTGAGGAAACTTGGCACAGACCTGTCTTAGAGCATCTTGGGTACGGACAGCACTTTTATGGTTTGTCTGTCTGCTGGAGGTGGGTTCTTGGGTAGAAGCAAAGTGATAGACCCACATTGGTTGGCTTTACAGTCATACGAAAACCAGACTGGTTTTCTTGCACTCCACATTGAGTAGAAAGAGGTGAATCACCAAAAAGCAAGCTGGTGCCAGATCCTTATTCAGAGATTCATTTCTGAGTACATCCTGGGGTCGGTAGAGATTCAGCCCAACTCTATCCCTGCCAAGACCATGGTGGCCTCCATGGACCACTGACGTTTGCGTGGGGCTCCAGTTAAGAGAGCACAGAATACGCATGTTCCTATATCTAATTATAATAATTATGGTGTTAATGCATAGTGCTTCTTACCTGCCAGGCACTGTTTTCAATGTGCTGTATATCTTTACTTGTTTAATCCTTACAACCACTCTAATAGGTAAATTCTGTTATTATCTTCATTTTACAAACAAGGAAACTGAAGCCCGGAGGGTTTCAGAACTTGCTCAAGTCCCATAGCTATTAAATGGAAGGGATTCAAATCCAATTAGTTAGGCTTTGAAATCCGTGTACTATACCATCGTGTGTATTGTTTCTCACAGTAATCTCGTAAGGAAGAGGTCATCTGTGTTGTGTATACTATAAGCATGAGGAAACAAAAATGCCGAGATGTTATTGTCTCACTCCAGGTCAAACAACTGGTAACCTGTGAAGCCAGGACCCAGACTTTCTGAATCCCATTCTCTTTACACAATGCAAAATTCAAAACAAATGCCCTGACACACCAAAAAAATCCTCAATCATTAGAAGACTAAATTAGGTTCTGGATAGCGCAGTCATTGGAAAGGGAAATATATGATTTTTTAAAGATTTTCAGTACTGTAATCCAACCAAGTTATTTATAGTCTGCTTTTTTATTAGTAAGAAATTGCAGTTAACTCATTCTGATGCTACTCAACTGAGTCCTTGCTATACATAGAGCATATATATATATAGGCGTTACTATACATATATATTATACATATATATATTATGTATTACTATACATAATATATATATATTTGCTTCTAAATTGTTGGTGAAAGTAATATTTAAAATATAAAAAACTTTTACATTTTGATAGGAAAAAATCTGAATACTCACATTTTTAAAAAATGGACAAAGAATGAGAATAAATATAATGGAATACAATTTTTTTTAATGCCAAAAGATGTAACCTCAGTAAAGAAGAATGATATGAACCCATCCTGGGTGCTCAGGGGACAAAGATTAAATAAAATGGTAATATATAGCATTACCATATGCTGAAAGGGAATTGGCACTCTCTTCCACTAAGGGAGTAGGTTTTTTTTTTTAAGTTTTCTTCATTTGAGAGAGAGAGAAAGAAAATGAGTGGGAGGAGAGGCAAAGGAAGAGCGAGAGAGAGGATCTCGGGCGGACACTATGCTGTGTGTGGAGCCTGATGCAGGGCTTGATCTCATGACTCTGAGATCACGACCTGAGCCAAAACCAAGAGTCTGACACTTAATAGACTGTGCAACCCAGGTGCCCCAAGGGTATAGGTTTTTAAAAGGACAGTTTGTCAACGTGTATAAAAACCCTTAATGATTATACTTTGATATGTCAATACTTCATCTAGGAACTGATCCCAAGAATGGCATCAAAGGGATATGGAACAAAGAATTTTTTTTAATAAATGATAAAAACAAAAATCTGAAACATTAAAAACAGGCATATTCATATGGTGGAATACAAGGCAACTCTGAAACTAGGATGGCTGAAATATTTCATAGAATATTAACATGTAAAAGATGTGGTAGGTGAAAAAGCAGGTTAAGACACTTATAAAACAATATGTAAAAAGCAAATTTATGGGGCGCCTGGGTGGCTCAGTGGGTTAAAGCCTCTGCCTTCAGCTCAGGTCATGATCTCAGGGTCCTGGGATGGAGCCCCGCATTAGGCTCTCTGCTCAGCAGGGAGCCTGCTTCCCCCTCTCCCCCTGCCTGCCTATCTGCCTACTTGTGATCTCTTTCTCTCTGTCAAATAAAATAAATAAAATCTTAAAAAAAAAATTTATATCACAGTTTTAGTGATTTTATTTCAAAGTAGTAGAGTAGTTTGTTGTTTTTTGTTTTTCAGTTTTTACTTAAATTCCAGTTAGTTACCATGCAGTGTAATATTAGTTTCAGGGGTGACTAGTGTAGTTATTTTTGTTCTTTCAGCTTTTCCTTTCTAGTCTAACATAATAAGCATGAATTATAGACTCAGAAATAATACAATACATTTTAATATTTTGAGTTTTGCTACTACACTTTACAACCCTGTAAAAAACAAACAAACAAACAAACACCAAGATACTCTGACAAGTGGAAGAGGAATTCAATTTGTGACAATTAGATATTGAGGCAATGAGGGGACACAGAGTCATTAGCCCTTTTAATTCTTTTTTTTTTTTAAAAGATTTTATTTATTTATTTATTAGGAAAGAGAGAGAGTGAGAGAGAGAAGGTCAGAGTGAGAAGCGGACTCCCCATGGCGCTGGGAGCCCGATGTGGGACTCGATCCCGGGACTCCGGGATCATGACCTGAGCCGAAGACAGTCGCTCAACCAACTGCGCCACCCAGGGGCCCTAGCCCTTTTAATGCTTACCACACAGTACAGTGGTTCTCAAACAGTAGTCTGTGGCAAAATCTTTTGGAGGCTGGTCCCCACCCCTAGACTTTCTGATACAGTAGGTATGGATGAGGCCTGAGAATTTTCATTTCCCAGGAGTGTCCTAGATATTACTGATGCTGCTTATTGAGCGACCCCACTTTGAGAACCCCTGATATAGAGCCTAAGGATGAAGGTTATAAAACTAGTAGTGGTTGAAGTTCGAACCCAAAGCTAATTCCAAAGCTTAAGCTGTTTCAACCATGTTTTCAATCTTAGGTGAACATTAGAATCATCTAGAGAACACTAAAAATAAATCCTGTTGCCTGGTACCTATCTTAGAATAGTTGAGTTAAACTTCTAGGGGTTAGAGTGGAAGGCTTCCTAAGTTCTTCTAGTGATGGGCGATGGTTGAGAACCACTGCCCACCCCTACTTTCAAGCCATCTTGATATTATATTAATTTTAGAATTTAAAAAGCTAAAGCCCTCTGTCTTAAATTAACTGAATTGTAAGTACTTTGAATAAAGCAGGCGGTTTTAGTAAAATAATTTTCCATTGACATGCTTAGCATATCCCTGGAAAGCCCTTTTACAAAATTTCTTTATTTAAATATTTTGTCTTCTGCTGGATTGGAACAGAGAATTTTCCTTTGAGAACTTTTTGTTATGAAGTAAATAAAGGCTTTCTTGGAGTAGGTCATATATACCTGGGTATTCATTTTTTCTTTTAGGATGAAACAAGATTTGATAAACAGCTTACCATAACAAACATTAACATAAAATTACCCATAATCATGCTTGGTGCACTACACTAGATACAATATACAGATGGTTATATAAGCACTGTGGGCTCCTTGAAATTCCTTCCAAGCTCGTTGGAATTGCTCAGTACCAACCTAGTATTTCATATCTGCCTTTCATACAAAGCAATAGTCTGACACATAAATGAACATTGATATTTATGTCACATGAAGGTCAGGAATGAATGCCAGAACGCATTGAGTATGTTGCAGCTTCTGAACAAGTTGTGTTCCCAATGTGCATTCAGGATTACTTACGGGGAATGCAGAATTTATTTTGCTATGGAAATAATGGTTGTTAAGTCTCCCTTTTCAAAAATCCCAAAGCTAATCCCAGTGGTAGCAAAGTGGTAGCAAAGTAGTTTTTTCTCACCATCCTTGCTTTCCCTGGTAAATGTTCTCCTTTCTGCTGCACATCACCCTTCTCCAGCTGCTTCGGCTACTTATTGTTGTATAACAAACTCCCCACAACTCAGTGTCTTCGAGTAACAGTGTTTTATTCTTTCTCACAATTCTATGGGTCAGGGCTTCTGAGAGTTGAGTGGGCACTTCTTTTGCTCCCTTTGACATTGGTTGGGGGTTAAACATTCAGCCTGATTCACTATGACTGGGCTGGGCTAGAAACTCCAAGGAGGTTTTACTCAATTATCAGGTGACCTAGTGCTTCTCATGTGACTTCTACTCATATCTTGTTTGTGCTCTCTCGTAGGGTGGTGGTTTGAGGGTAGTCAGGCTTCTCACATGGAAGCTGATTTCCAAGAGGGAAAAAGAAAAAGCCTCCAGTCCTCTTAAGTCTGGGGCTAGGAAGTCCCAGGAGCCACCGCACCACTTCTTCCGCAATTACAAGTTACAAAGCTACCCTGAATTTAAAAGGAAGGGGAAATGGACCCTACCTGTTCAAAGGGTGGGGGTGGGCATGTGCATATGGGGAAGGACAAGAACGATGGTAGCCATCTCAGATACCATTCCTTCTCCATTGGATCCTGGAGGAATTTGAGAGGCGAGGCCCTAACTCTTCAAAGTAGAACCCACCAATATGGTCATGTCCCAAAAGTAAGTTCAGTGGAGGCCAGAGAGGTAAAAAATTCTTCAGCAGCAGCTTAAAGGATGGTGAATTCATGTGCATCCCTCTTTTAGCTCCCATTTTGTCGTAAAAAAGTCAAAAATACAAGTTTGCATCTGGGGAGGAAATTGAAGAGAGTGGCTGTATCAGGATTAGTTTCAGCTGCAAGTATCAGAAACCCAAAATAACAGTGCAGTAAAAAGAAGTTTGTTTCTCGCATAAAGTTTGAAGGAAGCAGTGTAGGGCTGGCACGTGTTCTTTCTGCTCACTGTTCCACCTCCAAAACAGGATTGGAAAGTGACGGTTCTTCCAGAATCACTGCACAGATAAAATATATATCCCATCCCGAGTTCAAATTATCTCAACCTTTTCACTCATGAGTCTTTGGACAATTGCCCATCCATGCCACCAACTTTCCTAAATGTCAACTTTTTATGAAAATTATAAATTACAGAGAGATTTTCAAGCTTCAAAATTGGCCAAGGTCCCCAAATTTACCTAAATGTGAAATGAGTAATTTACTACCTTGTTCCATTTTTTTCCTTTTTCAAAAACCATATGAAATTATTGTTAGGGGGTGCCTGGGTGGCTCAGTTAGGCGTCTGCCTTTGGCTCAGGTCATGATTCTAGAGTCTCAGGATTGAGCCCTGGGTCAATCTCTCTGCTCAGCAGGGAGGCTGCTTCTCCCTCTGCACCTCACCCTGCTCATTTCTCTCTCTCACTCTCAAATAAGTAAATAAAATCTTTAAAAAAAAGCTTAAAAAAGAAATTAATGTTATAATTATTGTCAGTTGAAGTAGTAAAACAATTATGCTCAGAAATAGAAGGGACAGACCCATAGATGCTACTTTAACAGTATTTTTATATATGGAGGTAGAAGGAGTCTTCAGATAATTCAAGAAGCATGAATCTTCAGGAAAATCACTAAATGTCTTGCAAGCTTAGTTACAAGAACCTGGAAAATGTAGATGGTAAGATGTGGACAGCGTGCAGGGAAGTAGGCATCAAATGGGATAATGGTGTAAAATTAATGGAAAACAAAGCAACTACAAATTTTAGGTGTTTTACTTTCATAAATTTTATTGTCTCATCATCATTTTTTGTTATAATTCACTGTGCTTCCTTCTGAATTGTCCATTAAAATCATTGCAGATTCTGCTCATTTTGCAAGAGAGCAGACTACCTTATTTCTAACAGTTATAAAGCAAAAAAGGAGAGGGACAACTAAAATTTGCTGAGTACCTCTTATATGCCAGGCATATATGTCCATGTCATTTTTACACCCATTAATTAGTTTCTTCTCCAGAATGACTCTAAGATGTAAATGAGTTCATTATTTTATAGATAAGGAAACAGATTCTCAGAGAGGTTAAGTCATTTTCATAAGGTCATACAGCTGAGTAGAGGTAGAGCTGGAATTCAAGCCCAGATGGGTCTGACTTCAGAGTTCTCATTCTTTTAACCCCTCCTGGCTGTTCCATGGTTGAGATAAAAAAAAAAATACCTACTCTTCATGGGTATGTTATTAAGAGATGATTTTACACCTCTGTAGAATATAAACTAAACTGTGATTAAAGGTGTGTAGTTTACAATAAGACAGAGTTGCCATCTGTAAAACATATTAATTTATCCCAGGTTGAGCCTGGCCTAATGAAAGGTTCTCAAAGATAGAAACTCTGATATGTTAATATGATCAAGAGTGATATCAGAGTTACTAGACAAAGGCCTGACTATGCAGTACTATTTTATTTTATTTTTTTTTAAGATTTCACTTATTTATTTGACAGAGAGAGAGAGAGAGAGAGAGAGATCACAAGTAGGCAGAGAGGCAAGCAGAGGGAGAGGGGGAAGTAGGCTCCCCGTGGAGCAGAGAGCCCAACACGGAGCTCGATCCCAGGACCCTGAGATCATGACCCGAGCTGAAGACAGAGGCTTAACCCACTGAGCCACCCAGGTGCCCCAAACAGTGCTATTTTAATAAGCCAGCATCAAGGTTCTTAAATTTATGAATAGCAATACACTAGGAGTCCAGAGACCTGAATTCTACTTTTGAATTTAAATAACATTGGATAAGTCATTTGACTTCTCTGAGTGTCAACTATTTATTGAAAAAGGATGATCCTACAGTTTTGGTAAAAAGGTTCAATGTAACTGGAAGCTTAAGTAGGAAGCCCTATTGGCTTCTCATGTAGAGGGAGGACCATAAGTGAGAGGAAGGAAAGGAAAAAGAAGAGAGGAAGAAACTTCCATCCCAGTACACTGAAGGTTCCTTGAGTGGGTTGGCTTCCACACACTGCTTGTGGGCTCTTGACTTTGTCTGCCTCCAGTAGCCAGGGTTGCTTGCCTGCAATAGCAGTGAGAATGCCAGCAAGCTGGGAGAGGTGGTGCAGGGCACTTGCTGAAGGAGGGATAAGGGTGGAGCTCGAAATTCACTAGTATTTCTCAATCATGATTTAACTCTTTTGCTTTCTTTCTGTTTCAGTGCCCTTTGGGCCAGGATCTGATTACAATGTCCTAGCTATTGTTCTAGAATTGATTGAGAGTGGTTTCACAGTCATGAGTCCAGGCTCAGCCAACAAGAATGCCATGATTGATAAATGATGTCTGTCATGGGCAGTGGGTGTATGGAGGATGACAGATGTGGCTCATATCCCATCTATCAGATATTTGCCGTCCCTAGTTCAGTGTAGACTTTGTAGAAATATGGAAATAAGTGACTGGACAGCCCTTTCTGTCTGTGTTAACTTTGTTTTCACTATGAGAAAAGTTTAGTCCCAGAAGTTGGCTAAAAAGATTCTAGAAAATTTAGGGCATTGTCTTATATAAGTGAAAAATGTGGATTTTTTTTTCTCTTGGTCTTTCAGAATGTGGATCACAAAATACTTGCATCGGAATCACCTAGTTAGCTTGTTTAAAGTACGATTTTCAGGCCTGCATTCAAGACTAACTTCATCAAAATCTTTAGATGGATAAAACCCAGAAATCTGCATTTTCAGGGTCCTCGTTGATTGGTGTGTGTGTGTGTGTGTGTGTGTGTTGAAGTTGGCAGAATCATTGCTTGATAAGATTGGGTATGAAAAATTACATTTTTGAAACTGGCAATATTTTCATTTAGCACATCATAATCTCAACTAAGAAGTCACTTTGCAAATGGTGCTAGAATTCAGTAGTAGGTTATAAATATACAGCTTGATTAAGTAAATTCTTCAGTAATAGTTGTGGGGGATCTAAATAAAACTTAAGGGCAAATAAAAAGTCTTCTTTTAAAAGTATCATAGTTGTAGCTTACTCAAGCCAATAATGTTGGATGAGGTCACAGAAATATGTCTTTTTTAAAAATTCCTGTGTCTTCAGTGTGTGTGTGTGTGGGTGTGTGTGTGTATGTGTACATACCAATGTGCAAACCAGGGAGGGAGAACAAGATTGCAGAAGACTACAACAAAGATTGAAGGGCTTAATCTATTTTAATAATGGCCAACTTCTGGGGCACCTGAGTGGCTCAGTCATTTCAACGTCTGCCTTCGGCTCAGGTCATGATCCCAGAGTCCTGGGAGTTGGGCTTCCTGTTCAGCAGGGAGCCTGCTCTGCTTCTCCATCTCCCTCTGTCCCTCTGCTTTGCCCCCCTGCCCCGCTTGTGCTCTCTGTCTCAAATAAATAAACAAAATCTTTAAAAAAAGAAAAGAATGGCCAACTTCTAAGAGATAATTAGACAATAGCAAGTTGACATGAGTGAGAACAGGGAAGAAAAGGGAAGGTATCGGACAAATACTCGGAAGGCCATTAGAGAAAGTATTCCAATTTGAGCAGGCAGTCACATAAGAGCAGAACAGTATTTCTGAAAGGACATGCACTTGGGCCAAGCAACCTCAGTTTGAATCTGACTCTACCACTAGCTAGTCCTGTGATTCTGGGTAATTTACTTAATTCCTCTAGATTCCTGTTTCCTCATTTGTGAGACTGGATAATGATAGAATCAACACAACCAGGAGCACAAGTAGGTGGTGGTAAGAGTTAACAAGGACAACAAATATGAGGTGCTGCCATGTAATAAGCATTCAATGGCATCCATTGGAGAGGGGTCAAAGCTAAAAATGACTTTCTCTTTTGATGTGTAGATAATCAGTATTGTTATTTTAATATGGAATCATTTTCCTGTGAGGGCATGTGTTAATTTCACTGAGACTCAGTTGCTCAGACATAAGGAAAGCCTTATCAGAAAGACAAAAGAGTTCTACAGATAGCATCATGAGCCTCCAGAATTAGCTTGAAGTCTAGAGATTCTCCCCAAGGAGAGAGCCATTTTTTGTTGTTGTTTCCCCAAGGTTAGACAATCCCAAAGTCTACCTTAATTAGTTAATTGATTCAACAAAAATACTTTAAGCTTGAGACTAACCTTATGAATCAGCCTATGGTCCTTGCCCTGTGGTTTTTCACAAGGTTGTGGACCTGATCTAGATGCCACAGAAATATAAAGTGCCAACTTACTCTGTCTCTAGAAATGGGGTGAGGGGACTTTACTGATGAGAAGACATGAGTTTGGTTTTGAAGAATGAATACAAGTTTTCCAGATAGGTTCCAAGTGGGAGAGATGTGCCAGGAAAAGCAAAAAGTGCTTTCGTGTAGGTAGACTTTAAACAATAGATGGTCAAGTAAGAGCAAGTAGACAAATTTCCATTTCTATCATTCATCCATTTATGCGGACAATGAGCATTTCAGTCCTTGGTGAGTTTGGCAGCCAGGACTTAAGGATTTTAGTGTAATTACGGCAGACTAATGGAAAGGATAGGAGAAATCTTTGATTCAGAGGAGGAAATGGCTAAATTCCTGTTGACACACTTTGCAAACTGAACCCAACATAGGAAACCTTCCTTAATGGGAAATCTTCCTATAAGCTCCTCATCTTCAACCATCTTTTAAAGTCAAGTTAAAAAACTTAAGTACTTTCCTGACGTTCCAAAACTAGAGGCCAGACAAGGATAATGCATCATGACATTGACATTCTGTCCTTTCTTATTTATTTTACATAATCAGTGTGTTCTCTCAAGCCTACTTGCATAAACACACAATGATACATATTTAATGAATTCATTCTTAAACAGCTATAGAAAATGTACTTTATTAACATGCCACTTCAATTTTGGGGAGCATCCAATCAGATATGTGTGTGTGTTTGGCTTACAAAATGAATCAATGAAGGATAAATATGCATAAATAAAAGTAGATTTTAGAAGTGTCCTTTGAGCTCATGAAACTATTTTTTCTTTCTGAGGCAAAAAGAAATGTTACCTTCTTTCTTATTTAAAAGGAATTGTGGGTTAAATTGAGCTTGTGCTCAAAAACATTAAATTCAGAGCAATGTAGTGTGCAATGTGAACTTCTCTATAGAAATACACTCTATCTAGCCTACTGAGTCTCAAAATTCATTCCCTTATCCAATTCCATCAGGAGGCTTATTAAAATGCAAATTCCTGGGCTCACCTAAAAAGATTGATTCAGTAAGTCTAGAGTGGGGGCCCAGGAATATTCATCTTAAACAACCCTATGACTGATGCAAGTAGTGTCAGTATCAGAACTTGAAAAACTCTACTTTATCCCTTCATACCTGGATGGTTCCCTTGCAGTCAGAGGAAGTTAATAGGTTGTAGGTTAATAGGTTGTAGAATTAGAGTAAGGCATCAGGCTGTTGTGAAGGGGGAGTCCTGTGAGGCTAAAGAAGCACCCATTAAACACCTGGGTTAGTATTTGATAACGGAACACTTGATACATTGGACAGCCCCAAGTAGAGCTAACAGATTCTTGTTCTTGTTCTCCTCCTGTTAATCCTTTTCACTCTTCATTAGCACTTCCTCCCACTCGTAAGTACAGTTCCCAAAAGGCAGCTCCCAGTGAAACGTGGGAAGCCCTGAGGCCTTAAAGACTTCTTCATCTCATCAACAGTCCATTTACACGTTACTCTGGGAAAGCTTCTGTTGGCTACTTAATCTACTTCTGTGACTTCTGAATAGTGGACTCTGACCTCTCAGAATTTGGGTATCTCTTCTCTTCCAAACTTGTAACCTTGTCTTCTTTGATGTATCTATTCCTTAAAGATCCTAAAATCTATCTGAAAGCACTTGGAAAAAAATATGAAAAATATGTTTATATAAGGCAGTCTCATTAATGTATTTTTATGCACCTCAAAATAATTGACCTGGAATTTTACGGTTCTGTGCTTGAATACCCAGCACAATTATGTAACAAATTTTCTGAAACAATTTTGATTTCAAATTTTCTATTCTGTGACCATTATGAATACATACTTATACTTGTTGGAACATGATTCCAGATTATTGATTCAGAAACTAAAGTCATTAGGTATCAAGTGTCTTATTACTAAGTTAGGTGGGAGCTTATTAAAAATCCATCTTGCCCATTTGGCATATCCATAGCAAAGGCACAAGATACCTGAAAAATGTTTGAATTTTATAATTCTACTCCCATTGTTCTGGACTTCTGGAGGTCCCTTAATTCCAAACAAATACTTATTTTGTGATATAATAATTAATATCCTTTATACCTTGTAGTTTGGATTTCTTGGACTGATTTTTTTTTCTCTTTCAATTACATGTTTCATTTGATTCCTTAAAAATTTGCCCCAGTAACAGAACCAGTAACAAAATATCTTCTGCAGTACTAGGAACCAGGTCTTTCCCTCTGAGAGACTAGTATTTATCTGAAATTAGGCAGAAGCAGTTAAGTTGGTTAAAGAGCACTAAGTTAACTTCAGAGTCAGCCCTTCAGAATCAAAATCTCATCCCTTATGAGACTCTTGCCTGATGAGAACTGTGAGGATCTGAGATTTTCTTCCCCTACTGCAGGCTAAAAGCCTGTCACAGTGAATGAATGAGGACAGAAAACATGACACTCTTGGGTCAGAGATAAAGGAGAGTTTGTTATTCACCGTATTAGCAGTAGCCAGAATATCAACATTTTTTTGGTGCCTGTTCCTTGAGTCCTAATTTCCACAGGGTGATGTAGAGATCCAGGTAACACCTGAATATGCAGTGAGTTGCCTTACTAGAAGGAATTCTGAGTTTAGGGAACCCACGTATTTTCTAATGGACTGTAAGCATGCTTGGCCTCTGATGCGACAAGAGATTGTCTCTACCCTCCAAATCTATTCAGGATGCTAACATCCTTGAGAAGCTTATCTGGAACAAAGGCTGTCAGTGTCTCTACTTACAAGACATGTAGAAACTTGAAAGACCTATGGAGAATTTTCCTTCAACAATACCATAGAAAATACTTTACTCTTGAACACATTTATTCAAGCCTTTTAGGGATGGGTTTCTGGAGATGCCACTTCATTTTAGACATGCTTGTTGGCTAACATGGCTATGGAGCAAATCACTTTTTCTTTTTTTTTTTTTAAAGATTTTATTTATTTATTTGAGATAGAGACAGTGAGAGAGAGCATGAGAGGGGAGAAGGTCAGAGGGAGAAGCAGACTCCCCGTGGAGCCGGGAGCCCGATGTGGGACTCGATCCCAGGACTCCGGGATCATGACCTGAGCCGAAGGCAGTTGCCTAACCAACTGAGTCACCCAGGCGCCCGCAAATCACTTTTTCTACCGAAATGGATACCACTTATAAATGTTACTGATGATATAATACTCATGGAAATCTTTGTTTTTATTTACTTATTTTCCTTCTAATATAATGCCTCCATGCCCGGAGTATAGTTGAAGGGATGACCTTTCCATATTTGCCCCCAACTGATAATTTAGTATCAGAGATTATATGGCTGTGACATGAGTAGGTATTCTCAAAGATACTATTCAAAACTGAATTCTCTAGGAACACTGAAACATATCCTGAAGCAACATTTTTTGTTTGTGTATTTGTTTCTTAACATCATGTAATGTGACTTTGTCTAGATGGTCAAGAAAAAGCTTTTGTTTATTTAATTTTTTCTGAGTTATTTGGTCTGAGTTATCACGAGATTGTTCAAGTCTATTTTCCCTTTTTTATGTTGTAAAGCTTCTAAGATACCAATACATTCTGTTCATTTAGCTTGCCTAGAGACAGGAAAAGAAGGAGAGCAAATAAGTTCTCACCATTAACTTCCTGTTAGATTGACTCACTTAAAGTAAACTTGACATACTTACAGTAGGAGTCATTATTTACTGTCTTCTGAATCAAGATTAAAGGATTTGCAGGCATCAGTTAGCTTTTGTTTCTGGAAACACTGGTTTTCTCTTAATAAAGATGCATTTTCACGATTACTTCATTTATCCAGTATCTTCCTTGAATTCTCTCTCAGCACTAATGCCATTGTTATCAAGGTAAAGCTGGAACTCAGTATTTCCATTTGCTGATACAAGTGCATTACTACTTCCTACCATTGGAGATGTATCTTAAAATGCAAATACACCATAGGGGTCCAAGGCAAATGTGAAACAGAGATTAAAAAAAAAAACAGCTGGTAATATGTTTTTTTGTCCTTTGGTTGGTCCAGAGATGGCTCCAAATATCCCTTTCCATGCTCTTTCTTCCCAATGGGCTCTGCTAAATGAAAATGCATAGTCAATTCAAAAGTGACCAAAACTAAAACTACCATTCTTTGGAGTTTCCTATTGATTACTGTCTGCAAATGAATGCTAAAGGCCAAGGGTTAGGGTGCTTGTAGGTGGAACAAAACTTTTTGAGTAGCTAATAACAGAAGCCCATCATTTTGACATTTTAGCTTCTAAACAATGAGTGACAAATTGTTGTTGAGATTGTTCTAGTTTTCTATACCATTAAATTATTATTTGCTGGTTGAAACCAGAACACTAGGGGGCACTAATTTGATCAAGACGTCATTCTAACTCTGGGACATGACCTGAATCTCACCCAATCACATTTAGGTCTGGAGAAGACCTAGGGGTTAATTTAGGCCTGTTTTATAAATATTTAGAAGGAAATGACTTGCCCAAGGCTAACACAAGCAAGTGAGTGTCCTAGTGACTTGATACTCTTTCTCCTCTACCTTGATACTTTTGTTAGAGAATCTGAAATAGGACTTTCTAATTATCAGTAGTAAGTGCCTGGGACTCTTATGTTTAGAGGATACTGCTTTGAACAACACAGACGTGGTTCTGCTCTCAGATTGCTCACTAGCTAGGAAGACCAATTAACTGATTAACTGAATTTTAGGAAAAAGTAGTATAGAAGAGTATAGCAATGAGATGTCAGACTTCTTTGTTGAGCTGAACCTTTAATGAAAAGGAAATTTGTAAATAAAAGCAATGGGAAGAGAAGATTTAATTATAAGAAGCAATGATGATATGACAGTAGTGAGATAAGAAAGACCAAAGGAACTTAAAGGGCCTGAAAAGCCTAGTGGGGCAGGAGCATAGAGGGAGAGAAGGAGAAAGAGTGACATAAGGTGAGCCTGGAGAAGGAGGAAGCCAATTACCCAGGGCCACATGGGCCGTGTTGAGAATTGGTGGGGGGGGGGAGGGGGGTTGGGCAGGGGAGCCTTATCTTAAAAGGGTTATGGAGAGTCACTGAAGGATTTTAAATAGGCCAGAGACAAATCCATGCATTCTGTGTGTACAAACACTGACCATAGAATGGAGGGGAATGTGGTTGGAAAGAGGAAGAGCAGTTAAGATGCAATCCAAGTCATCTAAATAAGAAATGATGGACAAGAACTACAGTGGTGGTAGTTTAGGGTGGTGCTTTCCATCTGTAAAGGATGACTTTCCTCTGAAGCATCCAAATGAGACAAGTACTCCCAGCTGCATCCTGGCAGAATTGCTGCTAGAAGTCTTCCTATTCCTCTTCTTTGTCCCATCTCTTTTTTGACTCTTCCAGCTATGGTTTTCTTAGTTTGGTACTAGGATCCAACTTCAGACCAACCAGGGAGCTTGCAGCTGAGCATAGCCAGGTTTGTTCCATTATCCTAGAAGTTACATGCTGCTATTGCTCTCTCCAAGCTGGACTCACCATTCAGAAGTTTACAGGGATGTCGGGGTGTCAAAGTAGGCAGGAAACAGACATGCTTTGTGCCATTTGATTTGCTCAGCAGCGTTTTGCATTGTCAGGGGATTATTATTATTTCTTGAACTTTTTTTTTACTGGATAAGAACATTATGTACTCATTGTAGAAAATCTAGAAAATAAAGGAAACTTAGAAAAACAAAATCACCCCCTAATACCTTTTCCCCCCAATTCTTCAATTCAAATCAAATAGCTTTTATAATCTTGGAATATTTCTCTTTTTTCTAAGCATATTTTTAACATATTGGGATCTCAGTATGAAAATTTTATGTACCCTTTGTACAAAAATATTCCTAGTATTTTAAATGCTTATTGTGTGGGAGATTCTGAACAGATTGATTTGCAAACTTTACTCAAATTTAATTCTCAAAACAACCCAATGAAGTAGAATCCATAATCCCCGTTTACAGTTGAGGAAACTGAGGCATAGAGAGATTGAACAACTTTTTAAAACAATTTTATTGAAGTATAATTGACATATAATGATATGTACATATTTAAGGTATACAGTTTGATAAATTTTGACATATATATCTACCTGGAAATTTTCACCATAGTCAAGATGATGAACTTATCATCACCCCAAAGGTTTCTCTTGTCCCTTTGTTATCCATTCGCCCCAGTGCCCACATCCCTAGACAACCATGGATCTACTCTCTAACACTATGGGTTAGTTTGCCTTTTCTAGAACTGTGGACTCGTACATTATGTATTATGGTTTTTTTGTCTGGCTTCTGTCACTTAGCATAATTTGAGATCATATGTACTAATAATTTATTAATTATTATTAATTTATTAATTATTTATTGATTAATTTATTATGGCCATGTAGTATGCTATTGTATGAAAACCACAATATATTTTATCCATTTACCTATTGATGATATTTAGGTTATTTCCAGTTTGGAACATCTACAAATAAAATGTCTGTGTATATTAGTACAAATCCTTATATGGATTTATGCCTTGATTTTTCTTGGGTAAATACATAGGAGTAGAATGGCTGGGTCATATATGTGTATTCAAAATACATAAATAAACTCAAAACTCCATAATAAGAAAACAGGCAACCCAAAATAAAAACAGGCAAAAGATTTGAACCCACTTCACCAAAGAAGATGTCCAGATGGTAAATGAGCACATGAAAAGAGCCTCCACATTATTAGTCATTAGAGCAATGCAAATAGAAATCAGAGTGAGATACAACCACACTGCTATCAGAACGGCTAAGATGGCAAGACTGACCATACCAAGTGCTGGAGAGCATGTGGAAGAAGCAAGGTGGGAATACTCTGCTGGTGGGAATATAAACGGTTACAACCACTTCGGGAAATTGTTAGGTAGTTTCTTAGAAGATTAAACATAAACCTACTACGTAAGTTTCCCGTGGCTGCTAAAACAAGTTCCTGTAAACTTGGTTGGTTAAAACAACAGAAATTTATCCTCTCTCGTTTCTGGAAGCTGGAAGTCCAAAATCAAGGTGTCAGCAGGACGTTGCTCTTTTCAGGTGCTCTCACAACGATTCTATTCTTGGCTTCTTCCACGTTTTGGTAACTGCCAGCATTCCTTGGCTGGAGGCTGCGTCATTCCAATTTCTGTCTCTGTCTTCATAGTGCCTTCTCTTCTGAGTATCTGTGTCTAGACTCCCTCTGCTGCTTTTTACAGGGAAACATGTGACTATATTTAGGACCCACCTGCATAATCCGGAATAAGCTCCTTCTCTCAAGATTCTTCACTTAAGCATAGTTTTTGCCATATAAAGTAATATTCACTCATTTGTCATATAAGATAATATTCACAGGTTCTGCAGAATAGGACATAGATGTATGTTTGGGGAGCCACCTACACCTACCATAAGCAACTTTTTAACTTCATATTAGAACACAAGCATGTTCACATTTTATTAAAATTCTTTTGTAAATATTATTTCAAATGGTTATCAAACATTTGCCACATGAATGGATCCATCACAATTAATTATTGAACACATTTCAAGTATTGAACATTAAAGATTCAGAAGAAATTTCTTTTTTTTTTAAGTTTTATTTATTTATTTATTTGACAGAGAGAGGCACAGAGAGAGAGGGAACACAAGCAGAGGGAGTGGGAGAGGGAGAAACAGGCTTCCCCCAAAGCAGGGAGCCCAATGCGGGGCTCGATCCCAGGACCCTGAGATCACGACCTGAGCTGAAGGCAGATGCTTAATGACTGAGCCATCCAGGCGCCCCTAAGAAGAAATTTCTTATTTAAAATAAGACTGCAGTAAACGTCATAGTGCGTAAGGCTATTTGTTTCTTATATTTTGAGATTACCCCCAAGTGAGTTCAGTGAGCCAAAAGCTATAATTATGAACTTCTTTGCATATTTTCCAGAAGCTTAGTACCTGCTCACATTCTACCTATAAGTAAGAGAGCCTCTTTAACTGCTCCTTCCTATTTAAAGTAAAACATTTGGGGGCAAATTCATAAATAGAAAATTGGTATTTTAATTTATACTTGTAATGAAATGAGATGATTTCCTATATGTTTTAATCAAGATATATTTCATTCTTTTGTGTCCTGTGCCTAATTGGGTAGTGCTTTTTTTCTAAAAAAAATGATTTTATATAAACTCTATATAGTTGAAAATACTGACACTTTTAAAGTTTGTGTTGTGAATGTTTTTCTGAGTCCATGGTTTGCTTTTGTATTTTTTTTCCAAGATTTTACTTATTTATTTGACAGAGAGAGAGATAGCAAGAGAGGAAACACAAGCAGTGGGAGTGGGAGAGGAAGATGCAGGCCTCCCGCTGAGCAGGGAGCCTGATGCAGGGCTCAATCCCAGGACCCTGGCAGATGGTTAACAACTGAGCCACCCAGGCACCCCTTGCTTTTGTATTTTGTTAAGTTTTGAGAACTGGAGATTTTGACATACAGAAGTGTAAAATTCTTTGAGGTAGGGACATTGTATTTAGGTTTCTACTGCCAAGGTAGGAGGATTTAAGAAAATTTTCCCACATTCAGAGAGCAGATATCTATTATAACTATATCTGATTTTCTTATATTTTTTCTTTTTTGGTAACTCTTTAAGTCATCCTTGTTTTTATTTTGCTATATGGAGAGAGCTTGATAGCATAACTATGTTTTTCCAAACTCCTAAAGAATTAAATGATTATCTCAAAAGTATTCTTATTGAATAATCCCATCTCTTTAGTGTTGATTCCTGATGGTTCATTTATCATTTTTTTAAGGTTCTCATATAAACTGGGATCTATTTGGAGGACATTTATTCTATTCCATTAATCTATTTTTGGACAATATGAGAGATTTATATTGAAATTTTAAGATACATTTTAATATACAGGTAAATCAGGGCATAAAGTTATTATTTATCTCTAATCAGAGAAACGTTTGCTTAAATACAATGTTGTGATTGTGTGTTATAAGAGCAACTTGGTTAGCATATTTATATCAGCCAATAATTTATATCAGCTTTTATTGCTATTAATTAGCACATCTTTTTTTGACTCGTTATGATGGAGTATTCTCTCTCTATATAATATTCATATTTTCCTCTCTCCTGCTTTTATTCTGTCCCCAAACTCATTGCCAGATGTGTTTAGAAATGTCCTTGAAACTGTCAACTATTTGATAAATACTCTTTTGGCATGCTGAGTTGCTGTTTTTTTTCTACCTCAGCCACAATAATGACCAGCTACGACTCAGCTGACCAGATCCCAGATCCCTGCAATCTGATTTATTTATTTAGATCAGAGTTTTTCAACCTTAGCACTGTTGACTTCTGGGGTTAAATAATGTTGTGTTGTGTCCTATTCACTGTAGGATGTTCAGTAGCATTCCCCGCTAGTTACCAATAACCCCATTGTCTCCCCACCCCAGTTGTGATAATCAAAAATGTCTCCAGATATTACCGAATGTCCCTTTGGGGACAGGATCTCCCTCATTGAGAACTATAGTTTTAGATCAAAGTGGTCAGATAGCATAGTAAATTTATTTAACTTTTATTTATTGTTATTATTATTATTTAAAATCTTAGTAATACAATCAGGCTGAACCTAAGGCAAACCAATTATTTGCACAATAGTTCGCTGTCATTGCTTTGAAAAAAATCAACCCTAGGGCATTCTGCTTGGCCATGTGACTTAAACATGACCACAGGAAGAAAAGTGATATTACCCTTGTTCAAATTAAAACATCTCAGAGATCTCTTTTGGTTCACCTCTCCCTACTTAGCTTATGTTGATGGTGAATTTGAAAAGCTGTCAATTTGATAACTACACTGGTATATGTAAATGAAATTATGCCCTGAGTTTTAATCTTGTATTTTTCGATAGCTAGAAAATGGCTCAAACTCTAAGCCCATAATTCTTTGAATCGTCTTGCCTTTGATTTTAGCATATAACCATGGCTGTCTGAGCTAGTTAGTTCAGAGTGGTTTTACAAGATGATAATGAGGCCAATGTTGCAGTTTCAATTAGCTTCACAGAAGAAAAACCCAGCTTCACAGCAGCAGACTGAACTGCTAACCCCTGCCACCACTCTCAGCCAATGGCCAAAAGGAACATGAGAACAGAGAATGTCGCCGACTCAGCACTCCCAGGACCATTTAGCCTGGACAAGCAAAGGTCACATCTCATTGATGATGATGGCCCATCCGTGTTATATTCCTACACCAATTCACTGCAGAAACACAAAATGAAGAGTGCTCTGTAAATCAGAGCTGCCTTTATAGCCCATGTAGCTCACTGAGGCAAAGACTTGTTTATTCTAATTTTTTTTTTTTGGAACAATGAATAGGACAGCTGCAGTTTTAAAAGGTATTTAAGCAACTTTTATTTTTGTTTTCAAATTTGCAATTTTTACCATATATTTAATGTTAAGTACATTTTATCCATTCCTGAAATTATTTTCTAATCATTTACTCAGAGGGTTGGGTCATTATAATCATAAATATGTCTGCTACTATGTCAATTTTTTCCTTGGAATGAGATGATTTTTATAAGCATTAAAATGGAAATTGAATTTTACTTGCATTTAATACTATGGACAGAGGGGTATTAACAGGGATCCCTGGCAATTTCCCTAATACTAATTTATGTGTTGTATAAAATGTGACGTCCATGGGAACATGGTCCTCAATTTGTGCCTTTTCTTGCAAAGATTGGACTTAATTCTGCTATTAGAATATTTGCATTATTCCTGTTAAACTGCCTAGATAATAATGGATGCAGGTGAATGTTGGCCAGTTTGATTTATGCACTCAGTTCCAGCATTAAGATACATTTCTTTCCATTTTCCTCTGGTCTTTGAATTCGGATCATACTCATCCACTCTCAGGCCACACTCTCCCAGTAGAGAGCTTCTGGAGCTTAATATCATTTATATAATGGTTTTCCTTTCTCACTGGTGCCTCAAGTTTTTCTTCTGACTTACCAAGAGATCCATAGGAATTTTCAACAATGTCAGTATTATATTCTGATGATGAATGAATGTCCAATTTCTAGCTCTTCCATTTACAATGCATTCATCAAAATGCAATCCACCTTAGTAGCCCATAGACAAAATAGCTTCTAGAGCCTGATATTTACTTCACTTCATCAAAGGTCTGCTAAACATATTGAGTCCTAAATGAATAGCAGTGGACAAGCCAAACAAATTGAACCTTGAATGCAAGAATGTCTACAGATGTTTCCGTGAATTGCTTTTTAATCAATAAAATCAAGAACATGTGTGTTTTTTAAAAAATTGATTCCTACAGTTGCAACTGCATGAGGACCACATTTTCCCAATTGCCTCTCTGTTACCCTCAGTGCTGTATTCAGAACCTCATTTCAATATGCATGATATTCTCTTTCTAAAAATTTTAATATTTATCTAGCATTTCTTTTTTTAAATATTTTATTTATTTGAGAGAGAGAGAGAGAGTCACAAGTAGGCAGAGGCAGGCAGAGAGAGAGGGGGAAACAGGCTCCCTGCTGAGCAGAGAGCCCCATGCGGGGCTTGATCCCAGGACCCTGAGATCATGACCTGAGCCGAAGGCAGAGGCTTTAACCTGCTGAGCCACCCAGGTGCCCCTATCTACCATTTCTGTGTGTCAGGTACTGTGAAAAGTACTTTCATACTTTAATTTAATTTTTTATAATGGCCTTAGGACATACACCAGATGTTTTTATTATTCCCATTATATAGCCAAGGGAATTGAGTAGTAAAGGTTAGTCAGTGGTCCAGGATTATACAGCTAACAGTGACACATGACAGAGCCAGATCCTGAGTTTGGTCTGTATGAATCCAGAGACTGTAGTCCTAACTGCGACATTGTACTATCTCTTGAAAGTCATTATCACAAAGATTTTTTTTTTTAAAGATTTTATTTATTTATTTAACAGAGAGAGAACACAAGCAGGCAGAGAGGCAGGCAGAGGCAGAGAGAGGAGCAGGCTCCCTGCCGAGCAAGGAGCCTGATGCGGGACTCGATCCCAGGACGCTGGGATCATGACCCAAGCCGAAGGCAGCCACTCAACCAACTGAGCCACCCAGGCGTCCCTATCACAAAGATTTGTATTATTTTTTATTTCTAAGAATAATATGATTTTATTTGTGTTATCACATTTGATTTAAAACAAATAACCAAAAATGATCCCCAAATATCTTTCATGTCACCCAAACTGAATTCTTACAGAATGTATTCTGTCTGTGCTAATTTGACTTATAGTCAGGGCTTTAACCCTCTGGTATTCATGGACCTTAAATTTGTAGCTAGAAACTTGTTCATGTTTTGAGTAATTGTATTTCACTCCTTATGACATTTTGGGCACTTAAAACATGTTCGACGATATTTTAAAGAATGCAATTTACACCACTTCCTTTAGAAGACTATAAATATAATAATGATAGAAAGTGTCAAGCCATAATTACATCAAGAGTTTTAGTAACCTCATAAACCACAAGAATGAAATACCAAAAAAATTTTTTTTCAACCACCAGCATCAAAGTCTCATTTGCTGATTCTATTTTTGCAGCATTGATGGAAGTAATCCAGTTAGGCTGACATTTTTATAGAGGATAGTTTGATGTTCAAATAAGCCATGTTATTTCACCATCTTTATTTTCTTTATGGGAAAGGTTTTTTTCCTCTGTAATGATTTGAACTGTATAAAGTAAATGAAAATGTGTCTTATAGGTTGGATTATGGCTCCCAAAGACAGATTTCAGTTGACACAAAGGTCTTTGCCATAACCACAGTTGTTGTTTACAGATATACACCTCTTCTAATTTTTAATGCTGTTATTGAATTTCTTAATGAATCTAATCACAGAAAATGTGTCAGAAGGGAAGGGTGCTTGGTCTCAAACATATGCTTGGGTTTCTGTTATCAGGAAACAAATGTCCAAATGGGATTGCACACAAGCTCACACACATGCTTGCACACGTGCTCATACACACACTCAAGTTTGGAGCCAAGTGTGAACCCAGTGACACAGTGACACTTAGAGCCAAATACTAAACATACGTTGAAATTTCGTGTGATCACAACAGCAGAATGGTACAATATTGTTTCGTTCAGCCTGATGCAGGAAGAGACGCCAAATGACAGAAAATCATAAAACAAATGTCATTTCCTTCCCAGAAGCGTGTTTCAATAATTGAGAAGAAAATAAGGCCAGTTTGTTTCAGTCTGACTTTCTTGTCATTGATAAATTAATAGATACATTTCTAGTCTATAAGAGAATAGGCTGATGAACCTTTAATGGTTGAGATGGGCTAGATAAAATTGCTGATATTTGATGTTTCTGTCCTATAGATCAAAATATATCTATCAGCAAAAAAAAAAAAAAAAAAAGTATCAACAAATTCATATAGTTCTGTTTGACCAGAATACTACTCATTGTGTTCATTTTTATTCTCTTAGGATTTCATTCTGTCTGTATTTTTTTAAAGATGGCATATTTTTAATCATTTAGAAAACTCACAGCTTTAAAGATGGGCCTTACTGATACAAATAACTTGCATATGGGTCAAATATTTTCAATATATTATTATCCATGCATTCCTTTATGAGAGCCAAGGATAGAATAGTTGTTCATCAGTGGCAAATTTCACCAAGAATGAGAATTAGAATTCTTTCAGGATCCTTTGATACCTTTGGCTAACGGGCAAACGACCACCTCAGGGAAAATGAATGGGCACCAAATGGTAACTCCTTTAAGAAATCCTCCTATATCATGTTAGAAAGTCATAGCTAGAAGGAATGGCTGATAGATTCATAGAATGGAAATGCCATTGGAATTTACCAGCCCAACAGTTCTTAACTGTCCAGTTAGAGGGTCCAGATCCACATGGATAGGTTATTATGAGAAGTAAGGTATGTTGTATGTTTTTTTGTTTCTAATGCTCAAAATACTAAAGTTAGCAAATTATTTTATTATTTTATAAATCAGAATGTATTTGAAATTATCCATCCAAAAATGCCACACTAATTTAATAGCATTTTGAATCAGGAAGAAAGAAGTGTGTTTAAGCTAGTGGGTCTAGTATTACATACATATCCCATGGAGATACCCATGGGAATGAATCTTGCATGAAAACAGAAGGGTGATATTTCCTAACAGAAAAAAGTTTTTGATGTGAAGATCTAGGCATTTCCTCTAACTTTTCTACAATCAGCAGAGATTGCTAAAATCATAAACCAAAATTTGATGGTGTACATGGAATCAGCAAAAGGCCATAATCTTGAAGGACATTTCTCCAGGGCCTGGTGAGGACTGAGGAAACATCTATACCACCACTATGGAACATGTTTTTTGTAACTGGATGCTTAGAACTCTTGGGTTCTCTGTCTCCTCCCTGCTGACAGCACCCAGCTCCCACTGCCAAAGTTTGTTTTCTCTGAGCTCTGTTCATCTAAAGTGGCCATGCTCCAAGGGTTGACCTCTCCTTTCTTCAGATGTGTTAACATCATGGATTAAACTCTGTAGTTGGTCTCAATCCATGGCTGTTCTCATAGACCTAGAAGAAGTGTTAATTCAGTGCTTACAGGAGAACCCTATTCCTTTATCTGCAAGTAGTTATTTGAAGGGGTGAAAGGCACCTCACAATTGCCCCCATTAATAAGAAATTAAGATATAAATCTGATTCTGTTTTTGTTATTGGTGTTTTTAACTGCCCGATTGTGATAACTCTCTAGGTTATCTAGTGAGATATTTGTACCATATCTCATCCTCACGATCTTCATTCTATGTACCCCTTTTTTACTTATAATTTATATAAATTTATAATCTTAACAGCTGTAAACTATTATAGGAGTAGAACAAAGATGTGACTATTCCAGGCAAATCCCAGCAGAGACACCAAAACCTTATAAATCAATCTTATAGGTTGAAAAACCCCAATTAATATATGAGCAAATTCAATCTAGCAAGACATAAAAACAATAACAAACCATAATCAAGCAGTTGGTTCTTAAAGACATAAGGAATTTTACTATTAGTCTATTGTTACAATTCATCTTATTAATAGGTTAAATGAGAAAAATTTTATCATGCTGTGTTCAAAAAGAACTTGATTTAACATGCATTGCTGATGAAAATTCTTAATGAAACATAGAAGTCTATTTACTTAAAATGATAAAGATTACTTGAAACAAAGATTAAATTTTTCACTTGTAAAATTTTATATATACTTTCATTAAACTGAGAAATAAGAAGAGGATTATAAATTTATTGACAAGGGAAAAATTAGAAAAGATGATTAGAAAGGGGAAGTAAAAAAATCACCATTTGTCTAAATTTAAGAGAATCAACTGAAAAAATAAGAAAAGCTATTGGAATGGTCAAGATTTTAGTATTACAAAATTTTTCGCTATACTCCTTCCAAAAATAAATACACAAAAATAAAGTACTTATTAGCCATAATCAATTAAAAAATAAACAGAAAAAAACACATATTGTGATAGCAACCTTAAAATAAAAATAACTAGGAATAAAGCAGGGGGCCCAACATCGGGCTTCATCCCAGGACTCTGGAATCATGACCTGAGCCTAAGGCAGACACTTAGCCAAGTGAGCTACCTACATGCCTCATCAACTGGCAGTTTCTAAACAAGTAGTTGAAATGTGGAATCTAAAATCATACCTCTGAACTTTTTGTATTTCATTATATTAAAATCTATTCATTTATTTTACACTTTGAATGGATATTTTACTCAGGCACAGTATTGTAACATCATGTGCTGACCATTTAGAAAAAATTGGTTCAATGAGTAATGCAGATCTTCCAGATGTAGATACATTTTGTCATACAATATTCAAGATTCTATTTACTACGTCTCCACTGATCTCAGAAAAGTCTTCAGATATTAGGAAACCATCAAGCCCTCTGTGGTGGATATAAGTTTTCCAAAATTCTAATTTTCATTCAAAACCTTGAAATTTTATCATTAACAAAAATTGCTGTCAGTTGTTCCTTCATTCACTTTTGAGAAAAAGTCGGTCAAACACTCAAGTCTGAATAACCATAATTTGTCTCTTGCTCATTCTTTTAAGGAAAAAAATGTTTTTTTCTTTTTTAAAATTTTAATTCAATTTATTTAAATTTTTTTTATTGTGTTATGTCACCATACAGTACATCTTTAGTTTTTGATGTGGTGTTCCATGATTCATTCTTTGCACATAGCTCCCAGTGCTCCACGCAATCAGTGCCCTTCTTAATACCCATCACTGGGGGAGCCTGGGTGGCTCAGTGGGTTAAAGCCTCTGCTTTCGGCTCAGGACATGATCTCAGGGTCCTAGGATCGAGCCCCACATCGGCTCTCTGCTCAGCGGAGAGCCTGCTTCCCCCCCACCCCCCGACCCGTCTCTCTGCCTACTTGTGATCTCTCTCTCTCTGTCAAATAAATAAATAAAATCTTAAAAAAAAAATACCCATCACTGGGCTAACCTGTCCCCTCACTCCCCTCCCTTCTAAAACTCTGTTTCCCAGAGTCCACAGTCTCTCATGGTTCATCTCCTGCTCCAATTTCCCCCCCTTCATTTTTCCCTTCCTTCTCCTAATGTCCTCCATGCTGCTCCTTATGTTCCACAAATAAGTGAAACCATATGATAATTGGCTTTCTCTGCTTAACTTATTTCACTTGGCATCATCTCCTCCAGTCCCATCCATGTTAATGCAAAAGTTGGGTATTCATCCTTTTTGACGGCTGAGTAATATTCCATTGTATATATGGACCACAACTTCTTTATCCACTCATCTATTGAAGGGCATCTCTTTCCACAGTTTGACTATTTTAGACATTGCTTCCATGGACATTGGGGTGTATATGGCCCTTCTTTTCACTATATCTGTATCTTTGGGGTAAATACCCAGTAATACAATTGCTGAGTCATAGGGTAGCTCTATTTTCAATTTTCTGAGGAGCCTCCACATTTTTTTCCATAGTGTCTGCACCAATTTGCATTCCCACCAACAGTGTAAGAGGGTTCGCCTTTCTCCACAACTTCTCCAACATTTGTTGTTTCTTGCCTTGTAGATTTTTGCCATTCTAACGAGTGTAAGGTGGTATCTCAGTGTGGTTTTGATTTGAATTTCCATGATAACTAATGATGAGGAACAGTTTTTCCTGTGTCTGTTAGCCATTTGTATGTCTTTTTTGGAGAAGTGTCTGCTCATGTCTTCTGCCCATTTTTTGACTTGATTGTTTTTTTTGAGTCTTGAGTTTGAGAAGTTCTTTATAGATCTTGGATATCAGCTCTTTGTCTGTAGTGTCATTTGCAAATATCTTTTCCCATATTACTAGAACTCATACAGCAATTCAGTAATGTGGCAGGATACAGAATAATGCACAGAAATCAGTTGCTTTCTTATATACTGACAATGTAACTGTAGAAAGGGAAATTAGAGAATCGATTCCATTTACAATAAGCCAAAAACCATAAGATACCTTGGAATAAACCTAACCAAAGAGATAAAGGATTTATATTCTAGGAACTACAAAAAAGCCATGAAAGAAATTGAAGAAGACACAAAAAGATGGAAAAACATTCCATGCTCATGGATCGGAAAAAATTATTTTCTATGAAGAAAGCAGGTAGTTCAGTTCCCAATTCAATCATCATACATTCATATGCAACAGAAGTGCTATATTCATACTATTTTGTCACTCAGAATATTTTTTAAAGTGTTCTAGTATTGAGATCTAATTAAAATTATTTTTATTACTTCATTAAAGACACTCTTGAATGAAGTGGCTTTTTTGGTTTTGGTCAGACTAGAGTGTGCATGCCGTGAAAGGCAGAGAGACTATTCATGCCACTGGTGCTGCTGCCTTGATTCATGCTAAGTGCCACAGGTGTACCCTCCATTGATTTTGCACCATCAGTGCAAATGTCAACATGGTGGTAAAAAATAATTTTAAAAAATGTTACATAAACAATTCCATCCTGTATGTGTGCTTTGACCAAAGCTTTTTGCATGTCACGTTATGCCATTATGTTTTTGAGATAGATCTAGGTTGATACATACAGATCTAGTTCATATTTCTTTTTAGATTTTTTTGAGCCACCCAGGCACTCCTCTAGTTCATATATTTTAACTGTTGTGTTATATTTATCCCTTTGTTCCTATATTGATGGAAATTTAAGTTATTTCCAACTTTTTACTATTGTATTTCCTTAAGCAAGAGTCACCCTAGGGGCACCTGGGTGGCTCAGCTGATTAAGCATCCAACCCTTGGTTTTGTTCAGGTCATGATCTCAAGCCCTACAGCTTCCCCTCTCTAGCCCTCTGCCCCTCCCCCTGCTCGTGCACACAAGCTTTCTCTTTCTCTCTCTCAAATACATACATAACATACATACATAAATCTTTTTTTTAAAAGTGTCACACTAAGTTTAATAGCATGATGTGGACTTTCTGTATCTAAAAGTATACATATACTAGATTCTCCCCATATCCAGATTTTGAAATTGTCTTTAAAATGGCTTTACCAATTTACAGCCTACTATGGTTCTTAAATGCTACCCTCTCTCTAGGGGCAGTTTGGAAATGTGTGTCAAGCACTCTAAGGCAAGACAATTTTTGAACCCGAAATTCCAATTCTGAGAATTGACCATGAAGGTCATTTGGACAAGAATGAGTAAAAGTTTTGTTTTTGTTTTTTGTTTTTTTACACAGTTGCTTATGATTACTTATAAAGTAGAAAATCTAGCCTGGGTGGCTCAGTGGGTTAAAGCCTCTACCTTCAGCTCAGGTCATGATCTCAGGGTCCTGAGATCAAGCACAGCATTGGGCTCTCTGCTCAGCAGGGAGCCTGCTTCCCCCTCTCTCTGCCTGCCTCTCTGCCTACTTGTGATCTCTCTCCTCTCTGTCAAATAAATAAAAATTTAAAAATCTTTAAAAAAAAAAGAAAATCTAGACAAAAGCTTCTAGATATTTAGTAATAAGTGACAAGAATATATTATGGTATCTATTTATGGATATTATGTGACCATTTTATATCCTAATTTTATTTAATTGATACATGTTAATTTATCTAACTATATTTATCAAAATGGGTGATGGAAGTACAGGTAATTTTTCTTCCTTATTTGTGTGTGTATTTAAAATTTTCTTGTGTTATTGAGAACCTGTTATTACAGAAGGAAAGAAATAGGGGAGGGAAGAGAGACAAATGGTTGAGAGCATATATTTTGAATCCTCATCCCAAACTAAGTGTCAAGTGAAGCCAAAAAAAATAATAAAACAGTACCCATATTTCACACAGCATTGGAATGATTTTTAAAGCCTCCTGAAATCCCCAGAGACTTTGATTTGGTGGGACTGGGGATCAATGATTCCCTGAAATGCATAAACCTCACACCTTAAGAAATGCTAATTCAGAAACTGCAGCTGATTCTGTCTGACTTGCCTGCGTTGACAAAAAATAAGGAGTCTTGTCCTTTTTAATATTTGTCAGGCAAAAGAGACAAGCAATGGCTGGGGGAAGTTCTGGTGGTACCTCTCCTTGGAAGCTGGAAGCTGAAGGCAAGAGCCTCTGCAACCATATCCTAGGGCAGGAAGGAGTTCTCTTTCCTGCAAACCTGTCCCAGACTTTGCTTTCTTCTCCTTGGCATTGGCAGCCTGCCCTGAAGCAGACAAGGTCAAGTCTGCAGGTGGTTGCTCCAGGTGTTCCTCCTCAGTTCTCTCCCATCCCTCCTTCCTCTGTTCCCTGGGATTTGGGTCAACTTCCTCTGCAAATCTGAGCATCAGAATCTTTGGGTGAGTTTGTTAAGACACATATTCCTGGCCCCCAACCCCAGAGCTTCGGATTCCATAGGTCGCATTTGTAATAAGCTTCCAGGTGATAAAACTTCTGGCCCATGGACTGCACTGAGGTAGAGACAATAAGTAGACTCACCAGAGAGAGCCAGCAGAGATGCAGGGGCTGAATAAAATGTTATCAGAGAGAGAGAGAAAAACTGAAAGGGACTCTTACTCATGGGGAACAAACTGAAGGTTGCTGGAGGTGGGGGGATGGGGTAACTGGGTGATAGACACTAAGGAGGGCATGTAATGTAATGAGCCCTGGGTATTATATAAGGTTGATGAATCACTGACCTCTACCTCTGAAACTAATAATATGCTATATATTAATTGAATTTAAATTAAAAAAATAAAATAAATAGGAAAGGAAAAAAAAGGAACCACTCAATATTTTCTGGAATGGATAAAATAGAGAAAAAAGCAAACACCAAGTTTCAGTGAGAATGTTGAGGAATTTGAATTCTCATATATTGCTGACGGAAGGGCTTTGGAAAACTGTTCCGTAGTTACCTATGAAAATAAATATTTACCTACTGAAGGGGGAAGAAAGGCTCTTCACTAGAATTCCCATCATATGGTCATTTAGAAATGCAGACGTGGATACAGTAGTCATTAACAGCATTACTAGTGGGAGTGGTAATAAGAATAGCAATAGTAATAATAAGATAGCAATAATAGGAAGATTAATAATGAAATCACACAAATAAATAAGAGCTGTTTTTCTCCACATGTTTTGATGAAAGTCTCGAACATGGTGTTAAAGTCAACATGGTGTTACGAGACCAGAAACAAGATTTTGGATGTTATGAAATCATAAATTTAAAAAATGTCTCTTTAAATTAGATGTGTTACATTTTTAGTGGAAGCAAGGTCTTTAAAAACATGCCAGACCTTATGATCCAGAAAAAGCTGTTTCTTTTCCTCCTGCAGGGTATTATTTATTTTTGGTTAATAGATTCAGCCAAGCCATTTTTATAGCCTCACATGTTATCAAAAAGTGTTTTTATTTCTCAATCTAACTACTCCCTTTCTCAACCTATTGCATTAATTCTGCCTGTAGCGGCCAAGTATAAACTGAAGTCTAGATAAAAGAAATTTTTTCAAAACCCCATTTGTGTTTTTCCTTTTTGTGTTAAATTATAAATACGATAATTGGCAGTTAATGAGATGTAAGTGCTGTAGCCTCAGACTCTTTGGGTTACTCATGTCTCTGCATCATTTTCATCCGACCCTCATTTTCCACACACCAGACCTATAATTATGCCAAAATTTATCCAAGCCAGAGAATATTTTGTTTTTCCCTGTTGCTACCTACAGACCGTAAAGTTATGGAAAACGTTGGATATGCAAAACTAATTTTAAACCCCCCCCCCCCAGTAAAAATTCTGAGGGGCGACTCAATAAGATATAATTAATGGTGTGTGCATCGTAGATTTCAGAGATCACCAAGGCATCTAGAAGGCATCTGATCTAGCTGTTTGGCTTTCATATCAACCCCATTTTGCAGATGAATTAGCCACAGCTTACCAAAGCAAAATATAAGTGAAGCTGGGATTTGAACCGGAGATCTATCCGGCCCTAATTCCTGTGCCTTGTCGAGGGGGTTTGACAGGTATCTTTGCCTCTCTGAACAGTGTTTTTTTTTATTACATCATGCTCTTTGCCAGCCTGCCTTGAACTCTTTCATCACCTGGTTGAATGTTTTTCATAAGCTTTTAAGGCTTCCTTTATATTTGATTTGTATAGTATCTTTTAACAACGGTGTCCTTGCACCATATGTTTTGATGTACTAAATTTACACATACACCTGAGTGAGGAAGACACATGTATTTTGTATCGTAAAAAAAAAAAAAGCTCTGGGTCTCATGTTTACGTTGAAAATGTCAGTCTTTGTTTCCACTCAAGGGCTAATCTTTCTAAAAATGTCCCTCACGTTGAAGGACATCCAAAAGGCAGTAACTTATTAGAACCTTGGGTTCAGATTACAAATGCGTTTGGCTAGCTCAGTGTTAAAGTTCAAATTATCTCGGAATTATTTTAAATATTTGTACAGGAGTACTGATTAGTTTACTAAAGTGTTGCCTCATAACCCTCCACTAATAACCACCTTGGTCTGTGATCGTTAACTCCAAGGGCTCAAGCAAGCTCGCGGCGAAGGTAATTTGCTTCAGTGTCTGAAGCTGCCATGTGATGTCTTTTCCCTAGGACGTGGAAGAGTTGACTCAGAAAAGGAATTTGAAACGGATTTTTAGACCGCACTGTATTATTTGCACAGAAGAGTTGAAAAGGAAGTTCTGATGAGGTAACGTCCTCCCCTCTCTGCCCCCTTTTTCGTAGCTATTATTTCCTAATTATTTACATTTAAATTGGAGACCAGTAGGAAGGTGTAGGGGAAAGAATGTCAATGTGGTAGTCGGGAGTCGGGCTACCTGGGATGTAGTGCTGGCTCTGTCATTCAACTCATGACCTTAGACAAGTCACTTAGTTTCCCTGGGTGTTGGTTTCCATAAATGAGGAAGTGACACAAGGTCATGCCTAGGCTGTAAATTCTGTGCACATGTGCATTCTGCCATGAGAAGCTAAACTAGCTAGGAGACAGCAGACCCAGCTATAGGTCAGGCAGAGGCTGCCTCCCTATTTCTAACCTGTTGGCAGGGCTGACTGTGTGGACAGCAACCTGTGCTCGCTTTAGTCGGGTGTTTGCTGCTACCATCTTGAAATTCTTCATAATTTTTGAACGAGGTCCCTGCATTTTCATTTTGCTTAGCACCAAAGTATGTAACGGGTTCCGTCTTTTGGTGATACGTTTCTTACTGTTGTGTCACTTGGCTCAGATTGGTCGCTTTGCCACCATTGTACTTTTTGGGTAGACTGAGAGGAACAAAATTTGACAAAAATTTTTGTGTGGAATATGTGGTTATTTTCAATGACCTGAATTTTTGATTGTCTACATTTTCCTTTGTCTATGCCTCCTTCCCCTACCTTCTCCCGAGGAGGGATGGTATGCTCTTCTGGGTGGTTGTGTGAACTTCCGGTTTCCTCTCTCTTCACAGGTAAACTATGTGTGTTGGCTTCTATGACTCATATCTTGGAATCTTTGTAAAGTTGTGTTCAATCCCATTTTTGACACATAAGGGTTAATTCCTGGCACTTGTCACTAGGTATTTTCAGTCTCTCCACCCTGCAGCATTCTTGTCATTGCCACATAATCAGTTGTAGTACAATATAGAGGATACTTGTGGCTTTGAATTATCATTTTGCCATCAATTTTTATGTTTCTGGAGAAGCTACAATTACAATAGCTTGATAGACTAGAGAGACGACTTCTGCCCCTCCATCAGCTGCTTTGTTTTACCAAATGAGCTCTCCTTCACCTTTGAAAGTAGAATAGCCACCCTAGATGATGAGACATCAATTCCATATAAAAGGAGACCTGCCAAATGTGCTAAAATGCACATTCATGCAAGAACCGGCTTCATGGTGCACATTAACATTGATAAAAATTACTCCGTGATTGCAAGAAACATATGTTTTCTTCATGTGTTCATTATTGCAAGCCAAAGGATGAAATAACAAAAGAGACAGAGAAAGTGTTTCTGTGTACCCATCGAGGGCTGGATGTGGTTTTACATTATGTCTACTTTCAGAAATGTAGAACAAATCTCTAAGCAACGAAATGGCCAATTTACATACCACATCCAAGATAATAAATTGCTTTGATGGGCCATTCCTGAGTGTCTGATTTCGAAGCATCAAAAATGCCAAACCAATCCTCAAACATGTTTTTTTTCTTTTACAAATTCGGTGTTCATCATCTCCCAAAATGCTGTCTTTTTGCCCTCAGTGAAGAAATTCTACTACTTAAAATTTGATAGCAGCTTTTAATTATCTTAACAGTATCTAAATGTTTTAAAATATTTAGCTAGTCTTTTTCCTTAATAAAACTGAAAGTGACTGTATGTTGAATACTTTCTTTTTCCTCTGTATTTTTTAAAGTTTTAATTTAAATTCCAGTTAGTTAACATATGGTGTAATAGTTTCAGGTATACCATGTAGTGATTCCAAAACACTTCATACAACGCCTGGGGCTCATCATGACCTATGTTGAATTCTAACTGCTGCCTTGACTCCTCACTTCTAAATTGGGGAACATGTCATTTTTATTTTTTGGATCATATAAACTAGTGTTTTGACTCATAGTTATGCTTAAGAATAGGAAAGCAGCAGTTAATATATTTTTTAAGAGAGTGCAATTGGTCATTAGATCTGGTACTGATAAGAAGAAAAACAGGAGTCCCAGCTTCTGTTTATAAGTTCTTTCTATGCAATAGATTGGACTGTTCTAGCAATAAATTAATAGCTTTGAAACTGTGGGATTTTAGGTGAAAAGAACCAAAGTGAAACTCCTTGAGTAATGAGATAAATGGATTCGTTCCATGCATTTTATTTCAAAACACCTTTTTGAACACTACTTTACAAAGATTCCAAAATAAGAGTTGTAGAAGCCTAACTACACAGCTTACCTATGAAGAAAAAGAAAATGAGAAGTTCGAGTATTCACTGAGTATAATGTCCTGTAATGTCCCTCCTCAGTGATCTCCAGGAGAGGAGGGCACCCATTCAGTATCTTCTTATAAATGTCGGTCTCTTCTGAAGAGTGACCCTAAAGGTGCCAATTAGCACCATACTGATAATTCTTGGCAAGTGTGTAAGATGACATATAATCCACAGGACACTAGGTAGAAACACCTTCAAGGGGAGGTGGGTACTATGGAATTTTACCCCTCTGCAGGAAACTCAATGTTTGCATCTTTGGCTGTACCTTGGAATCACCTGGGCAAAGAAAGCAAAAAAAAAAAAAAAAAAAATACTGGGTCCTGCCCAGAGAGATTCTGATATAATTGCTTTAGGGATTGGCCTGGGCATTGGAATTTTAGAAGTCCTCCCCAGTGGTTTAAAGGAGTAGCCAGGCCTAAGAACCAAGGTCTGAAGTGAGGTTTCTTTTTAAATATTTAATAGTTTTATTGAGATATAATTCACATACTATCCTATTCACCCCTATAAATTGTACAATTCACTGGTTTGGGGTACATTCACAGTGTTGTGCCATCATCCCCACAGTCAATTTTACAACATTTCCACCACTCCAAAAAGAAATCCATTAGCAGACATTCCCCATTTCTCCCCCATTCCCACCCCAGCCCTAGGCCACCACTAACCTACTTTCTCTCTGTAGATTTGCCTATTCTAGAAATTTCATGAAAATGGGTTGTACAATCTATGGCCTTTTGTGAATGACTTCAGTCTCTTGGAATGATGTCTTTAGGGCTCATACATATTATAGCATGTATCAGTACTTCATTCATTTTTATTGCCAAATAATATTCTCTAGCATGGGTAATAACACATTTTGTTTATCCATTCACTAGTTGGTAGATATTTGGATTGTTCTAAATTTTGGCCATTATGAGTACTGTTCTACAGACATTTTGCATATAAGTTTTTGCATGCACATATGTTTTCATTTCTCTTAGGTATATATGTAGAAGTAGAATTACTGGTAATTTTATACCTAACTTTCAAGGAACTGTTAGACTTTTCCAAAGCAGCTGTGCCGTTTTCCCTTCCTCATCAGTGTCTGAGGGTTCCAGTTTCTCCACATCCTTGTCAACACTTGTTGTTTATCTTTTTGATGATAGCCATTCTAGTGCGTGTAAAAATGGTATCTCTGCGGTTTTGATTTGCATTTCCATCATAGCTAAAGAAGTTGAGCATCTTTTCATGTGCTTATTGTCCATTTGTATCTCCTCTTGGGAGAAATGTCTATTTAAATTCTTATCCACTTTCTAATTGAGTTATTTGTTTTATTGTTACTGACTTGTAAAAGTTTTTATTTACATTTTTATACAATGTAATATGATTTGCAAATATTTTCTTCCATTCTGTGGGTTGTCTTTTCACTTCCTGGAAGGTCTGAAGCAGAAAAGTTTTTAATGTTGATAAAGCCCAATTTATTGTTACTTTGTTGCTACTGCTTTTGGCATTCTATCTAAAAAGACGTTTGCATAACCCAAGGTAATGAAAATTCTCTCCTACATTTTCTTCTAAGTGTTTTACAGTTTTAGCTCTCCATTTAGGTCTATAATCTGCTTTAAGTTAATTTTTCCGTACAGTAGGAGAAAAGGTCCAACTTTTTTCCTTTGTATGTGGTTATCCTAGAACGAGATTTTAAAATAATCTCTTCACTGATGGTTAGTGAACATGTTGCTGGAAGTCAGCTGAGTGGTGAACTTCATGGGGCATGGCATATGAGGCATCCTATGCCAAAAATGAATTACCAGAGAGTTCCAGCTTCTTCCTGCTCCTCCTCAGGAAGCCCATACACTGGATGAAATTTTAAACACACACTTGGAACTACCAAAGAACATACTCACACTGAACACATCTACACATTTACACATTTACATTTACTCTGATCACTATACTGAGGTCTCCCTAATGGGTGGCAGGAGGTGGGGGAGTACTTGGTAATTAGATGAAGAGTGATATCAATCACTGAAGGTTTCTGAAGGAGTTATCTTCACCTTTTGGTGCTAATATACACACACTTAAACTGCAGTGTGTGACCTGTAAGTAAGGAAATATCTGGCTGAATGCCATGGTGCTATTGTTGATATTTCATTTCTTTGTGCTCTTACCTATTTGAAAGAAGGAAACTCTCCGAAAATTGTAAGTCAAATTACTTCCAAGAATGTGATGAAATTGTTTTATCTGCAAATGCTCGGGAAAACAGCAGATAAACCATCCCTCCAGAAAGCCCTTGAATGAAATGTAGTCCAAAGAAGAGGTGTATACCATCCACACCCAAAGTTCTGTGCTACTATGGGAGGTGGTAGGTGGGATTGGGAACAATTCCACCAACAAGCAAGGAAGCCACTATCTGTCAAGTTGCCAGACTGAGAGTTCAAATTTAGGAACAAGTTCAGTTCCTTCCCTCCCTTCAGCTCTAAAAGGGCTGATCCTTGTACAGACAGGTTCATCTGCCACAAATGGCTTCTGTGTGCTTGTCTAATCTAGCATGACAAAGGTCTTTCTATACTGCTGAGCTTAAGGGAGACAAGGTATGCTTTGGGGGATCATTCTAACATTTCCCATAAATCCCCAGTCAATTATCTTTTTATCCCAAGAAGGTAGCAAGGAAAATGGGCACAGGATCTCATAAGCCTGGGTTCAAATCCTGACTCTACCACACAACTGGGTAATTTTCAGCAAAGCATCTAACTTCTTTGAGCTTCATTTTTCTCTTCTGTGTTACGAGAATACAAAACTATCTATTAATCGTCATCGTCAGATAAACCGGGATAAGTGTAAAATCCCTCCCTGGAGTTGGCAGTTAATATATGTTATTTTCCCTCTACCTTTTAATACAAAAGATATGGTGCACTCGCAGTTTTAAAACTCATTTTTTGGGCCTTGAACCCAAAGAACTAAAAGGACCATTAGCCAAAAAGAAGGTTGGATTTATAATTCGACATGTCAGATCCTTCTCCTATACCATTCTGTTCCTTCAGTGGTCTGAAGGCCCTTGTTTCTTGGCAGGGCACAGGACCTCACCTCATGGGGTCTTCCTGCCACCCTAAGAAAAACATCCCTACTGTCCATGACTTTGGTGATTCATCCGCATTCCAGCAAACTACTCAGCTGTTTGAAACAGCAGGTATTTATTTTCTTTGGTCTGAATATGCAAAGATGAAATGCAGCTGCCTGTTTTTGGAAGAGCTTTCTTGGTCTGTGTCATTTGGTTAGGTTAAGCACTGGAATGTGTTACGACCTTGGTCTGGACGCTAACCTTTCCCAGGTGCCTGTAGAGCTTGTTTATGCAGGTATTTATGGGCCGCAAAGCTGAAGTTAAGCCCAAGTTTCCCTAACCTTCTTTTGGAGAGGTTAATTGTTCAGCAGGACTATTCATGTGACTGTCAGTAGGAGGGAACATTTACCATGACAAGTGTGTGAGGCCTTGTGCAGAGGAAGTTATAAGGAGGCATGAAACGTAGCTTGCTTCTTAAGGGACCTGGGGTATGTAATCCTCTCAAGCCCTTCCGTTGCTTCTGTATGATGAGGAAAATACTGATCTTTTCTTCCATGGGCCTCCTTGTAATGTCCCGAAGGCCATTAGCAAAATAACAGGCAGGGGAGGATTTTGCCCCAAGAGCAATGTATATATCCACGTAGTGTCATCTCTATTATTTGTATTCCTATGGAATTTTGTTCAGTTGCTATCCACAGAACACTCAGAATTCCCTTCATGATGATGTGTCAAAAATGGAGAAGAACGAATTTGAGAAGTATAAATGAGTAAGCCTGAAAAAAACAATAATTCAATACAGAATTTAAAAAACAATAATCCAATAAGGAACTTAGCACTTATTTTTACTAGGCCACATTATCATATATGTCCTTTTTAGAAACTGTGTGGATATAAGTAGAGATATTAAAAAGTAGAATAAGCTACTTACTCTCCACATTAAGAGAGGAGAACAGAGGTATATATAAATTCCAAGCAGTATATGTTCCAAACCTCAAAATCTTTTTTTGGAATTTGGCCCGGAATATATAAATCTGGACATATAAGTACAAATGTTACTCATATAACTATAAATATGTAAAGCCTAGACAATTTGATTTTGAAATGCAGTCTGTTATAACTTAAGACACATTTAAATATACTCCATTTCTGTTGGAATTCAGCACATCCCCTTGAAAAATGTAGGACTTTATAGTGGGAAAAAGAGAAGCCATGGAGAATAGTTTGTGGATGTTTTACAGTTGATAATAACTTTAAATTTTTTAGATGGAGAAGTCCATCGTTTGACTTTCAATTAAATCTAGAATTAATTCTCAATTAAATCTAGAACTTACATTTGGAAAATATAGCCAAACCTTCAAGAAATTCAGCAATAATAAAGTATTATGTAATTTCCCTAGGCTTGGAGAAAATAAAATGGGAGTTTCCAGTTTAAATAAAATCTTGTGAGGTTGTAAGGATCAAATGAAAAGATGCAAAGAAAAGTGCTTAGGAAATGGCAGGGTCTTCCGCAGGCTACGAGGGGAGGCCATAGAGCAGCGTGGTGAGGAGTCTGGCTTTGGGGCCAGATTGCATGTATCCCAATTCCAATCTGACTACTCTTGTATGGATTCTCCAGCCTCTATGCACCGCAGTATCGACATCTAGAAAAGAGGGAGCAGAATAATTCCCATAACTACTATAATAGCCCATGTAATATTGTCAGGACAATGCCTGGCATATAGAAAGTGCTCAATTAATGTTGGTAATGATGATGGTGGTTGAGATGATGATGCAAATGTATTTGGGGAAAATGAGAGTACAAAGAGGAAGAAGTATTTGTCTTTGAAGATGGGGGATAAACCAGCTGACCCAATCTGCTCTTTAAAGAGGAGTGAACAAAATACTAGAAACTAATTAGATTTGGAAATAGAATGGAAAGGGATACGCAGTTCGTACATACATTCTAAGTTGAGACAATTCTTGATGCTCGCAGAAATATTAGCAGCACTTAGCATAATTTACAAATGAAATATCTTGAGCAATTGTTGCATATGTACAAGGGGGCCACAAAATTACAGTTTAAAAACAAAGCTTAACAAGAATTTAATAGTAAGTATCACAGAGATGATGAAATGATGATATGTGGTCATAAAAGTTTTTATTGCCACAAATATGGGATGACGGCATTATTTAAAAACTGTAGGCAAAACAGCCTGACTCCACAGAGAGAGGGACATCTCTTCACAAGACCTTTTCTAGAGCTAAACTGTAGTTATTCTTCATGCCTTTGACCAGATTTTGCCACCCATTTTCTAAAACAACAGCCAAATATTGCATACTGGAAAGCCAGAGCCACCCAAGCCTTTTTATGCCTGTCACCCATGTGCCTGAGCAATGCACCTTAACTCTGCCTGGGATGCCCCCTCCCTCCTTGCAGCCACAGACACAGGCTGGGCAAAATGGCCCCCAAAGAGAGTCATCTTTGCTTCTCTACCAGCTGGGGGAACTTGTCTGTGGGCTATTTCAGATCTGCCAAAATTATTCCAGCAACACTTGGCAAAAGCCCAGGCTGTGAGATTTTCATGCTAAAAATGGAGAATTGGGGCCAATATTCTTACTATAATTTTCTTAATTCCAAGAGTTTAAAAATAAAATATATACATATATATGTATTCAGTAACAGGGTTGGGAAGCAGCTGGGCAGCCTGGCTGAGAGGCTGGATAAAAAGAGAGCAGCTGTGTTGGTCTTAAGCCTGAGCTGGCTGCATAACCCTTGATTTCTTTGAACTCTGGGCCTGAGGATTCAGGGCCATAAAACAAAGCTAACAAGTGTTGAGCTATCTGATTTCTTGTGAAACGTAAAGAAGAGAGTTGATTGTTAAGCAGTTTGCAAATGGAAAGTATTGCAGAAATGCTTATAATAATAAAAGGCTTATTATAGCCTTTTCCCAGGTACGGGGATTACTGTAATGGGAAGGACGGTGCATGCAAGACCTAACACGTCTATCAAAGAGCTGGTGGGACGTGTGTAAAAGTAAATACTCTATTATATACGCTGATATCTCATATGCCGATCAACGTAATAAGTCTAGCTGGACAGCTGCTTTGGTATAAGATAAGCAAAGCAAGCATGGGAGTGTTTCAAAGCCCTTTATGCACAGGTAGACATAGCTCAAGTATGTTCAGCTGCACAGCAGGGATCAGGGGTGTGTCATGCCTGTTGGTATCTTCACGCTACCTTATGATTATCAAGTGCCTAAAATTCTGTCTTGCGCATAGTAACTGACCAATAAATGCTCAGTTCTTTCCCTTTCCCCTAGCATTTTGTTCTCAGAGGAGATGGCTTGAAGAGAGTGTCTCGGGAAGTTTTGAGCGCCAAGAGCACACAGTCTAAATAAAATCAGTAGGTTTATTATACAAATGTAGCCTTGGTGATCCTATGTCACCCTATCAGATTGTCACCTTTTGTCATGCCTATGAAGATATTTTTGACCTGTCGTTGGTTATCTCTTATTCAGTGAGTACCATAAAATTACGTGTTGATTCTACTACATCTGTTACGGCCATTTACAGCATTCTAAGATTGTGATTCCCTTTAGTGAACACCGCTGAAGAGATTCTTAATTGTTGAGTATTGCTTATTGCTCCAGCTATCTTTATAAACACTGCCAAAAGCCTTTAATCCTCTCACTCAGTCGAGTGTATCTTTGGGGTTGTTTTGTGGTTAAAATTAACCTTTTGGCAGAGAGCAGAGTGAACGAGGAAAAGGGAATTGGGGTAGGAAGCAGTTTGTAGAAAGATCTTTGGGGAAAGCCCTTTTCCCTGCATTACACTTTGCATTCCATTAGAGACAACGGATTGAAAACAAAGCACAAACCTGGCTGAGAACCTGAAAGGCAAGTTTCAGCGTGAGTGAATTTTTAACAGCCTCAAAGAGGGGGTTAAAATGAAATTCTGACAACCTTAACTGCACTTTTTCTCCAAGTATTGCTTTCATGATAAAAGGTGAAATGTCAGCAGTCACCTATTATTCCGTCTAACAGTACTTGATAATTTGTCCTCTGTGGGAGCGCTTGCCCTTTAATAGCTTGGAGTCCGCGTTTTTGACTGACTGCCCAGAGATCACAATTACTTCAGCCATTTACCTGCACGTGGGCAGCACAGCCAGGACCCGCTCTGCATCGCCAGGTCCTCCTGGGCTTTGCTCCTGGTAGCTTCAGCCAAGCAAATGAGGCCTGTGATATGGGTTATTTACTGTCTCTGGATTTTAAACCACTCCAATAACCCATACTCCTTAAACTTTGGAAACACACCAATGGTCATCTTTTCCGAAAAGGAGAGCCCGAGTTCTTTCTGTGTGTCAGGAAAACATCTTTCTACGTCCAGAAAGTCACACAGAATCTCCCTCAAAATATTCTAGGAGAGTAGATACTGCTTCCCACAGAGTGGTGAAGGGGTCTTCTATTTAATTCTATTTGCATAACAAGCATGCTTTCTTTTTATTGTAAGCTGAATTTTTTTTCTCCTTTTTTTTTATTGTGTTATGTTAGTCACCATCCAGTACATCATTAGTTTTTTATGCGGTGTTCCATGATTCATTGTTTGCATATAACACCCAGTACTCCATGCAATACCTGCCCTCCTTAAAACCCATCACCAGGCAAACCCATCCTCCCACCCCTTCCCTTCTATAACCCTCTGTTTGTTTCCCCGAGTCCATAGTTTCTTGTGGTTCATCTCCTACTCTGATTTCTCCCCCTTCTGCTACTTCACCACCTAGGGCATCTGCTGGGGGAAAGCTACCAAGATGACAGTTACACAGACCCAGCTCATAAAGAGGCTTACATTTTGTGGGAAAAGTCAGATGAGGGGCATTGAGGCACGTAGGCTGTCCAATGAGGTAGCCTACCTTGAGTTTAGAAATTGGACTATTAGAATTGGTCATGACCCATCAAACTCAAATATCCTTGGGGCTGAAGAGGTAAAAGAAATGAATGAAAGTTGTGTACAGACGGTAACACAGTGGAGGGTGTGAGCACCATTTAAGTGGAAAACCATCCCTCAATGAGAGATCCCAGTGCCATGTGAGTGCCAGCCCATTATTGCCAGGCTTTCACCGTTTTCGAAACCTTTTTTCCTTTAATTTGACAAATATTTTACCATGTTTAACTCCTGAAAGGTATACACAAAAACAGTTCTAGGTATAAAAGTTGGCCCAAAGACCAATAGTTTTTTTCCCTCTGGGTTATGGCATATGTCATTATAAAATTCCATCTCATCTTCATTGTCATTGATTGTCACAGGTTAGGTTGCACGGGAAGCAGATTCTGAAACAGAAGTTAGCCAGGAGGTGCTTTACTCTGGGGAGTGTTCTTGAGTTCAACACCATTAGTGGGAAAGAGAAGGAAGCAGCTTAAGGATAGAGAAAAAGTTGAGCTGCAGCCCAGTCTCAATGGAGGTCTCAGCCAACTCAGAAAGGCTAAAACTGGATACTCCAGCAGAGTTGCTCCAAGTTAGATGAGGGAACAAGGTCTTTATACCCAGTGTGGACCAGTCATCAGATGTGGATTGCTTTGAGAAGGGGTGTGACTTTGAATGATGAAGCGCTCCTCAACTAAAGAAATATCCATTGGGATAAGCCCTACTCTGAGTAACTGGAGAATCAGTCCTTCCTCTCTGAAGAGGGATCTAGATGGTGCATCACAGCATCCACCATAGTGGTTCTTCTACATGGACTGTGTTGTCCTGAAAACAAGGGACAGTCTCAATCATCTTTGAACTGATCTAACATCATGCCCTGGAGAAGAGAGATGATTTCATATACACCATTTTCCCATTCCCCGTTTCTTTGCCACTTCTTGTAACCTGTGTACCTCTCCCAGAAGCTATTAGAGCAGCATTCCTAAATCCCCTGAGGAACTCCTAGCCCCTTGATTCAACCTCAGAACTGTAATGTTGTGGCCTACAATCCATATTGTGGGCATTTGTAAGGATAAAGGTTCAATCTAAGTGTATGGAGATGTGATGAAATGTAATCATTCACTCTTATTTATAACATGTACTTTTTGGTAGCCTACTATGTGCCAGGCACTGAGCTGCCCACTTTGAACAAAATATGTTCTCTTCATGCAAGAAAGTTGGTATTTAGTTGGCAATGCAATTGCATGGGGAGGCAAATACAGTGTGATCGGTGCTGTCATAGGGCTGGTCACAAGTGTTGTCTTGGAAAGCCACTTGGATTAAAGCCTCTAGTTAGAAACAACTATGATAATCTTGGTGAACAACAATTCACCAAGGCAATTGATGCCAACTGGGCCAGATAGTGTCAGATTATAATATGTGTTAAGGATGTAGTCTCTGCAAGATTTGGTGAGTATTAGCACAATGAAGAGTGGGCAAGTTATGACACCAACACGTTGTCCAGGTTGCAGGCTTAAGCGTGATTGTGAAATGGGAAGATGTGAATGAACAATGGGATAACTAAAAAAAAAAAAGATGCAAAGCACAAGGTATAAGCTACTGATAATTAAGATGTAGTTTAGTGCTTAATAACTGTTTATAGAATTTACTCTTCCTTGTAAAATAAGGCAGGCAGTCATTCATAACTCTTACATCTGTCATATTTTGATAAGTATAATTAAAGCCATGGACAGTGTACTGTGGAAGGACAAAGGGGAGGAAGGCATTAATTCCAACTGATGGGTGGAAAGATCTTCTTGAAGTAGGTTAATAATGATGATGATGATGACAATAGCTGATATGAATGGCTGTTAAGTACTGAGGCCTCTTATGTCTTGTTATGTTAAGTGCCTTTTATGTCTTAACTCATTAAGTCCTTTCCATAATCCTGTGATATCAATACTATTACCATTCTCTCTATAGAGATGGGGAAACTGAGGCTCTCAGAAACATTAAGCAACTTACCCAAGATCTGATGAGAAGAAAGTGGGGCCTTGGGACTTGAACTCTGAAGCTGAAGTCTGCTGTCTTATCACAAAACTATACTCTTTCCCACCTGAAATGGACCTGGAAATAAACATGGCAGAGCAGAGAGTTCCAACTGAAGGGAACTGTTTTTCAAAGATCTGATGGTATTTTGAATTTGTGGAGGGAAATGCATGAGGTATAATCAAACATGAAGTTCAGGGGTGGGAGCATGGTTTGAAGCTCAAGTTTGGAAAATTAGATGAAAGCGTGCTGGTCAGTGGCCTTAAATACCAAACTGAGGAGTCAGGGTTTTAGTCCATGTGGAACGGAGAGCCAGAGAGGATTGTGGAAGGGGCCATGGTAAAATCTGCGTTTTGAAACAGTAACTGTGACTATGAAGGGTGGACAGGTAAGTGGACATACTGGAGGCGGGTGCTACCAAGGAGGAAGTCCCCTTTCTAGGCACTTTGTATGAGGATGAGGACAGGGCAAGTAGATAGAATGGAAGGAAGAGACCTACTGGAGGTCGGAGGTTGGAAACAAAGGATTTGGTTAGAGCGGTGGCTCAGGTTCTAAGTTTGTGATGTTGGAAACACAGGATAAAGTTGGGTGGAAAGAAAACATGAGCTTGCTTTCAAGTTGTAAAACTGGAGTTTGGGGCTTCAAGAGAGAGGCTCTTCTTCTTTTTTTTTTTTTTTTTAAAGATTTATTTATTTGACAGAGAGAGAGAGAGATCACAAGTAGGTAGAGAGGCAGGCAGAGAGAGAGGGGAAGCAGGCTCCCCGCTGAGCAGAGAGCCCGATGCTGGGCTTGATCCCAGGACCCTGAGATCATGACCTGAGCCGAAGGCAGAGGCTCCAACGCGCTGAGCCACCCAGGCGCCCCGAGAGAGGCTCTTCTAGAAGAGACTTGGGAACCCCCACTTAAAGGTTTTCATGGATGCTGGAGTTTGGATGAGGTGAGATTGAGGTTCAGGAGAAAGCATCGAGGTTGAGTAGCCTGAAAGTATACATTTAAAGAGATAAAGGAAGATGACTTTTAAAAAGTTGTACATCGTATTATTAAAAAAGAAATGAGCTGCTCCTATAGCTATAGGCTGTGAAAGAAATTTGTGAAGCTATAGTTTTAGGATAAGGTTTCGTATTTAAGATTGGGTAAAATGTTTCAGGAAAGGGTAAGATTAATACATGATGATTTGTTGTGAAGTTTTCTAGAAGCTCAGTAGTCGTCCAGTTCCATATGGGAACATAGCCCTGACTTCCTATGGAGGGGTGGTGAGCTCATGTTGTTCTAATGTCTTTGGCTACTCAGAATATACATTTTTCTATTAAGCCATCATAAGATGCTATTGAATTCAGACTTGTTTAGAAGGAGTATAGATTATTACTTTTATTCTAATGACAATATAATTGCAGGATCCATTTTTATGATATATAGTTCAAAATCCCAAACATTTAAAGACAAATTATGTTAGATTTAACAGGAGCAAGCAATCCCCCAATATTTGAACAGTGTGATGATACGTACAGCCCATCTCTGCTCCTCCAGTACATACAAATGCTGTGTGTGTGTGTGTGTGTGTGTGTGTGTGTGTGAATTATAGTGTATTTTATTTTTGTCTGGGAACTATTTGACAATTTGAGTGCTCCTCTAGACATAAGTGAGAATGTCAAAGCCAAGAGTAGAAAGAAATTTCTGTTTCAGAAATTTTCAACATAGTTTATTCCCCCAAGTAGTAGGCTGGTGGCCACTTGTCTTTGCCCAATTGCTAATAAAGATCCAGCCATTTCAAATTACATTCTCATTCTCCAGCAGTTATTAATAGAGCCCCATCTTTAAAATATCTGCAAGACATTATTTATAATAGAATTCTTGTTATACCATAAAATTCCTATTAGATCTCAGAAATGACATTCAAGTTGTGTCATTTTTCTTGGTAAAAATTTCTCTCCTCCAGAAGAAAATTATACCTTTACTTAAATTTTGTTTTAATCAAGGGATTACATTTATATAGTCATAAATCATAAATGTATGGCTCCATGAATTTTTACATATATATGTGTCTGTGGAGCCACCAGCCACATCAAGTTATAGAATATTCCATCACCTCTGGAATGAGGCTCCCTCTCTCAGTCCCCCTCACTGTCAGTCTCCTGCCTCAAAGGTAACTTCTATTCTGACAGCTATGACATTGGTCAATGATGCATGAATTTTAAGTGCAATACTTACATATCAATATTTTGAACCGTATCTATTGGAGAGTGCTGGAATTACTGGGAAGTACTCTTGACTTATTTCCAGAGTTCACTTGTATAAAAAGAACTTTTTCTATTCGAGGACTAATCTTTGGGGTTTTGCAATCAGAAGTGGCACACTCTAATTATACTAAGGGTGAATAATACCAAGGATGGAAATTATACTAAGGGTGAATGATTTCATGGAATTCTGCCCTCTAAAAGAGGTCATGGATTTCACCATTTTCACAGAATTAAATCTCTACTAAATTTTGCTCTCCTTTCACCATTCCCCCACCCCTAAGTGTGCTGGTGGATATTATCTGAATGAAATTTCTTCGTTTCCATTGAATCAAATTATAGCATAGTAGTGACAATACCTCATAATACTTCATCTTGTCCTTATAATCCTTATCTCCAACTCTGGAAGTTCTCCTGGTTGGGACAGTTTCCAACACATAAAAATGCAGAACTTGATAACAATGACAGTTCAAGATCATCTCTCTCGTTTAACAGTTCAGACCACCTGAAAACACCACCAAATGGGCTTATCTACTTTCTGCTCTATGGGGCTTCTTCTAAGGGTTGTTCTACAATTGCACTCTAAGTCCAAACTTGATGCTGTTGAGAAACCAAATGTAGAGATCTATCTTAGGCTCATTTCTTCAATTAAATCTGATGAAAGGTGGCAAGACTCAGTGTGGCCCAGATTGCCGATTGCTGCTGCTGCTGCTGAGATAATTCTCCAGACCAAAGAGACATCTGAGAGAGACTAGCAATAGGTTAAATAGAAATAAAGGTAAAGAAAGGATTCTTTGGTTATTAATTCCAAAAATTCTTCCCTAATTGTTGAGAATTTGCCTTCTCGAATTGAAGCAGAAGCGGGCAGTTCCATCAAAGGAAGCTACTCTAAGGCAAATTAGGTTAACGAGATTTGTTTATTAATCAAAAATAAGAGTCCTGTTTCCTACACATTGTTCCTTTCTGTGAAAAGACTGACAACATGACTTAGTTTCCTGGGAGAATTTTCTAACACCTTTAATGAGAAAAAAAAAAAAAAGTGTGTTTGCATGAGTATGTAAACACAGGTAAGAATGCTTGTGAGAAGATCTATTTACTCTATGCTTAAAATAGAACTGAATTGAGTTGGCAAGAGAAGGGAATTGTGTTAATATGAAGGTTTCTCAAAGTTACGATTATAGTCCTATTGACAGGATAACAAGAAACTAATTACCCTTCTAGGCTGAAGGAGACATTTTTAGCATATACTTGATCACATGTCATCAACAAAATATGTTATGACATTTTTAAATTATTCAGTGCACCTCATGGAAATGAAAACAAATTCAAATACTGAAAAGGTAGTCATTATTGCTTTTTACCCCCATCCCTTCCTTAGTTAGGGAAGACAACTAGGGTTATTAGTTTCTTCCAGATATATTTTTATTATTATTTGACAGAGAGAGAGAAAGAGAGCACAATCGGGGGAGCTGCAGGCAGAGGGAGAGGGAGAAGCAGGCTCCCCGCCGAGCAAGGAGCCCGACATGGGGCTCGGTCCCAGAACCCTGGGATCGTGACCTGAGCCAAAGGCAGACACTTAACTGACTGAGCCACCCAGGCGCCCCTCTTCCAGATATTTTTAATGCAGCTACAGCATGAACAGATGGATTGATAGATGGATAGATGGATGGATTCGAGTGAATGTATTTATTTATTCCATTTCTGACTCAGTTACCTTCTTGAGGATTCAATAATGAAAAACAGATATGCCACCAACTTTCCTAGAGATTATAGTTCAGCAGAGAGAAATTGATACTAATCATACATACAGGTAAATGTATGATTATAAATTAATGAAACAAAAAAGAGCATGTGAGTTTCTCTGAGGAAGTGACAATCGCGCTGGAATCTGAAGGAAGAATGGAAAACCGAGTTGGATTTAGAGGAGAATGTTCCAGACAGAGAAAAGACTGTGTGTCAAGAGGACCATAGCTTGTTCAAGGAACTGAAGGTGCCCAGGGTGGCTGGAAGGTAGACAGCAAAAGAGTAAGTGCCTAGTTAGAATCCGGTTAGGAGACTATTGCAGAAGTGTAAGGCAAAAAATAAAGGCAACTTGGACTAGCATATCATTGAAGAAAAATGGAGACATTTAATGGTCTTTTGGAAAATAAAGTCCACATGATTTAGTAATCCGTTGGATGTACATGACAAGGAAGAAAGAAACTCTGTTTCTTTGTTTCTTTGTATAAATGGAATTATCCTACTTTCATTGCTCTGACCTCCCATTTTTTTCTTTGAATAAATTGTTTTCCTTCTCTTTTCAATAATGTCTTTTTAATAAGTTCACTGTATATCATGGTATAAATGTGTCATAATTCTTTTCACCAGTACCTCATTCTGTTTTGTGTTTTTGTTTTTTTAATGGGGAGGTGGTATTTAAAGCACTAGTGCAATTTAAAATAACATTTATGCTATACATTTGCATTTTTAAATTTGGGCAAATGTGATGCATTAAATTCCCTAAATGTGATGCATTAAATTAACTAGTGTTAATTGCTAGGTTAAAAAAAGTGGTACATTTAATATTTGATAGATATTTTCAAAATGCCCTAAAAAAAAGATTACGGTATTTTATGCCATCACCAATAATTTGTTAAGATTGCTTGGGTCCCCATTCCATTGACAATTTTAACAATGTTTTTAATTTTTGCCAGTTTGGTACTAAAACTTTTTTGTAATTTGCCTTCCTTTAAAACAAGTTTGAGTGTGTATGTGTTATTGGCCATTAGTCCTTTTTTTTTTTTTTTAAGATTTTGTTTATTTATCTGAGAGAAAAGGAGAGAGCACAAGCAGGGGACAGGAGGAGCAGAGAGCAGAGAGAGAAGCAAACTCCCTGCTGAGCAAGAAGCCTGACTCTGGCCTGACCCCAGGACTCTGGGACTATGACCTGAACTGAGGGCAGATGCTCAACCAACTGAACTATCTAGGTGTCCCCCACTAGTCCTTATTTTTAATATGAGCAGCTTGTTCAAAATATTCATCCATATATCTAATGATTTTTTTCTTTATTTGTAAAAGATTTTTGTTTCTTAAGGATATCAGTCCTTTGTCTAGCAATAGTATAAACATATATTTTAAAAATCATCATCATAAGTACCAGAGATAACAGAAGCATTTTACAAAATTTATCAACCTTTTCCCCTACTATTTACTAGTTCTCCAGAAATAGTATTCTGGTCTTTATTTTGTATTCTGAGCTCCATTGTCTCCCTTTTCTATTTATTCTACTATCTTTTCATCTCATTTTTGCTTTATTCTTTCAACAAACTCATCCTTTTTAATATCTTCTGTGATGCAAAGTATTCATTGTTGTCTATTTTTTTTCTTGTTTCTTAAGACCTTTTTTTCTAGAATATATTTTTCACTAGTCTTTGATACTTTTCTCTCTTCCCTACTCTCTTCTCTTTCCTCTTCTCCTTTCTTGCCTTTATGTTCCTTTCTCTTTTTGTATAGTTTCTATACCATTTGTTTTCATCTTCCTCATATTTAATGTGGAAAGTGAGGGTTAGACCATCTCTTTTCTCAAAGACTGTATCCATGAACATATTTATCATCCTGTTTTCTCTAAGACCTGTTCATTTTCCCTAGGAACTTAAGGTTGTGGACTGGGTATGACTGGGATTCTACTACTGCTTAAATTTAGAGACTCAGCTAGGAAACATGGACAGTAATAGTTGATGAATTTGGGTTCTACTGTTTGTTCGGTAGTTTCATTTAACATTTTATACTGGAATTTATTTTTCTAAGGGACATGGTGTTATCCATGGGAACACTTTGGTACAGATTATGCTGTAATTTGAAAAGTTTTTGGAGTTTTTGCTTTTAACAGGCGGGTCAATGCAGTTACTTCCCCAGCTTCAGCTCTCCCTTCCAAAGAGTCTTCTTATCTTAGGTGAGTCAGTGTCATGGTGATGGGTCAAGATTTCTACTCTAGCTCAGTCTACAAAAATTTTTGTAGCCCACATGGCCTACTGACCCCTCAGAATGCTGCTCTCTGAATTATGGGGCATTTGTCCCAAATATGTTCAACTCTCCCAGAACTGCTTTGCTCTCCTAGAATTACTTTGGAAATAGAATCACTTACTCTTGGATCTCTACACTGTTGTTTCTCTCCCTGATCACCATCTTTCAGATATTGTTTTTGCCAGATTGTATCTCTTCCTTTGTTTGAATGTTGCTGCTATTTAATGTTTGGAATTTTTACTCACTTTACTAAATTTGGGAGAAGGGAATTTTGGCTGCATGACCTTGGCTATATCTTTTAGCCTTTTGTATCAAATTTTCTTATCTGCAAAATGGGAACATTTTTTTCCCAGCATAATTGCTACCCTTTCTGTTTTTAAGATCAAATCAGATAATTTATTAGAAAAGTACTTCGTGATAAACAACCTAATATTATACCTTAAGGACTGGAAGAAAAAACAAACTAAATTCAAAGTTAGCAGAAGGAAGGAAATAATAAAGGTTAGGGCACAAATAAATGGACTAAGAATAGGAAAATAATAGGAAATATTAAAACAATTAAATGAGAATTCTTTGAAAACATAAGTGACTGGCTAGACTAACCAAGAAAAAAGGAGAGAGGACTCAAATAAAATTATAAATGAAAGATGGGACATTACAACAGATACCACAGAAACACAAAGATTATAAGAGTCTACTGTGAACAACTGTACATCAACAAATCAGACACCAAAAAAATTGGATAAATAGCTAGAGACATACAATCTGCCAAGAATGAATTATGAAGAAATAGGAAATCTGAATAGACCAACAATGAGTAAAGAAATTGAATCAGTAATCATAAATCTCTTAACAAAGAAAAGCCCAGGACCAAATGATTTCACTGGTGAGTTCTATGAAATGCCTAAAGAAAAATTCACATGAATTTTTTGCCAACTTTTCCAAAATATTGAAGAAATAGAACACTCCCAATGTCATTTTGTGAGGTTAACATTACCCTGATACCAAAGCCAAATAAAGACATTATAAACAAATAAACAAACAAGCAAACAACACTGCAGGCTAACATCCCTGATGAATATAGATGAAAAATTTCTCAGTAAAATACAAGGAAACTGAGTTCAATAGTACATTAAAAGGATCATATACCGTGATAAACAGGATTCATCCTGGAATGCAAAGATGGTTCAATATAGACAAGTCAATAAAAGTGATACATCACATTAATAGAATGAAAGATAAAGATCATACAATCATCTTGATAGATACAGAAAAAGTTTTTGACAAAATTCAACATTCTTTCATGATACAAACTCTCAGCATAGTGAGTGCAGAAAGAACATACCTCAACATAAGAAAGGCCATAAATGACAAGCTCACAACTAACATCATACTCAATGGTGAAAGATTGAGAGCTTTTCCTGTAAGATCAGGAATAAGACAAAGACTTATTCAACATAGTACTGGAAGTCCTAGCCAGAACAATCAGGCAAGAAAAAAAAAAGGCATTTAAACAGGAAAGAAAGAATTGAAATTGTTTGGGCTTGCAGATGACATGATCTTTTTTTCAGAAAACATGATCTTATACATAGAAAACTCTCAAATTCATTAAAAATCTATTAAAATTAATAAATCTAGTGAAGTTGCAGGATAAAAAATTGATATACAGAAATCACTTTCTTTTCCATATACTAAAAACAAACTATCTGAAAAAGAAATTTTAAAATTTCTATTCATAATAGCATCAAAAATAACAAAATACTTAGAAATAAATTTTACCAAGGAGGTGAAAGATCTATACACTTCAAACTAGAAGACACTGATGAAAGAAATTGAAGAAGAAACAAATGAATGGAAAAATATGCTGTGTTCATAGATTGGAAGTTCATGTTAAAATTTCCATACTGCCTGAAGCCATCTATAGATTCAATACAATCCCTACCAAAATTCCAAAAACACTTTTTACAGGAACAGAAAAAAATAATCCTAAAATTTATATGGAACCACAAAGACTCCAAATAGCCAAAGCAGTCTTTAGAAAGAAGAACAGGGGCGCCTGGGTTGGCTCAGTGTGTTGGAGCCTCTGTCTTCGGTTCAGGTCATGATCCCAGGGTCCTGGGATCGAGCCCCGCATCGGGCTCTCTGCTCAGCCAGGGAGCCTGCTTCCCCCTCTCTCTCTGCCTGCCTCTCTCCCTATTTGTGATCTCTCTCTCTGTCAAATAAATAAATAAAAATCTTGAAAAAAAAAAAAAGAAGAACAAAGCTGGAGGCATCACACTTCCTGTTTTCAAACTATACTACAAAGCTATAGAAATCAGAACAATATGATACTGGCATAAAAACAGACTGTCAAATCAGTGAAACAGAATTGATAGTCCAGAAATAAAACCCATGTATATATGGTCAATTAATATTTGGCAATGGAGTCAATAATATTCAATCAGGAAAAGATAGTGTCCCTTCAATAAATGGTGGTGGAAAAACTGGATATCCCAGTGCAAAAGAATAAAACTGGATCCCATACACAAAAATTAACTCAAAATAAACTAAAGACTTAAATGTAAGGCAAGAAATTGGAAACTGAAGAAAACATAGAGGAAAGCATCCTTACTATTGGTCTTGGTAATGATTTTTTGGATATGATACTAAAAGGCACAAGCAACAAAAGTCAAAATAAATAAGTGGGACTGCATTGAACTAAAAAGCTTCTGAACGGCAAAAAGTAACAATTAACAAAACAAAAAGAAACCCTGTGGAATAGGAGAAAATATCTGCAAATTATATATCAGATACAGAGGTAATATCATATATATATACACATTATATATATTTATATATAAACACATTATTTATATATGTCATATATATATATTTAAATGCAGTATTATTCAACCATAAAAAGAAGGAAATCCTGCCATTTGTGGCAACATGGATGAAACTTGAGGGTATTATCCTAGGTGAAATAAGTCAGACAGAGAAAGACAAACACTGTATAATATCACTTAAATCTAAAATCTAAAAGAAAATAAACTCACAGAAACAGAGCAGATTCATGGTTGCCAGGAGCAGAATTTGGAGGAAGTGGATGAAGGTGGTCAAAGGGTACAGACTTCCAGTTATAAGATAATAAGATAATTAGTTCTGAGGATATACATATAGCATGGTGGCTATGATTACTAGTACTGTATTGTATACTTGAAAGTTTCTAAGAAAATAGATCTTAAAAGCTCTTATCACAAACTTAAAAAAAGGTGACTATGTGAAATGATGGATGTGTTAACTAATACATATATATATATATCAAACCATCACATTGTGTACCTTAAACTTATATAATGTGTTGATTATATCTTAAGAAAGCTGGAAAAATAGGGGGGGAAAGGTTTTCGTGAGCTGTCATGTTCTTTAAGGGTGTAAATTATTCTTAACTACTATTTGCCTAGATGGGAGACTCAGACAAGAGTAAAGACTAGGATGATATATTCTGAGCACTGAAGTAATATATGTATATGCTCATAGGAAGGTATGGCTAAGCATTTAGGGCTGGTATGTAAAGTGAAATGGACTTGAAAGAAATAGTAATTCTGTGATGGAGAGGGGTAGGGAGGATACAAACAGAGAAATGGTGGAGAGGTTGTACTCAGTATGCTGAGAGACCACTGAGTACCACAATTTCATTGAATTAGCAGGGTCATAGAACAAACTAGGAGAGGACAAACATAGAGGTAAGAGGGGTCAAATTACAAAGACCTGATTGAGGAACCTGGACGTTGTTCTGAATGCAGTATCAGAGATTTGATTTTTTTTTTTTTTAAGTAGGTTCTGCTCCCAGTGTGGAGCCCAGTGCAGGACTTGAACTCATGACCCTGAGATCAAGACCTGAAATGAAATCAAGAGTCAGACACTTACCCAGTTGAGCCACCCAGGCACCCCAAACATGAATTTGATTTTTAAAACCTTAGCAGGAAGCTTACACTTTATTTTTAAGGATGATTATGTGGCAGTAGTATGCAGGAAAAATGGAAGTGAGGAGAAAGCAGATGAGGAGATTCCCTAAGTTTCCCAGGATGATCAGGTTTAAACTTGTTGTACCAGAATAATTACTAATAGCGGCCTCTCTTAATGCTGGCTATAATAAAATAATGGTGATAGAATGTTATTCAAGGATCTTGACCAGGGTTAGGGCAATGGGCAGGTAAAGGAAGGAGCCAATGCCAAGATATAAAAAAGAAAGAATTGATGGAGTTTGATGCTTTAGAGTAGGAGCAAGGAGTGAAGAGGGGAGAGTAAAAGTGAGTCCAAATTTTTTGCCAGAGAAACCGGGAGAATGGTGGTGAGTGATTTAAAAAAGAAAAGAAAAAAAAGAGGTATGGCAGAGACTGGAAATAACATGGCTTACAGAGAACAAGAATTAGCTTATTGAGGACTGTTAAGGTTCTGAAGTCGATGAGGACACAGATTGGTCGATCGCACATAGAGCTGTATGATGAAGCTTAGGAGTTACATGTCACATTTATAAAACATTCATTGACTTGTGCTGAGCATTGTGGAACAAGTAGAGATGCCAAGTTCCCTTGCTGAGTCACTTCTCTGAATTATGGAGACTTGTCACAGAATCTTCATGTCAATTTCACAGAAATTACATTATAGTACTTTACACTCCTAGAAGTTGGTAAGTGGCTCAGAGAAAACAAATAATAAGAAACACATACATTCTGTTGTATTAAAAAACCTTTCCACGTCAAGGATCCTGAGTCAGGTGTTTCTCTTGGCTTTAGGCATGGGTCTCTTTTCAAGTCAGAAAACATTCTCAAGATTTTTGTACCCTTGGCTCTCCTTTCTTGGAGCTCAACACCTGACAAATAGCAGTTGGCCTTTTCTTATCTCTTAATTTGTGGCTTTTTGTGACCTCATTGGGAACCTTTGCTTGATATGTTGTAACTAAGAAATATAAATCATTAAATGCTATGTATTAATTATAGCATTTAGGGTACAACTATGAAAATTTGTGCATATAGGAATATAGAAGCGAACACATAAATGCATACATAAATGTGCATATATATATATATATACATACACACACATACACACACACACACACTTACATCCAAGTCAGTGTAATGCTTAAATCCACAGGCTTTAGAATCAGGAACACCATATTACACTTATCTATGAAGTGGGAATAATACCTGCCTCATAGGGTCAAATGAGATGATGATTATAAAATGTTTTCAAATGATTCTGGCATTAAAAACAAAAGACTGGAAAAAAACATATACCCAATCTTTAAAACACAATATATTTGGTTTGTAGGATTTAGGAATATTTGTTTTATTCTTAATACTTCTCTCTTCCCCCTCCCCAGGATTTTCTCTATTATTCTTTATAAGAAGACAAAAAAAATTGATACAGTAAAATTTTTTATTAGTAAGACGAGTTTTTCAGAATAGTATTTACCATTGGAAAAATATTCTTACATGTTTATTAGTGAGTTTTTTGAGTTCAAAATTCTCAGTTCATGTATTTCCTTTGTGGCATGTCCCTCCTGGCTTCTTGAAGCCCTTTGTCAATTCTTCCCCCTCTAAAGAGGTAAGGATCAGTGGCCTATTACTAAGACCATTGTCACCTAACCTCGAAGACCTGACATGCCATTAAGTCAGAAAAGAAATATTCAGTATTTTTACAGATTCACTCAGTTTTGTCTTCATTCATACTTCAGTCTTCCCACTTCTAAGATCTAGCCTTTCCCTGATGACAAGATTAAAAGATGGATAGAATTGTCTCTTTTCAAGTACAAGAGGAATTTCCCACTAAACATATATTTTCATTAAAACAAATTAAGAGCTACCCATAGATCTAAAACAAATCCTCATTCACAATAGGAATTTCAGGTGATCCTAACAAATGCGTTTTTAACATTTATCCAAATATTTGCACAGTCTTTCCCCTTTTTTATTCACAACATCAGCCCTAAATCATCATGTATAATTTTACACATTAGAAAGTGGAGAAGGTATTAGGGGATTTGTTCAAAATCCTTAAGAGACAGCAGGGCTGAGGGAAAACAATAGTCCACTTGCCTTATATTGTCGGCGTCTTATTCACGCCGAGTTACTCGTGAGCCCATGTTACTGAATGATAGAATTGGTTTAATTCAACCTTGAAAACAAGAGAAAATTGGCCTAAGAATCAGCAAATCGGGGCACTGGGAGGCTATATGAGCTTTTTCTTCAAGCTTGGTCACTGGATTCCTGTATCTCTCATCTTACACCCTCTCTTTGTTGGCTTGAACAAGTCACTTTTATAAATTAGCATTAGCCTGTTATCTAGCTGACTTTGGAAGTTCCCTTATTTCATAGACTCAAGAAATTTTGTAGCTAGAAAGAGCCCTAGAAGGTCTCTCTTCTCAGTTTACGGAGAGGGGAGGGAGGAAAGTAAGAGATTTACCCAAGATAATACAGCTCTTTAACAAGGAGCTGGGACTATCCATTTCCAGCTATCAAATGTTGATTCTTTTACCAGACAGTTATGTTCTGAGTCGCAGTCTACACAGCCTAGCATACATGCGACCCTGAGCATCTGAGGCCCTATTATGGCTTAATAATCTGGAACTAGAAGACTTCTGACTCCCATCCCAAGCAGGTTTAGAGTCGTTTTGACATGACTAAATCCTCGGGCACGAATGTCATCATGGCCGCACTTCTTCCTCATCTCCGTACAGGCTGGCTTTGTGGATCAGGTGTGATGCCATCAGCACCCCCGCCTTCACAACACACTAGTTTGAATGAACACACTTGCAGTCCAAAGAGGACTCTCACTGGCCCAACTCGTGTCATATGGCCCATCCTGTGTCCCTTAGGTAGGACATTCTATCTCTCCTGATCACTTGACCACTAGTGAGAAGAGAGGGTCCTGGCTAACCCAAATGGAATCTGCTCCATACATGAAGGAAAGATTCCCTTGATATAAACTTGTGTTCCTAGAAGAGAAATACATGTTAGGCAGGCAGAAGCAACAACTGTCCACCTCAGATATCCATCAGACTACATGTATACTAATTTTTTATCTAATGGTGGACATTGTGAATGTGACAATGTTAAAACTTTGGATATCATTGTCTTCTTTGAGAAAAGGATCAATTTTGATCTGGCAAACATTTCATTTTCTGGCAGATGAACTGGAGCTAGTAAACGCTTGGCCTCATGGCAAATCTGGAGTGGTCCTTACTCTAGGGCTGGAGTAGTATAAGGCATTGCGTTTTGGGGGTCTCATCTGAATCTTGGGAATGTTCAGGAAGGTCTCTTTTCTGTGGCTGGTTCAACGTCAATATCTCCTTGCAGGGGTGCCTGGGTGGCTCAGTGGGTTAGGGCCTGTGCCTTCAGCTCAGCTTATTATCTCAGGGTCCTGGGACAGTGCCCCGCATTGGGCTTTCTGTTCGGGGTGGGGGAGCCTGCTTCCCCCCCTCTCTCTGTGCCTGCCTCTCTGCCTACTTGTGATCTCTCTTTCTATGTCAAATAAATAAATAAAATCTTTAAAAAAAAAATCTCCTTGAAGTGTGCAACCATGAGAAGAACACTTTTCTGCTCACATCATAGCTGTTTTGGCAAAGCCTTGAATATACTCTGCTTAATATTCGACTAAAGACTCAAGGGAACCCTTATGCGTATTTCTGGAGTTCTTTCTTCATGCAGCTTCTTCTTCTATACCCTGGCCCACAATGCCCTGCCGTATCTGCCAGCCAGCTCTCCATTTCCTCCACCCAGCTGCATTCTGTTTGGATTCCACTTCCCTGAGCTGCACTTTGAAAATTGCCCCTAGGCAGAAAGCCAAGATGAATGTGGAGCTCATCTCCCGTGTTTCCCTCCTCTCAAGGATTAGTAATGTACTGCGTTGTCCAGTTACTGAAAACGGTTGCTCCAAAATTTTGTCCAGGTTTATATTTGCTTACACCCATCTACCCATTGCAGCCAGATGTAAAACCTTTTTTATGATACTGTAACTGAAGCACAAATAGATTTCATCACTCACCAGGCTCGGCTCTATATGCGGGGCTACTTCTAGTCACAGATATTTTCCTGGAGAGTATTGAAGACAACTCAGGTCTCTTGAAATGAGTCACAGTAGCTGGCAACTTAATCGGGGGTGAATCCTTTCTGAAAATGAATAATCCTTTCCTAATTAATCTGCATATCTATAAATTCTAATATTTATTTATCTCCTTATTTTCTTTGCAACAAGGATATGATTGTTGAATTTGGCGTAAGGGGAAGAGAAATGAATTTAAATTTAGAAGATTCATTTTCAAACCCCAGCGAATCTTGACATCCCTGCACTTGCGGTTGTCTGTAAACTAGCTAAAAATACCAACTTTCAGGATTGTTATGATAATAGGAGACGGGGCAAATGGAGAACTAGGTGACATTAAGGCTATTCCTTGATACCCTAAACAAGCTGATGTCTTCTGCATAGCTAAATATAATATTAACAAAATGTTTGAACATGATATATTTCAATATGACAAAGCAAGCAAATCCAAAATTATTACTGAAAGAAAAGACAGTGTTTGCCACTTTAAAATATGTCTGTCAGCACTTGGCTTTGCCTTATAGAAGTTTGCATTTCTTTTCTTTTCTTTTTTGTTAATCTCTGAGTCATAAAATCTGAGACTTTATAAAAGAGAAGTAAACCAAAGGAAAAAAACTGTGTGCCAAAAAATCTGTGTATTTGAGTGTTTAACAGTTTCATAATCCAGGTTTATAATGTGTGGAGAACAGTAGACAATTTTAAAGCACATTAGCTTTGCTAAAAATTAACTTTTTACATACCTAGTAAATATGGTTAAATTTAAGCTTTGAATATTTTCCATCACTGCTTGTGTTCTGGATTTCTAACAAAAGACTAACACCTCTCCTCAGTTTGTTGCATTCATTTGCAACCAACGTGACTTGAGCATTTTATCTTAGTACATATATTCCTAGTAGAAAGTGAATAAGCAGCCTGTGATAAACTAAAACTTAATTTCAGCCCCACTTTACTTTTCATTTCTGTTTGTGCTCATTGTATGTTCTCATTAAAATCTAGAAAAATAAATGTTTAAGAACCCTCATCCAAAAAAATATAGTATTCTTCCCTGTATTCCACAATTTTTTTTTAAGATTTTATTTATTTGACAGAGAGAGATCACAAGTAGGCAGAGAGGCAGACAGAGAGAGAGGGGGAAGCAGGGTCCCTGCTGAGCAGAGAGCCCCATGAGGGGCTCAATCCCAAGAACCTGAGATCATGACCTGAGCCAAAGGCAGAGGCTTAACCCACTGAACCACTCAGGCGCCCCTATTCCATAAATGTTTTAATTCAGTCATTTTATATGATGTGAAAATGTTAAAATTATTTGTTTTTTTAAATAATAGTATTTGTCTTAAAGACTTTATTTGATCAAGAAGTTATACATTTTATTAGTCTTAAAAAGACATTATAAATATATATACACATAAACAAACACTTAAATACATTACACATATATACTTACATACACTTAAATACTTTTTCAAGTATAACAGAAACAAGTAACATCTATGTATTCTCTTTCTATGTACTTTTCCATCATAGCTTCAGGATGAGTATTTGTTTTTTAAAAATATGTGCTTAAGTGTCTATCTAAACCTATAAGCTTATAATGTTGCCTCAAAAAATATTTAGTATTTAATTTGTTCTGAGTTGCCCTAAAGTTAATAAAATTTTGTGCAAACTAAATTTACACCCTTTGATTGGGTGTATCCCCTATGTCTCCTTTTTCTACTTGAAATAGTTGAATTACTTTAGCTGATTAATATGTTTTTCTTTGTTTCTTCAGTTTTCCAACTGAAATGCATTATAAAGTGACTGCAGGTTTGTAGGTCTGAAAGCCAGGTATTTGTTTATTGTAATTCCCATCCATCTTGTCTGTTTTCAGAGACCTCTGAGGGTTTGTCAGAGGTCTCTGTGCCCCCTGCTACTGTCACCCCCAGCAAGTATGGGAACAGTCCTACCTTTTGTCCTCATTCAGGCAGCCAGGAGTCATGGCTGGCCTCCAGGGTATCAGCTGAGGACCTGGCGTGCCTGGGCTGTTTGGGAGGTCATATGAAAGAAAACTCACCAGTGAGGTCGCCATAAATGGCATTCACTTACTTTCAGAATGGATCAGACTGGGGCTAAAAGACCTGTGTTGACTTTAGTTCACATCCAACTTCATTCTCGCCTGTGTGTTTGCACATATATTATCTTGCCAGATCATGGGAACAGAGCTGCCAAAAGGCTCCCTTTGGTTTATGAGAGTCAGTATCTCACACCAAGGAGTCTTGTTTTAAGTCTTGTTTAAAAATTAACTGTCTAGACTTTGGTCTTTGCTGGGGTTTTCTGCCTTTTTTTTTTTTTAAAGTCATAGAACCCTTTTTCCAAAAGAAATCTTAATCTAACACCCAATATATAAAAGTTCTTATTTCACACTTGGGTGGGAGGGTCCAGAGTCTTTCCCTCATTGGTTTTCTCTCTTTCTATGTCCCTAAGGAGGTCCCTACACCCCTGGTGGCTCCATGGAGTGTAGTCTGAAAACCACTGCAAAAACAGACCTATAGGAATCCTACCTCTGACATCCTATATTGCTTTCAATGGGTGTCCTGACCTTCCTGTCATACTTTATAGAAGTTTTTGTTTTTCAGAGTGGTGGACAAGGCATCCTGGTGTAGTAGTGAAGGCCCCCAACCATGATTCAGTCAGGCTTTAACGTACTTTATGACTTTCAGCAGGTCATTTGATATCCTGGCCTTTGGCCTCCCCTGTCAGTAAAATGGGGGTGGTCAGACAAGCATGAAACATACCTGGAAATTGTCTGCTCAAAGATATTGTGTCAATGGGATTGGCCTGAAAAAGCTATTGATCTCTGACTCATCCCAGTTTACACAGTGCTTTCTGGATCACTCAAGGACTGCTTCTCTGATCCATTCGATTTTCATCAGGGTAGGGTCTCGAAACTGGAACAGATCAATGTATGCTGAAGTGTCTATGACTGCTTTTTCCATAAGGGAACTCTGCATCACATGTGTTTACGGTCTTGAGGTTTCCTCTTCCGTACATTGGGCTACATACTGGTTTTAAATTAATGCTATAAATATTTAATCTAATGCCATATACAGAACCCTGGATTCAGATTTGAAGGATCCCATATTGTATTAGAGATAGCTTGTACCACCTCAAGAGAGCCAACATGGCACATCTCCCCAAATTGCATGTAGTAACATCACGTTGGTAGCTTGAAAATGGCTGTAGAGTGATTTACACCTAAAATTCAGCAAATGTTACATATAAATTGGAGCGGTTTTTTGAGAGATGTTTTATCAGCACACCATCAAGTAGAAGGATTTGAAGACCCAGTACTTCTCTTCCTAAATGTCTCGTCTCAATTTTCTCACCTGTTAAATATGGAAGACAATACCTGCTCTGTCTCACAGGTTTATTGTGGCAATTGAAATGTATGTGAAAGAACTTTGAAAACCAAAATACATACCAATGGAAGTGGTAGTGCTCTTGTTGCCAATGTTTATTGGGAGGAGAAAAAAAATGATGAGCATGAACTGAACCTATTTCCCTTCAATAAAGGGATAGAATGTATGTCACCCATACCAGATCTTACAGATCTTATAAACACAAAATTCCATATGCTTTTAAAGAGTCATATATACCAAACATATATTGAACTACCTTGAAATGTATTTGAAGTCATTCTTTAAAATAGAGCCACAGACTAATAAAGGACACATGCCTCCAGCACTTCCAAGGATTAGGACCACTGGGTATGGAAGGATTTCTGTTGGCCACCAGCTTCCAAAGTGCCCTGATTTCAGCCCTGAGAATGCTTCTGCTGTTATCACCATAGCACAATACAGATGAGGAGCTGGGAATGGCTTTCTTCTTCTTATGGAAGGTGCAAGAAGCCGGACAGTGTCTTACTTTGTGAGTAACACATCCGTCCACACTAGGATCTGGATGAAAGGGTGGCTGTTGGTGATCTTAGCACTGCAGGCAACTTCTAGAGGGGCTTTCAGATTAAATCTAGAAGAAAATCCCTGAATAAAACCATTGACAGATAAATGATTATCACTAATAAGATAATAACATAAAATTTCTATCAAGAATTTCTATCAAAATTTTTATTCAAAGAATGTGATCTTGTTCACCTTTTGAATAAACACATAATGGTAATCTTGTCTTAAGCCTTACCTCCCCCCCCCGCCCCCCCCAAAAAAGGTTGCCTGGGTGGCTCAGTCAGTTAAGCATCTGCCTTCAGCTCAGGTCATAATCAAGGTCCTGGGATAAAGTCCCAAGTCCTACATCAGGCTCTCTGCTCAGTGGGGAGCCTGTTTTCCCTCTGCCTGCCGCTCCCCCGTTCGTGCTCTCTCACTCTCTCTCTCTCTCTCTAACAAATAAATAAATAAATAAATAAATAAATAAATAAATAAATAAAATCTTTAAAGAAAAAAAAGCCTTACATAATATTCACTAGTTGAACATTCAGTATAGCCTTTTCCTTTTTTGTGGACCAGGACTCTGGGTGATGTTACCCTGGGGCCTTTAGGGTCCTTGGGTAAAAAATATTTTCGTGAGTGAATCTTTTACTTTGTACTTGAATCTTATACTAAATTTATCATTTTGAAATTGTGCTTGTTGTAGCTAGAATTTTTAATCTCTTTATTGCTTTGCAGGATACTATACTGTTTAAAAGAATGGACTTAAGAATTTGAACTGTCTTGGAGTTCCGGCTCTATTACTTGATGTTTCCCTAACCTTGTGAAGTTTCTTAACCTCCTTAAACCTTTGTTTCTATATCCATCAAATGGGACTAATAATAGTCTTTCTTTCCTGGGGCTCTTTTGAAGATTACATGCAAACAGAGCTTAATTAATGTAAAGCCATTAACCTCTTAAATGAGCCAAACGGTAATATGGCCTAAATTCAAGTGATAACTTCAGTTAGAATCTTGACCAGCAATGTGGTGAAACTGGAACCAGAGTGACCAAAGCTAAAAATCAAGCCTCCTCCCAGCTTGGGAAGCCCTTGGAGTCCGTCTGAACTTGTCAGAAGCAAAGCTGGTGTTGAGAAGATAGGGTGAAATGATGTCTGAAGCATAGCATTGTGCCTAGTGAGATTCCTTAGCACTCCCTATAATTATCCATCTGGGTTCGGGGACCTGTCCCCCAGACCAGTGGGATTACTACGGAATATTCTGGAAGGGTGAGGTGTCATTTCTCCCAGTAGTCATTCAGTGGATTCTTAGCTATGTTGAGTGGTGCATTCCAGGTTGGGGAATCTTCTCCTCCTGCTCCTTTGTGCACACTCGCACGCACACAGCACACACACCCTGCCTTGATCATCTTGACATCATGCCACAATAAAGCCAGTGGCAGTGGAGCTCAAAGAGGAGCCCAGCTCATTGTGAAGTAATGGAGTGTGCTAGAAAGAAGAATCATCCATATATATATATATATATATATATATATATATATATATATAATTTTATTTTATTTTCAAAATAAAGGTTCCAGGGCAGAGGCAAACCAACAGCGAGATGATGGGAATGGTCTGTCCCAGGCACAGCAGGAAATGAGGGGCACATTCTCCTCAAATAGTTTTAAAAACAATAATAAAACCAATGGAAAGTCTGTCAGCTTTTTACTAACATCCTGCCCTGTTCTAAACAATCTCAGCAATAAAACACTCCGCCAAAAAAATATATTTTGTTGATCTAAGTTCTATGTAATTGCTGCAATGAAATTGTTAAGTGCTATGTATTTTGGCATCAAATTAGTACATTTCAGTACTTATCTTTTGATGAACATAAATTCACATGCCAATTAATCTGGGGAATTCCCAGTTCCCCAGTCAGCCCCAGCGCACAGGACTCATCGGCACGTGTCAGTTCCTAGATTTAGTTCCTCAAGTTTTGAATGATGATGTTTGATGCCTTGAATACAGTTTAAATCTCCAACCCTTGGGGCAAATACATAGTTAGCAGTTAAATAGATTCAAACCAACAATGATAGCCCAATGCTTTTACAGTCAAAGGAAACCGGAGCTTGAGTTTGTGACCACCTGGAATTTCTGTGTTTTAAATTTAAAACAGTGACACAGAGTGTATACCCTGGGAGGGGAAATATTTGTGTTTGGTAAGAGCAAATTTTAGTTAAACATGAAATATGTTTGTTTCATTTTATGATCGTTGTTGAAAAAATGTTAAAAAGTGACCCAGCCCAGGGCTAAAATAGTGCTCCAGTGTTGGGTTCAGACAGACGGATAGACTTCTATCTTCTGACATCTTGCAATAAAAGTTGATTTGACTATTCTCTCCTCATCTTTCCTTTATGTAGCGTTCCCAAGTGCAGAAAAAACTCCCTATTGTGGGAACAGTGTGTGCAGTAAGAGGCCCTTTGAAGCCAGTAGAGGCCAGAATTCAAACCTCAGCCCCGCCACTCAGCAGCTTGCAGGACTCCCTGGGATGCATTGCTTAATCCCAGCTTCCTCTTTTGCAAATTGAGATACAATTTGGTGGCAGAGTAGTGAAAATTAAATCAGATATAGCATGGAAAGTGTCCTTCACAGTGTTTCACATGGTAGATATGATGTCAGTTTCCTCCTCCCTCTCCACCTTTCTCCTTCTCGTTCCCTCATTGTCACTGATCTTGCCTGCCAGGACTCTTGTCTTTATAGGATTAGAATAGTTGAAAATGATATCTGCATGATGTTGATAATGCCTTACATGTTCAACAACGAACACATCACTGCTTATAATCTGATGTGTCCCCTCTGAAACCCTCTCAAATTCACATACAAATGCAATGCTTAAATGAGGGACTTTCTGAGCTACAGTTCAGGTGTCAAATGCTGTGTAAATCCTTCCTAGATGAGGGAAGTTATTCTTGCACACACGCAGTGGGAAGAGGAAATGCTTGTACATTGTGAGTTCAGGAGTATGTGAAATTTTCTGTTCTTAGCCATTGCCAGAGAAGCAGGGTAATCGAGGTGGCCATTGGCCACTTTTATTAGCTTCTGCAATGAAGTATGTATATATCTGGATGAAAGGAAATAGGACTCAATTAGGTTGAGAGTTTATTTCACTTTTGTGGATAGTTCAGCATGTTACTAGTGGCACCTAAAAGAGCATTTTCAACATTTCCTCAACCTTTCTATCCCTTCCTTCTATGAAGTTAAAGCATTGTGTCTAATCTCCTTTGTTTATACCTAACATTAATTTTTCTGGTAGCTCCTGTCTTATTAAAGGTAACTTTGTATCCAACAGGATAAAAGCTATTCTATCTTTGACTTAGCTTATAGGAGTTGTAGAAGGATCAAATTAGATAATATATAGGAAAGACATTAGAGATCATAAAGCAGTTACATATGTTAGACATTATTAGTATCTTATATCAGGGATCACTATGACCCACAGACCAATTCTAGCTTTCCATCTGTTTTTGTGCTAACCTGGTTAGTCCTTTTTAGGCTTAAAGTAGGTCTCAGGTGTAAGTCCCCTCATATTAAGTCCCAGGCTTATGCTTCCAATCCCAGTGCTAGTCCCATGTATGGCCCCGTGACAATTGCAGTTTATATATTTGCTCACCACCACTTTTCTTGTTTTAATTTGTCATACCCCTTCAAGATTTCCTGCAAGCCCAGCATTCACATATTTTGCTTGCTGTAATCTACTTGTATAGCTGCAGGAAGTCCTCCAGAATATCCAATGAAAGTGGAAATCTAGGGGCATCTGGGGAGTTCAGTCAATTAAGCATCTTACTCTTGATTTTGACTCAGGTCATGATCTCGAGGTATGAGATCTAGCCCTGCATCAGGCTCTACGCTGAACATGGAGCCTGGTTAAGATTCTTTCTCTTCCTCTCCCCATGCCCCTGCCCCTCCCACTGCCCTAGTGCTCTCTCTCTCTCTCTCAAAAAAAAAAAAAGTGGAAATCTTCAGAGATTTTTACATGCCTTATACAGAGGCATGCCTTTACATGCCTTTTACATGCCTACATACATGAGAGTTACATACCTTACTGTTGCTACTGCAGATAAGAAAACAGGAATTCAAGCAACTTGTCTGCTGTCTCATAGCAGGACTTGAACCTGGTCAATCTGAGCCCAACCCAAAGACTGACTTCTATACTACACAGTAACCAGGTATATCAAGCCTGAATGGTGGTATGTACCCTGTGGGGAAATAAGCCCAAGGGATAGTTATTTCATGTCCCTGTTAATCCCAGTGTGGTTAATAAAAACCACAGGGTTTTCTCCCCTGACTGCAGTTTCCAATCTAAAGCATTATGATCTTTGTTTAATATATACAGGTGTTTTTTTGCCATTTATTTCTCTGAGTTGACCAGGTGTTTAAGCACCACGCTGGTTTTGAAGGCTTCCCTGGGTTCTTCCCATGTGTGAATGTTCACTCCCTCTTCAGTGTCTTTATTAAGCTCTGCCTGCAGGTCTTCTAATTCTTCTGGAATGGTTCCATATCCTTCCTCCCCATAAACTGAAAGTTCTTTCAAGTTAAGGACTCTGTGAGTCAGCTTTATATCCTCAGCCCCCAGGTCACTTCCTGGCAAACAATTGGTGCCCCATACATGTTCATTGAAGGAGTTATGAATGTGTCATCAAATCTGCCAAAGTTGACTAGTAGTATTTAAAAAGGGGCAGCTGTTGTACACGCACAGAAATAATGAACATGAAACCAAAGACCTGATGAATGGTAGTACAAAAACCTCACCTCCAGGTTCTTAAAATGATCAGAGCACACATGCTTTTAGGAAGTGGAGAGACTGACAGGTTGGTGAGCAAAGACATGGGTGAAGAAAGCAAGCAGCCCAGGTTGACCTTAGCCTCACTCTCCCACCATTACTGCCACCTGGCCATGACTTTCCCCAAGCTCAAAGGTAAAGGTGAAGTGGAAGAGAAACTCTGTCTTGCCCCAACGCACCCCTCTGTGGTCTAGATTGGGACTTCCCTGGAAGTCATCAGCATGTAAGATAGGATAAGATAATGGCTACATTAGGACAAGTGGAAGATGCTTATTCTATATGGATTGAATCAGTTCTGACTCCATTCTTATTGATAGCTAGCTGTCCAGGTGATACATTGTGTACATCTCTACTGCCAAAAAACTGGAGGTGGATACAGTTGTCCTTAAAGGCTAATCTCTGTTGGCAGACATGTCTGGATTACAGTGAGAATCCTTAGGTGTGATTACATGGACTGGTTTTCTAAGAACAGTTCCAATTTCAGATATTTCATCTCATTTTATTTTAAGTATACCTATACTTGTCAATCATATTTTGCTTTTTGGTTTGGAAAAGGCAACACTAGATTTTATTTTATTTTTTTAAAGATTTTTAAAAATTTATTTATTCGACAGAGAGAGAGATCACAAGTAGGCAGAGAAGCAGCCAGAGGGAGAGGGGAAAGCAGGCTCCCTGCTGAGCAGAGATGTGGGGCTTGATCCCAGGACCCTGAGATCATGACCTGAGCTGAAGGCAGAGACTTTAACCCACTGAGCCACCCAAGCACCCCAACACTAGATTTTAATATCCAATAATGTGTACCTGATTAATATTAGAAGTAGCCAAGTAAGTAATTCTGACCTTCTAATTGCATTACACAGTTTTTTAGCCAATAAATTTGGTGGAGGTCAAAATACCCCTTGTTAAAACTTCTTATTTCTTTCTCTCCTTTCTCAGTTTACCAAATGTGGCAAAAGTTATCTGCTTTGCCAATACATTGAGATTACTGATGAGGAGAAAAATATACTCTCAGTGAATTTGTATTTCTCATGAGCTTCCAGGAGCCATACGAAATAGTCACTAAGGAAGGAAATATGAGACCCAAGAAGTACAAATGTTATTACAAATACAGTATTATTACATGAGACGCCTATAAAGTAATTGTACTATGCAATATTTAGGCTTTTAAAGTTCAAACTCTTAAAAACAAAATTAAGATTATTAAGAAAACCAAATTAATTTTCCACCTTCGTATGACAATTGATCATCTTGTTTACAAGTGCCTATTTCTTTGTGATTCCCAAAATAGCAATCCAGGTTATAACAATGACTGTCAATGGGGTTGCTCTTTACAAAGTATTTTCTCTACAGCCCAAAGATTAAACTTCCCAGGACCTTTTCAAGGAGCCACGTTATTAAAGTTGTTTAAGCAGTTCTAGTCAGTTGAAAAGCCTTAGTTTATTTGTTTTTATAAAGTCCAATGACATAAAGTTGGCTGTAGCCTCTGCGGCATTCATCATTTCCTCTCTGCAGTCTGGCAGCTTCCAAACATGGGCAGACAGAGTGCCCATTCTGCCCTCTGCACACTCCTGAGCACCTCCAACGTCTGACGCCATGGCTCTTTGCTGGATGGGCACACTCTTTCAAGCAACTCTGGGTGAAGAAGCAGGAAATTATGCTCTTGGATTAAAAAATGGGCTAATAAATGGGGCAGGTAAATGATTTTTCTTCTAAACACAGGGCTTAGAAATGTTTTTAAATGAGGCAGCAGATCTCCAACATGCTAGAGATGGAGAAACCTTCACTTGGGCATTATTCTATACATATCTGGAAGTAAGACGTCAGAGTGAATAAAATTAGGAAAAATGGGCATCCTGATACAGAGACTCTGGGTGTTTATGCATAGACATATACATATCTGTGAGCCATCGTCTCAAGGAAAAATGATGTATTTTGCTTGTTTGTTATTTCTCTGAAGCAACACAATTCTTTTAAATATTTAAAATATTTTCATAGAGAGAGTTTTTCAAGGCCCACTTTAATCAGTTGTTTGTCATAAAAGGTATAACCTTCATGGATATTCCCTCTTGTTTATTGTCATCTTTGTAACTGTTTATGTGAACATTCTCAGCAACCCTTTTTTGAGGGAGCAGTGTAAGCCACATGAAATTATTTGCTATCATTTACAGTCTTGTTTTCAGGCAGGTGGCTACGAAAGATTTGGGGCTTTGGAATCAGAACTAGGTTTGAATTCTAATCAGCTCAGTAATGAGGTAATATGGAACAATTTATTTAACCTTTTCAAGTCCCAGTTTTCTCATCTGTGCAATGGAGTTAATAATATCTACTTCATAGGATTATTGGAAAGATTAGAAATAATTTGTGGGAAGTTCTATCTCAAAGGCTTCTACTGACTATTAGCTTTATTAAAATACAAAGTGTCTGAAAAAAAGAGTAGACATTTAGGGGCACCTGGGTGCTCAGTGGGTTAAAGCCTCTGCCTTCCCTCAGGTCATGATCTCAGGGTCCTGGGATCAAGTCCCACATCAGGCTCTCTGCTCAGCAGGGAGCCTGCTCCCCCCCCCTCTTTCTGCCTGCCTCTCTGCCTACTTGTGATCTCTCTCTCTCTCTCTCTGTCAAATAAATAAATAAAATCTTTTAAAAAAATCTAAAAGAAAAAAAAAGAGTAGACATTTAGAAAAGGTGAGTTCCTTCCATCCTGAACCACCACATTAACTCACTGAGGTTGGCACGGTCGAGTCATTACTCCACTAATAGGTCAGATGATTGAGGGGACACTTAACTAATTTGGACACGTGTCTACGGGCGTGTTACTCATGTTCCTCTGTTACCATTTCCAAAACTTCCCTCTATCTCCTTGGGGTTTTTTTTTTTTTCCTACCATCGTGCTTTTCAAATATGGGCTTGCCAAGTAGTCCTTAGTAAACACACGTTTGCACTAAGAGTGTAAAGCCTTCATAACTGAACCCAATATCTATTTTGTTTCAAGTATGTAAGGCTGAGGTGGAATTTTCATGTTTGCACTTCAAGCCATCAGTGTGAATGCATGAACTGAGCCTTGTGTTATTTCCTTAGTAACACAGGAGATAATTGGAGATTTACGTAAGGAATGGAGAGTGATCTCAAATTGTTTAAGGGCATTTATGTATATTAGAAGGCAGAATGCCACATTTTTCTAATTTCTCTGTCCTGCGTGGGGAAGTACATACTTTTCCACTGGCAAAATACACATACATGTAGCAAACTACATTCTTTCCTGTAAATTCTAAAATTTATTATTTGAAATTAGTGAGCTTAAAATGTCAAGTCAGCAATTTATTTCTTATCTTTAGATTATATTAAGATTTAAGAAACATCTCTGGATGCCTGTGTGGCTCAGTGGGTTAAAGCCTCTGCCCTTGGCTCAGGTCATGATCTCAGGGTCCTGGGATCAAACCCTGCATCACGCGCTCTGCTTAGCAGGGAGCCTGCTTCCCCCTCTCCCTCTGCCTGCCTTTCTGCCTACTGGTGATCTCTCTCTCTGTCCAATAAATAAATTTTTAAAAATATGATTTAAGAAACATCTCAGCCATCAAGTTCATGACTTGGCTTCCAAAAATGTTTTCTGCTTGTGTATCTTTTTTCAAACAGTTTTCAAGGGGCATTTGAATACATTATTTCTTTTCTTCTCCTCTCTCTTCTTTCTTTCTTTTTTTTTCCCCCCAGAAAAAGATATTCTAATCTTTTCTCCCTTGAACTTCGCTTTTTGGTTTGGCCAAACACCATACAAATGAATGCTGTATGGACGAAGCACTTTGGCCCACTGAAAGCCCAGGCTTAAGTAGATTGCTTAATATTTACCAAGTAGTCCCAAGACTTCAGGCACATTCAGCCCGCTCAGGAATCCTGTGTTTGACATGAGTTGAATTCTATCCAATTTATTTTTGGATGAGGGAATGTTGGAGTGGTCTTAGAAACCGAGTCAAAGCATTCTCTGCCCAAGTCTTTCAGAGTCCTGGGGACATGTTTGCATTACATGTGGTCACTTCTTACAGTGTCTTTGGACTCCTACATTGTATGGTTCTCACTGGATAAAATTCTTAAACAGTTTAACAAGGTTTAAGTGGCTCATGACTTACTCACCTCGAGGAAATAGAACTTGCTCAACATTGATTTATTTCCTATCATCGTAATACTTCAGAAGGTCCATCTCTTCAACAAATGATTATCTAAGAAGTGGTATCAACTGTTCTAAAAATTAAATATTACAGTAACTATAGGAAACAAAAATAGTGGACTTTGGGGGTTCTCCTTCATTTTCTCATTGGCTCCCAGAAACTGCCCTGGTCCAAACTACACACGATATAGCTCCCCTCCTAGATTTTAACTGTTGCATTTATGATTTCCCAAGAAAGGTCCAAAAGTGTTAAAACAACAATAGAGTGGATCATAAATTTTTATGAGCTGTAATGTCAAGGTGGTCCTACATTTATGTCTCGGCCTCTAGCTTGTGGTCTTGGGCAAATGAGACATCTTTAAACTTCACGCTCAGCATTCGTTAAAGCAGGATAATTATAGCACCTATCTTTTAGGGTTGCTGCAAAGATTAAATCCATTTACTTACTCATTCCAAAAGTATTTCTCAAGTGCCAGTTATATGCCCAGCATTTTCTAGGCACTAGGAATACACAAATGAACAAAATAAAGAGAACCTCTGCTTTCATGAAGCATACCTTCCAGTGGATAAAGGAAAGTAAAAATTAATATCAATGAGTAAAATATTGGATGTCAGAATGCAGAGAATGAAAAAAGGGGAGGGAGATATGGACGTGAGAAGCACAATTTTAAACAGACTGGTCTGAGAAGGCCTCCCTAAGAAGGTGATGGGTATGATGAAGCTTTCTCCTGGGATGACAGTTCCTACCTCAGGCACACAGTGCAGAGGAGCAGCAGAAGTTTCTGGAGGCCGGAGGGGGTGGTCAGAGAGACAAGTAAGGAAAGGAAATGGGCAGTTGATGGAGATAGAGCTTTGCAGGCTGTCGAAGGGATTTTGTCTCTTACACAAGGAAAATGGGAGCCAATGAAAGGTTTTAAGAAGAGGACAGCAAGACCTGGCTTCTCTTTTGAAAGAACCAGTGTGGGGGTGCCTGGGTGGCTCAGTTGGTTAAGTGTCTGCTCTTGGCTCAGGTCATAATCCCAGGGTCCTGGGATCGAGTCCCTCATTGGGCTCCCTGCTCAGCGGGGAGCCTGCTTCTCCCTCTGCCTGCTGTTACCCTGCTTGTGCTCTCTCTCTCTCTCTGTGTCAGATAAATTTTAAATAAATAAACAAACAAACACACACACAAACAAACAAATAAATAAATATGAAAGAGCCAGTATGGTCGCTGTGTTGAGAATGAATAAGATACAACATGTAAGATGTTTAGCACAGTGCGTGGCCCATGGTAACCATTTGGTAATTATGGCTGCTACTGTTATCAGTGATGGTAATATTGTCCTCATTACCATCATTCTCATCATTATTTATTTTGATGTTAATGCTGCCTCTGACTACTTAATCACCATGAGACAAGTGCAATGATGTGGGCTGTTAGTCTTAGATTCAGGATGCTCTATCCCCTTGCACCCAAATTATATCAGCAAATTCAACAACTAGGGCATTTCTCAGAACCTCATCAGCTATGTGGCTCAAGCCCCCGGTATCTCAGCCACCCCACCATGGCTTCAGGGAAGCCCTCACTATTTATTAGTCCAGGCAAATGAGTTCAGACGTGAGGAGCCCCCAGTAGTGTGGAAACCAGAGGGAAAACTTTTCTTCTCCCCATGATATTTCTTGTAGACACCTTTATTTCTGGTCCCCACTTTTCTTCCTGAGTCTCCTTTCCTTGGTTTTGTTTCATTACTAAATGGTGTTCAGGCCATGGGGGGAAATCATGACAACAGTGTCTTGTCCTCACGCAGTGGCTCTTTCCAGAACCTCAGAATGCCTCCTGTCCCCTCTTGTTACATATTCCCAGGTTCTGTTGGCATATCCAGGCATTGCATAGAACACAAAGTTAGGCACCGATTATCATTCTCCAAGGTTCGACAATCTCTAGTCTGGACTGTGTATTATATACATTGTCAGAAACGATACTGTGACTCCTTTTTATGCAATGATTCTGGCTTCTTTTTTCCAAGGTATCAGCAGTGGTGGCATGTATAATAAGCAGACTTTGGGGGGGTCATGGACCTCCAAGTAAATGACCTTAAATCTATCCAGCATGTTATATCTCTTAATGGACACACACCAATGGACACCCCAAACATGGACACACATGCACACAAGCAGCCTACAGATGTGATTTATTTTACTTACACTTGGTTTTTCAAAAAATCTAGATTTGTTGACAGTCTTTATTATAAAATTCTGGGTTTTAAGTTTCTTCTTCAAAAATCAGAACATTTGGCACTCCTCCACCCAAATTTCTCCATAGCAACCATCAGCTGGAGCTGTAGAAGCCAACCCAGTGGTGTTCAACCTTGACTGCAAAATAGAATCACATGAGGCCCTTTTTTTTAAAAAATGCTGATGCCCCGCCCCACAACAGACCAGTTAAAGCACCATTTGCAACAATAACAACAGCAGTTCAGATTCCATGGATATGATGGAATTCATATTTTGTGCAAGAAACTACCCTGGAAAGAGAGCTGATATTTTTTTTAAAGATTTTATTTATTTATTTGACAGAGAAGAGAGAGATCACAAGTAGGCAGAGAGGCAGCCAGAGAGAGAGAGGAGGAAGCAGGCTCCCTGCTGAGCAGAGAGCCGGATGTGGGGCTCAATGCGGGGTTCGATCCCAGGACCCTGAGATCATGACCTGAGCCGAAGGCAAAGCTACCACTGAGCTACCCAGGTGCCCTGGAAAGAGAGCTGACATTAAAAAAATATATTCATGTTGCAGACATCAAACATGCATAAAAATGATAAACAAGTATACAAGATATAAGAAACACTTTGTATCAATCAGCTACATAGAGCACTAGTTCTAACTTCGCTGAATGTTAAAACCACATAAAGAGCTTCGAAAAATCCCAGTGCCGAAGTTGCACCCCAGACTAATGAAATTGGAATTGAGATGAGAGAAAGGAATTCAGAAATCAGTATTTTTAAAAATATTTTTATTTTTAAAATTGAATATAATGTATTATTTGCCCCAGGGTACATGTCTGTGAATCATCAGGCTTACACATTTCACAGCACTTAACATAGCACATACCCTCCCCAATGTCCATAACCCAGCCACCCTATCCCTACCCCCTACCCCCCAGCCACCCTCAGTTTGTTTCATGAAATTAGGAATCTCTTATGGTTTGTCTCCCTCCTGATCCCATCTTGTTTCATTTCCCTCCCCCACCCCCTATAACCCCCCGCCCGGCCTTTCAAATTCTTCATATCAGAGAGATCATATGATGATTGTCTTTCTCTGACTGACTTATTTTGCTTACCCTCTAGTTCCATCCATGTCGTTGCAAATGGCAAGATTTCGTTTCTCTTGATGGCTGCATAGTATTCCATTGTGTGTGTGTGTGTGTGTGTGTGTGTGTGTGCGCGCGCGCGCGCGCGTTCATGCGTGCATGCTCGCACGTGTGTGTGTATACACCACATCTTCTTTATCCATTGATAATGAACATCCATTGTTGATGGACATCTAGGTTCTTTCCATAGTTTGGCCATCGTGGACATTGCTGCTATAAACATTCAGGTGCATGTGCCCCTTCGGAGTACTACATTTGTATCTTTAGGGTAAATACCCAGTAGTGTGATTGCTGGGTCATAGGGTAGCTCTATTTTCAACTTTTTGAAGAACCTCCATACTATTTTCCAGAGTGGCTGTATCAGCTTGCATTCCTACCAATAGTGTAGGAGGGTTTCCCTTTCTCCACATCTTTGTCAACATCTGTCATTTCCTGACTTGCTAATTTTAGCCATTCTGACTGGTGTGAGGTGGTATCTCACTGTGGTTTTGGTTTGTGTTTCTCTGATACCGGGTGATGTTGAGCACTTTTTCATGTGTCTATTGGCCATTTGGATGTCCTCTTTGTAGAAATGTCTGTTCATATCTTCTACCCATTTCTTGATCGGATTATTTGTTCTTTGGGCGTTGAGTTTGAGAAGTTTTTTATAGATTTTGGATACTAGCCCTTTATCTGATGTCATCTGCGAATTTTTTTCTCCCATTCTGTCAGTTGTCCTTTGGCTTTGTTGACTGTTTCCATTGCTGTGCAAAAGCTTTTGATCTTGATGAAGTCCCAATAGTTTATTTTTGTCCTTGCTTCCCTTGCCTTTGGTGATGTTTCTAGGAAGAAGTTGCTGCAGCTGAGGTTGAAGAGGTTGCTGCCTGTGTTCTCCAGGATTTTGATGGATTCCTGTCTCACATTGAGGTCTTTCATCCATTTTGA
>CM052799.1:69404917-69500928 GCA_028533885.1 Nasua narica
CCTGATTTGGGGTAATTTTTTGGTCTGTTAAAAGAAACTACCTCCCAAAATTTTAAAGAAAGAAAAACTTATACAAAAATAAGGGTAAACACTATGAAGGGATGTAATATGTATGTAAAGATGAAAATAAAAAAGATTCTAAAAAGGGAATTGATAAGAGGTTGGTTGAAAAAAGAAAAAGAAAGAAAAAAAGAGGAAAGAATGTGATCAGGCTGGAGTCTAGAACCAAGCTGTGTGCTAGATTTAGGATATATTTTAATCTATTAGAAGAAATTGTATACCAAAATTTTAAAGAAAAAAACCCCTATATGTATACAAAAAATAAGGTTAAATACAATGAAGGGATAAAATATGAATGTAACAGTGAAAATTAGAAGAGATTTTTTTAAAAAGTATTGATAAGATACTAGTTTAAAAAATGTTAAAATAGGAAAGACGAAAAATAAAATAAATAAAATAAGAAAAAAATAAAATTAAAAAAATTTAACTCTGAAAGACTAAAGGATCATGGGGAAAAAAGCCATGAATTATATGTGTTGCTTTCTCCTAACTCTGGAGTTCTGCAGTTCTCATTGATCGGTGAACTTGGTCTTGGCCGGAGGTTCTTGCTGATCTTCTGGGAGAAAGGCCTGTTGCAGCGATTCTCCAATATTTTTGCCCGAGGCGGAATTGCACCGCCCTTGCCAGGGGCCTGGGCTAAGCAAGCAGCTCGCATTCGCACTCTGGAGCTTCTGTTCCCTGAACGCTTTCTGTACCGTCCTGGAGGCAGGGAATAAAGATGGCGGCCTCCCAGTCGAGGAGGACCCGTAGGAGCCAAGAGCTTGGGGCCCCGCTCCTCAGTGTGGAGCCTGGGAGAAAAGCAGTCAGTCACTCCCGTCTCTCTGGTCTCTGACTGAGCTCTGAGCTCAGCTGGCCTATGACCGAGCATTTCTGTCTCTGGCGCACGGCCCCGTCTGTAGTCTCCAAACCCAGCAGATTCCTGCTGCCTGCTCCCGCGCTGCTTCTCCCGGAGGAGGAAGGAAGGGATCTCCCTGGATCTGCCCCTTGTGGGGTTCCTGATCAAAGAGCAGGGCCTGACTGTGCCTCGGATCACAGTTTAAGGTAAGCCTGAGCGGATAGCCCACTGCTCAGCTCCGTCTCTGCCGTTGGCTTCCACGGTCCACTACCTGGGGGCTCTGCCACCCTCAGACAACCCCAGTCCCTCTGTGACCCCACGGGTCCTGAAACCACTCTGTTCCTGCGAGGGCTAAACACCCCCCCACCTCCCATCCCCCCCACCCCCCCACCCCGCTTAGCCTCTGGAGCTATGTCCCTCAACGGAACCGACTCTAAAATTTCCAATTTTGTGCTCTGCTGCTCTGCAGCTGCTGGGAGCCCCCCCACCCCCCCACTGTCCCATCCCCCCCACCCCCCCACCCCCCCGCCGCAGTCTATCTTCCCATCGCTTTGGATTCACTTCCACACATCCTACCTTCTGGAAAGTGGTCGATTTTCTGTTCCTAGAATTGTTGTTCTTCTCTTCTATCTCCTACTGAGGCTGTAAGTGTTTAGAAAGGTTTGATAGCTATCTAGCTGAACTTCTGGGATCTGATACTATCTCAGCCTCCTACTCCTCCGACATCTTGCTCCTCCTCTCCAGAAGTCAGTATTTTTAAAACTCCCTCATGGGATTGCAATATGTAGGATCATTGCAGAGCCTGGAGTGCAGAGTTGTGCTTCTCAAACTTTAAGAGGAAAGTGTATCACTTGCGGTTCTTGGTGCACTTGGTCTGGGCTGGGGCCTGGGGTTCTAACAAGTTCCCAAGTGACCCTGATGCCTTTAGGAAGGGGCCACATTCTGTGCAGCAAGGACAGAGGGGAGAATGTGCTACATTTTAGCTCTGTGACCTTGCACAGTTCAGTTTGTCACCAACCGGTAGTGTTCTTGGCTATCATATGGGCATAACAGTTCCCACCCTTGGAGTGCTGTTGGGGTTCAGTACAATAGTAAGCATATGCGCAGTGCCTAGTACAATAGATATTCAGTACGTGCTGCTGTGATCGCTGCAATTTAGACGAGAAGGGGATGACTGAGGAAGATGTGCAAGGAATTAGCAGGGCTTGTCTTTAGGGGTCTTGGAAATAAGGCCATGGATCAATAAAAAGAACAGTCAGCCCTCGTGTTCTTCATAAAAACTGGTTGAGTTTCACTATTAATCCTCAAAACATGTACTTTTCATTTTAATTTCTTTTCTGCCTTTATGCAAAATTGCTGCCAAATAACAAATTTTTAAAAAGTGACAAATTAGAGTTGACTCTCTGTGCTGCTGCCACCCTCGGGTAGAGACAGCAGCAAGCTGTCCAGTGGCCAGGAGGAGGAGGCAGGCAGAACAGATGAAGAAAGCCAGTGCTGCCGAGGGCGTGGCTGTCCCCTTGTACCCTGGCACGGAATGCAACTTGACTGAAATTTTCATTTCAAAGATGAAATACTTTCCAGTTCTACATCATGTCAGTGTTTCCAGGGACAGAAATGATGGAAGTAGAAAGAATATTTTAGAAAAGTCATAAGTAATTAAACTAATGTGGGGGAAATTGTCTAGTTCTCAACTAATAGAAGAAAAGGCTTTTAAACAGGGCTCCAAATTCTTCAACCTTCTCACCATAAGAGGCGGAGTGTATCTGGAAGGGCTTGAGCTTTTGGTGGGCTTGTGGCTGCTTTGACCACTAGTACATGGTAGAAGAGACACAGTGTGATTTCTGAGACTGTGGAGAATACAGAAAGCCAGGCATCTTCTTCTGTGCTGTCTGGAAGATTCCCTCTCTGGTTCTGAGCCACCCTCTCAGAATACCAGCTACCCAAAGTTGTCCTGCTAGGGAGGCCACACTGAGGCACATGTAGGAGATAGTCCCCGCTGAGCTCAGACTTCCTGTCACTCCTGCCAAGATGTCATACCTGGGAGTGAAGCTATCTTGTCCCTCTAGGCCAACCCAGCTGAATGTCCCTGAGTGTCCTCAGTTAATAGTACATGAAAGCAAACAAACAAACCATATAGGAAAGCAGAAGAATTAACCAAGTCCTGCTTGAGTGCTCAACCTACAAAATCAAGAGATGTAATAAAATGGTTGTTGGTTTAAGCCACTAACTTTTGAGATGGTTTGCTTCACATTAATGGATAACTGGGAAAAGAAATGGTTTTAGTTTTGGCATAAGAGTCCTCTTAACTCTTTTTATTTGTGTGTTTCAGGGAAGTTGTGAGAACATACTATTAAATTAAATTTTATTTGTGTGTTTCAGGGAAGTTGTGAGAACATAAAGGATATTCAAAAGTCACAAAAGCTGGGTTCTTGTATCAATGTCATTTCTTCCTAAATTAATCTATAAAGTAATTGACCTCAATAAAATAGTAGCAGAATTTTTTGTAGGGAGATTTGACTGGTTTTGTGGTTTTCCAATGTTCTTATGGAGAGACTATGATGTGAGAGTTGATAGGAAAATCATGGTGGAAAGAGGACAAAGAGTAGGACCCAGTCTTACTCAGATGTTAAAATACGCCATAAAGCAAAGGGAATTAAGATAAATTAGTACCAACACAGGAAAAGGCAGGCAAATCAGTAGAATAGAATTGAGACCAGATATAAAGGTAAATATTTATGGGAATTTGGTATACAATAACGATGGCAGTCAGAACAATGAGAAGAGGAGGGATTGTTCTTTAATTAATGTTGGGTCAACTGGCTAACTATTGGGGAAAAAATAACAAAGTTGAATACATAGCCGCTACTTATGCCAAAATAAATTCCAAATGAATCAAAGATTCCAGTGTAAAAACAAACCATGAAAGTACCAGACAAGTTTTTAAAAATAACTCTGGACTGCATAAGGCCTTTCTAAGCAAGACACGAAACTCAAAAGCCATAAAAGACAGATGTTAATGTGAGTATATAATAACTGAACATTTCTTTAAATGCCAAAAAAGAAAAATTTCATCAGCAAAGTCATACTTTCATCAGCAAAGTCATTCATTTATTCATCACATATTTACCTACTAGGAGCACCTACTAGGAGCCCATCACTATTCTGTGTGCTGAGGACACAGCAGTGAATAAAATGAGTTCTTCACCCAAGGAGGTTCCATTCTACTAGGCAGACACAAATGACAAAAACTGAATGAGCAAATACATCCCATTTCAGGTAGTGAGCAAATAAGGCAGAGGAAACTAAAAGCGAGAGGGGAAGGAGTTGCTAAAATAGGAAGTTTTCAGAAAAAGAAACAAGTGAGAGAAGTATATGAAAAGATGCATACAATTAAAATATATTCAATTGCTTGTAGTACCAAGAAAAACAAGCAATCTAAAAGTACATCATTAGGGGAATGGTTTAGTAAATTACAAATGGAATAAATACAGTGGGATACTACGTAGCCCATTTAGAAGAAGAAAGTGCGTTTAAACATAGCACTATGGCAGGAGTTCAAATTAAGAGCCAAACAAAATGAGCAAGATCCATTTGTAAGATGATCCTTCTTTTATTAAAATAAAAATAGATACACATGCATGTGTATGCAAAGAACATTTCCGGGCTAATAGCTCAGGCTTTTAACCTAGAGAATAAGTCAGCTCTATGGAAACTCACTTTCCATGGTATACTCTTGACCTTAAAAAAAAAAAGTCTAAGTTACACTTATGTTTTATCTCTAGTCTATCAGTAAAAGATACAGAGATTCCAGTCCTGGCACAAGTTTAAAACTGAGAAAGTCACTTCACCTTTCTGCTTCTCGCTTTCCCCAACTGCAAAAAAGAGGAATTTATGTGAAATTTCTCTAAAATTCCTTTAAACTCTGAGATTTCAAGCCTGAAATATTGGTGTTCTTTGTATATCATTTTCTCTAAGATAAAAAAAACCCATGAAAGCAGCTAGAATAAAAACAAAACTAAAATTGATTCAGTGCTAGCAGCAAATTTTGTTTGATTTCAATCTTTAGACCAAGTTCCACAAAGCAAATGAGAGCCTTATATTTTGGTTAAATTACTGACAATAAGTCACTGAGAATAGTAGCTGGATGCTGAAATTCTTTAAGTATAAAGCTCTTTATATTACCAAAGGGTAACTTATTCGAGTTCTTTCCATTCCTATACCCCATTTCCCAAGAAGAAATGTTTTAGGCTTGTGGCAATCAGAGCCAGGCTTCGCTGGGAGGCATTCGACATGAGCTCAGAATAAGGAAAGCCTCAAGTACATCCGTGTTTGTTCTTTCTTGTTTGCGTTTTCAATTGACACCATCATATCTGGCTCGCCCTTCTAGTGACTTTCTGACCATGAAATCACACTGGGTTGAATTTTTATTAATCATATCATCTTGAAGTGGTAGGGTCAGAGCTATTTATTGTACAATGATTCCAGTTATTTTGGCTGAGTTGTAAAAACTCCTTTTAAGAATTTACCTCAGCAATAGTCATAGCTTGGAGGTGCTTGGATAACAAGCAAGAGAAGATTGCCCCTTTTCACATCCCTCTGGAAGTTGGGGTGGGGGCCGCTGAAGGGCCTTTGGTGGTTAAAAGGCCACCATTTCTGGAGTACTAAAGCTTTGCAAGATCTCTGGCATCCGCCTGAGGCCTTTACATCAGCTCTTCTTCTCTGGGGAGCCCACAGGTAGACTTTGAGGGGGTCTGTAAATCTTGGCAGGACTGGGTGCAGGACTGTAGATGCAGGCAAGAACAACTTTCTGGAATTAAATCCAAGCAGCAACAACCACAGAGATGTCATGTTAGGTTCAAAAAGGGATATTTGACCCCCAACAAAGATTAGGGACTCACCTGCTATCAGTGTTGCTGAGGACTGCTTGTCATCTCCAGCATCGACCACAGTGCCATGCTGGTGCCCTTTCAGGCACCCGAGGAAGGGAGTGGGGCCTTGACCCTGCATCAAGGTGATACGAGTGGAAGGGGCCTGAGCTTATATCCTACTTCTCACCAACTTGCCTTGGTACCTTGGGAAGCCTTATCTGCTCACACGGAGCCTCGGTTTTCTCATCTTAAAAATGGGTCTCATGGGGTGCCTGGGTGGCTCAGTGGGTTGAGCCTCTGCCTTCAACTTAGGTCATGATCTCCAGGTCCTGAGATCAAGCCCCACATTAGGCTCTCTGCTCAGCAGGGAGCCTGCTTCCCCCTCTCTGCCTGCCTCTCTGCCTGCTTGTGATCTCTCTCTCTCTGTCAAATAAATAAATAAAATATTTTAAAAAAAAGATCCTTATTATACCTCAGTCCTCTGGTTGAAGGTGCTAAAATAGTGTGCTACTAACAACCTTGGTTTTAGAGAAGCAGGCCAGCAGCCTAGGCACCTCCGTGTGAGAAATGCAGAATCTCAGGTTCCACTCAGACCTCTTGAGTCAGAATCTGAATTTCAACAAGATCCCTACATAGTCTAGATTAACTAGTATTTAAATTATTGATTAAAATAAAGCTTTTGACATGTGTCTGGATTTGAAGATGGATTAACTTTCAAGTTCTGGTTTTCATTTTTGCCATTGTCCCAGTTTTCTGACTGGTTAACCAGCATTGACCACAGTCAAAGAGGATTTTTATTTCCAAAAGGCACCATTTAGAGAATGATTGACTTACAGGTTGCAAAAATGCACTGGTAAATACAACCTATTCTAAACAAACCCTCTGAACAAACCTGCCATGGGGGGCAAATGACATTCACCTCGCAGTATGTTAGAGAGTTGTCCTAAAGTGGGAGGGACTGAGAAACAGATCTTGGGAAGCCCTGCAGATCCTAGATTCCTGGGACAGATGTCCTCAGAGTTCTGTCTTCAAGCCAAGTGTCACATGCAAACAAATAAATTATGAGAAACACCACCATTCCCCTCACCCCAGAAAGCAGCAATGCCAGTCACAAAACTCAAGTTTAGGAGTTTTCAGAATAAGACTCCTGTCTACATTATAATCGTTGAGATTATAGAAGCTCCCCCAGATCGCCAAGCTGCCCCTGGAATGGGGCTCTGTGTGTGTGTGTCTTGTGCACATCCTTTCTCCCTCCCGTTGAATTCACTGAGCCTCACTTTCCAGTCGACCTCACCCCCGCTGGCCCTACTCTCTGATAGGGCTGGAGAAGAATCCCAGAGTGGAGAAAATGATGTTTCTGTACCATTAAATCTCTGCTCCCCACCTTGCTGTCTTTTTTTGCTCTCACTTCTCAGTGCTTCAGCACACATTTCCTAAGAACAAGGCCAGTCTCCTACATAATCACAACATAGTTATTAAACCTAGGAAATCCAACAATGATATGATCCTATCAATCAACATTCCATATTCAAATTTTGCCAATTGTCCAATAATATTCCTTTTTTTTAAAGATTTTATTTATTTATGTGACAAAGGGATCACAAGTAGGCAGAGAAGCAGGCAGAGAGAGAGGGGGAAGCAGGCTCCCTGCTGAACAGAGAGCCCGATGCGGGGCTCCATCCCAGGACACTGAGACCATGACCTGAGCCGAAGGCAGAGACTTTAACCCACTGAGCCACCCAGGCACCCCTGTCCAATAATATTCTTGATAGCAATTTTTTCCCAATTAGGATCCATTCCACAGTATCATGCTGCATGCAGTTGTCTCTATTCTGGAGCAGTCCTTCGCCTTTATGTTTCTTGACCTTGGCACTTTTGGAGGGTACAGATCCATTCATTTTGTGGAATGTCTCTCAGCTTGGATTTCTGATGTTTCCTCAATATTGGATTCAGGTAGTATATTTTTGGAAGGAAAGAATATCACAATAGTGATCTTGTGTCCTTCTCAGTGCATTGTATCAGGAAACATGATGTCAGTTTATTCCGCTATTGGTAATGATAGTTTTGATCACTTGGGTAAAGTGCAAATACCTTGAAACACTACAAATTACTGTTTTCCTCCTCAAATGTTCACCCACAAATGTTAGCTCCAGTGATGGTTTTCCAACTCCATCATTCCTTCTGTATTTATTAGTTGGCATTCTACTCTGAAGAGCTTTTTACTTTTCTCCTGTTTATTCATCCATGGATTTATTTATAACAGAATGGACTTACAGAGAAATCCCTGACCCTTAGATCTTGAGCCTTCTGTGATCTTCACCCACCAAGAATCACTGAGAACCACCCAGAGCTTCCATGGAGTGGGCTTGGAACTGCCCACTGGGGTGCCCGTGGGGACATGGGAGGGTGGATGAGCGTGGAAATCTTCACAGCCATAGCGATGAGTAGTCTTATTCCCAAACCAAAGCCTTTATCTAACCTAGAAATTGGCTTCCTTCACTTTTACTCACAGGTTGACACTGTCTTCCTGTCTTCAAGATCAGACAACCAGACAGGTCACATCGTTATGGGCCAAACATCAGTTCCCAATCAGTAGTACAAGTCTTAGCCTAAAGGCTGGACGATGTTCTAAAGTGTTGAAGTTTATCTTCCCATTATAAACCAGAAAACACAACGGATAAATCCTAGTAGCTTTTTATGCTTCACATGTTTTTCCAAAGTAAACGTGTTTCTATCCAATTTGTGATAGCATCTGAAGTTCCTTTAAAACTCTCTCCTTAGAAACTTTGAGAGCAGCATAGAAGACAGCCATCTCGTAGGCTGTGTACCCGTCCATGTTACTGAGAAATTGTCTAAAAAATTTTAGCAAGGTTTAGCAAGGGATTGTGGTAGCTTCATTGCCAAAGTCTCAGTATTTGTAATTTGCTACACAGACTTGCTTTATTAGATTGTGCTTTATTTAATTTAAGAATTTTTTAGGGGCGCCTGGGTGGCGCAGTTGGTTGAGCGACTGCCTTCGGCTCAGGTCATGGTCCCGGAGTCCCGGGATCGAGTCCCACATCGGGCTCCCATCTCCATGGGGAGTCCGCTTCTCACTCTGACCTTCTCCCTTCTCATGCTCTCTCTCACTCTCTCTCTTTCCTAATAAATAAATAAATAAATAAATAAATCTTAAAAAAAAAAAGAATTTTTTAAAAATGAACTTCTTAATTAAGTGGCTTGCTAGTAGCAAGGTTGTATAGGGATTTCCTGTTTCTTTTTTACAATATGGAATTACCTGTCAAATATATAAAGTCAGAAATAAATGACTAAACAGATTACCCTGTCCTCTTCCCCTCTGCGTCTGCCAGTGCCATAGTGAGCCTTTCGTGATAGACTGTACTGACAGGCATGGTTCAGGAAAGTGACAAAGTAACCAGAAACCACATGAAAAATAGAGATGCTTCAGCACAGGCGCTGGTGTGCCAGTTAAGATAATTGTGACTACCCTAGGGTCCTAGCTTGAATACAGTAGCTTCATTTCTTTATACTGCCTTCATTTCCTTTTCAAAGCCCTATAGAGATTACTCTCTTGCTCACTTTTGCCTGTGGCCGGCTGGACAAAAGGACTAGGGATTTATGCCGGGGGAATTCACGAGCGTGTGTGATGTTCATGTTAACTGTGCAGGCTTTCAGCTAGGCTATCTAGACCTTTAATGTTATTTATAAACTACAGATTTAAATTAGTCCTTACAGCCCATGTGAAAAACATATGCATATAAGAAAAAGAGTTTTCTTTAAAATGTGGTCTTCCTTCATGCAAACATGTCCAGAGGCTAAGAAGCTATGTTTCACTTCTACTTCGTGAAAGATTCAGTGATCTATCCAGTCTTCCTTTTCTCCGTGTTAAGCTAGAAATTTAACTCCTGAAGTTGTCATTAAAGAGAAAATGGACAAAATTCCCAGATATTTATGAATCAATGCATGAATAAACTAGAATTGATAAAGAAAATGCATCATTACTTTTTTTTTTTACAATGGCTTTTATTTACCTAGTTGTAAAAGCAATCCATGCCTATGGTGGAAACTTCGAGCAACAAAAAAAGAATAAAGACATCTAATATTCATCCTTGATTTCATTAGCCACTGTTTGTAGTTCCTTATAACATTTTGGAGTATTTCTATGAATCTTTCTCTATACATATATAATATTTACCCTTATGCTTAAAAATGGTTGAATTCATATTTTGTGTGTACAGATTTTTTAACTCCTTTTATATTTAACATGTTATTGTGAGTATCTCTCATGTTGTGATTTGTAAGTAGTAGACTTAATGGCTGCACAAGCACTTTTAAAGTATCCCCCCAGTTTGGAACTTGCAGGCTGCATCCAATTTCATAGTACTAAGACAAATACTTCTGTAGACATCGGTGCCCAAAAATCATAGTCTGTATTCTTTGTTATTTCCCTGGAAGGCATCCATGCTTTCTTAGAGCTAAAGTAGAAACAAAGCTTAGGATCCATTTCCTAGAAAAGAAGTGATCCATTTCAACCCCGTTAAATTCCTTGTCATTCGTGACTCTTTTTTGCGAAAGGAATGACCAGTCAAATTCACATCCCTCTTTGGTCCACAACCTTGTCCTCAAAAGGACAGCATTACCAATTTTCCACACCCTTTCTTTGGGTGTGGAAAATAAGCCAAGATGGCACTTGCCCAATGGTGATCCAAGAACCTTTTGTAGAAAAAGTTCTATTCAAGGGAACAGAATTTTAAAATACAAGTTTTATTAAGGTGAAATTTGTTCCTGCATCAGAAAGATCAAGTTTATTCTGACATGCCCAGACAAGTTCTTTCCAACATGCTTGCTAGCTCTTCTTTAGACACAGTTTCAATGACCTGAGAAAGACTTCACACCCTGAAGAGAGAGATAAAGGAAACTCAAGACCATGAACTCCTTTATCACAGCGATGCACACAGATGCTCACACCATTCTTCACTGTCAATTGCAGAACTCTGTTCCTCTTTCAAAAAGTGTCTTTGTGTTTCTCAGAATGAGCCGGCTCTGTCTCTCCCAGCTGTCGGAAATGCAAAAGAACTTCAGGGAAAGCAAGAGTATATGTGGTCCCCTGTAAGGTTAGAGGTGAGCTCCTGTCCCTTTATCCCAGTTGCCATCTCCTCTCATGTGCACTGATGCCGCAGACATTGTTGCCGTGGTGGGACAGGAAGTGTCTCTTACAGGTATTGAACTTCCTATTCCAAGTGAAGTGCAACCCAGCCCCTTTGGAGAACCTTTTTTCTCCTGGCTTTGCTCTGACTGATTTACAATGTGACTTTGAAAGCATTAAGGACTTGTTCTGAAAAAGATTATTAACAACTTATTAAGATACATACACTATAATATGGTTAACATAAATTAGAAAAGAAAAAGAACAAGAAGGCAAACAAGGATAGACACTGAAAATGAGCCAGAGGTTAGGTTAATATGCAAAATATATACCATGATTCATTTAATAGTGTTCTATCGAATGCCTAATATTTGCCAGGAACTCTGGACATGTTTCTCAAACTTAGTTGAGAATGGTCCATGACTCCATCTAGTAGTAAATGGTCACATTTTTAATGAAATGGAATGTGAAGGTTAGAACAGAGTAGACTAGAAGAAATCACAGGGCATTCACAAAGTAAGGGCATTATTTACTAGAAATGTATGTTTCGAGTTTATGTGTGTGTTTGTGTATTGGGTCATGATATAAAATGTATTTATCTTGGTCATAGTAAAAAAAAGTGTGAAAAACACTGTTCTACAAGTATGCACATATCTAGGGCTGATTTTTCTAGTGGCCAAGGAGAAGAGGGAAGAAATTGGTTACACAATTTTTGCTGCTCATTTCCTGCAAGAAGAACAATTTTCCCTGTTCTTCGTAAAGAGAAAAAGTGAATAACATACTCTACAACTCCTTTACACAAAACCCTGGTAACCTTAAGTTGTTTCTTTCAGCTTCCCTCCCCCCTCATATACGTGACAGCATTATTGCTTTACACTCTGCAAGATGTCTGAAATTTCCCCTGATGTATGCTTTAGGTCCTATCATAGTTCCTTACTATGTCTGTCTGTGTTCTTATTAATACAAAGTAGGAAACACACATGTGATGTCTCTTAAAGTTTTCATAAATAAGCTTATGCTTTGAAGAAGAACATGCCTTTACATTTCATTAAAACATACATTAAAACACATACATACATTCTATTAAAAATGGTAGTCACTTCCTAAGATGGTTTCATGGACCATTAATGTATTGCAATAAAGTATGCAAAGCATTAACATACAGCTTGGTAAGTTTTCACAAAACACATACAGCCATGTAACCACTAGTCAGATCATGAAATGGAACACTGACAGGAAGGACACACTTTCCTCATGAATGGGGATTCATGCTCTCCCCAAAAGACAGAATTCTTTTGAATTCTTAAACCAGAGATTAATTTTGCTTTGTTTTGAACTTTATATAAAAGGGTAGAATGCATTTCTGAGTCTGACTCATTTTGTTTAGTATTATGTTTGTGTGATATTCCATCACTGGTGATTTACTTTCCATTGTATACATATTGCAACTTTTTCTCCATTCAACTATGATGAATGTTTTAATTGTTTCCAGCTTTTGGCTATTACGAAAATGGCGACTCTGGACATTTTTGTATGGGTTATTACTGAATATGTGTACACACTTTCATTGGCTTTGAGGATGGAATTTCTGCTTCATAACCATATATTCATTTTCAAGAGATACTGTAGAAAGGTCAAAGTGATTATATTCTCACCAGCAGTGTATAAGACTTCCCATTTCTCCCTATCTTCTCCAATACTGGGTGTTGGCAGTATTTTTTATTTTAGCAATCTGGTGAAGTGTATAGAGACTTGCTCGTGTTTTTAATTTGCATTTCCTTGATAAAGGAGGAGGTTGAGCACTTTTTTACATGCCTGTTTACATTTGAATATCCTCTCATGTGAGGATACCAAGTCTTTGGCTATATTTTATTGGATTACCCTTTTTCTTAGGGATTTATAGGAGCTTTACATATATTCTGAATATGAGTCCTTTGTCAGCCGTATATATTGCAAATATTGTTTTATACTTCTCACTCTTATAATGGTGAGCAGAAATTTCTAACTTTAATAACTTATTTTTCCTTTATTGTTCTTCATTTCTGTTTTTATTTTGTTTCTTTTTTCTCCAACTCTTTTTCCCCTTATTGTTAGTGCTTTTTGTGTCGTGTTTAAGAAAACTTTGTTACTTAAAAATCATTACTATGTTTCCCTATGTTACATTGAGACCAACAATCTACCTGGAGTTGATTTTTCTATGTCCTGTGAAGTCAACGATACTACCACTACCTATTCAAAGCCATCCCTGTCTTGTTGCGATGCAGTATCATCTTTAATGATCAATGATAATATATGGTTGGGTCTGTTTCTAGACTCTCTTTTGAGTTCTTTTGATCTATTTGTTTGTCCTTGTGTCGATGGCATACTATATTGATTAATGTAGATTCATGTTCTTTTCCAATGTTGCCTCCCTAACTCATTGCTTTTCCATGTAAATTTTAGAATTAGTTTGCTAACTACCACTAAAAGATGCTTATATGATTTTGGTAAGGATTATATTGAACTAATTTGGGGAGAATCATTATCTTTTTTTTAATTAATTTTATTTTTTCAGTGTTCCAAGATTCATTGTTCATGCACCACACCCAGTGCTCCATGCAGTACGTGCCCTCCTCAATACCCACCACCAGGCTCGCCCACCTCCCCACCCTCTCCCCTCCAAAACCCTTAGATTGTTTCTCAGAGTCCACAGTCTCTCATGGTTCGTCTCCCCCTCCAATTTCTCCCAATTCACCCCTCCTTTCCTTCTCCCAATGTCCTCCATGTTCTTATGCTCCACACAAAAGTGAAACCGTATGATAACTGACTCTCTCTGGTTGACTTATTTCACTCAGCATAATCTCTTCCAGTCCCGTCCATGTTGATACAGAAGTTGGGTGTTCATCCTTTCTGATGGAGGCATAATATTCCATTGAGAATCATTATCTTGACAACATTGATTCTTCCAATCTGTAATTGTGTAGTCCCACCTTCTTTTTTATTTTCTTTTTTTTAATTTTTTTCTCCCCAAATATGTTTAATTTTTCAGTGTTACAAGATTGATTGTTCATGCACCACACCCAGTGCTCCATGCAATATGTGCCCTTCTCAATTTTCAGTAAGTTTGTGTAGTTTTCTGTGTAGAGGTCTCTCATATCTTTATATGAGATTTAATTTTTAGATATTTTATATTTTTTAGCTTAATATAAATGTTATAATTTACTGAATTTTACTTTCTAACTGTTTGTTGTTGCTATATAGCAATCTAATTGAATTTTGTATGTTGATCCTATATCCAACATCCTTGCTAAATTCACTTATTAGTTTTAATAGTTTCATTGTAGATGTTTTGGGTTTTTCTCATATAAATTATAATGTCAGATTATAATTCTAATTATACTTGTGGTTCTATCTCTTCTTTCTGTTCAGTTTTTTTTTCCCCTTATTGCAGTAGCTAGGACCTATAGCATGTTTAATAGAAATAGTTATAGAGGGTATCTTTGAATGTTTCCTAGTCTAAGAGCAAACTTGCTATATTTTTCATTAAGTAAGATGTTGTTATAGGTTTTGTCAGATTGAGTTAGTTTCCTTCCACTCCTAGTTTGCTGAGTTTTTATCATGAATAGATATGAATGATAGCAAATGCTTTTTTCCATATCCACTAAGATAATCATATCCTTTTTTTTGCTTTTTTCCACTTTTCTATTAATAGGTTGCTTTACATTGATTGATTTCCAATACTAAACCAACATTCTATTTCTAGAATAAATTCCTCTTGCTCATAATGTGGTATCACTTAAAAAACAACTCAGGATTCATTTTGCTAATATTTTGTTTAGTATCTTTACCCTAAATTCATATGGGGTATTAGTTTATAAAGTTAATTTTTATAATGTTCTTGCTGAGTTATGGGATCAAGACTACATTGAACTCATAAAATGAGTTTCATATAATGAATTGAGATATGATCCCTTGTTTTCTATATTATGGATGAACTATGTAAGACTGGTGTGGTGTTCCTTAAGTGTATGGTAAAATTCACTAATAAAGCAGTTCAGGACTGGAGAATATTTTGTGAGAAAATTTTTAAGTACTAAAAAGTCAATTTTTTGAAAGATATAGGACTATTCGCATTTGTATTATTGTTTTCCTGTTTAAGCAAATTTTTTTGGTGATTTATTCATTTCATCAATATTTTCAAATATTGCCATAAGAAGTTATTGTATCCTTTTATCTTTTTAGTGTCTCTAAAATTTATAGTTATTCCCTTTTTATTCTGTATTTGTAATTTTTTGCCTCTTCTTTTCTCTTGATTAACCTGCCTACAGGCTTATGGATTTTGTTAGTATTTTTTGAGAAGAAATTTTTGGCTTGGGTTATCTTCTCTATTACATCTCTGTTATTAGTTTCTAATTATTATTTTTCCTTCCACTTTGTTTAATTTGGTATTGTCTTTATGACTTAATGAGATAGATGATTAAGTCATTAATTTTCCTTTTTTTCTAATAGAAGCATTTAAGTATATGCATTTCCCTCCAAGGACACTTTGAGCTGCAGCTTACACATTTTTTTAAGGATCTTATTTATCTATTTATTAGAGAAAGAGAGCAGTGGGGAGGGGCAGAGGGGGTGGAAGGGAATAAACGCACTCCCTGATGAGTGCAGAGTCTGATAGGAGGCTCGATCCCAGGACCCCAAGATCATGACCTGAGCAGAAACCAAGAGTTGGTCGCTTAACCAGCTGAGCCACCCAGGTATCCTAAGCAGCTTACACATTTTGATATGTCATGTTTTCTTCATATTTTGGTTCATAATATTGTTTAATTTTCTTTGTGCTTTACCTTAACCCATGAGGTAATTAGAAGTATACAGCTTAATTTCAAACATTTGTGATGGTCTTAGTTGTTGTTGGTTTTTTTTTTTTTTAATCAATTTCTAGCTCAATTCCTCTGTGGTTGGATAACATGTTCCATGTTACTTTTGATCTTTGAAATTTTTTCAGATTTTTTGTTGCCCAGAACATGGTAAATTTTGGCAAATGTTTAATGTGCATTCTGTGTATTCTATAGTTGTTAGCCACAATGTTCTAAATAAAGTCAAATTTAGTAATCACATTATCCAGATCTATACCCTAACTCATCTTAAAAAGAGATTCTCCCAGTTTCTGAGAGAGGTACATTGAAATCTTCCACTCTGATTATAGATTTGCATACTCTCTCTCTCTCTCTCTTTTTTTTTTTTTTAGTTTTAGCAATGTTGCCTTTATATATTTTGAGACTTTGTTATCAGGTGTCTTCAGATTTTAAATTGTTGTCTTTCTATGGATTGATTTTTTATCATTATGCAATATCCCTTAGTATCTCTAACAATATCTCTTATCATTAAATTTATGTATCTTACATGAATACAATTTATAGGCATTTCTCCAATCCTGTTTCTCTCTCAAATGTTGTGTCCTTATACGAAAATGTGTCTCATTTGAGAAACATTTAACTAGGACTTTTTTTTTTAATTTAGTACATGTGTATTACTTGAAATGTTTAGTCTATTTGTATTTCATAGTAAGTACTGATATATTGGGGTTATAACCTATGATATTATTATTTGATTTTTTATTTGCCCCCAGATGTTTGGTGTTTCTTTTCCTCTCCTTTGTTTCCTTTTTTTTTTAATTAATGAAGTACTTTGTCTCAATTGGCTTTTTAGTCATATATTCTTTTGCTTTTTTATTCTTTAGTGCTTATACTAGAATTTACAAACTGTATCATTAATTTGTTAGTGTATAATATAAACTGTGACTGACTACTTTCCAGAAAATGTAAGGGACTTAGACCATTTCAATTCCATTTACCCCTCCCACTTTTTGTGTTATTATTGCTTATAGTTCAATTTTACATACATTTTTAAACTATGAGAAATTACAATTATGTTTTAAAGAGTTAATATTCATTTAGATTTGCTCCATATTTACTATTTTATTGCTCATCGTTCCTTCCTGTATTTTCAAGCTCTCATCTGGATTTTTTTTTCCTTCTACCTAATTTTTTTTTTTTTTTTTTTTAGTGTTAGTCTGCTGGTGGAAAATTCCTAGGATTGCTTATCTGAAAAACTCTTCCTTTTGTCTTCATTTTTAGACAATTTTATTGAAGTCCGATTGATATAAAATAAACTGAGTATATATAAAATAGAATTTGGTAGATTTTGACATATGTATACACTGTTAAAACATCACTACAGTCAATATATTTGAATATGTTTGAACATATTGAACATATCTATTACCTCCAAAAGTTTCCTCATGCCCCATTTTGATCCTGCAAATGCAAAGCATAACTTTGAGGATATTTGGAGCAAACTCATCTTTTCCTGGACCTCTGCATTGGGTTCAGCATGGAACTTAAAAAAAAAAAAATATCTTCCAACTTCCTGGGCCAGTATAATAATAATAATAACAGCTAACCCATATCATGTTTCTATGTGCCAGGCACAGTTCTACGCACTTCACGTATTTTAGTATTCGATTTATTGAATTTACTCTTCATCACAACTTTATGCATTGGGTATTATTATCAGGACCATTTTACCACTGAGGAAGTGAGGTAGATACTAGAGAGTGTCTCAGGGCATGATCAAATATGTGCATCCTTTGGTCTGGTGAAAATCTTCTACCTAGAGATCCACCAGTGTCTCAGTACTGAGCACAGATGTATTATGTTTAATCTTTTATTTTTGTTTTGGAAATTTTGGAAAATATACATAGATATACAGAGTACACACAAAAAAAGTCAAGGTTTTAATGCACTCACTAATGTTTTACTAGTTGAATTGGTAAAGGTGTGGAGGAGAGTACACAGGAAGCAGATGAATATCAAGGTGAATGAATGTCAAAGAAGTCACATGTAAGAAAGCATATTCCAATACCAGAGTACAAGCAAGAAAGCTTCCAAAGGATCTCTGATATGATGATTTTATGTAACTGTTTATTTTTTTCCTTTTAGAAAGAGACAATGAATTTTAATTATTTTTAATAAATAGCTTTCTTTTGATAGATACCACCAGATTTAAAGATATATAGCCTTTTACTCTCTCTCTCTCATTATTACTGTTAATTCTGTTGCTCCAATTACAATTGTGTTCACTCAATCAAAAGAATCATTACAAAGTTCATTCTGGTATAGAATCTGGACTGACAGCCTCAATGCACAGCTTCTGCTTTTGCTCCTTCATGGGTAGCGATTTCCCTGCCATGCTTTGTTTGGAGATCCTCCGGGGGTGGTTCTCTGGAGTGATGAATGCTATCTTTGTTTAAGGGGGCAGGAGGGAGAATAATCTAATTCTACCAAAGAGAGACAACAGTAAACCGATCCTGTGTTTCCATTGCTTTTGGAAAAAGAACAGTAAATGACAGCAAAATTGAATAGCTTGATACTTGCACAGTATAAATTACCCAGCGGAAGAGATGTGTCGAGAAGGAGAGGGAGGATTTGATCTCTGCCTTTCAGTTTGCAGTCATTGTCAACCATGAAGTACAGAAGTTGGCCCAGCAAACCTTGGCTTCATCCAGGATGCCAGGGGGAGAGCCGAGAGATTTTTTTCCCCTGCAGTTCCTCAGGATTGGTCTTTTGTGAATATGTTTACATCGGTGAATAAAGTTAGAATACTTTAGTCATTTTGCTACAGTAATGGTTTTCAAACTGTGGGCTGTGCCCTATTAGAATAGGTAATGAAATCCATTTAGCAGGTCATTACTAACTTTTCTTTAATGAAATAGTATATACAATAGAATAGAAGAAGATAGAGTTGAATGGAATAAAAACTGTGCAAGTGCAACAGACAAGTAAGAATATTATTTTGTAGGACTTTTGTTTTAGTTAGACATATGCACACACATCTATATATAGGTACTTGTGTTGCAGATTAAAACATACTTTTTATTGTGGTCATGGTCAAATAGTAACTGAGAGGAATTTTTTACATTTGGAAATGGGTTTTTTTTTTCCCCTAGGAATATTTTTGTATGTAGACAATTTTCCAAAAGTTGCTTGGAATTAAACAGATCAGACTTTGGGGTTTAGGGTTGAGGTGAGCAGAGAAAGTTGTCATATTGACATGGACAGTAATTATCTTCTTGCTGATCAAAACTCCAAGTAGAAAAAGGGCAGACAGTTTCTCCTTTGCTGTCCTGCCTGCTATTCCCGTGCCATGTAGTCAATAAACTTCTACCTCCTTTAAAAAACAAAACAAAACAAAAAACAACAACAAAAACTCCAAGTAGAAAAAAAATTGGCTTATCTGAATCTGTCTTTATTATGGCCCTATATAGAAAGTAACTTTGATAATGACACCTCTTTTCAAATGTCAGCTAGAAAACACCCCAAGGGGAGAAAATCACCACAGGGTCATTCAAATACCAAACCCAAGGTTACCAGACTAACAAGAGGATAGCTCATGGTAATACTATACACCTACTTGCCTGTGATTGGGGTTAAGAATTTACCAGTGAAGTTACTGGTAGTTGATAGTAATAATGTGCTAATTTCAAATTTTTATGATGATAATTTCATAATAAAATGTTATCATGGATCCAAGTTTTTTTCCCCCTAATTCAGCTTTATTTAAATCTGTGTTAATTACTTTGAGTTAACATTAAGTAGATTCATGAATTTGGGTAAGATCTAGCTAGTGGCACAACTGTATATAAGTAAGTTTCCCAAATGTGGGAAATATACATATAAATATGTGTACACAGATCATATCAGTACATAATATGTTTGGCCAAATATATCCATTCATTAGTACTTTATCCTCATGAAACTAAAGAACAGTCAATACAATAAATAAAAATAGTTGCTCTAGAACAAGGCAGTGGTTGCCCGGGGTGCTATTTGAGAAAGGTTTGGAGATGGTGTTTAGACTCAGCAATAAATAAATGTTGCATTTGATTAGTGGAATCTGTGCTGAACGTGGGTGGTATCTTGGGTGCATGGATTGCTTTTCTCTGTTTTATAGGGGGAGGGAAATGAAGAGCAGACAGATCTAACCCAGAGTTAAACCTTTTAGCATCTCTCCTTCTCATTTTATTTCTGTTCACATTCGTCTAGATTATTTGTCTAGATAGTACCTTATAAATGTTTTCTGTTTCCTCCTCCCATTACCACTGCCACTCTTACATTTTTGATCTTCATTAAAAGAAGTATTTATAGGAGCTTTCTAGATCGTGTCCCTGCTGCTGGTGCTTATGATTTTTGATAGGATCAGGGGTCGTGGGCTCTCCTGATAGCCATGTGAAAGCTGGGTACCATCTCTCAGAACACCGAATGCTTACACAAACTCCTGCCGGTTTTTTCAGAAGGGTTGTGAATTCTCTGAGGTCTGTACTTAATTAAAAACCCCTAGTCTAGTTGTCACCCTCCAATCTATGTCCCTCCAATCACTATCAGAGTAACATTCCTAATGCACAATTTGGATCGTGTTACTCTCTACTCAGAACCATCTTATTTCCTGCCATCTTCAGAACAGAAGTCTGGTCTGATTGGAATCCAGACTCCTTCACACTCTCACTTTTGTAGCCCCATTGCCCCCTCTGTCCCCCTGCCTCCTCCTCTCAAATACTCAACCTTCCAAGCCGAACCAGATACCTACTATTTCCCACAATATGGGAAAATTCCTGCACTTTGCTTCCACAGTTGCTGCTACCTGAACATCCTCTCCCTCACTTTTTATCATTAAGGCCCTTTCTAACCTTTAAGCCCAGTCTTTCTGATTCTCAGTATTCTGCGGATGGAGCCCTCAGCACTAACACCTTGTATAATGTCTTGCACATTATATAATGTCTTATATGCAACATTATATAATGTCTTGTGGTGATGTATTTCCCCTTTGCCCTCAGATCCTTCCCTTGCATTACTGAGAGCCTTACCCCTGAGGGTTGTGCTAGCCTGGTCCCTGAGCCCAGTTGGCCTCCATTTGGGTTCAAGCCCTGGAAAGCCCAAGAGGGAGAATGGAAGACTGAAGGAAGAGAGAAGCCAGGGTATTTCTTCCCCACACTCCCTGCTTCACACAATATCTTAAATGAAGGCTATGTCTCTCCTCTAGGGCTTCAGCTCCAACTAGAGAGACTCTTTGAGCTTCTGCTGGGCGACCTTGGCCCCAGGACCCCAGTATTGATACTCTTTTTTTGCCTTGTAGCTCAAGAGTTTCCTGCAATTATTCAGATCCTGGACACCTCATTCTCCCATTGGCCTTTATATCTTTCCTTTCACCTGCATGATGAATTTCCTATATTGTAGTCCTTCTGTTTAAATGCTTAGCTGAACTTATATTTTCCCGGTTGAACCTTGAGTGACACAGCTCACTTGGTGGATATTTGCTGAATTTTATTACCTCATTTTAAACCATCTTCTAGGTGGGCATCTTTTTTTTTTTTTTAAAGTGAACCAGACGTATGTCCTGTATCAGTTATCTAGTACACAGTAGCATTGAATAGAGTTATTTGGGGTAATAACAAATTACCTCAAAACTCAATAGTTAGACACAATTGGTGTTGATAAGTTCAGGAGCCTCGGGGTTGGCTGAGTGGCTCTTCACCTTCCAGCTGGGCCCACTCCTCCATATGTATTAGCTATAGGTCGGCTGGGTTTCTCTGCTCATCTTGCCTTGGCTCTTGGACTTACGCGGCCTGACTAGTCTAGGCTGATCCAGGACAGCCTTGGCAGAGACAGCTGATGTGAGTCAACTTCATTCCATGTTTCTCAACCATGACAGGCTAGTTGAGGCATCTCCTCATGGCAATCACAGAGGAGCAAAAGAAAACACATGAGCATAACAAGAACCTTTTCAGACTTCTACAAGCAGCATACCTGCTAACATTCCACTGGCCAAAGCTAGTCACATGACTAAAACCAGACTCAAAGAGGACAGTGAACTAGATTCAGCCTCTTATCCTGCAAAGTTACATGACCAAATGGTAGGTACAAGGAGGGGTGAAGAATGTACACCATAGTGCAGTATAGTCTGTCTCAGACTTCAGAACTGAGACGAAAGAGATAGATAAATAGACAGACAGATGTCATTATTTTTTTTTTGCCATATTAACCCTTTTAAAACAACTTTGCAATAAAATACATATGGTGTATTTGCTCGTTTGTTGGGTACATTTGTACATAGTTACTGACTAAAAAAGAAATTGACCACGTAAAGAGCCATTTATAAATAACATATTAATAAACCAAGTTAAAGGAACTTTATTTATCCTTTAACCTTCAATTTGCATTAATTGGGAGCAGTCACGGGAAATTATGCCAACTTCACCTCAGGTCAGATGGCTCAACAAAATGAACTGTTTCATGCCTAGAAATAAATATATTCCAAATATAAATATGAATCAGTTACAAAACAGATTCTTTTGAAAGTACAAAATAACCACACTGTTAATATATTTGTGCCCCAATTAAAAATGTGTAAAGAGCACACACTCTAGGCTAAAGTTGTCCCAGGGAGTGATTCCCATTTTTGCTTTGAATCTCAAGTAAACACAAAAGGGTAGGCGCCTTTGAGCCATGAGCAAATTTATGGCCTCCAGTTTTCTAAAGAGAAAAAGAATTAAAAATGGGTATGTTTAAGTTGGAAGGGTCTGGGGTTTGACCTCGCTACTTGAAATTTCCTTCTTCACTAAGAAATCACTTTGAATTTCTCTGGTTAGAGTACTCTAATTTGGTTTGATCTTGGTTTGAGGCACACCATGAAAGAGATACACTGTCTCTTGGGATTATGGCAAAATTTGGAAGCACCCTCAGTCGCACTGTTTTTCAGTTTCCCTCTCTGCGGTTTTATCTTAAAACCTGGGCCTATTCTTAGTAATTCAGAATGAGGCCCATGACATCTTACTACTGGGATGAGATTGCTGGCCAGCCTCTTCCCTGTTTGGCTTTGGGCAAAAATGTTAAACCTTCCTGTGCCTCTCTTTGCCTCATCTGAAAAATGACCATATGATCATGGTGAGGATTCAACTAAGTGAAATTAGGTAAAAGATTAGCACACCCCAGCCCACAAAATGTTCTTAATATAGGTTATGTATAAAATGCATATTGTTATGAATCATTATGTGAGAATTTTTAGGTTGTTTTCACTGAGTCAGGTTCACATTTATTCTTCAAAATACAAATCAGACTTATACCTTCAAAAAACAAATGATGTCCAGTATTTTCATACAAAAGGCACTGTTAATTTTTAAATATCAGTGTCAAGGATAGTGGTGTATAGTTACTCGTATCCGCCATAAAGCCACAAAGACAGTTACAAACACTGGCTTCTTTCTGGGCTTGTCCATTTATTCTTTGAAAATGCATTTAGAATACGCTTCTTTAAAATGTCTTGGTCTTCAGCCTCACGCTCTCAGATTTTCTGATGTTCTAGCAAACAGTGAGGTGATGTTGATGGCTGGGGATTTCAAGTCTGTTACAAGAGCAGTGGACAGAGACTGATAAAAGCAGACAAATACAACTCCAAAGTCTTCTGCCGTGTTGTTTTAAAAGGGAGGAAAATCAATAAAAACAAATCTGTTTTTCCTTTTAACACCCCGAGTGTCCCTTCTGCATAGAGTCGTGGAGTAAAAGAGCCACTGTGAAAACAAGACACAACAGCATCCTGAGGCCCTCAGCGTCCGTCACAGCGGAAACTCACACATCCGCACATGCCTGTGCACACCCACACACACCCAACAATCACTTTAATGATATAACAAGGGCTTTTATGGTGCCATAATGCTGGGTGTTGAGTGAAAAGACAATGACTGAGCATATGTTCATCCAACATGGCAGCTACAGGGAATGTGACTGACCAACACAGTTAGCCCTCACACAGGGGACGTTGAGTCAAAAATGGGAAATGGTAGATACACACCCAGAGACTCATGTCATAACGATCAATTCAAAAATGCACAAACACCGTTCACTGTCCTGGATGCACATATTATATATAAATGTAAAGAAAATAAAGTGGACTAGAAAAAGACAAACAAATTCTTGGTCTGGTCTTAGAGTAGAATTGTCAAGATTATACCTATGCTTTCTATTTTTTAATTAAGAAAAAAAGCAGTTACAACAACATTTATCAGTGGTCCCCCTGAGGCAGCAGGAATGCAGACATTTGCTCTAGAATCTCTGTTTTTCTGAGTTCTGAGTTCCCCACGGCAACCACAAAAACTGTGGGACCACAGTTAACTGAAAAGCAACGTCTCCCTTGCTCTTTACACAGACACTCCGAGCCATCCTCTGCCCCCATCCATTTGGCCGTCTCTTTGATCTGTTTACACATGTGTCTCTAGCATAATGACACTGAACACAATCTAGACAGCCCCATAGTTCCAAGCCCAGATAGTCCCCTGATGAACACCTGTCATTTCACCACAGGGCATGGGAGATGCTACTGTCGGTTGAGACTGATCCTAGGAACCATCCTCTGAGGCCAGTCATCACTTCTTTAGCACAAAATCTCTACACTCTTAAACATTTACATTTGCCTTGTGACCATCTTCCCAAAACCCCCCTGTCTTGTCCACAGCAAAGGAGATCTTTGGGATCCACGAACGTTGTCCTATGCCTATAATGTCTTATTATACTTCTGTGTTCAAGTTCCTTTCTCTGAAACCATCACCCCTCTGGAAAGAGGATTTTATCTCAGTCTGTTTGCATTTACTCAGAATCAGAGACCGCTCTGAAACCAGACCCTATTTAAACTTAGGAAGAGGAGCAGTTGCAGATTACACAAATGTTGGGGAACTTAAAAAAAGAAAAGAAAAACAAAAACAAAACACTTCTATTGACCTTCTTGTGTTTCCTTTTCTCCAGATCTGCGGTTTCCCTCCCACTGGCCAGCCTGTGAGGGGGCTTCTGCGCGTGATTTAATGGATCAGAAGGTCAGATATCAGGTTTGACTTGGCTGTTCGCAGACTCATGATCTTTGTGATTAATTGTCACTTTTTAGCACTAGGGGAATTACCTGCTAATTTGTGGCATTGCTGCTCTTGTTATTTAGCGCAGTTTTGACCTCTGTAGATATTCAGGAGGAATATAAAACATTAAATGGGCTGGAAAAACATAATGGAGAAAAGGAAGTCTGCAAGAATGCATTTTGAGGCGAGAAGAGTAACAATCAGACAATGAGAGAGAGGAGCCGTATTTCACTTGTTCTGTGGAGAAGTTGTGCTCAAGGAAGATTTAGCAGCCCTCTCCAACTGCCTTTTCCTTGTGCTCAAAAAAGAAAAGGGTGTCAGGAGTAGCTAATCGGTGGATTAGAGCGCGTGGTATAGGGCTCAGCACCAGCGCAGTGCCCATTCATTCCCTTGCTTCCCGGGCAAGCCCTCAATTCTGCCTCTGGTCCCCAGATGTTTGGTAATGTCAAGCAGCCTGTTTGGAAGGCTAGGTTATAATTTGGAACCCAGTTTGTTTACATTATTATAACAACAGTTTCAGTTTGTCTCTGCAGTTAAGATTATGTCAGCACTTTTCCTTTCTGTGTTTATTATTTTTAGCAGTTTAAAAGCTAACCGTGAAAAATGGCTTTCTGGCTGTCAGGTGACGTTCCGGCTGGGCCAGGGTCTGGTGGAGTCTATAGAAATGCTCCCAGGCTGTGAGAGTGGGTCTTTTGAATGCTGTCTTTGTGTCTCCCCTTGCCCAGGGCCTCTGGCTTATTGTCTAGGTGCCTCAGTTGGGGTGATGCTATCTGATGGTAACCACTGCTAGTATTACAGTGCTCAGTTCCCCGGGCTGTCCCTGGGGGCCCCCAGTCTGGCTGCCTCTGTCTCGCAGACCTCCCTCAAGGGAACCATTCAAAGCTCTCATATCAGAAAGCACTATTTGCAATTTATAGAATGTTTGAGGGAAAAGTATTAGTAAGGATCACCTGGGCCTGCAGGTCTCTAACATTTTTTTTTTTTTACAAAGAACCTTCTCCCAAATGAAATCTCCCAGGGAACCCTAATTTGTTAGACATGGAAAATACAGCTGTTCTCTTTGAAGGGGAGGAGGGTTGCCACAAAGCCCACCCTTCAGCCTTCTCTTCACCCATCCCAATCAAGGTGATTCCTCTGGCCCCCTCACTGTACCCAGGAGACTTCCTGACTCCTCAGAATCTTACGAGGCCATCCCTTCCACTGACAAATAAAGAAACTAAGAGGTGATTTTTAGACAGGTTTCAAATATGAGACATTAGACCCTAAGCCACAATTAATACAGCATACTAATTATTAATCTATGTATTAGATTAGATACTAGTACTAATGTATTAATCCATTTCATATAGCTCTAGAAAAGACAAAACTCATCTATGATGATAGAAATCAAAATACTGGTTACCTCAAGGAGAAGATAGGATTGACTGGGAAGGGACATAAAGGAATCTTCTGGGGCGATGGAAATGCAGATCTTTATAGGAGTGTGGACTACACGGCATTTGTCAAAACTCCTCTGTGGTATTTACTGTCTCTAAATTATACCTCTATCGAAATATAAAAACAAGGGCACCTGAGTGGCTCAGTGGGTTAAAGCCTCTGCCTTCAGCTCAGGTCATGATCTCAGGGTCCTGGGATCGAGCCCCACATCGGGCTCTCTGTTCAGTGGGGAGCTTGCTTCTCCCTCTCCCTCTGCCTGCCTTTGCCTACTTGTGATCTCTCTCTCTGTCAAATACATACATACATACAAAAACAAAGAGGGAAAATAAGGCAACAGATAAATGAATTAGGCATTGAATACAGAGAAATGCTGATGAGCATCCTTAAATATTGAAAATGCTACTGAACTTCCTTAAAGCTATGTGGACTATTTAGTGAGTGGGCTCTAACTCAGGTCATTAGGCAGTTTTAGAAGACAGGAGACCATGCTTCTCTTCCAGAACTTTCTTTGTTCAATAATCACCAAAGCTGGGGGGGGGGGGGAATTTCTCAGAGAATACCAGACAGTGGGACCACAGACTACCTTTTGGGATCTTCTAGACTGTAATGTGGCTAAAGGTGATATGCAGGCAGTCCCAGAGTGGAAATCTTGAACCCAGGACTTGGTGCGTGCATTGCTTTGACATGTACTATAGATGTACTAGTGATAAGGCTCCAGAAAGCCTTCCAAATTTTTTAATCCTTTGCTCCCTCCTCTCAGTGCTTTTCCATCACCTCTGAAATGCAGGATTCCCTTTCCTGTATCTTAGTGGAGTAGACCTTCTGGTGACCAAGACTGGGATTCAGGCCTCAAGAGACATCTGTAAAATAGGGCTACTCCAGGTTCGGCCTTTCTTTTTTGGGCATGTGTCATACTCTCAAATGATTGGCTTTGTGCCTATACCTTTGCAATAGGCACTTTGACCCTTAAAAAAATACTTTCTTTTCCCTGAAATACTTTGAGTCAACCCTACTTAAATTTTCTATTTGTGTGTTTTAGAATTCCAGCAGTAACACGAAAGGTAACTGTTTGGTTGGGTTGAAGTGCATCTAAGGACATAGGCCGGCCAGATGGGCCTCTGCATTTAAAGCCTGATGAGAACACTAAGAAGGCAGAAGGAAGGGGAATGGTTCAGTTTGGTTTGTTTTTCAGTGTTTATTTTTAATGGCCTTAAAATTTTTTTATCTAAGTTCCATTTAGTTAACATATTCTGTATTCATTTTAGAGGTAGGATTTAGTGATTCATCAGCTACATACAACACTCAGTGTTCATTCCATCAAGTGCCCTCCTTAATGCCCATCGCCCAGTTACCCCATTCCCCACCCACCACCATTCCAGCAACCCTCAGTCTGTTTCCTACAGTTAAGAGTCTCTTATGGTTTGCCTCCCTCTGTGTTTTCATTTTGTTTTATTTTTCCTTCCCTTCCCCTATGTTCATCTGTTTTTTTTCCTTAAATTCCACATATGGGAGAGCCTGGGTGGCTCAGTCGGTTGGTCGGCTGCCTTCAGCTCAGGACATGATCCCAGAATCCTGGGTTGGAGCCCTGTGTCCAGCTCCCTGTTTCTCCCTCTCCCTCTGCGCCATCCCACACATCCCCCCCCCATCAAAATAAATAAGTAAATAAATAAAATATTTTTTTAAAATTCCACATATGAGTGAAATCATATGGTATTTGTCTTATAGACAGAGAAAGTTTTTGGGGGAGAGGGAGAAGGGCTTCTGGAGTCTGATGTGGAGCTCAATCTCAGCACCCTGAGATCATGACCTGAGCCAAAGTCAGGAGTCCAACTTTTAACTTTTAACCCACGCACCCCAGAAAATGTTTTTGAAAAGGAAATGATGGCAGTGTTAAGAAAGGTAAGAGAGGGTCCCGTGGACCTGGAGCAGGAAGAATTTGAAGACACTCAAATGTTCCAGCCTTTGAGGCTGTGAAGACAAACTCTCTACTACTTGAGTGATTTCCCAGCAAAAGGCCAAGGCGTATTTAACTCACAAGATGGATCCACATTGACAGAAATTTAGTTCACTAATGAAGCCATGGCAAAAATGAACCATCCATAGAAAATAACATTTTAAATTACCAGAACCTATTTTAACCCACACATTCCTTGCTTTGCACATATAAATCTCCTAATTGAATCAAATTTAATTGAGCAAGATTTTTATTTAACCGATGTACTTTAACATGCATAAGAGCAGAAGTGAAATTACACGATCTAAGTGTTTGGGCAGAATGTGCTTTTGTTTTGCAATTTTATGCCCATTTGAAAGGAACTGTTTCTTCACATCATTAAGAGTTAACTTGTCTAAATGGAAAATAGAAGACAGAAGTTGTGTGTCTTCTCCATCCCAGTGATTGGAGGAAAGTAATTCTCCTGGAGCCCACATTCTTAAAATGTATGCATGTATGTATGTATATACTTATCTACAGGTCAAGTGGTCTTAGGACAATGCAACATGTGTGTCATTAGATTCTAGTTACTCATGAGAATGAGGGTAAAATATTAATAATTGAAGTCCAATCTATTGATATTTTTTCCATTGAATTCTAAAAATTAGCAATCTGAAACTTTGAACTATTCAGCTGCTTATAAGAACTGTTAACAACTGGGACAATATTCTGATTTGAGTTTTATTCCCCTTTCCTTCCTTAACTATTTTTCCTACTGGTGCCATTGGTATAATAACTGAAAAACAGAATCAAAGAAAAGTAACACTTTAATGTGCATATTAATTATTAGTATTACTATGATTATTATTATTGGTTCCCAGACAAGACAATTGAGGGTAAAATGAACCGAAGCAATGCTTAAAGACATAATTGTCACAGTAGCAGGGCTGGACTTGAACTTAGGTCTTTCTATCTGTAAACCTCGTCTTAAGAAGAGAAACAATGGCTCAAAATGAATCAAAATATTACATTGACTGGATCGGAGAAATAGCTATGTTAGTGGAGAGAATAAGCTACTATTTGGGGCCTGCCCATAACAGAAAACCATAAATAATAGTGACAAACACTCAAAGTTATTTTTCTTTCCACAGCAGCAGGAAGTAGTTCTATAATTATCAGGTACTCGGGCACCTTCTATCTTTCTGTATTTCTATTCTTCACACACGACTTTATCCTTAAGGTTACCTCTTGGTTCAAGGTGGCTGCTGGAGCTCTAGCCCTCACATATAAATTCCAGGCAGCAGGAAAGTTGGGAAGAGGAAAGTGAAAGGCAACACATCAACAGCTGTGTTTTTCCTCTTTAGGAGTCCTTACCAGAATTCCCACCCCACAACTTTTACCAACATTCTACCAATCCCTAGTTGTAAAGGAAGCTGGAAAATGTAGTTGGGTACTTGGCTATCCAGAAGTAAAGTGAAATTTGGTTTTAAAAGAATATCTTGGAGGCACCTAGCAGACCAAGTCACAGTCAGGCAAGTATGAGAAGCTTTTCAATTTTGGAGAGGAATGATCAGAGTGATTCTTTAAAGGAAATGATCCTATAGCCAACTACATGATGGATGAAGGGGGAGCAATAAAAGTAGCTTTGAGGAGCACCTGGGTAGCTCAGTTGGCTAAGCGTCTGACTCCTGATTTGGGCTCAGGTCATGAACTCAGGGTCATGAGATCGAGCCCCCCATGTCAGCCCAGCGTGGAGCCTGCTTAAGATTCGCTCTCTCCGGCTCCCTCTGCCTTTCCCCTCCCTCCTCTAAAAAAATGGCTTTGAGGACTTCAGTTTTTGGTGATAAGCTTCTTATTAGTGAGGTTGCATTAGGGGCAGGAGAGAAGAGATGTATGTGGTAAAATTTATGAAGAGTGAATTGACCAAAGAGAACTTATTCATTAACTATGTAGTTCAAAACTGTGTTTCAGCAAATACACACACACGTGTGTGGGGGCTGTATATATGTATATAAATACATTCTTTATGTATGTTTGTATATTCGAATTCATATATGGGAATGGCAACTTTCCTGAGACATTTAGCTAAACTTCTAGGAAACAAATCTGAATAAAAAAAAAAGTTACATATTTGTCTATACAGAATTTTGGCTGGGAATTTATGATGCATCCTCTTGGCAATGGATAAATAATACATGTATGCATACATAAGTGAATATGTGTATGCACACATGCAACATAAACAAAACTTTTCTAAGGCTCCATAACACCAATAGCAAAGATCTTCAAACTTTGACATCCCTAAAAAAAGAAAAAGGAAAAATAAAAAGGGGCTAAATAATATTTTGAAAGGAATGAGAGGAAAGGGAATTGTAAAGATAACCAAGAAGTTATCATAAGAAGCCAAGCTAGAGAAAGTAGGAAAGTCAGGATGGGGAAGGAAACCAGTTTTTCTTTCAACTCTTCTTTCTTCCTTCTCACCTCTTTTCCCCCATGCTCCACCCCCACTTCCTTCTTTCCTTAACTTTAAGAGGAATAGAATCTAACTTTGGTGACTATATTTTCATAGACCTTTCATTATGAGCTCCCAAATGAGAAAGAATTTAACCTCCAGGTCATCATCACATTCCTTTTGTTAAACCAGAGCACAGCAGTTAACATCTTGCCATTTTGTAGATGATAAAATCAAAGCACATCTGTAGCACTTTTAGGTTGGAACCCGAGCTTCCTGGCATAGCTCCTTGGGAACTCCATTGCATGCATGGTACATGATACACCCACAAATGCACACATCCCTTGTGTATGTAATCCACAGCGCTAAGCAGAAATGACTGTTTCTCAGTACAACTCTCTTGATCCTGTGTGTTTGACATCTTTGACTGCAAACAAAAATAATTTTTCATTTTAGCTTTTAGAATCACTTACCACTGAAAATGTAACTTGATTTTCTGATTTTAACCCTCTTTGATTGCATTTTATAAAGCTCACATGCACTGTTTTACCCACCAAATGTTGGAGAGGAGCAAGTTTCGCTGGGCACAGGCTGCCTGCTGCGCAAGGTGTCTTATCAGGAAGGCTGCTGAGGCAAAAGTTGTAATTTCTGCAGTCACATCCCAGAAAATTTCTCTCATTAGAAAGTAAATGCCAGAGTGCCTGGCTGGCTCAGTCAGTAGAGCATGCCACTCTTGATCTCGGGGTCATGAGTTCAAACCCTACATTGGGTGTAGTGATTACGTAAATAAATACATAAATCTTTTTTTTTTAAATTTTTAAATAAAAAATAAGTAAAACTCAAAAGTAAATGCCTATACATTTACATAGTAAAAGTATAAAAATACACATGGGAACAATTCACACCAATTGTAAAATCGTGGCTACCTTGGCAAGAGAAGGGAGGAAGCAGAAAGAGAGGGAGATAGGTCATTAGTGTTTTGTTATGTTTTGTTTCTTATAAAAAGAGAGATAAAGCAAGTAAAGCAAATCTGAAAGGGTGTCTATAATATCGTTTTATATACTTGATGCGTGCAGTGTTTCATAATTTTAAAAAAATTTAACAAATACCCTTCACTTACACAAAGTGATTGGAGCCCTCCATATTCTTTACTCTATCCTAACAATCTACTTACAGTTACATATCATCCTTTGTTGTCTTTGCATATAGGACTTCTCCCTGCCCACCCCTACTCTCTTCCCAAATAACTCCTCTTCACCTTTCCAGACTCAACAATGTATCACAGTCTCTAAGAAGCCTTGCCTGTCTCCTTGCCTTCAATTCATATCTGGGTTTGACGGCTCTGTCTCAAAGAACATTGTGCATATTTGTATCATGGTATGTGTTACACTGTTGTGCAAACCACTGGTTTGTTTCTCTGACTTCCAGGACTGTTACCTCTGGCTGAGCTATAATACTCCAGTGAGCACCATTTACACAATATTTAACCTGCACAACTGTATGGGTCAGTCCTGCCTTCTTCCTCCCAGAGAGAGACCATCATTATACCTCTATGCAGAATAACTTGCCGAGTCCAAATGCAGAATGGACATATAGTCACATTGCAAACACTTGTTTAGTGAATGAAAAAATGAGCAGTCAACCAAACTTTAGTTGCCTTGATGAAGAATTCTCTAGACAGGTGGTTCTCAAAGTGGGGCCCCTGCACCACAGCATCTACATCACCTGGGAACTTGTTAAAATGCAGATTCTCAGGCTTCACCCCAGACCTACTAAATCAGAAATTCTGGAGGTGGAACCCAGGAAATTTTAACAAGCCCTCTAGAGGATTCTGATGCACACTTAACTTTGAGATATATTAACTTAGACAGATCAAAACAAAAAGCAGAGATTTCATGTTATGTCAGTTGAGTCTAGAAAAGTAAAGAGAAATTGTCTGAGGAACAGTAAGAGTAGGGGGGAGGCAGAAGAAAGCATATGAAAAGACAAAGGGGAGTGATATGTAATTTGTAAGTTGATTGTTACAGATGGAGTGAAGAATTCAGGCTGATGGGGCAAGAGAGCTGATGATCAGGTGTTAGGTCATAGAAGTTTAAGGTATTTGGGTTTTGATCTGACAGCAGTAGAGAACCATTTTTAAGAAATTAAACAAGGTAGCGATTTGATCTAGCTTAATATTTCAGAAAGAGTCCTATGGCAAGTGTGTGACGGATGGGATGGAAGTGAACTTGGCCTCTACGGGCCACGTAAGCAGCTATTAATTAGCCCAGGTGGAACATGATGAGAGCTGAACTAAGGCAGTTCTGCTGGGAATGAAGAGGATGGGATGGGTTCAAGAAATATTACGAAAGCAGAATTGACAAAATGTGAGAATGATAGAATTTGGGAAACGAGAGAATTCATCAAGGATGGCTCCTGGGTTTGTGTCTTATGCAATGGAAGTACATTTGAACCATTCACTGAACTAAGAAAGACAAGACAAGGAGGAAATTTGGGGGCTGGGGTAGGGGCTGAAGAAGGTGACTTTGATTGGGACATGTGAATTCAGAGATATTTATGAAACATTCATATGAAGGCATCAAATGCTCACAGGTACATCCTGGACTGGAAATTTTAGTTTGGTATCTAGGTATTAATCATTTATATATCATTATAAACAATGCTGCAGTAAAATAGACATAAATTTTGTCTTAATATCTGATGATTTCCATAAGAGATATTTCTAAAATAAAGGTTGTTGATAAATATAACCAGATTATTTTACAAAAAGTTGTATCATTTCATGCTTCCATTAGCATTGTAGAAGAGAATCTCATCACATCTTTACCAACATGATTTAATCTTCAGTAACTGGATATCCCAATAGTGAAGTTGCTTTGAGTTTACTTGATTACTTTTAAGAAAGGTTGGAAAGATTTCACTTTTTATTGACTTTTAACCAAAGATTATCTGTTCATGTCATTTGTTTAATTTCTACAGGACATTGGTTTTTTTAAGCTGATTTTTAAGAACTCTTTTTCTCAATTAAGGATTTTATCTCTGCCAATCTCATGCATTACAATTAAGTTTTTCCAATTTCTCACTTGTCTCTACTCTAGCGGATGACTCTTTCCTTTGCCTAGAACTCAAGTATTCCTCAAGGTAGCCAGTAAGGGTACCTACTTATATGTTTATTTGAATGGTACCACTCTTGAGGCCCACTGTGACCACCACATATAAAACTTCAAGCACCCAACAAGCACAGCCCTCAGCACTTCTGATCCCCCTACTCTTGGCTCTACTTTCTTTTTTCCCCACAGCATTTTCCACCTTTTACGATACTATGAGAATTATTTATTTTGTTAATTGTCAGTCTTTATACACTACAATAGCGATAACAGCAAAGACATCCAAACCTTTGTCTGTTTTGTTTATATGTGGGCATAATCTCCCAAACACCTGGAAAAATGCCTGACACATAGTAGATGCATAGTAAATACCTGCTAAATGAGTATTAATTCCTTTTATGTTTGTATCTATTGTTGTGGAGTTTCAAAATTTAATTCATATAAATTTATTAGTATTTCCTTTGCAATATCTTCCATTATTTTCACACTTAAATATTTTCCCCATGTAAAAATCAATTACATATTTAGCTGTATTTTCTTAAATTCTTAAAATTTCCTTAAAATAATTACTCCTTAAAACATCTGGGATTCACTAGAGTGTATAGTGTAAGATGAGGCTCTAAATAGGTATTTTCCCCCAGAACTGTCAATTTCACCTCATTTTTTTTAAACCGCTTCATCTCTGGCATTAGTTTGTAGTCTACTTTTTAAAAATCCTATACTAAATTCATACAGGAGGGTCTGATTAGAACCTAGAAGAGTTCACTGGAGCCTCGAATGTTCCATTATCTACTGGTGAACGTTTTAAACCCTTGCCATTAGGACTTGCCAACAGTTTTATTGAACTAGAAATAAAACTCCAATTTCTTAATTCCTAAATACATTCATTAGAAGTAGGAGAATGGGGGAGGGCTTTCTTTAGCTTTCACATGGATGAAGAAAATAGTTTATCAGAAAATGTTCATCTCTTTCACAAAATGGACAAATTACCTAGTTTAACCACAAGTTTTTGCACCTCTTGTTTTCAGTGTTGTGTTGACTTATTTTGTGAATATCTTCAATGGCAACCATTTAAGAAGACCACATTGATTAGACAGCTTTTTCTTGAAATGTGAGCTCATACCAATGCCCAGTAATTTCTGCGTTTGGATTGTGCTTTCTATTAATAATAGATGGAACAGCTAGTTACTAGCACCCTTTGGGCAAAGTGTTGTCAAATATTTATTAAGCTTTTCTCTATGTAAAACACCAGGCTATACCAGTGGGAGGCACAAAAAGCATAACCAATTATATTCCCCAAAGAAACATAAAATTAACTGGGAAGTCGAGATACATATGCAGCCAGAGGTAAACAATAATCTTAGTTATTCATTATTATTTATGTTTTTGGCAAAATGAATGGGGCAGACTCCATAGTCAAGATATTAAAAGAAAGAAATAATGGTGGTTGCAGTGACCTTTGAAGCCTTTACTGCAGGGATTAGAATTTGAATCCGGTCTCAACAAATAAGTAAGATTTGATGTTTATAGAAGAGGAGAAAGGAAGAGGGAGATCGCTAGTCCTAAAACCTGTTTCCATCATTCAGCAGTTGTTGCGTTTTTATTCTGTGTTTTCATTGTTGCTGTTGTAGGCAACGGGTGGTTTCATTCCTAGACAATTGCTGTCTTATGATTTGATACATATCTAAACAGGGTTTTATTTCTACTTTAAGCATTTATTACACTAACATAGCTTGAAGTTGAAGTGAATTAATGAGGAAGAGCTAGCAGGGATGGTTATACTTAGACTGATCATCATAAGACAGCAGTAAGCATGCTCTCTACCCTTTTAAAACCATTTGCTATTTTGAATCGAGGATGGCCCAGCCATTTCTTTCAGTATTGTTTTCTTCCTATGAGAGGAAGCATCTGATATGCAGGTATCATGACAATCGTTAGTCATCAGTGCATCAGAGGACACAAGCTGCCCCTCTCACATCATCTGGAGACCACCGTTTAGTAATTAGTATGACCTTTTTCTCCCAGGAAACCTTTTATGGGAGTAATGAATAAATAACGAATGATAAATAAAGAATTCATCTGCTAACCCATGTATTTAGCTTCTTTCTCTTTTACTGTTTCTTCTTACTGTCTTGAAGAGGATCAAAGACAGACAGACAGATGTAGGAAGCGGGAACTTAATCCACAGTCTGAAAAGAGACCATGGCTACCTAGGAGCCTGCTACAATCATCCATTTCATTCACCTTCTCTAGAGATTCTGGCTTAATCTAAAATATTCTCATATATATTTTATATTTCCCACTTAATCAAAAATAATATGTATATGTTTCAGCATGATAGACACAACATTGGAATATGCTTATTCTGAGAGCATTTGCCTCCCTGATTTTCTGGTAATGGGGATTAAGAGACAGACAATCCAATGTATCCCAGTTAGCAGCCAACAGGATACACAGACCTTGAGCTCTCTAGTCCAAGAGTGGCCTTAGTTCATTTGTATCTTAGATCTGTGAGCTACTAATTATGGCCATTTTACTAAATTATACGGTTCACACTTTTATTTAATATGTTGTTAGTGGAGAGCAGATTTTCTTCCATGAAAATTTAGAGTAGACGCTGGGGGAGCCTAGGGGGCTCCGTCAGTTAAGCGTCCAATTCTTGATTTCCATTCAGGTCATGATCTCAGGGTCATAAGACTAAGCCCCACATTGGGCTCCCCACTGGACATGAAACCTGCTTAAGATTCTCTCTCCCTCTCCCTCTGCCCACCCAACACCACCCCCCCACAATTTCTCACACACACACACACTCGCACTCTCTCAAAAAAAATAAATAGAAGTTGAAAGTAAAATTTAACATGTGTGCAGTTTTCTGTTTGTAAATTTCACAATAAAATAGAGGTTATAACAGAAGTAACTGCAAGAAAACGGGCAAATGATACCCAGTAACAACTAGCCACAGAATTCCTCTAAGGAAGGGGACTGTGTTTATTTGGGAAAATGCCCTGACCAGTGCGTTTGGAGGTAGAACAATAAATCTCCAAGGGATCTGGATGGAAGTAGAACTGTTTTGCTGGAGACAAGGGACGATTTGGGGAGACAAGGGGAGAAACATGGGGAGGGGGGCTGAGGAGAGAGAGATGACAGAGGCTTTAAGTTTAGTGAAGTGACTCCTCTCTGTGACATCTTAGATCTTCATCAAAGAAGCTGAAATGTTTGGTGCTAGTAGGTCTGTTTTCAAAAGAACCTACTTTTGACTCAGATCAACATGGGGTGAAACTGAGGCAGGCCTGGTGCCCACAGGAATGGTGTCTGAGGTCACTGGGGGATTGTAGAAATCCTTCAGAATGAGTCTTTCAGGCCAGGATGGAAGGTTGACGTAGAAGTTGGACTCTTCTCAGACGTGGCGTATTGTGACAGTTTAGAGTAGCACATCTCAAGTTTTAATAATCATACACTCACCTAGAAGTCTTGTTAAAATGCTAATTCTGAATCAAGAGGTCTAGGGCAGGGTCTGAGATTCTATTCCTAACAGAGCTCCTGGGTGATGCCTGTGGTGCTAGTCAACAGACCACACTTTGAGTGACAAAGTGGCTCTGGAATGGATCTTCCAGGTCCAAATCCTAGTTTGCCACGCATTTCTGTGTGACTCTGAGGAAACCATTTAACTTGCCTTTGCCTGTATTTGCAGCCATAAAATGGAGATAATACCTCATAGGATTGCTATGAAGATTAAATGAATTAATATATGTAAAATGCTTAGAACAGGGAGTGTTTGACAGATACAAGAGCTAAATAATTGTTAGCTTCAGCTATTATAGGCATATTATGTTGTAAATACTTAGTCAGGTGCCTATCTTCCCCCACTCAGTTGAGCCTGGCTGGGGTAGAGCCTGGAATTATTTGTCTTCTCACCCCTTACCATCCTCCCATCACCTGCCAGCACCTGGCACAGTTTTCGGCGTATGGTATGTGCATAGCATTCAGTTCATATGGCGAAACAGCATCTGCCTAGAGTCAAGAGAGGCGGAAAAATCGTACATAAAAAAGATTTCATGTACGTTTCATTTTCACTTCGACTTAGTTTACATCATCGTTCTTTTAGAATTTACCTACACAAAGGAATTTAATATCAGCATCGAAGACAGGGTGGTATACATATTTCCTTGGAATTGATAAACAATTGACATGATGGAAGCATCTGTGAGTTTTCATGTTTGCTATGAATATAAATTTTTTTCATTCTTATCAGATATGGAATGAGAGCGATATATTCCCCTTTAAGCAAACCTTACACTGTAGCATTTGTGTTTACAGAATAGATAAATTGAGTAGCAAATATTTATTTAGCAAAATTCTTCTTTGCATAACGCTTCAAGATAGCTGCTTTATGTAACTAGTTACTGAATAAACTTAGATGTGTTTTGCATCCAGCATAATCAGAGATCCAGCTGGGGCGTAAAGGGGCTCATTTGTAGAGATATTCTAGGAACAAAGTAGCTGAATCCACATTTGAAAGAACTAATAGTAACTTTGATCAAGATTCTGAGATGATTTGGTGATAGACTCTCAGACTTAATTTCTAAATCCTCCTATCTAGGTATATTTCTATAACTGGTAGTATGACTTCTGGAGTATTCTAGCAAAGGTCCTAAGGAGAATCTGCCCCTGCTTATGTCAGCTATTGCTTTCTGGCACACAGAATTACAGAATCCTGTAGATGGAAGATTTCCTAGAAATGGTCTCCTTTCTATTCAATGTGTCCTGTAGGGTCAGTGGGGTTAGTACCACCTGGGAACTTGTTAAAAATGCAGAACCTCAGGGGCCCTAGGTGGTTCAGGTCGTTAAGCATCCGACTCTTGGTTTCTGCTCAGGTCATGATCTCCTGGGTCCTGGGATCAGGCTCCAAGCTCAGCTAGCAGTCTACTTGAGATTCTCTCTTTCCCTCTGCCTCTATTCCTCTGCCCCACCCCCACTCACGTTTGTGTGCATGCTCTCTCAAGTAAATAAACCTTTAAAGAAAGACAAAGAAAGAAAAAAGAAATACAGAATCTCAGCGCTTTCTCTAGATCTACAAAATCAGAATCTGCACTTTTTACCAAGATCCCCAGAGGATTCTTGGGCCCAGTAAAACGGGAGAAGGCCCAGTCCGTACTCAGTACCCTTGCGTGCCACGTGGCTAGTTGCATTGTATGATTGCTGATGTTGTCATCCTAAGAACATTTGAAAACAACACAGAGCCTTTAAGGGCGTCCTTCTTGGCTAGGGAAGCAGTTACCATTTTAAAAGTTAGAGATACAGGATCAAAAAAAGTATGCTTGGGAACTGTGGTTGCCTGAGGCCTGAGTTTGTTGAAACGAGTCAATGTGTGGAGGAAAACAAGTTGGTAACTCTATCTGTGGACCTCTTAACACTCATCAAAATGAATGGCATGATTTTATGAAAATCTTGGGCACCGATAGGACTACCATTTAAAGTTCTGGAGGAACAGGAAGTGGATCGCATGGGAGATGAGTGGGCATGAATGCAGTGCTCATTAGAAAAATGCACTTATGGCTACTTTCACCCATGATTTCCATGTCTCTGCCAACCTGAGAAGGACCCATTAATCCGCACACAGACAGTGCCCACATTGCAAAACATGCTGGCATAGAAGGAAGATGAGGTGGAGCTAACAGCTTAAATCTTTTCTGTAATCAATTAGATGCAGGACTATGTAAGAACATGAAATTACACCCACATATTGTTCAGCACAGCAGATCAGACTCCTATCACAGGAAATGCATGTCTTTTGGTAGAATGTTCTAGATGAGTCAAAACCTTGATAATAACAGTAGAAGAGAAAAAAAGTTATAGCATTATTTCTTTGCACCTGGACAGCTAAGGAATCCTGAAGGAATTAGCTGTCAGCTCAAAGAGCTGAGGAAAGATTCTGATGCCCCCAAGATCTGAAGACCCAAAGTGGGAAACTGCCTTCCTGAAACTCCAGGCAAAGAAAGGAGCTTCAGGAGTTGCTAAAAGGCGGCACCTCCGTGGCTCAGTGGGTTAAAGCCTCTGCCTTCAGCTCAGATCATGATCTCAGGGTCCTGGGATTGAGCCCCACATCGGGCTCTCTGCTTAGGGGGGAGCCTGCTTTCCCCCCTCCCTCTGCCTGCTCTCTACCTACTCGTGATCTCTCTCTCTGTCAAATAAATAAATAAATAAAATCTTAAAAAAAAAATAGAGTTGCTAAAAGACTGTATACTCTAATTACCTCTAGGAAGGGTCAGAAGACAGAGGTAAAAGCTGGACCTGGCCCAAGGCAAATAATACAATAAGCTCTTTGTTATTTGATGCCTGTAGATTAGATTAACCCAAAAAATGACACTTAACACACTTACCTACTTTTCCCAGGAGCTTAAAAATCCTGTCTGAACCTATGGAAAGTATGGTTTTAATTTGAAGAGCTAAAAAGTGCTCAAGCTTCTGATACTGGTTTATTTTTCTGGCTAAGTGATTAAGGAGACAATGTGAAATTTATACTTATATCATTGTTTCTTTGGAAATCAGTATTTCACCAAAGTTTTTTTTCCTCCAAATTTCTCTCTACTATCTTGTTGATAATATACTTCATGAATGTATGAAATATATTACAAAATACATGTGAAATATGACTATATTATTCACACATTATACATAGTTGCAATTTCTCATGGACCTCTGAGTTCTATTTTATTTTTCCTGCCCTTATCCTGTAACCCAGTATTGTCCTCTGAAAATGTAGGGTGAGCCACAATGCAAGTCACATATGTAATTTTAAATTTTCTGGCAACAGCATTGAAAAAAATAAAACAACAGGTGAGATTTATTTTAGTATTATATTTTACAAAACACAATATCCAAAATATTCCAATAATTAGTCCCAAGTGCTTTCACACCTCAGCTGAGAAACACTGAAAGAGCAGTGGTCATTCTCCAGGTCCCAGTCTTGTGTGGTCAGTTTCAGTGTGGGTTTGGGGCCAAAGCCCGGGTTGGTTATAAAGAGAAAGTGTACCTTCCTGGGGCATCGATTTCCCTTTGGTTGAATAGGTGTGACAGACACAGTAAGTTTTAAGGATCTGAGGATTCTGATCATCTTTTGCTTATCTGACATTTTGGCAAAGCTTTGCAAAAAGACTTTAGAGAACTTTTTTTTTTTTTTTAAAGTTTTTATTTATTTGACAGAGAGATCACAAGTAGGCAGAGAGGGGGAAGCAGGCTCCCCGCTGAGCAGAGAGCCCGATGCGGGGCTCGATCCCAGGACCCTGGGATCATGACCTGAGCTGAAGGCAGAGGCTTTAATCCACTGAGCCACCCAGGCGCTCCTAGAGAACTTTTTTTCCCCTTTTCTGGCCTTCAAATACTTACACTCTTCAAAGGGTTTTGACTTTATTCTGAAAAATAACAAAGTTTTCATAGCTTTATTTTTATGACATAACTTTAATTCTGTATGACCCCCACGGTGATGACTTGATTCAAGGTTTATAACTGTGGAAAGGCCCCTGTTGCAAAAATTCCACAAGAGGGAGTTCGGCTGAACTTTTTATTCACCCAACCCCAAAGGAAGTTGTGCTTCAGGTGTGACCTCTTGGGAAGGGCACATCTTTGTTATTCCTTGTGGGAACAAACTGAGTTTACCATAATGCTCTGTCCCACAACCCAGCCAGGTCAGCCAAGCTGTTCCTTGGGTTACGTTCAGTGATGATTGTCTTCCCTGAACCACAGTGGCGTTATCCATTCTCTGAGTTTTGTATGAATGATGGAGTGTTTCCTCCCTTCCACTCATCTAGATTTCTGGTGATTGATCAATTGGTCAATCGATCAATCTATCACTCTTCAGTGAGGTATAGCACACATATGCTAAAGTATGTAAGACTCTACGGATTTTTTTAAACCGGTGTACACCCCTGCCATCACTAATCAAGAGACAGAAAACACTTCCAGCATCCCAGAATGTCCTCTCATTCTCCCCTCCACCCCACCTGGCCCCTATCAGAACCTAACACTCACCCCAACGGTTACCACTATTCTGATTTCCATCACCACTGATTTTTTTTTTGCCAGTTTTTGAACTCCTTCAACATGGAATTGCATGATATGTCCTCTTTCATATTTGATGCTTCTTGTGCAACGGATCATCTGTGAGAGTCACACACATTGCTGTGCATGTGTGTATGATGTTGTTACTGCAGAGTAATAGTGATTGTGTGACCAGACCACATTTGCTTATTCGTTCTCCGGCTGATAGACCTTTGGGTCATTCCCCATTTGGGGCCATCCTTTGGTGAGCATGGGCATTTCTCCTGGATGTGTATCTAGGAGCTAGGTCAGTGGGTAGGTGCGTGTTTCACCGATGAGAAATTGCCAGACAACTTTCCAAAGTTTCTGTGTAAACTGACAGTGCTGCCAGTGGTCTGAGAGCATTCTAGCTCCTCCTTACCTCCTCCAACACTTCCGACGTCGGTCTTTTTCAGTGTGGTCATTCTGATGGGGCTATCAGCATCTCGCCAAATGGCTTTAATGTACATTTTCACCTAAAATCAGTGAGTCACAGAAATTGTCGAATTTTCATCAAGATGCCTTTCAGTTCTTGTCTCTGGCTACACTATGTGCAACAGTTATTAACCTTGTTCAGAAATCCTATTTCCCTTTCATTATGGACAGGGTTCCTAGTTGTGCAATCATTCCATCTTTGTTAGATGCGAACACTTCTCAGCCACACCCCTAATGTGATATCCCCAAGGTATGGCCCTGATCAATGGTGCACAGAGGATGCCCCACATTGCTGCCATAGACACCTGACAATGAGTCTGTCCCTACAGACATAGGGCAGCCTTTCTGCTCAGTGAGTCCCCAGGGAGCATTTATTGAGCACCTATTTTGTTCCAGGCACTGTGCTGAGCATTGAGCAGGCAACAGGGACCCAGGCACTGTCCCTTTTTGGAAGACTCACAATCGAGTGAGAGAGACAGAAAGTGAGCAAACATTCACATACCATATATCTCTTTGCATTTTCCAGGCAGTGTTCTAACTACATTCCACATAACGACTCACCTAGAGTTGGACAATATTAGTCCCATTTTACAGATGGGGAAGCTGGGACAGGAATGCAGTATTTTCATGCTTTGAGAAGTATATATGCTCCAGGTGGTGTCTGAGGCCCAGAGGAAAGGAGCTTGGAGAGAGTAAGGTAAAGCCAAGGCATGGAGATAACCTTCAGCATGGGTTATTATAGGATTTCCAGGGTGATGGGAGCATTAAGGCTAGTGCAGGAGGCTACTGGCAAGAGACGCAGCCAGGATGTCTCTAGGGCCATATCGTGCAGGTACACTTAGGTGGAAATCTTTTCTGCAGAATTTCAGCCTAGAAAGTCAACTCAGTGTACCTGCAAACAAAAGGAAGCAAGACTTTCTTTGGCTGTTGTCTCTGAGTTTTGACTTTTACTCACTTTTTGATGTTAAATTGGGAGATGTCAAAATTCTTTCTAACTTCTTATCTGGACACACATTTTCTATTAAACAGTTAGCAACCAGTGTGTACTTCCTCATACATGACAGTCTACAAATTCTATTTTCTTGACTAGTTTTTTTATTATATGCCGTCTAGACCCAAACCCCTGGCTCGTAGAGGAACCCTGGGAATGGCATAGCCCGCTGAGAGTTTTCTTGTGGAATGCAGTTTTATTCTTGGTTTAGCATCTGTCCTTTTGATTAGAGGAGCAAGACAGATATTTTCATTTCCAATAAAGGATCTACTCATCTAAATCAAGGCCGCCCTGATCATGTCTGAAACTTTCTCCTGAAGCAAAGCTGAGGCAGCCGTGGGGTATCCGAATCACCACCACTGTATTTAGCAAACATTCATGTACCATATATCTCTTTGCATTTTCCAGGCAGTGTTTTAACTACATTCTACATAAAGACTCACCTAGAGTTGGACAATATTGGTCCCATTGGAGACTTCCCATGGGTAAGCTGGGACAGCAAGAGGTTAAGTAACTCACTCAAGTCACAGCTGGGATTTGAACCCACACTTTCATTCTTGTAAACAGTATACTGTGCTGCTGTTGCTTCCTACTTGTGAAATATCCAGGAGAAACTCAGGGAAACAGAGTTCATTCAGCAAACATTTATTGGGCAACCGCCTGGTGGGTGAGTCAGCAACGCCTTTGCCCCAGGAACTCTTAATCTATTTGAGGAAACAGGGAGGAAAAAAAAAGTTTGCAATGCAATGTTAACCCAAGGAGGAAAGTAACTGACTATCTGAGGAACTCAGGGAAGGGCTAGAACCTTAAAGACAGGCTTAGCCTTTTGTGAAAAGCAGTGAACAGAAGGGGCAACTGTCAGAGTTAGGACAAGGCAAAGCGTGTCCGGAAGGTGCCAAGTGTGCTTGTGAGGGGTTAAGGCATGCTGTGGCCAGTGTGAATAGGGAGATAGGACTAGTGCAAGTGTGGCGGTTGTGACTGCACTGGGGGTGTTGTATGCAGGCTGAAGAGTAGGGCTTTATCTTGGACCCAAGAAGCAGCCATTGAAGGCTGTCAAGTCGAGGAGAGACGTGATACACCATCCTCCTTGCTAGAATCCAAGAGAGGGTGAAAGTTAGCCATGCAGGGTACTTGTAATCCAAGAGTATCTGGTGGGCGACAATAAAATACGGAGTCTCAGCTATAGCGTGCAGAGAGGGGAATGGGAATGAATGGAGGAGGGGACAGACGGGGGAGGGGAAGAGGGAGAGAAGGAGGAAGGAATGGGGAAGAGAGAGAGAGAGGGGAAGGGGTCTGCTGAAAGGAAGGAAGAGAAGGAGAGTGGGATGGGGGGAGGGGAAAAAAGGGAGCAAAGGATGGGAGGCAAGAAAAGAAAATGTGCCAGTACCTTAAAAAAAAATCTCACAGGGAAACATTACTGGCAAAATCCCCATATGACAGACATTTTGGTGTATTTGCTCAGGCAGCTTTTGTTTTGGTGGTTCACCAGCAGTTAACTTTCATGGCTCTGTAATAGCTTATTGAGATTACTTCTATCTGAAGATAATTTGTCAGGCTTATGTAAGACTTCATTTAAGGGGTATTGCCTTGGCATGCAGACAGCTTCCAGACCTTACACACGAGCAGAAACATGTTATCTGAAGAACGCCATAAAACGAGCTAAATGCATTGCTAGGCACCCTGACAGCAAGCAAGGGCTGCTCTATGGGACATCTTCAGAATCATGCCTTTCTTTTTAAAAAAGGAGGAGGATGGGGAAGCCATTGGAGATTGACCCAGAAGCCTGAACCTGGATGGCTTCAAACCCACGGAACCTTCAAATCTGTGGGAATCCTAAGCCTTATCTCAAGCCAAAGATATGATTCCCCCCTCTTTGCCGGTTACAAGCAGCAGCATCGGTGTGGTGAACGATTTCTCTCTGTGATTCTGATGATGAGGCTGGGTGAAAGAGGGAGAGAGTAAGAGTTCTCATCGTTCCAGGGCCTGAGAACGTGGATAAGGTAGCGTGTCAGGTGTTAGCTATCCTGGCAGCCTCCCGGTGACATAGGAGTCCCGTTTCACTAGGGGTTTCAGTTTCCACAAGCTTTGCTCATCTTCCTGCGGCAAGACTGGCTGCTGGTAGCAGGCGGGAGGCATGGTGTGGAATCCCAGATCAAGAGAACAGTCTGGAGTGGGGAGCCGTTGGTCTGGGGAGCGTGTTGTGTGGCCAAGCCCGAGCAGTCATGACGCCAGCCCAGCGTCAGTCAACGCGCTCATCTAAGACGTGTCTCGAGGATGTATAATTGGGATCACTCAGCCACGGAGGTGCCGGACAGCAGAGCTGGGTCCTGAGCAGGTCATTTGCTTAGAGAGTCTTCATTCTACCTGACGCGGAAGTAGACTGGGAGCAGCTCGTGCGAAAGGTGTGGAGATGTCAGCAGGTTCTGGAAGCGGGCAGGACGGCAGGGTGAGTGCTTGACCGCCCCTATGCTGCTCTCCATATAAACACTAAGGGAGGTTTTGTTACAATTCATGGGTGGGTCAAGATCTGTCCATATTCAGGGCATGGGCTTCCAATGGCCAACTCTTCCTTAAACCCTAAAGTATTGCTAGGGATGAGATTACACAAATGTGCTTTTCCAGGACTTCTCATGTTTCTTGAAGTTAAAAGACAAAGTAAAGAAAATATAAATCCTGTATTTCAGGCTTCTTGGGTGGGGAAGTGGAAGGGATGGAGGATCCTAAAGGGATATAGTTTATAATCCTGTAGTTTCTGAGCTTGAAAAAACAGGATTATTCTGGAAGTATAATTGATGTACCATGAAATATTAGTTTCAGGTGTACAACATATGGATTCGACAATTCCATAAGCTTGAAAAGTTTTAAGGAACTTGTAAGAGGAAAATAAATTATCATCCTATTCTTAAGTAAAATATTGAATGAATATAGGGATAGAAAATTGTTATCAGTTCTCAGTGCTAAACTTTGAGGGGCATTGAGTTCCCCTGAGTGTCATGCTTGAGGGGACAACCACAGTGCATTCCCTAGAGGCTGAGGCTTTGGAGATGTTCCCTGTTGCACGAGAAAGAACCGAGAAGTGTCCAATTGGAGAAGAGAAGGCTGCAGAAATGACTGCAGCTTATTTTTAAGTAGAAGGCCTGAAATACAGAGTAAGGAGACTACTTGTTCTGTATTTCCCCAGGAAGAAGGGTTTTATCCTTTGGGAAGAGGGGCTAACAGACCTCTCTGACAATCTGATTAAAAACAAAACAAAACAAACCAAAAAACTTAGACTTAAATAAAGGCAAAAAATGGTGCACACCATCAGGGCTTTCATAGAACCCTCTGAAGTCCATGTAAGGAACTCCTGCTTGGGATGGTAAGACTGACGGTGGGTGGGAATTTGGGGGTTTGGCTGGATCTAAGGAAGAATTCTCAAGTAGTTTGGCAAGTGCTACCGTGAAACTGGGTTTTTCAAAAGGGGATTCTCTCCTCCATAACTAGAGCCTAAATGAATGGCCATGTGAGCTTTAGACTCACCAAGACCTGAATCTGGATACAGAAGCTGCTGCTTCTAGCTGTGTATCCTCCGACTTATTATTCAATCCTGCTAAATATACCGTCAGTCCACCGAGAATTGGAGGCAAAAATTCATCACGGGGTGGTTGGGATAATTTAATGACAAAAGGTATGTAAAATGCCTGTCCCAGTACTAGAGGAAGATGATGAACAAAAATTAACTTTTTAAAGTAATTCTCAAAAATCATGTGTTGAAAGGAAGAACAAGATAAAGCCTGATTCCTGCCTCTGCCTAAGTTCTTCATAATTATGTTCCTTTTTGACTGCTAAGAATATTATAGACAGCATTCTAGCTTTGTGTGGGAAGTTACAATAAATGTGTAACTCCAAATATGTACCAGATTTATATTTTTTTAAAAAAAAAACTTTTAAAAAATGAATTGAAAGGTGATATTATGGTACCTTGAAGTTTTATTTTTTTAAAAGAGCTTTCTAACCAAAGTGTGAATGAGCATTATAGAAAATGAAATGTTCTTGACATAATTCAACACATTTCAATGAGGAGAAACTTATCCTACCTAATAGAAGAGGAAATGAGGTTGCTTTTTAAGGTAATACTTAATAATGGGGAAGAAAAGTTAACTATATATCAAGTGAGAAGTGTTAATGTTAAATAATCATAGAGTACATAATAGAAGTTAAATGGCTGTCTTTAAGATTCCAGAAAGGAACATAATTTTCAAAGGCTTTTGGTAATGGCCTTTTTAAAATGTCCAATTGGGGCATGAATTGGAGGATATGAACATTTCGTCCCGTGGGTGGCAGGATATTCTTAGCAGCCGACAGCTCCAGGGAACAGCTCCAGAGTGCTGGCCACGGTGTGAACCGCCTGGCATCTCCCAGCCCGCAGATTTGTGGGGCCCTCCTACAGGCCTCGCTAATGTGAAGGGGAGATCCCTCACCTCCAAGGAACATAAGCCAGGTTGGGGAGCTCAGCATTCCTCCTAAAAGGGTGAGTGGTGCAGGCAATGATTTCCCAAGTTGCTGACAAGAAAGAGAGAAGGGTTTTGAAGTCGATGACAGCCTGCAAGGAGGAGGTGAGAACCGTGCTGGGCTATGAAGATGCGTAGGTGCTTGTCTTCCCATCTCAGTATGGCTGCACCATTCTTGTAGGTGTTCTGTCCAAAAACCTAAAAATCACACTTGCTTCCTCTTTCCCTCGCCCCAAAATCCAAACTCTCAGCGACTCCTACGTCTTCTACCTCCCAAACTTATCTTAAATCTGCACATTCCCCCCACCTCCATGGCCAGCATCCTGGCCATTGAAATACCTCACTGGTCTATTTATTGGTCCCTCCTGCTTTTGATTCATCATCAAGTCCGTTTTCCATAAAGCAGCCAGAGTGAGAAAGTCACTACCATGACTTAAAGTCTTTAAAATATTCCTCTCGGGTTAAAAATAAGGTCCTCCCTCCTCACCGTGGCCTCCTAGGCGCTGAGGGTTGTGGCCAGCCTTATCGCTCTCATCCCCATTCTTCATTGTGGTCCAGTCACACTGCCTTCCTGCCATGCTTTGATGCAGTTAGATGTGCAGTAGATTAAAAAATAATGTGAAAATTACTGAAAGTTATCTAAGGAGATCAATTCTCAAAATTAGCAGGAAAGTGCTCGGTTTTATAACGATTCTGCCACACAAATGTAGACATATAAGTAGAAGATGTCAGCAGCATGATTTGATTTCGAGGACTCTCATGGAAGACTTCCTTTGTATTTCAAAATGTATTTCCCCCACCAGCTTCATGCAGTTCTTTTCAGGATAATATATTTTATTAAATTCCCACCAAGAAGTACAGCCAGTATTTACTTTGTACCGAGTACTGTGCTGGGTACAGGAGCTACAACAATGTTTTAAAAAGACAGGCAGACCCTATTTTCATAGTGCTTTCAACCTACTGAGGGACGCAATTACAACAGAAGATCATCACAAATGAGAAGTTTTACGAGATGCCGGGAGAACACAAGGGTGGAGCACCCAACTCTAACTTGGGAGGTCAAGGAAAGCTTCCCAGGGGAAGTGCCATTTTAGCTGAGACCTGAAATAGTGGGGCAGAGGGCAGGGGCAAGCATTCAAGTATTCTTGGCAGGGGAAACAACACATGCAAAGGGATAGTATTAAAGGAGAGCAGGGTATTTTAATGAAATCCGGGAAAGTTCAGAATTGCTTCAATACAGTAGGAAAGTGGGAAGATGGGAGAGAAGAAGAATAAGATATGAAAAGTAAGCAGTTGTCTGTGTATGTAGAGCCTTCTAAATCATCATAAGTTCTTTGGATCTACCAGTAACAGATGAAAGGCTTTAAGCCATGGGATGACAAGATCTGATATATGTTTTGGAGCGCTCATTCCAGAGAGAGTGTTACAGGGTTAAGTTCAGAGGTTGACGGGCCATTTGAAAGGCTGTTCTGTAATCCAGAAGAGATGTTGATATAAACCAACATAGAGGTAGAAATTATTGAGAGAAATCCAAAAAAGAGATGTAGCAAGGATAATCCATAAGACTTCAAGAGATGGACTGGATAATACAGGGGTGAGAAAAGAGCAAAAATAGTGATTCTTCTGTTTCCACCATGGGAAACCTTTTCCAGCATACAATTTACTAAGATGGGGACGCAGGTGCAAAAAGAAACTCCCAAGGATGGGGAGAAGTGACACCTGAGAGTAAGATACTTTTTTTTTTAATCTGAGAGCAGGTTTTCTACATGGTATGGGCTCTGGAAATACTGGAAATAGATGGTTGGAAGAGTCTACAACAAATGGAGAGGAGAGACCAGAAGGTATATAAGACAGTCATTAACTCCTCTTTAATTTTGTTTAATCCCTGGACAAGATGCCGAGCAAGTCAATAAAATATTATTGTCGATATATTTTCAATAAACAATATTAAAGAGGATATTGGCTCTACTAAGTAATGGAAGGGTCCTTCCAACTCTATGATTCTGTGGTACCTGGTATTTACATTTTCCACAGTCAAGGTGTGTCCAGGATCTTATCTGCTTTGGACAAGGCAATTGCAGCCCCTTGGGGGAATAAAAGGGTTTCCTCATCCCAACTGGCTTCACATCCCTCTTCAGCTATACACAGGTCCTCATTTACATTTTGGATGAGTAAACGTCTGGACTATATGGTGTTTTATAAGCTTAATGGACATGTGAATATGGGAGAAACAGACACAGAGAAAGATGACAGTAGATATCTGCTTCAGACACCACCCAATTAATTTAATTTCTGTGACATCATCCCACTTTAGCTGAAGTCTTCTGAAATGAGTAGCTCTTGTTTTATGTGTTGTTTAAACTCTTATTAAACAATGTGCTTCCATGAGACAGAGAGTTCCTTTAGAACAAGTTTTCTCAACCTTGGCACTACTGACATTTTGAGCTGGATAAGGCTTTGTGGGGGGGACTTGTCCTATGTACTGTAGAATATTTAGTAGCATCTCTGGCTTCTACCTACAAATGACCAGTAAGAGACTCGCCTACACACACATGCACGCACACACACACACACACACACACACACACACACAAAATTGTGACAGTCAAACATGTCTCCAGACATAACCGAATGTCCACTGGGAGGGACAAAATTGCCCTCAGTTGAGAATCATTGCTTCGGAGCAGTGGTTCTCAAAGTATGGTGCTCAGACCAGGAGCATTGGTGTCCCCTGAAAACTTGTTAGAAATGGAACTTGTGAAACCCCAACCCACACCTACTGAGAAAGAAACTCTAGATGTAAGGCTTAGCAATCTGTGTTTAAGAAGCCTGCCAAATGATTCAGATATACCCTGAAGTTTGGGAAGCACACCTCTGGAAAACATGAATGGTGACTGAAGTTTCACAAGAAATAGTTATTTATTTAAAAAAAAAAAAGACTTAGGGGAGCATCTGGGTGGCTCAGTTGGTTGGGTATCTAACTCTTGATTTCAGCTCAGGTCATGATCTCAGGGTTATGACATCAAGTCCCCTGTTGTGTTCCACATTTAGCTTGGCGTTTGCTTGAGATTCTCTCCCTCTCCCTCGCCTTCTGACCCTCTCCCCACTTAAGCACGCTTTTCATGCTCTTTCTCTCATAAAGGATCGATAAATAAAATCTTTTAAAATTTTTTTTGAATACAGGAAGGTCTTTTCCCTTTTCCTTTCTCTTTCAAAGAGGGGAGTGAAAGTACATCATTTTATATCTGAAAGGCAAAGATTATTAATAAGTACATTTCTATCATGGAAACTCTTTTAGATATACAATTCTTAAATCCCATGAAAAGTTTGTTACACCAAACAGAATTCTTTCCTGTTAGTTCACAAAGATCAAATAGTCATAGAGTGATTCTGTATTCAGTTGACAAAGAGAGATTATAAATAAGCACATGGAGGGGACACCTGGGTGGCTCGGTTGGTTAAGCATCTGCAGTCAGCTCAGGTCCTGATCTAGGGGTCCCGGGATAGAGCCCTTGCCTCATGCTCCCTGCTCAGCGAGGAGTCTGCTTCTCCCTCTCCCTCTCCCTCCATCCTACTCATGCTCCCTCTTTTTAAATAATTTTTAAATAATCTTTTAAAATAAATAAACACATGGAAAAACTTTCTGCAAGCAGAATAGTAATGTTGATATAGAGCTTCCATTCCGGCTAGTTTGCCCGCCTGTCTGCCTCAGCACTCACTAGCATTTGGAAAGATAGGACAGATGCCTGTGTACAGGAAAACTGCCCTTTGTTTTCTTCCTTAGCTTCCCTTTTTTTTATTTGTTTTTCCACCAAAAACAGCACTAAATAAAGGAGTGGGGTTTTCTGGGTTATTTAAGCAGCAGCTTTATGATGCATCCTACAAATTATAAAAGTGGAGGTGGAAAATTCCACTGTTTCAAACCTACCTTCAAATTCTGTGAGTTGTTAACGGGTTCCGTGATCTCAGTGTTTCCTGTGAAATGCTGGTTGGGTCTCTGAATGTTAGATTGGATTCTGAATATCACTTTATGAAAAAAGAAAATGATGTTCCACTTGAATAATTGTTCCTTTCTTAGGAGCACAGGTATGCCAAAATAAGGAAGGTAACTTTAGTAAGACTTCATTCATTAACTTATTCATTTTTCATGTATTGATTTGTTCAAAAACTATTAACTGAGTGTCAACTATATACCAGTGAATAAGACAAGTATATATTCTCTGACCTCATGGAGCTTACATTTTTTTGTAGGTAGGGGGAAGCAGAAGACAAATTACCTAATATTTCAAATTTTGGATTGTATCCTGTCTATGAGATCAATTTATCTCACAAATTGCTTTTGTGACTGTATCTTTAATCAACTAACTGGAATAGAATGAAGAAATTCGGTTCCACTGTTCTACCATACTTTTTAAGCATGTTATTTTACCAAACTGTTCTTTCAGCTGTGTGTGTGAATGAGTGGGTGTGTGTGTGTACATGAATCAATATAAAACATGTCCATTATGTGTTTTAACTTGAAAAATACTGAAATATTTAAAACACAGAAATAAATGAAATGATTTTGAATTATAATGCATGCTCTGAAAGGCTAAGAGGCTCAGATAGAAAATAATGTGTTGTGATGAGCCCTGGGTGTTATATGCAACTAATGAAACGTTGAACACTACATCAGAAACTAATGATGTACTATTTGTTGGCTAACTGCACATAATAAAATAAAATAAAATTTAAATTTCACACTTAAAAAAAGAAAAAAGGGGAAAAAAGGAAATAACAAAAACAACAAGTGCAGGGAGACAGAAACGATACTAGTTGTATGTCCAGAGATGGGCTCTCCGAAGAGAGGAAGCCAGCAGGAAAGAGTATATGAGCCTTCCAGACACAAGGAATAACAAGCAAAAAGATTCTGTTTGGGGCCTGAATACCTGGGGTTTGGCAGTGTGGTAACCTAAATGGGAAAAAAAAAAGGATTAATTAGTTTCCTTCCTTCTTAGGAAGGAAAAATTCTAGAATTTTTGGTTGATGGCAGAACAAAAACAAAAAGAGAGGCATGAACCTATTCCAGAAACACAGATAGATTTAACTTCCAAGACGTGGAAAATCCCCAAAATTTTCATAGGAGGAAAACACATACTCAATTGAAATCAGCAAACATTTATTAATTTTTTTACCATCACAAAAAGTTACACAATGGTGAACTCAAAGATGACCAAGAGTAGGGTTTGAAACACGCGTATATACAAAAGATCAAAGATTATAATTTATTTATTAATAAAAGTCAGCCGTTCTCCTTTTTAAAAAGGCCTACTCCACATGCACCAAATTTATTTTTCTCTATTTGGCTTTATAACAGAGATTTCATTCACTCCAGGATGGTTGCTGCCCAATTAGATAAAAGAATGCTTTCTGCCTGTTTAGATTATCTGCCCTGATCTATATTTCAGAAGATAGGGATGTTCTGTATCCAGTGGTTATTTTATATTCTAGGACCTCAAACAAAGCTTTGCAAAGAGACTTATGAGCTCTATAACACTCTTATCCTTCATGCTAAATTCTTTCATAGAATTGCAAATTCTAAAGCCAACACTTTGATAGTACTCATGCCCATGTTTGTATCAAATTTGCTATTTTTGTTATTCCGGTTTTATCATTATTATTGTAATGCACTCTATCTCCTTACTATCTCACTTAGTTCAGCTTTCTAAGTTTCTTCTACCATCCCAAGCATCCGTTCCCCTACTTTCCTGAAAACTTAGAGCCTAGAGCTTCTTCAAAACTTAACTTCCCACTTCCTAGGCCAGTTGGGGAGAACTCACGGAGGCTATCGCAGTGGCAACAAGAGCTATTTCAGCGATTGTCAATATATACCTATTGTCCTGACTTGACTACAGTGGGCTGTGGGATCTCAGGCCATTGGCAAATGGTCTGGAAATGGGAGACAACATTCTATACTCTAGCTCAAGGCAGCTGGGATCTAGTAAAAGCTGTGCGTATGGACACAGCAAAGTCTCTGGGAAATTCTTGAAAGATCCTTTAACCAGTTTTTGGAACACAGTAATTTGTAGTTGTATCAAGAGGCCACTAAATGTTCATATTCCTTGAAGCAATAATTTGAGAATCTTCTGGAATGGATTTGAAAATCTTTCCTAAAGAAATAAATCCAGAATCCAGAAATAGACTTTGGCACAGAAATGTTATGTGTGGCATTATTTATATTTGAAAATCAACCAACTATCCTTCGATTGGAGAATGTTAAATACATATTGTTATATTTATATAATAGACTTTTTAAAGTCACTAAAACGGCTATTTATAAAGAGATTATAATGTAGCAAAATGGTTAAGTTATAATGTTCGGTGGAAAAGGATAAAAATTGGAATTTATGATATAATTTCAACTATATCTAAAAATAAACAAGAACTCTCATAGGAGATTTCCACTCTTTATTATGAGAAAAAAGAGAATGATGTGGAATCATCATTTGCTTTAAAAATAAGACCTTTTGGGGACGCCTGGGTGGCTCAGTTGGTTGAGCAGCTGCCTTCGGCTCAGGTCATGATCCCAGCGTCTTGGGATCGAGTCCCGCATCGGGCTCCTTGCTCTGCAGGGAGCCTGCTCCTCTCTCTGCCTCTGCCTGCCTCTCTGCCTGCTTGTGTTCTCTCTCTGTTAAATGAATAAATAAAATCTTAAAAAAAAAAATATGACCTTTTGGGGTGCGTGGGTGGCTCAGTTGTTAAGCGTCTGCCTTCAGCTCAGGTCATGATCCCAGGGTCCTGGGGTGGAGCCCTGCATCAGGCTCCCTGCATGGCAGGAAGCCTGCTTCTCCCTCTCCCACTCCCCCTGCTTGTGTTCCCTCTCTCTCTGTGTCTCTGTCAACTAAATAAAGAAAATCTTTTAAAAAAATAAAAATAAAAATGTGACCTTTTTCTAGAAGCAGATGTGATAGGGTAATTAATTGGCTCATAATAAATATTGATGACTAAATGTTGTCGATTAATTTTAGTAAAGAGAAAACTATTTACGTGCAGATTCAAATTGACTTTAGAAGTGTCTTTAGCCTCCAGAGCCCTGCACGGTTACGAGTTATAACATTGTATTTTATGATCTACAAGGTTAGAGTAAGGGACCTGTTCAAGGATATTGAGCTACAGACTGGCAAACGAGAGTTTAAGTCTGACACTATTTCTTCACCCAGTTGTCAAACTATTTGCTATGCCTTATGGAGAAAAAATGAGATAGGCTACTATCCTGATGACCTTGAAAATTTGGTGGTAGAGCAGTCCTCATCCTTACAGGTCAAATAAGTTGGCTGCACACAGGCAAATACTAAGAAAACTTAGGCTCCCCTGTTTTGGAGAGCTTGTCCTTTGTTCCCCAGCCCCATTAATAATTTCTGCTCACAGGGAGTCTGTTTATGGCAACCTAATCATCTTGGCCTGCGCACTGTGTCTCGGCGTGAGCCCTGTGGAAGGCGGCTTTACGGAGCCCACACTGGTGACAGATTCATGCCTCCTCCCCATGGGTGGTCAGAGGTAGGGAAATCTGAGTGCTCTATCCCAGGCCTGTCATGTGCCAGGAAATTTAGATTCAGGGAGCTGTTATCTGTTACAGCTATGAGCCTCCCCCAAACCAGAATTACAGGTAACTAATATTCCTTTTGCTTGCCAAAGCAAACCCCAAACCTTTAATCCCCAAATGATTAGGCTATTAATATTAAAATGGTTTCCTTTATATAGTATGTGTAACCATTTGTTAGTCTCAGGAGCCAGTGCAATAAAAACAGCATGGAAAGTCTTTAACTTCCAAGCCCATCTAAATGAAAAAGGGAGGAAATATGTTACCTGCTGGAAAAGACTCTGAAGGAGTTAGTCCATCATGGAGATAGACTCCGATTTCTTGGGCATCAACTCGGTCTTAGAAGAAAGCTCTAAAAGATTTAGCAGAAGGAGCCAAAGCTGGATTAAAGCAAGGCAAACCTGATTTTGAATCCTGCATAGACCTGAGTGTCCTTGGGCTAGTTCCCAAACGTTTCCGACCCTTTCTTTCCTCACTTAAACAATGGAGCGCACAATAAATACTTTTCACAGTGAAATAGGGGCAATGATATAATGGATGTGAAACACTTGGCTGTTGTGGTGTGCACGTCCCATCCCTCTTTATCTCATGATTAAAGCATATCAAAATGCTTCCAACCCGTTGTTATCAGTTGGCACTTACAAGGAAACTGTACTTCTTTTCGTTTGATAATTAGAATGCAACGTGCAAATGATCATGCTGAACTTAACTTGGGATCAGTTACCACCTATAGACAGATAAACAGATACTTATATTGATACCTATACCACCATTGCCCTTCAACTCCCCCCACACATGCAACTTCTATTGGCAGCAGAAACCCCAACACCAGCGTATTGATGTTACGGGCGCGTTTCCACCCAGTACTGCCATATACAGTGCACATTCCACCTGCTAATCCCTACCCCCCACATCCTTTGCAATCCATAGAAATGATTTTCCAGGTAATCAGTCATAGGAGTAAATGCCTGTATGTAACTACGCATGGAAGAGACTTGTTTTGAAAAAAAATAAGAAATATATATAAATATGGGTTTATATATAAATTATTACGTTTTATACATAAATTTTTGTATTCATGTATTACACATAAGTATATGGGTATATATGTATATATTTATTTATATGGGAGATGAAATTGTGTGAGCACGTTCAATATAACATGTTGGAAAATAGATTATGGTGTTGAGAAAAAGAAAGGAAAGAGGGTAGATTTAGGAGACATACTCCTGAATACAAAGCAAATTATAGCCTTTGGTATGTAAACTGTATGCCAGTTACACGGAGAGCAGTGCCTCTCAAATTTTAGCATGCACTTGACTTCCAGAAGGGCCTTGGATTCCTGGTCCCTCACTCCCAGAGCTTCTGATTCAGTAGGTCTCGGTGGGGCGAGATAATTTGCATTTCTAACAAGTTTCCAGAGGATGCTGATGCTGCTGGTCCAGGAAACCACTCTGAGAACCAATGATCAACATAATTCGAAAATGAATTTAGGAGTTTTTCATCTTTTTACTGGTCCAGAATAGTTTCTTTCCCTCCAAATTTTTATTTAAATTTCAGTTAGTTAACGTACAGTATAATATTAGTTTTCGGTGTACATTAGAGAGATTCAACACTTCCATACAGCACCTGGTGCTCATCACCGTAAGTGCCCTTCTTAATCCCCGTCCTGTATTTCACCAATCCCCTCACCCACATCCCCTCTGGTAACCATCAGTTTGTTCTCTACAGTTAAGAGTCTGTTCTTAGTTTGTCTCTCTTTTTTCCCCCCATGTTCATTTATTTTGTTTCTTAAGTTTTATATATGAGTGAAAGAATATGGTATTTGTCTTTCTCTGACTTATTTGACTTAGCATTATACTCTCTAGCTCCATCGACATTGTTGCAAATGGCAATATTTCATTCTTGTTGATGGCTAAGTAATATTCCCTTGTACGTATATACCACTTCTTTATCCGTTCATCAATCGATGAACATTTGGGCTCTTTCCATGATTTGGCTATTGTTGATAATGCTGCTATAAACATTAGGGTTCATGTAATCCCTTCAAATTCATATTTTCTATCCTTTGGGTAAATGGTCCAGAACAGTATAAATAGCATTGGAATCATCTGTTCTTTTAAAGTTAGTTGGAACTCAGCTGTGAAATTGCTTCATCCTGGCACTCCTCCTGCCCCCAACACACCCTTTTAAATGACAGAATTTTAATCACTGTTTCAATCTCTTTTTATTAAATTTTTCTAGTTCTTCTTGGATTAGTTAATTCTTATTCTGTTAAGAAATATAATCCATTCTCTCTAGAATTTCACATCTATTGCAATAGGATTTAATTTGGTACTTCTTCATAAGTATTTTCATGTTTGTGTGTGTTTCTTCTTTTCAGTTCTAATTTTTCCTCTCTTCTTTCCCTAATAATATGCAATGACTTTATATTTTACAGAAGAAACAGCTTTTGAATTTATTTGTTCTTTCTACCGTGTTTGTTTTCCACTTCATTCATTTCAGTATATATATCTTTACTAATTCCATCTTCATACTTTACTTAGGTTTATCCTTTTGTTTTTCATGGAATTTCTTAGTATTCGCACTGAGTTCATTTATTATAAGTCTCAATAACAAAGCTGTAATAACGATACACTATACATTTTCCTCTGAATATAGCTTTTAACTATGTTACTGTAAGTTTTGGTAAGAAATATTTTCCTTTTCATAGTTCTAGATAGTTTATAATTAAAATTTTGCTTTTCTCATTAATCCTAGAGTTATTTTGAAGGAATTTTTTTTAATGTTTCAAGTAGTTAAGATTGACTATTGCTTTCTTATTTAATATCAACTTTATTTGCTTATGATCTAAGATTATGGTCTCTTAAAATATCTACTTTGTAAAGTAAGTTAAAATTTTCTTTTCAGCCTTGTAATTTATTTATTTTATTAATGTTCAATTGTGATGCAAGGTCTGTGCAGAAATCTGTTAGACTGTGTAGCTTATGTGTTTCAAATCTTTATGTCCTTTCTTGTATTTGGGCTCCTGATCAATTCTGAAAATTCCAAATTATTTCCTAAAGCCAATGTTACCTTTATTCCAAAACCTGAGGAACAAAATACAAACCAAAACCTATGGACCAATTATACATATAGATGCAAATTTCTAAATAAAATAATCCAGAAGAACCCCAAAAGAATATGTTATGACCAAGAAGGACTTGTTCCTGGAGCATAAACATGGTAAAAAAAAAAATCAGAAGAGCTATCAGAATAATTTGTCTCATCAATAAAAAAAGATTATAATAATATGTGTAGAAGAAGAATTTGTAAATTTCAGCCATTTTTAATTTTAGAAAACCTTACTTTTTATTTCTCTTTTACTTAAATATGATAACATTATTTACTTCCTGTTTCTGTTTTACTTAAATATGATAAAGACTATCTGCCAAAAACTAACAAATAACAAAATTCTAAGTGGTGAAACTCTAAGGCTCTTTATACTAAATTTAGGCATAAGAGTGTCTCAGTGATCTATTGTCACCATAATGCCCCCAGATCAAACAACTACCAAACTCCAGGAGCATATGATAATAAACATATAAGTAACTCACAGTCAGTGGGGATCAGAGGATCTGGGCTGAGCTTTGTGCGTGTCTGCAGTCAGCTATCGGTCATCTAGGCAGCTACAGGATCGTTTCTGGGCTTCCTCGTGTGTCTAGGCCTGGCTGGCTATGAACTGATTTAATATGGCCTCCACTAGAACAATTGGGAAAATTTTACTCTATACAACATGTTCTCACCTTCCAGCAGACTAGCCCAGGCATGCCTTCATGGTGGTGACAGAGGAGTAGGAACAAGAGGAAGCCCAACATCAAAGCACTTTCCAAGCCTCTGTTGGCATCATATTTGCTAATGTTCCATTGACCAAAGCACTCGTGGGGCTCGGCCTAGACTCAGGATGTGAGGGCACTGCACAGTTTCACGACAAAAGACATGCATACAAGAATAACGGAGACTGTCTGCAATCTCCTGCAGATAGGAATCCCTCGTTCCACCAATATCATTCATCATAGCTTCAGAGGGTCCAGTAAATTTATATTGAATAAATATTTAGCATAGTTCATGCAACCAGAAAACTAATATTATCATTTTTTGTTGCCGATGATGTGATGGCATATCTACAAAAATCAAAAGACTCCAGTAAAAAATTGCTACAATTGGTAATGATATTGGGCAAAGTGTCTAGATTGAAAAATAAATGTAGAAAAATCAATAGGTCTTGTTTTTAGTCATTGCTTTGACAAATACTTATTGAACACTGAATGAATGAATGCTAAGCACTCATCTAGGTCCTGGAGATAATAGTAGTGAACAAAAAGGATATTTCAATTGGAGGAAATGGAAAATAAACCACAAATGACTAAATATAAGTCAGATGGTGACAAGTGCTGTGGAGAAAAATAGAAAACCAAATAACTTACAGCAAATGTTTAGTGGGTAGGTGGGCAGCAGATGGCGGTATGCTGTTGTCTATGGGGTGATCAGGGAAAACCTCACTGTTAAAAATGCGAACATCTGAGAAGAGGCTGAAGTCTATAAGGAAACCTTCCATGCTTTGAGACAGGGTAGTACATGGTATGATTTTTTTATAAGAGTTATCAATTACAGGGCCCCTGGGTGGCGCAGTTGGTTGGGCGACTGCCTTCGGCTCAGGTCACGATCCTGTAGTCCCGGGATCGAGTCCCACATCGGGCTCCCAGCTCCATGGGGAGTCCGCTTCTCACTCTGATCTTCTCCCTTCTCATGCTCTCTCTCACTCTCTCTCTTCCCTAATAAATAAATAAATAAAATCTTTAAAAAAAAAAAAAAGAGTTATCAATTACAGATGGGATGGAATTGTTACCATAACAGTACAAATTATAAAATACTTAGGAATAAACTTTAACAAGAAATTATCATTTGATGAGCATAAAACATTATCTGTGGGGGCGCCTGGGTGGCTCAGTGGGTTAAAGCCTCTGCCTTCAGCTCAGGTCATGATCTCAGGGTCCTGGGATCGAGCCCCGCATCGGGCTCTCTGCTCAGCAGGGAGCTTGCTTCCCCCTCTCTCTCTCTGCCTGCCTCTCTGACTACTTGTGATCTCTCTCTGTCAAATAAATAAATAAAATCTTTTAAAAAAATCTGTGAAAACCAAAGAAACTATTTTTTTTAATATTTTATTTAAGAGAGAGGGAGTGAGTGAGAGAGAGAGAAGGAGAAGGGGGAACGGCAGAGGGAGAGGGAGAAACAGACTCTTCACTGAGCAGGGAGCCCGATGTGGGACTCGATCACCAGACATTGGGATTATGACCTGAGCCAAAGGCAGACACTTAACCGACTGAGCTACCAACACACCTAGAAACTATTTTAAAAACAAAACAAAGACAAAAAAAGAGGAAGCTAACTTGCCTACCAGATACTTGAACATATTGAAGCAACCATATCAAAACAATGTAATATTGGCAAAGGAGTAAACAAACTGATCAATGCTGATTGGAGAGTTCATCTGGAACTAAAGCTGTACCCCTACTTGCTAACATCTTCAAAAGTAAATTCTAGATAGATAATGGCACACATTTTTTTTAATTGAGAAATTAATGTATGTTACTTGTCTATTGCTGCCATAACAAATCATCACTAACCTAGTAGATTCAGGAAAACAAAAGTATTATCTAACAATTCTGTAGGTAACAAGTCTGGCATAGGCTTCACAGAGCTAAGGTGTCAGCTGGGCTGCATTCCTTTCTGAGACACTGAGGGAATATCTATTTCTTTGCTATTCCTAAGGGTTGTCCATGTTCCTTGGCTTGTGGCCCCTTCCTCTATCTTCAGAGACAGCAATGCTGCATCTCTCTAAGCATACTTCTGTAGTCACATCTCCCTCTGGCCATACCTGGGCAATGTTCTCCCCTTAAGAGCTTGTGTGACTGGATTGGCCCCCCTGGATAATCTAGGATAATCTCCCCATTCAAGTCTGTCCCCTTATCACACTTGTAGTCCCTTCTGCCTTGGAAGGTTGCATCTTCCTAGGTCTCAGGGATGAGGGCATGGACATCTTTGGGGACCTTCTCTGTGCCTACCACAAACATTTTAAAGGAGATTTAGGAGAATATTTTTATAACCCAGATGTCAGGGAAATGTCTATAATCAACAGGGAACTAACTCATAAAGGATAAAGGAAAAGATGAGCCTGCTGCACCATGTAATTTGTTTTAATTGTATGACCAAACGTATCATAAACAAACTCTAAAGACACATCCTAGATGTCTTCCAACATGTGGCAGACAACAAGTTTACGTCTGCATTTTTACAGCTGTTATAAGAATTATTAGGGGGGAAAGAAAACTTTGGAAAATGGGGAAAAGAGATGAATTGTCAATTCACATGAAAGCAAATCCAAATGACCAATAAAACCACATGAAAATATGTTCAACCTCAGTAGTTTTCAGAAAAACACAAGTTTATGGTAACAATGAGTATATTTGTTCCGTAAAGCTGCCATAATGAATTACTACAAACTTGGTCGCTTGAAACAATAGAAATTTATTCTCACAGTTCTGAGGGTGAGAAGTCCAACATCAAGGTCAGAGCCATGCTCCCCCCGAAGGCTCTAAGGGAAAATATACCCTTTGGTGTTCCAGTGTCTGATGGCTCTATCACCCGTCTCCACCTCCCTCTTCACATGGCTCTCTTCTCCCTGTGTATCTCTCCTGTGTGTCTCTTACAAAGGTATTTATTGAATTTAGGGCCCACCCCATAATCCACAATGATTTCATCTAGATATCCTTAGTTATATCTGCAAAGACCCTTTTTCCAGTGAGGTCATATTTATAGATTCTGGGAATGAAGACATGGACATATCTTTTATGGGGACAGGAGCTACCATTCATCAATTATAATAAGATACTAACCCTCCCATCAAATTAGTAAAAATTTTAAAAGAGCACTAATATCCACCACTTTGGTAGATGGAGAGATGGAGGTGGGGAACGGTGGATCTCATACACTACTATGGTCTTGTGGATTTTTGAAAAACAGTCTAGCAAAGTCTTAATGCAAACACACACACATACACACACACACATCATATATTACATGACTCAGCTTCTGGGAAACTAGCCCATAAAAATAAAAGCATCAGTATGCAAGATTTTGTACACAAGAATGTTATTGCATCATTGTTGTGGTGAAGGAAAGACAAATCTGGAAACAAAATGAATGCCCAGCAATCAGAGAATGACTGAAAAACATTGCGGTACACCTATACCATGGATATGTATGTATAAGAGATTTGAGAACTATCTGGAAGAATAAGCATCAGATTTTATTATGGGCAGAGTGATTGGTAGACCATGCTAGAAGTCGCATTTGAGGTTTTCAGTGAAAAAGATTTCTCTCTTTGGAGTCACAATCCCTGAGATCCTGTTTAAACTTCTTGATTCCCTGATTCTCGGCATAACTGAGCAAAGTGACACATCAGCAGCGACCCTGGATCTGTGGCTGTCAGCCTCGGGTAGGAGGCCGCCCCTGCTCACCTCTCAAGCTTCTTGATCCTGTGAGTGGGTGCCAAAGTCCAGAAGGGGCAGAGTGTTTGGGTTCTGCTCACCCTGAGGCGTAGTGAGGACATTGTTTTGTGATTTGACCGGACAGCCACAGAGATGAGAGAGTCACTGCTGAGTAGGTGGGAAAGTTCCTGTGCCCCTTAGTCCAGGAACTGAGAGGCAGTATTGGGATGTTCCAGTCAAAGACGCCTTGGCCCTGCTTCCTATAATTCCCCCAGAATATTTTGAGCAATGGGAACACGTTGAAAAAGGTACACAGCTTTTTCCTCCAGAAAAAAAAAACCACACGCATTCAAAGGTATAAACTCTGTTTGCTTTAAAAAAAAAAAAAAAGGCACACTTGCCCAGAAAACTCAAGGCTTCCTGGAATCTCTATTAAGAATTCAAAAGTACTGATGATAAATTTCTAAATACCTTAATTTCAGCCAATACTATTAACAAGTAGAAAAAAAGAGGAATGGGATGTGTGTGTGTGTGTGTGTGTGTGTGTGTGTGTGTGTGTGTGTGTGTGTGTTCATAGGAACTATTTTTTAAAAATTGTGAGGAGGAGAGCCTGGGTGGCTCAGCTGGTTGAGTGGCTGCCTTTGGCTCAGGTCATGATCCTGTAGTCCCGGGATCGAGTCCCACATCGGGCTCCCTGCTCTGAGAGGAGACTGCTTCTCCCTCTGACCTCTCCCCTTTGATTCTCTCTCTCTCTCTGTCTCAATTACATAGAATAAGTCTTTAAAAAAAAAATTGTGAGGAAATGCAGTTACACCCGGTGATCTGTGAAAACCTGAGATCAGAGAGTTTATTGGTCCTTTCAAATTGTCTGCACACTATGTGGTATAGAGCATCAGGTCTGTGTTAACTCCAAAATGCTTAGAAATATTCAAAAATAGATTATCACATCAGATCTCTTGAAAAGCATCCAAAGATCAAGTAACTTTTCCCAGAGACCTACCCTGCCTGAGCTCTTGAAAGCCCTCCTTATTTTTAGAGAACACTTGGGTATAAGACACGATTCGTAGTTTCTTCTTCTATATTTTTATCTTATTCTACAGTGAATATAAATTACTTTCCTAATCAGAAAAAAAAAACACATTAACTAAAAACTCATCTATGTGATTTGAGAATTACAGTTCATAAAGTATTTTTGGAGTGGATTTTTAAAGAAACAGCCAAACGAGTTACAATCCATAATCAGAATTTCATAGCGCGAATGCCTGGAGACCTTTTTTCATGCTGATGTTTATAGGAGATTAAACTCTCAATTAGTTACAAATGTGAGAGACAGTGTGCAGCGCAAGGGAAAGGCCTTCTGTGTAAGAGGGACGTAAAGCCAAACGTGACAATTTGCTTCCTCCCTAAGCCTCTGTTTATTCATTTGTTAAGTAGAGATGACAAAAATTCTTACTTTTGCAGAGTTGTTACAAAACGTAGGGTTATAGAGTGTCGGAAAATTGCACCTAATAACTAATAATGTATGAAAATCCAGGAAAATATTTCTTTATTGTGTTCTTCCTTGTTTTAAATAACCATGATTGATTAGGCCGTTTGTCTTCAAAATAGTCTATTGGCCCATTGATTATCTCTCAATAAATAGGTGCACTGTATAGTGAGATCATGGGAACAAATAAAACTTTTTAATGAGAAGACGCACATTAGCAAACAGGGCTGTGGTTTCCATGGGGCCTGGGTCATGCCTGTGAGGTAAGGCCTCTGGATGACTGGTAAGCATCAGGTTTTTTATCTGGGTGCTGTTTACATACTTCAAACATTTACATCCCCTGCATGTGTCTATAAGTGTGTTATGCTTTAATGACAAGTGAAACCAAAAAAAGAAAAAAGAAAAGGGATGTCCCAGAAAGTATCACCTATACAGTCTTGAATGGACCTCATTCTTCTATTGCTTTCTCACATTTCATTACACATCAGAGGAGAAATCAAAATGAGTGCTTTAGAACAGAGGTTTTCAATTAAGGTTGAACATCAGGCTGATTTGGGAGGGTTTTTTTTAAAGTAAACATCAAGGGGTGCCTGGGTTGATTGAACATCCAACTCTTGGTTTCAGCTCAGGTCATGATCTCAGGGTTGTGGGATTGAGCCCCACGTTGAGCTCCATGCTCAGTACATAGTCTGCTTGAGAGTCTCTTTCTCTAACCCTTCCCTCAGCACACACATGTGCCCCCTCACTCTCACTTTCTCTGTAAAATAAGTAAATAAATCTTTTTTTTTAAAAGATTTTATTTATTCATTTAACAGAGAGAACACAAGCAGGCAGAGAGGCAGGCAGAGGCAGAGAGAGGAGCAGGCTCCTTGCAGAGCAAGGAGCCCGATGCGGGACCCGATCCCAAGACGCTGGGATCATGACCTGAGCCGAAGGCAGTTGCTTAACCAACTGAGCCACCCAGGCGTCCCTAAGTAAATAAATCTTAAAAAAAAAAAAAAAAGGTAAACATCAAGATATGCCCACCCTTAGAGATAATGATTCACTGGATCTGGGAGTGAAGCCCGGGAATCTGTATTTTTAACTCCAAAATTAGGAATATTAGACTGCTATCAAGTCTAAACCAGAGGTTCCTAAACTTTGCTGAATTTTGGAATCACCCAAGGTGTTTAAAAAATATTGAGGGTTGGATCCCACCCTTACAGCTCCTAATTTAATTATCTGGGAAGTGACTAGAACATCCAGATTTTTTTTTTCCTGGGCATCTACGTTTTTAAAAGCTCCCCTCAGATGATTCCAATGTAACCTATTTATGAACAACTCTCTGAAACAGAGGGGAGGAGCTTGGGAAACTCTTATAGGTGTTTATGAACAGCAGTGAACACATGGGGGGAATCTCAGCATCATCTAATGGGTGGACGCCACATCTGCCACCACTCCATCCACCATTTGTCCTGGCCTGTGGCTTTCACATAAGGAAAACATTTATTGTCTGTTTCTATAAAGAGTGTGTATTTGTTTATAGGGCTTTCATATCCTGGAAGAGTAGTCCTCCTTTTAGCCTATAAATTTCTAAATGGCAGAACGAGGGCAGGGTAATGACTAGTACAGACAACGACGTCCAGCCATTCAATGGACAATTACAAGCATGCAGAAATTGCTTTCTGCAGGTGTCCAGAGAGGCAGACACCACCATTTGATATCTCATCTGCCCCACTGTAGGAAAAGAAAATGCAAGAAACAAACTCTTCTTGGAGACCAAGAGGTTTCATGGAGGTTAGCTTCAGACTGTCCCAAGTAAGGTGTGTATTCCCGGATTCAGTCACTCTGGTGATGAAAAATGCTTCTATTTTGATTGGGAACTCAATGCTCCAGATGACTAATCTCCCCGCTTATACAAATTCTTAACTCTTTTCCTCCTCTCTAACTCATGGGTCCTACCTTGTGCTCAGTCCCTTCAAAAGACTGCTTCTTAGGGCGCCTGGGTGGCTCAGTCGGTTAAGCATCTGACTCTTGGTTTCAGGTCATAATATCAGGATGGTGAGATCGAGCCCTACATTGGGCTCCATGCTCAGCACAGAGTCCACTTGAGATTCTCCTCTCCCTCTGCCCCTCCCCCCATTCATACACTCTCTAAATAAATAAATGAAATCTTAAAAAAAAAAAAAAAAGACTTCTTATCTCAGACATGCCTTAGAATTTCCTTTACTATGTCCAAGCTAAATGGGAGCGAAGTGGGATTGGAAAGAGTAGGGCTCTTGTCGTTTATCAAGAAAGTGGAAGTTGCCCTTGAAATAAGCAAAACTTCAGAACCCAAAATTTGAGTCATTTTGTCTATTGGAGAAATAGTTTAGCTAAAAGACTCTTTAGTGAGAGGTGGCAAAATCAGTTCTAATGTCTTACGTTGTTCTCATAAACTTAAGCATAAAGCTTCTAAACAGCCCTGATATTCAGTGGCCATCCCTGAAGGAACCATGCTCCTCTGTCAGAAATGCCCTCCTCCATCCTTGATACCTTAATACACTCCTGTTCACCCTATGATAACTCGTTTCTAAAACCTTCCCTAACTGGCCAGCAGTTGAGGATGAGGATTTGCTCTCTTGTATTCTCACAACGCACTGTTCACATACTGATTATAGGATATGTCATGGTGTGTTATAAATATTTATCTTCTGGCCAGGTCCTCTTTTAGACCTGGGCTCTTCTTAAAGGAGGAGGGAAACTTACTCAAATTCCCAGCCTCAGAACTTAGTCTGAGACCTTGGCATGTGGTAGGACTCACGCAACCTAATTACAGTAGACGATGTTTGGCAAATGAATTGTCCATCCCGACAGTGTGGCCATATTTATTAGCAGAAGCTTCGAACACCAAAGCTTCTAACTGAAGCTGACATTATTCTAAAATAGGAAGCCACATCAGTGCTGCCTTTTGACTCGGTAAATGTCAGCTCTCATTCCATCCAAATAACTCTGGACTCTCCAACGGGGCCCTGATGGAAGATCAAAGACAGTCTTAAGACCTGGTCCTTTTCTCCGTTTCAAGTAGTGGGTTAATGCTACAGGTTAATTCTAAGCTCTCGACCCGAAGCTGGAATGGCAATGGAGGCATATCCAACTTTTAATCCTAAGTGAAATAAAACGACAATGGAGTTGGAGACATGAAGGTACAAAAGGGAAAACTAAGTGGCAAGTTGGGGTAGGAGGAGTGTATAACATTAGGTAAGAAGGGATGGAGATCATCAGTCTGTGCTGTCCAGTATTATGGCCATTGGCCATGGGTAGCTATTTAATTTAAATGCAAGTCGAAAAAAAATAAAACAAAATTAAATATCCATTTCCCCAGTCTCACCAGCCACATTTCAGGTGCTCAGTCACCACTTGTGGCTAATGGCTCCCATTTTGGACAGTCCAGATAAAGAACACTGCCATTATCACAGTCAGTCCTATTAGACATCGTTGGATAATTTCTACCCTTTTGCAGATGGGAAGCCTGACAGCCGGAGAAGGTTAGTGACTAGCCACAGACACACAGTAAGCCTATGCCTGGGACCCAAACCTCAGGAACCCCAGGCTGGCCTTCCAATGCTCCATGTTGTGAGATTCGCCCACTTTCACGCTCTAATTTGTCTGTGTGAGTCAAAGAAAATGAGGAAGGCTGGCAAATTCCAGTTAAAGTCAAAAGTACAAAGTAGCCATTTGGTGCTGTTATACTAAGCAAACTTACCAAAAGAAGATTTGTAAGTAAAAAGTTCAGGTATAGTAATTATCTAAAATGGAAAACTTCTGAACAAAACTTGTCTTTATACTTAAAACACTAAGCACACTAAGCTACGTGGTCTTAAAAAGCATCATTTAATCACTCAGCTTAATATCAGCTCAGGAAGTTACATACTAATCAATAACTCCCGTGCACATACTGGTAGCTATTTAACTGCCTGCTTTTGTATAATAATTACACATTGTTGTGCCGTAAAATATTACCTCCAAAAAATTCACATTTGCATCTTCTAAGTATACATGATTGTGATTAGAGCTGCCACACATCATGCACTGACATAAATTATTTGGCTTTTCAAAATGTTGCTTATATATGTTCAAGTTTCTTTCTCATATCTCGAGCTGGTTTCGATAATATAATAATGTGCCCATGTATGCCCTCTTTTAAGGAATATCAGCTTTGTTTATACATTTAAATTGGGTTTCCAAGAACAACAGTGGTGAGTTTTTAGACTTGGGGCAACATTTAAAATAGGATTATGTGAGAAATTTGAGTTGGTGTCATAGGTACAAGGACATTTTTTGGTCATGGTTTTTCAGAAGGCCAACAGGGATTTTCTGGAATTTGCAGATAATTTATCTTCTTACTTTTGAGTGAGAACATCTCTATTCTGTTTCCTTCCGAGCCTTGGATGACCGTGCTGAGAGCCGGTCACTTACTAGAAAGCAGTGTACAGCTCGTGTGAAGGGGACATTTCATCGCTAGTGAGTAGAGTCACATGTCCATAGCGTTCATGTTGTATGACCGGAAATGCGGACCCCGCAGTATGGTTGGATGATGCTGGCGTGAGTGGCTCCAAATTCTAGGGAGAGCTCAACAGCTTAGCTCATTAAACCACATGCCTCAACATTCTCCAGTCCATTCCAGCATCACAGTGTCTGGAAGTTATGATCCTCTCTCCAGAGCCCCACAACCCAGTGATATAGGGAACTTTCAAAGGGAACCAACCTAATTTGGGGCAAAATCACTAATATTTTATACTTGATTCTGAGATGGACCCGTGAGGGTTAGCATATACAAAAAGCTATGAGAGAGAAACAAAAGAAAACTTTACAGCTAAGAAATTCTATCAAATGATGTATTTTTCTCAGAAGATTTGTAAAATTTGGTGTTTTTTAAATAAATTAAAACACTTTACTTTGGCAAAACTTCCATTTTTGCATTGAAATACCCCTGTGTAGTTTATGGGACATGGATGTTTTATGAGGCCTGGGACCACTGGCATAGATCAGTGAAAGGGCCAGGAAGCCGAGGGAACTGGTCCAAATTTGCAGCTGGATTCCTATGTTTATGGTATTCTGGTATTGTTTTGCCAGAGTGTACTTATAGTATTATTTACACGAAGTCGTAACACTTGTTACCTTATGGTACTCCATGTGAAACGTCTTACAGCTATTATCTCACTCAACCTTCCCAAACCCCTATGAGATGGAACTATGTGATCCTATTTTATGGATAAGGAAACAGGTTGAGAGAGGCGAAGCAAACTACCCAAGGTTGCACAGCTAGAAAGTGATGAAGCTGCATTTGAACCCAGGACATTCTGACTTCAGAACCGCTGCAAGATACTGCCTCTCAAAGAAAGGCCAAGGAGAGCCTTGGCTTAGCCCGCCCAGGACTTTTGGAAGAGTTTGGGCTACAAGCCAGACACCCAATGTTCTAGAGCATTCTATTGGTTTTCCATTCCAGAGAGTAGTTGTAGTCTTTAGTTGATTTGCTATGTACTGCTGATTCCTCCATCCCCTGCGCACCTCTCCACCAAATTCCACAAAGGGAATAATTTAATGAACCTAAATGAATATTTCACCAAAATCCTTTCCCCAGAACTTCTGGAGAAATTCCAGCAAGCAGTTTTAAATCTTAGTGAAATGCATTTTGCAGGAGTAGCTGTCCTTTAACACAAGAGAGAGAAAAGCCTTCTGAAAGAACTATGAAAGTCAGAGCAAGAGTCTACAAAGTCTTCTAAAGACTGGTTCAAGGGCCTCTAGTCTACTCCTTGTGTTATGAGTTTTTGGTTTATGGCTAGTTTTGCAAATAGCTTCAAAGCAAGTTGCCCTCCTTTCCTTATTGATTTTTAAACCTAACATTTAATGATCCTGTTACAACTGTAGTTGAGATGAGGCTCCTGACTTTTTTTTAACAACTAGATTGATTGGCTACCTGGTATTTGCCAGGTTTTGTGCTGAGAACCAGGGATTCATGAATGAGGGCAAGATGGTTCCTGGCCCTGAGCAGGGGAACCTACCATCCAGCCAGGGAGAAGGGCAAAGAGTGAAGTGGTGCACTTACTGCAGTGTGTGGGGAACTCAGAGAAGGGAGCCAATATCTCTATCTTGTTCGGAGCCCTGCTTATATCCAAAATACAAGTATTATAGTTATACACATCCCTAATGCCCCTAAGGGCTGAAAGGCATCATTTTTGTAGAAACTGTGACCGTGGAGCTCTTTAAAAAGTGTTTTATTAAAAGTAATGTATGCTTATAGTGAAAAAAAAAGAAGGAAAGAAAAAGAAAAGAATTAATGACATTGAGAAGTACAGAAGGATATAAAATAAAATGTAAAATCCCCGTCCCTATCTCCCAACCCCAACTCGCTGCAGGTCACCACTAGTAAAATTTTTTTATCTGCCTTATCAAAAATTTTGTGTGCCCAGCATTTCTACTATAGACACACACATACACACAAATATACCTTTTGCACAAACTGGATCATACTCATATATCACACCATGATTTATTCTTCCTTTAAATAACAAAACTTTGACATTTTTCCATACCTCTTCATATAACTATATTTCATGGATAACAGATGTTATGATTTTGTGTAAATATACTCTATCCTCTATTCTTTTTAATAGTCACATATTGGTCTCTAGTATAATTAAGGTACCAAAACTTATTATTGGGTCTTCTGCTGATGAACATTTACACAAGCCACAGTGACTAAATCTATCTGAATGAAGGTGTCTGTGGGTTAAATTCCAAGAGGTGGGGTTGTAAGGTCAAGGGATATATGCTCGTGGAATTTTGGCAGATATTGCCAAAATGCTGGACTGATTTGCACCTTATGGACCATGTGTAAGAGAGCCATTATTTTCTTTCACACAAAATACAATAACCCGTGCATTCACAGACTGCCTGAAAGAGCTTGGAAAGCAAGAAGTGTGCACCTCGTTTTTGAGACAGATGTAAGCAGAGTCCTGTGTCATTTGCTAATAAGAAGAAAGAGTGGAGCCATAATTCAAAATGCCTCTGTTTTCAAGAGTCCTTCTTCTCAAGTCTTTCAACTGCTGTGTCTTAGGAATTTAATTTAAGTGTTTCCTTGAACTTTGGGTTCGGGTACAACTTGGCTTCTCATCTCCAGTTGCAGGAGGCAAAGGAAAACAGGAACCTATTTTGTGCATCTCTCTTAGTTGGGGAAGGCTTTCTGGAGGGAAAGCGTGATTCATCACAGGTGACCAGGACAAATGACTGTCCCGCTCCCTGTCCTTACACGGTCCTGGGGAAGTCCTAAGACTAAGCTCAGTTTGAACCAGCCCTGCCCTAACCGTTCCTCTTTGGTATGGAAATTTATGGGAATCAGACATGTCTTGGGTACCTATGCCATTTCCCTACAGTCAGGTCAGTCAGAAAAATTTCAAGAATCATTTTAGGATCTTTTATTCCACGCCTGGCAGAGCACAGAAAAATATTAGCCTCTAGGCCTGGATGACTGCTTTGGGATCTCCAAGTAAAAGGTTTCAAGGTTAGTCATTACTAGGCAGTTCGGTTGTGTGACTGATTTGAACACCAGCCCAGGATCAACAATTGCTAGAAAAGTCAGGCTCCTCTCGTCAGAAAGATTTTTTTTTTCAATTTCTTATTAATTAGCGTATTCTAATCACTTAATTGTGCATTGTATCTCTTGAGGCAGGAACTGAATTAAGTGGTCAGAAAATCACACCTTTAACAACTTAAGTCCTATGAGTCTATCTGCCGACGAAATTTGATCCATAATCATTGTGTTTCAAACTGTTGAACATAGTTTTTGAAGTTTATAGTGAACATGCCTAGGATATGAGGCTGACCTGAAAGAACATTTTGTTTACGAGATGTCTCTGGTGTCAATTCAGACATTTCAGAAAGGCCCAGAACATGACACACAGCTCTCGGAGACTGCACGGCCCCTGAAGAGAGAAACATGCATTGCATTTAATTAAAGCAAACTTGCTGGAAGATTTATTTCCCTTCCTTCATATCTAAAAAGAAACGTAACTAAGCACCAACTATTTTTCCCTCTGCCAGTGTTTTGGGGTTTATCTTGGCTCATGTCTTTTCAGCTCCGACATTATGGAAAACTTTATTGCCTTGCAGACACGTTTCTGGGCAGCTGAGGGAAAGAAAAGGAAGCACAACTTAGTTGATTTCTTCTTTGCTAGGAAATAGTATCCAGAAAAATAAATACTATCTGCCACAGTTAAAAATCAGGAGGAAGAAGCTGAGCATTGCCTTTGAAAATAAGGAAGTTGTTTATGAAAAGCATCAAAGGCCTTTGCTGGAGATGGGGAATCTGTAGGTAAAGTTGTGGAGATTTTAGGTCCATCAGCACACCAGGGAACAGCCTGATACTCTGGGTTTTTTTGTTTATATATAAAGAATTTTTGGTCATGGCAGTAGGTAAGGAAACTGATTTCAATCTCAGGGTATTTTAAAATATTTTAGAGGGATTTCATTTAAAGAAAAAAAAAAGGAATAATCTCTATAGATGTTTTAGCCTAAGCTACATTTAATAGCCTTTAACCAAGAAACAAACTCCTGGGGATGACTGGATTTTCTTTAAGTGCAATTATAATAAACGGTCAAAGGATATTTTAAATTTTGTTTCATTTCTGAAAGGTAAAGTTGTCTTTTAATCTTTAGCGCCCTACCTCTAACCCCACCTACCCCTCCCCCCAAATGATTGCTGAATGGATGGATATACACCGACCCACTGGCTGTTTTGCGTGAACAAAAATTAGAATGCAGTGTCTTTGAAGTGAGAACCATACAAAACTGCAATTAAGATGAGCAGATTGTGGCACTGTTTTATGTTTCTACCTAAATAGAATGCACATCTAAAGCACGCAAACTTTTGTTTGTATTTACTAAGAATCTAGAACGTTGTGCCAAGCCGTCAAGCACACCGCTTATGGAAAAGCTCTCTCAAAGTGAAGTTGCGTACCTGGAACTCTTTTTGGTGTCTTACATCCCACGTGCTTGATTTCTTTAAAAATTCTCTAGTCTTCATGCGGCTAATAAGCAGCAGTAATAAAGCCCTTGTTTGTCCACTTGCCAACCCTCCCATTTGGCCAGTAAGCCTCTGGCTTGAAAGCCCGTACTGGGCTCCGCTCCATTTTTCGTGAGTCTCCTCTCCCCTCCCTCTTCTTCGCCAGCGCGCTGGACCACAGTCAGAAATCAGAAGGGCTTTATTTCCTTAAGCAAGTCACTTCTTTCAGCGTTTCTGGCATTGCTTCGGTGCAGCGGCTTTAAATGGGTGACCACAGTCCCCAGTAAAAAATACATTTTATATAACTGCGGAGCCTACGAGTGGTGTGTGTCTACAAACTCAAACAAAAGTTCCACAAAACAATCCTGGCTCTTAGTAAGTACAGTGAACTCCTTCCAGTCGACCTTATTTCATTTTTTAAAAGATGCTTCTTGCTACCCACCAAATTGATTTCACAACCCACTAACGGATTGGGACCCATAGTTTGAGAAACACTGCTTTAGTGTACTTGATTCCGCCCAAGAATTTTAAGTTTGGCAGTCAATCACAGGCTTGCTTATATCGGCAGAAAAGGCAGGACTATTCATTGCTAGGAACATGGTGAAAACATCCTTTGGCAGCTTTCAGAAGACTTTTTTAATAGCGGTAGAATAAACAGGTATTAAATTTATTAATGGAAGATTGTCTAGGCTAGAAAATAGCAAAGGGTTAAAAAATGGCTGTCACACGCTCTCAAAAGGTGGACAGAATCCCACAGACTCTCTGGTTCTAGAACTTCGCTTCCAAGTACAGCTCTGAGCTGATTTTAAAAAGCGGGGCGGGGGGGACTGGCCCGTTTTCCAGGTAGTAAGGAAGGGACGTATTTCAGATGCTGGCAGTGGGGGGGTGGGGGAGGAGGAACGCGCATGGAGAAAGGCTGGCTCTCTGACTGTCGGTGGAGCCTTGTTTCCTGTTGGGACTAGGAGCGGAGTCTTCTCTGGGCTCACAGCCACTGGCAGTCTTCAGCCACCTCCTGGCCTTCCTACAGCCTCCCTTTGACCACCTTGGGCCACAGCTTGTTCTGCTTTGACCACCTGGGTGAAAACTTGTTTTCTAGATTTGGGACAAACTAAAAGCTGTTCTTGAAACCTGAAGGGAATGGTCTACCAGGTGCTTCTGACTCCATCGTGTAATTCTGTACCAGATCAGAGTCCTATCTCGTCCCACCTCAGCTGTAGCTTCCGCGAAAAGCCGTGAGTGTAGAGAAGATCCAGGGGACATGGGCCATTCATTGTGTTTGGCAGTTTTCATTAGTTATGTGAGTAAATGTTCCCTTCTTTTCCTGGTCTTGGGTTATCGATGTGTCCTTTTTAAGCTTGTGCTGAAATGGGATGGGAATTTACAGATGACACCTGAAGGTGGGCCAGATCTAATCAGTCCAGGAGCTTACCTTTTTATTGTTTCCTTACCATGCTACATCAAATTTAACTTCAAAGGGGCCACTGCAGGTGTTCTGCCTTTATACCTTCCTTACTTTCTCCACACCATTCCGAGAGCATTTTTTAATAGAATTTTTAAAGATTTTATTTATTTATTTGACAGAGAGATCACAAGTAGGCAGAGAGGTAGGCAGAGAGAGAGGGAAGCAGGCTCCCTGCTGAGCAGGAAGCCCGATGTGGGGCTCGATCCCAGGACCCTGAGATCATGACCTGAGCTGAAGGCAGGTGCTTTAACCCACTGAGCCACCCAGGCGCCTCCCGAGAGCATTTTTAAAAACCATCATGAGACATTCCTGAAGGTAAGGATCCTTGGGCATTCTCGAGGATTCTGAACAAAGCTGGGACATCTCCCGCACTGAAGTTTCCTTCTCTCTTTCAAATGGAGCAGGAAGAGCCAGAAGAATAGGCAGTAGGGTAGTGAAAGCCCTGAGGATAACTCTCATTTCACCTCCAACAGGAGACTCTAGAAAGTCATGCTGCTCCACAACTGATTTTCTGCTTCTCTAAGCTAGGAAACCACTCTTGGCCTATGTTGCTCATAGAATGGATGTGGCAGTCAAATAAGATAATACACATGAAAATACTACAACAAACGCAAAGTCCAAAGGCTGTGGTATTTTTAATAGTCCTCATCACTTTAGGAGTTTGGTTTTTATGGAGAAAGTGCAGCCCTGCACTTTTAGAAGGGCTTAAATCAAAGGCACCTGGTAAGGGGAGCCAACCAGGGGGTGTTCAGGTGCCAAAGAAAGAATACAAGAAGAAAATCAGTCCAAGGTACAACTGCAGGTTATACTGTGTATTCCAGAACCTCTCTGAAAGAGCCTGGATCTAGTGCTGGGCCTTTAAAGGGCCGCTTGAGGGTTCTGTGTCTCGTGAATGTTGAACACTATTCATTGGAATTTATCCAACTTCATCCTCCATCAGATTTGAGCTTCAACTATTTAACCTACAGGAACATACCAAAGTTGAAAGTGAGAAGGGCCATTTAAGCCCCATTCTTGCATTCTTCCTGATTCTGCATCCGCATGGGCTAGTGTGGGAAATGTAGAATTTTTGCTTCCTCACAGAAACGTGGTTGTTTACTAGAGAAATGAAGGTCAAAAAGAGGTGTGAAGAATGGTGTTTACACGGGAAGAGAGAAACGTTGCAACGAAGAAGTTGTGTCTCAATATAAAATTTTCATTTCTTTTAGTCACACCATGATCTTAAATCTTGAAACGGTTCTGGTTTCAACATGAGTAAATAAAGCTGCTAGTGAAATACTTTGAGCTTGACATGAGTGAGCTTAGCCTCACAGTGAATTCATGTTCTTCAGCTTTATCTACAAATGAGCTAGCTATTTGTCCAAATGCAGGCTTTTGAGATATTTCAAGGAGAGTAACCTGATTGTTGAGGCTAAAATAGTAAGCCATTTGCCTTAAGTCAGCCGCACACACAATTTCTTCTTTGCCTCTTAGCTAGTGATGGCAACGGGGTTGGGCTGTGAGGAAATAGGGCATGCCTGGGATTTCTTTCTTTCATTGTGTGTGTAAGCATCTTATTGAATCGTGCTGAAAAAAATAGCATTAAAAAATGCTTTCTTTAGAAAGTTGCTCTTTTATAAAAGTATGTTGGTATTGGTGAACCCTACATTGTTGATAAAGACTTGTAAATGAGAAGAGACATGTCATAGTTTGGGCTGCTTTAACAAAATACCGCAGACTGGATGACTAAAACAACAGAAATTTAATTCTAGAAGCTGGTAAGTCCAACATCAAGGTGCCAGCAGATTTGATGTTTGGGGAGGGCCCTCCTCCTGGTTTGCAGATGACTGTGTTCACACAGCTGTTCCTTGGATGCCCTGGGAGAGAGTGAGATCTCTCTGTCTACCTCTTCTTATAAAAACACTAATCTCATCATGAGGGTCACACCATTAGAGCTTCAATGTGTAAATTTGGGGGAGACACAAACTTTTATCCCCCTAACAAGTCTAACCTTAAAAATGAACATTAAAAAATGAAAAACTTCTAACTTCAATAGTCAGTGTAATGTAAAATTACTTTTACTCTAGGTAAATTGTGGGTGATAATTTAGCAATTGTTCAAATAATAGCAGAAGTACTGTTTTCTGGGACATGTTAGTTCCACTTGAGACCTAGGAAATAATCAGGAAGTTAAGGTTAGATAGTCGTCTGGGAGTGAAATAAAATATATGTGACATGAGAAATTACTTTTATAGCTTTTGAGGAGGGAAGAGTAATAAACAAGCGCCTTTCAGCCAAAGCAGCCTGGTTATTTATAACCATTTTTGTGTCATGGACCCATTTGGCCATCTGATGAAACTTATAGACTCCTTCCCAGAATACTGCTTTTAAATGTATGAAATAAAAGACAGGGTTACAAAGAAAACTAATTATACTGAAATAGAGTTTCACCCCTGGACCCACTGGGGACCATAGTTTAAGAACCCCACACACTTGAAGCCTAAAGATGGGTAAAAAAAAGCAATAAGGTCAACAGAATCAAAAGAATTTTCAGTGTGTTACAGTTACTGCTTCACTCCGCATAATCTCTTCTAGTCCTGTCCATAAGTCAAGTGGAGAGAGTCAATTATCTTATGGTCTCACTTACGTGTGGAGTATAAAGAAAATCATGGAGGGCATCGTGAGAAGGAAGGGAAGCGTGAATGGGGGGAAATCGGAGGGGGTGATGAACCAGGAGAGACTGTGGACTCTGAGCAACAAACTGAGGGTTTTGGAGGGGAGGGGAGAGGGTGGGCGAGCCTGGTGGTGGGTATTGAGAAGGGCACGTATTGCAGGGAGCACTGGGTGTGGTGCATGAACAATCAATCCTATAACACTGAAAAATTAAAATAAACATATTTGGGGAGAAAAAAACAAACAAAAAAACAAAACAATTACTGCTTCACAAGACAATGTAGGGATGAAGTACAAAGTTCTGGCTTGATCTCAAAGTAGCCTAAGAGCCCATCGCAATGCTTGAGGAGAGCTCTTGAGAGTGGCCAAACATGGGACCGCAGAATCTATAACTTCTTTCTCGTATGAAGCTTCCAGATATTTTTCAATATTAGAAGTGTCAAATTTTGGGCCACCTGGGTGGCCCACCTAAGCATCTGCCTTCAGCACAGGTCATGATCTCAGGGTCCTGGGATCGAGCCCCACATCGGGCTCCTGGCTGAGCGGGGAGCCTGCTTCCCCCTCTCCCTCTGCCTGCCGTTCTGCCTACTTGTGTGCTTTCTTTCTCTAAATAAATAAATAAAATCCTTTAAAAACAACAACAACAACAAAAAGGTGTTGAATTTTCTCTCAGACAAGTCTACAGGTTCACTCTTCCTATTAGGACTATTTCTATTCTCTACTTAAAGAATCAAGATACCCTTCAACTTATGTCCTGTGAAAGCTGAAGGTTTAAATGTAAATGGTGTAATGTACATGTACCAGGATGGTGCCCATTCATTTAGTGAGCCATTCCAAGCACAGCCCATAGCAGAGGCTGTGCTGGTTTGGGGAATTATAGATGGTTTGAAATGAGGTCCCTGCCAACAAGAAGTTAAGAGTCTGGAGGTATGAGAGACTAGTAAAAAGACACTTTCACTGCAATGGTACTACTGACATTTTAAAACTTGTTCTCAAATGCTGTGACTTCAGTGATCTGTGATGTAATATGCCCTCTTTTTCCATAACTCTGGGTCATTTCTACATGAAAAATACAATGCATTTTTGTACGTCATGTATTGCACACAGTATAATATTATGCTGCTGATTCAAGAAGCAAAAATGGGCTTTTTCAGGGGATATTGAGCAGGGCTCAAATGCTAAGTCTTCCAATTCTCTGCCTTTGGGCAAGATGGACTTGGACTTTGCTAATAGAACGAAGTCTGCTTGATTTTTTTTATACACTACGCAAGCTCTCTTAGTAAATCTTAGCAGTTTTAACAGGGCTCAAATTATTTCTTATTTCTCTTTTCCAGTTTCTTTAAAGTGTACTTCATGCCTGCTTCTGTTGGTTCTGAAATGGAGATTACCCAGACACGATAATAGCTATTATATACTTCATATAGTTTATCGAATAAAAGTATAATGAATTAGTAAGAGATGGAATAAGTGTATATGCAAGGCATCATGAATCTTTTCTATTTTGTGCCCTCGAAGCCTGATCTCTTTAATGGTTCTACCTACCCTCTGTGTTCCAGCGTCCTTATGGATTCCTTTAAGTGGCCCTAAATTCCAACCTCCTCTTAAGGTGAGAAGAATGGAATGAGACCTCTGCCTACTTGGAAGGAAAAATTAAGCGTAATAAAAATAAACCCATGCCTGGTGCAAATATCATAGCATAATTGGCAAGGAAATGATTATCAGTGATGCTACCACTTGAGAACATTGATTGTTTGGCAAATCCCAAAGGACTGATTCGTTGTAACAAACTTGAATTCCAGAGAAAGTGTCAGTAATTCTTTAGATCTAGAACTTAAATGTGACATTACTTTTGGCCGAGAAACCCATTGAGGAAAAAGATATCCAGAAGGCAGCAGCTGAAATCTGGGGCAGCACATTGACGGCTTACTTTTAAAAATTTTATAACTAGTTTAATTCTACACATACACATTCTATAATAAACTGGGCCTTGTTCGTAAATGACATAAATATAACCTCAGCAACTTTCCACCCAAATTTTGTATAAGTGAAAAAAGTTTGCATAACTCAGATTTCAAATTTGAAAATGAATATAGAGGTTATATAGACCACTGGTTCTCAGAGTGGGGCCCCCAGACTAGCAGCAGCAGCATTACCTGGGAACTTAGAGACACAAATTCTCGGATCCTACCCCAGACCTACTAAATCAGAAATTCTGGGGATGGGGCCCAGCAGTGTGGGTTTTAACAAACTCTCCAAGTGATTCTGGTGCACTGCAGTTTGAGAATCACTGGTTTCTGCTGACACTCTCAACATTTTGATCCAGATCATTCTTTGGGGGGGAGGGGCTGTCCAGCGTGTGGTTCAATGTTTAGCAGCATATCTGGGCTCGACCCACCAGGTGCCAGCAGCACCCGTCCCCAATCATGACAATACAAAATGTCTCCAGACATTGTCAAATGTCCCTTTGGGGGGGGGGGCAAATCTATTCCCTGTTGAGAACCACTGCTCTAGACTAGCCCCCAAGCCTGACACAGGAATCTCCTATACAGCATTCCTGACAGATACTTCTACTACAGGTGTGAGTTCTTTTCCTTCTCTACCTAGAAGCCATAGAACTCATAAATTCAAAAACCCTGCCCTGAAATATAATTACTAAAAGTGTAAACGTTTTAAATATATTTAGAGTATCTATATAATTTTTATAAATGACATGCAATTCATCATATAAGAAATAGGAATGAATTTTTTTAAGATTTTATCTATTTATAAGAGAGAGAGAGAGCATGAGCAGGGGGAAGGGCAAAGGAAGAAGCAGGCTCCCTGGTGAACAGGGAGCCCAATGAAGGGCTCGAACCCAGGACCGTGGGATCATAACCTGAGCCGAAGGCAGATGCTTAACCGACTAAGCCACCCACGTAACCCAAGAATGAATTTTTTTCAAGTGTGCTTGATTACTGATCTTTCTTCAGAGCTTTATTTCAGCATCATATCATTCAGGCTTCCCAGAAGCACACACTGCTCCCTCCCCATCCCACCCACAAGAGACACTGGATCCACTCAGATGTTCTCTGTATATTTACTCTGTCTATTAACTAGTGTCTGACTCCTTACTTCTATGCTCTAAATCATCTAATCTTACCCATCTTGTCCTTAATCTTATCCATCATGTCCTAGGCACTGTGCTAAGTGTTTTTAAGTTCATTTTCTCATACCGCCACCATTAAAAAGCAGGTCCTATCATTATTCCCATTTGCAGAAAAGAAAATTTGCTGAGCTGGATACTTTGTTCCAGGTCCAAAGGCTGATAAATGATGGAGCTGGATTCAAACTAAGGGAGACCTTGATCTCAGGCTGTTAATCAGCGCACTATATTGAGAACTTAAATGTCTTGCAAATGCATTCCCTCTTTAATGCAGGATGAATGCATTGAATGAATGAATGAATGAATGAATAACTGACTTGATTATTTAAAGCTAATGATGAAAGCTTTCAGATGAATACCTAAAAGTTCATCAGCCCACCGTACAATGTGAAAGCAGGTGCACCTCGTTTCCTTGCATTCCACTTTAGTGCACTTCGCAGATGTTGCATGTTTTGCAAATGGGAAGTTCAGGACTTCCATGGAGGAAGTCACTGCAGATGTGGTGGAAATAGCAAGAGAACTAGAACTAGAAGTGGAGCCTGAAGATGGGACTGAATGGGTTCAGTCTCATAATAAACTTGAACAGGAGAGGAGTTGCTTCTTACGAATGAACAAAGAAAGTGGTTTCTTGAGATGGAAGCTACTCCTGGTGAAGATGCTGGGAAGTGTGTTGAAATGAAAACAAAGGATGTAAAATAGCACATACATGTAGTTGATAAAACAGCAGCAGGGTTTGTGAAGATTCACTCCAATTTTGAAAAGAATTTCTGCTGTGGGTAAAATGCTCTTAAACAACATCACAAGCTACAGAGAGATCATTTGCCTAAGAGTCACTGGATGCGGCAAACTGAAATTGCTGCAGTCCCCCTAACTTTCAGTGATCAACGCCCTGATCAGTCAGCAGCCATCAGCGTGGAGGCAAGACCCTCCACTAGCGGAAAGATCATGACCCACTGAAAGCTCAGATGGTGGTTAGCATTTTTTAGCAATAAAGTATTTTTAACTAAGGTACATATACTGGTTTTTTTTAGATGATAATGCCTATTGCACACTTAATAGACTGCAGAATAGTGTGAACATAATTTTTATATGCACTGGGACACAAAAAAAAATGGACTCACTTTATTGTGATATTCACTTTGTTGCCTGGATCTGGGACCCAATCCATAAAAATCTCCGAGGTACGCCTGTATTGATTATTATACACTAACCGGCAACATTTGGGAGAATGGTTTCGAAACTGCCCCAAACAGTTACTACTTGGAGAAGTCATCTACAATAAAGACAGTTGGATATGTTGGCCTCCAGTTTCCAAGTATGATAGTGGCTTAACTTGGAAGGCTGTCTATAAGAGCATGAAAAGGAGGTTAACAAAAGAAATAGAAGAATATAGGGAGGGTTCCCAGACTCTTTTCCTCTCCTGCAGTCCCTGGACATTTCAGTTCCTGCGGAAGTGGAAGTTCAGGGGTGAGTACAAAGCCCATTGAGGTCTCTAAGTCCAGGAGTTATTCAGCCTCTGATATCCATTCGATCACCTGGAGAGAGCATTTTCAAAATGTAGAGGGTCACAGGAGGTCCAGCAGGACCTAGTGAAGTAGAGGCTCAAAGGCCACAGCCTGGTCTTTTGAGTTGTGTTTTAAAGTCCCCAGGTGGTTCGGCTGCACGCCAAAGGTCGAGAGCCAATGCAGGTCATTGTCTTCTCCCAGGCAGTCCCCAAAGTCCAAAAAAGGGGTCAGAAAGGAAGGCCCACAACAGCCAGTCACAGAGTTAGCTTGCTCTCAAAACCACGCATTTCCATCCTCCTCAAGACAGAGCCAAGTGAGAAATACAAATAGGGCCCCAAAAGCAGTGTGACAATCATTGGCAGTTTCTTTTCCCTTGAATTCTTCCCCCTCATAAGAGAAAGGATCAGACAGTGAAATTTTCAGCATCAAAAGTTCCTGTAATGGCAGGCTGGATTTTTGAGATAAAACAGTGTTTTAAAAAGCCAGAAGTGTCCTCAGAGATGATCTATGTCAGCTCCTTCATTCATAGACAAAGAAAGCGAGATCAGTGGTGGCATTCAATTTTCAAAGTTTCATAAAGTTTGGAGTGATTATTAACACTCTGGGAAAACTGCCAGGGTGGTTTTTATTAAACTTTAGCTGTCCACGGCTATCCCGTAGCATTTTATTTATCCTTATGTGAACTTAAAATGACTGTTACATGTTGCTTTCTATAGTCCTTTTCCAAACACACATTTATGTTTGTTGCAAAACTCAAGATGCAAACTTCTCATTTCCGAAATATTTGGAAGAGAAAGTGTGGGCCGGGAACCAAGTGCCAGGAAGGTACTGGGCAAAGCAGAGGATCAGACTTGGGAGGAACTCACATGCTCTGATAAGAGAGTATCATTTAGACTCCATGAGTCTTGGTTTACAAATCCATAAACAGCACGTTATGTGAGAGTGGAAAAACAGAATGCTTTGAACTGAAAGTCAAGCTGGCACTAAAGTCAGTTCGAGAATACTGGAGTCGAAGCTCCTTTAATCCTCGAAAGAGTTCCCGTCACAACCTTCTGGAAGTGGAGATCATTTCTGCTGGCTAAAAAGCAGACTGTGGAGATGATCTTCTCCAGGATTTTCACACTGCAAGTTGTATAAGTAGTGAGCATGAAATGAATTTAGTGGGTCATGCCCAGCATTTTTTCATGAAAAAACAATGGATTAGAATAGAAGCTGTATAATACATCTTTCATTGGAAGGTTAGGTAGTGTTTCATGAAACTTGGCTTGGGGTGTGTGGAGGGGGGAGTGTCGCAATGCAAAATATACTTATTATAGATCATCTGGTCCAGTACTTTCACTTTATAGATACAAATAAAGTTAGACCAAAAGAGGTTAAGGGCATCTGGGTGGCTCAGTCGGTTAAGCGTCTGCCTTTAACTCAGGTCATGATCTGAGGGTCCTAGGATGGAGCCCCACATCGGCCTTCTTCCTCAGTGGGGAGTCTGCTTCTTCTCTCCTCCTTCCCACTTATGTGCTTGCCTAGTCTCTCTCTCTCTCAAATAAATAACATCTTTAAAAAAATAAGTAAAGTAAATTAAATAAACACATAAGAGGTTAAGTGACTTGCCCAAAGTTGCACTCTTATTTAATATAAATTGAGAGAATTAAATTTTAAAAAACCAGCTCTGTCTTTTAAAAATCCAATTGTTCCCAAAATCTGAGTAATGATTCTACAAACAATGACACAAATTTTCCTTAGAAGAAAACCCCAGAGCATACTGGAAGAACAACAGCATCTGTTCCCGTGGGATATTAGAAGATTAATCATTTTATTAAACTCAATGAACTGGGCTGTATGTCAAGTGCTTTGGAGGAATTACATCATTTCGTTCTACCACAGTAATGTAGGTGCCCACTGTCACAGATGAGGAAACGGGCACTCAAAGAGATGGCAGTTGCTCCACCAAGGGAAGAAGCTGTCTTATGAGCCCAGAGCCCAAGCTTACTTGCTTAACTGCTCTTTCTTGTCTTACTCTTCAAACGACAAATGAGTGGATAGCTAAAGAAAAAATAGACTGATGCCCAAATATGTACACATATATTTAGAATTTAGTTATATATACTTTATAAGTAATGCCTAACCAAACAAAGAGTATAAGAACCCTCTCTCTCAGAGAAAAATAAATGGAAAAGCAAACAGTATAGGATGTTTGAGTGGAAAGTTGGCTGCCAGCACAGTTTTCTGTCAGGCTTAGTGATTCTTAAAATTGAATTAATCAATAACCACTAATTGGGACAGCAACAATCTGGTATTTTTGCAGTGAGCGAAATATGATGAATTCTTGCTTCACTTTCTCCAGGCAGGTGCCCTGTGAATGTCGACTGCTTTGTATGTCACAATTAGGACATAAATGCTTGTGATTGTGATAATCATAGAAGAGAAGTAGACAAATTGGAAAGAAAGACTAGGAGGAAAAGGAAACAGAAGGAATGAGTCATCAAAGCTGATCATTACAAAGGCTTTACAGGTTGTTTATGCATACATTCATTCATTCCTGGTTTCTTGAGGTAGTTTTTTGGGAAAAGATGATATTACAAATGTATGTAACCCACAAAGAAAGAGAACACAAATGAGTCCATAGAAACCTTAAAATAGCTAACACTAATTTGCTTGCCCAGTTAACCTTAACTGTTTATCCCTTTGGTTTTTTGCTCTGAATGTTGTATAATTTAAGTTCATATAAACAGTATTTCAATGTAGTACAAACCATTTACCATCAGATGCAGAGAATTAGAGATTGGGAAAAGTCAGTTTGCCACAAGACTCAATTGCTGAATGGAAATAAAAATGACTTAGACTGCCCTCTCCCAATCACTCTTAGGGAAACACTCCTTGAAATTAAAGGGCAAAGAAGAATGATAATCTAATCCATCCCAGCCTGCCAGCCAGTCCTGACACTCTCATTGTCAAAGACACCATTGCCACTCAAAGTGTGATCCTGTGACCAGCAGTATCGCCATCACCCGGGAGCTTACAAGAGATGAGAATCTCAGAGTCCACCCCAAACCTCCCAGATCAAAATCTGCATTTATCAAAGTGCCCAGGGGATTCGAGTGCAAGTTAAAGTTTGAGAAGCAGTGGGCTATCCCCTTATAAGGGAAAAGAAACCCAAGGTTACACTGGAGCAGTTGAGATCAAAGTATAACCACAACCACCCAAGTGGGAAAAATTCAAGATGTGATTTGATTATCATTGTGGAATACGTGAAATACTTGGGGGGAGGTTGGTGATTGACCCTTTCAAGTCAGAACAAAAGGAAATGTAAATTGTCTTGGGAGAGATGAAGGTGAATGGTCAGATATAAAGAAACCTAAAATGCTTTCTATCTGATCCATTTCAAGGATAGGAGCGTGGGTTAGATCTCCCAGGGGATATTGTTTGGTCGGTGACCTCTTATTTATCACAAATGGCGCTGGGTTGTTGGTTTTTTTTTTCTCTTTTACAGTGGCGAAAAATATTTGCTTTGAAAAGAAGTTGATTTCAGGTTTTTAAGTGGGTCAATTTAAAGAACTATAATAATTAACTAAGAAGGCAGATGTATTGAGGGTGGAATATGACCAGGAAGCGGGCTTGCTAGACGAGGTCAGAATCACCCAGAATTTCACATTTCACAGCTGAGCATCATGCTTAAAAAGAAAGACAGAACTGCCAGCTTTTCTATTTTGCCAAATAAAGATACTTGAAAACAGAACAAAAACCATTTACAACCTGCCGTCACCAAATAAAAGATAAAATATTTTCATAACCCTAAAAGCAAGGAAGATAATAGCAGAAAGAAGGGATAGACTTTCCCAAGAAAATATGGTTGGCAACCTTACAAAGACATATACACGTAGGCCAACAGCCCCTTATCCAAAATCCTTGTTAGGTCCCAGAATTCAGATTTTTTGGAGGGTATGGGGTTCTAGAAGGTATGAAAGTAGTATTACAGCATCTGAGGGAACATCCCATACCATATGAAACACATTAAAATTTCTGCAGAAAAATATTCACACTATAGATAAATATATATAAATATAAATATCCACACTAAGTTGAATCAATAAAGACAGAATGCCCAGATGAAATCAGGTCAGTTTTTACCACCAAATAAGTTATGAAAAAACTTTTAGTTTCTGAGAGCTTTAGATTTTGAAATTACAAATAAGGAATTATGCACATATCTATTATATAGAATTGCTCTTTTTCTTCTCATTTTGCTGTGGAGCAAGAAACAGTCTATCACTGACGGGAATGATGATACCTGGACTGTGTTTTGGCCTCTAATAATATAATTTCTTCATTTATTCTCCACTCAAAACCAAAACCCCGTGGTGATGAGATATATTCATTCATGTCTACTTGAGTGTTATTGAAGAGATTCCTAAATGATCACCTGTTAGAAAGTGCTCTATGGGGCAGAGATACCTGTTTTGTTCACTGATGTATCCCAAGCACTTAAGAGTGCCTGGCTCATTATAGGTGCTCAGTGTTTGTTAAATCAATGAAAGATTTGCAAGTTAACAACCTATGCAAATACTAAAACTATCACTGACAGCTCATGGATATAGAGTTGAGTTATAGCATGTGTGTGTGTTCAGTTCAGAGCAATCTGCTACATATTTCTACCAAAAAAAATATGTATATGTGAGTTCTTCCCACTGGTTCTTCAGTTGTAAACAGAATGTGAATAAGAAAGTTCCAGATAATGATGTCACATATTGAGTCATCTGAGACTCCTGAGTCAACAGAAATAAGTATTTGGTCCTGATGATTATTTTGTAAAGACAGAATATTTCATTTTCTTTGCTATTTTGGATCCAGATGGTCAAAAAGTAGGTGAGAGGTCAATGAAATTTAATAGGAAAAAAGACCATGAATACAGTAAAATATTCAGTGGAAATAAAATAATTCAGTAAAATAAAATACAGTGAAATTTTAAAAAGAAATTGCTTAGCAACCACGGATCTGAATTGATTTTCATGATCGCAACAAAATATGACTACAGCTGGACGAAATGTGATGGCAAAAGGAAACTAGTAAGTTAAAAGGAAGTTAAATTGGTTCTCTTCCCTTGACTCATATGGGTATAGTTTTGATAAGTGTGATTAAATGAGCAAAACTTCTTTGCCAGGAAAAAAAATTATCCCCAACTAAGAGAAAGGCGGTATCTTCTAAGTAAAGACAACATGTTAGCACATCATAAATTATTGGCAATCTTTTTAAGAACTAAGACGAAATCCTGCAGGCATGTACCAACTACAGAGTATAGTGTAAATGGCTCATGAGCCTATCCATCCAAAGATTATAGAGCTCAATTTTTAGTGAGTAGCCATTACCTTTGAAACATAACAACCCTTTGACCATTGTAATCATAATGACTCTCACTTAGTGAGTGTTTACTATTTGCCAGGCACTATACAATAAACACTACTCATCTAACACACTTACTGGTGTCACTCCCCCCCCCCCCCACTGCCATTTTAGAATTGAGGGCATTGGAATTCAGAAAGTGTCAATAACTTTCTGAGTTTACACCACAGTAAGCGGCCAAGTAGGGGTTGTAATCCGGACCCATCCTACCTGTGTATCACCCATTGTACCATGCTGCCTTCCTTCAGCCACACTAGCCACACGAAATGCTAAAACTCTGTGACCCTCTGATGTAAAGGTAACTGATACCTGACAGGAAACACTTCCAATTACTGTAATTTATTTTCTTCTGTTGAGTGTTTTCATCTTCTACCACTGCTTATGATAATAAACGTACCCAGAAAGTCAAGATCAGTTCATCTCAGCTAATAGTCTTTTCAACTTGCCATTAGTTTCTTACCTGGTTATTAAAATGGCTCATTCTGAAATAGAGTTGTGGGATTTTAATTATCTAATTAATTGTTTTCTTGTACTGAGTCATGTCTTAAATAATGAAACTTTTAGTTTTGCCAGTCACCACCAGAAAAGAATTACAGAATTCCTATTTTATGCACCCTAATTTGAGATTCCACATATGAACAAACCAAAGTAAGAAAATACTGCCATAGAAGTCAAGTGTAATTAAAACCATAAACCATCAATTCATTCATTTAACAAATGCACTGAATACCCTGGTAGGTGTTAGAAATTGGTGAAGGTGCTTTGGGGAATCTAAAATCCAATTTAATAAGGAAACACTGAGTCTTTCAAGTGAGAAGAGGCTTTAAAATACCCTGTTGGCGCCTGGGTGGCTCGGTTGGTTGAGCAACTGCCTTCGGCTCAGGTCATGGTCCTCGAGTTCTGGGATCAAGTCCCACATCGGGCTCCCAGCTCCACGGAAAGTCTGCTTCTTCCTCTAAGCTTCTCTCCTCTGATGCTCTCTCTCACATTCTCTGTCTCTCAAATAAATAAATAAAATCTTTAAAAAAAAAATACCCTGTTAAGGCTGATGTTTGAGGTAAGACCATAAAGGCAAGAGATTATTGCATATTGTCTATGGCTGCTTTCACATTATAATGGCAGATCTGAATAATGGTCACAGAGACTATATGGCCTGCAAAGCCTGGAATATTTATAATTTGACCCTTTCTAGAAAAGGTTGCCAAGCTCTCGTTTAGCGTACTCTAAACACAAACATCCAAAGCACTAGCTAAAGTATATAGGAAGAATAATTTGTCTCTAATCATAACTATATAAGTACACAAAATACTTTCTAATAAATAATGTTTAATGTCTCACAAATACTATCTCCTTCCAAGGCATCTGTCATTGTCTACATCTAAAAGCTGAGTATCCTTTAAGATATTGTTCATGGAACAAGACGATTGCTCCCACAGAAATCCTTTGATAAACTTATTTAGCAGGAGGAAAGCAATAGATAGAGACCAGAATGTAAGAGATGAAAAGGAGGCAAATACATAAGAAATAAGGAGGAGTGTTAAGAGAGAAGACATAAAATAAGAAATGTAAAAACAGCAAAATTCACCAATTCAAGAATTAGAATACAAACATTTTTAAGTTTTCTTAATATTGAAAATACAGCAAGGCCAGCCAGGAGGGTCCTTAGCTTCTCATAGAATGGACATCAAACAAGACCCCGCAGAAAGTGAGAGCAGAGTTTACTAAAGATATATAGAGAGCAGATATGGAGTGTCTGGAGGCTTGGAAAGGAAAGCAGTATGAGTCTTGTCTTTGTCCGGGGTCTGGGGAGTTTTATTGTGGGTGGTGGTTTGGCGTACCTTCCTTCTCAGGCACCCAGGAACTGGTAGAACAAAGACGAGGGCCCAGGTGTTATTCCTGGGAGCCAGGGGGCCTTGGCATCAAGATGGTTTGGAATAAGCATATGATAGCTTCCTCTAGTCCTTCTCACCCGGTCCTTCCTTAGATGTGATCTATTCTAGAGAAATCATTAACTCCTGGCTCTTCTGAGGCAGACATAAGCTATTTGATTACAAGTCATGTGTAAAGTGGGATGGGGGTGCAGGTCCTAGCAAGAAGAGAAGCAGGAAAAGGAGGGAAAAGTAGATGTTTATGGAGTCCGTCACTTTCCCTGTGTCAGCATTGCTTCTGGTCCTAGAAACCTGGTAGGGTTAGCCAACATGGAAACTTTGACATCACCAAGCTCTCGATGAGCAAAGTAAACTGTAACAAAAAGTTGTTAATGTACAGCTGATACTAACACACCACTGGAAGTTAGCAGGTACCAGAAATAAAAGAAGACACTAAACGATAAATCACAGATTTCCAGAAATGTCACAAGGAAAGCAAATACCACAAGTGAGAGTTATCAGATACTATAAATGAAGTATTACCACCCCAAGAACTTTATATGATGCCAACAATTGGAAAGACCATAAGTAGAAATGAGTAAAATAATAAGAGTCAGAATAAAGATTAAATGCCATAAGAAATAAGCTATCACTATGATAAGAAGAAAAATGGATAGATTTGAAAATGAACTAAATAGAAGTTGTGGGGAAAGTACCTTCTAAATTAAAAGCCTGATAGGATAAACAGGTTAAACAGGAACAGTTGAGCTAATGAAGTAGCAGAAAATACACAAGAATCTATTACATAACAATAAAGAGATGGAAAATATGAAAGACTGGGAGATATAGCTGATAGAATAACAAGGTCTAAAATAAATAGAACTGAAGTTTCATAAGGAACAAGGCAAGGTGAACAGAATGGGCAAGGGATGATTTTCAAAGTGATAAACAGTTAATTTTCCTAAATTAGTTGAGAAGCTTAATGAAATCCTTAGCAGGATAGATAAGAATGAATCCATGCCTAGAAACATTGTTAAGAACAGCCAACATAGGGATAAAATCTTGAAAGCAGCTACAGATAACACTCAGAATCCCCACTTAAAAAAAAAAAAAAAAGGCTAGGGATTGTTCCATCAGTCAAAAAGATGTATGATCTACCATATTGTGTTCTTCCCAAGATGGGGACTCTGCACTCCTGGTGGTCCGGGAGATGACTGTAGTTGGGGTCAGAATGATTGTAGGCAGAAGAGGAGGAGGGATTGAGATGAACTCACCTGTCAGTTCAGCTCCAGATTGATTAGACCCAGGCCAAAGCCACCGTTGGGCTACTCACCCTTACTCACTCTCCACTCCTGCCTATGCCTGCAACAGCTTTGGGCCTCAGGCGACTGGCTTGCTCCCGACACCTGTATCTAGCTACCAATTCCTAGCATTGTCTCATTTTCTATATGTTTGAGTACCCATACAGGTTGTTCATTTAAAATAGTGACAAATAGTTCCTTTTCAGCGAATTTAAGTTTTTAAAAAGTGTGAGTTGATTGGGAGGGAACTACCAAGTACAACTGTTATTCAGATATGGCCAAAATTATGAAAGTTATTACATGAATAAGTAACATTTGGCGATGCTTATTCCTTTTTTTTTTTTTCCAAGATTTTTTTTTATTTATTTGACAGAGAGAGAACAAGAGAATACAAGCAGGGGGAGAGGGAGAAGGAGAAGCAGGCTTCCTGCTGAGCAGGGAGTCCCATACGGGGTTTGATCCTAGAACCCTGGGATCATGACCTGAGCCAAAGGTAGACATTTAACTATTGAGCCACCCCGGCACCCCGACAATGCTCATTCTTAAAAAATAGAGTTGAGAAACTAGTCTTCTAGCCTCCTGTCCTTCACCAACTAACCATGTAAACTAGACCATCTCATTCACCCTCATAAGGCCTCAGTTTCCTTTATTAGAAAGTATGCGGTTGAACTGGGAAAATTTTAAGAGCTTCCCTATACCAAAATTCTGTGACAATGAATAACCATGAAGATTACCCAAGACTGACATTCAGCCAAAATCATTTAGCACACATCCCATGGACTGGCCATTTATTCCTCCACAAGGACACTGTGTTTCATCGGAGGACCTGGGGTGTGCTTGAAACAACAGTTAAACCTGTTAGATTCCTAACTGTGTAATGCCTCGATTCCAGAAAGAATAAAATAACAGACTTCTTTTTTTTTTTTTGGAAGATTTTATGTATTTGAGATTGAGCCCAGCGGGGAGGGGCAGGGGGAAAGAATCTGAAGCAGTCTCCACACCGAGTGCAGATCCCAACACGGGGCTCGATCCCATGATCGCGAGATCGAGACCTGAGCCAAAACCAGAAGTTGGATGCTTAACCTACTAAGCCACCCAGGTGCCCCTAAACTTTTTTTTTAACTTTAAACTATTTACTTATTTATTTGAACATGTTTATTGGATATCGTTGACACATAATGTTACTTTAGTTCCAAGTGTACAACATAGTGATTTAACTTCTCTGTACTACGCTCCACTCGCCAGGAGTGTAGCTACCATCCGTCTCCTTACGACACTATTACTTTCCGAGGAAAAATGACTAACAAACTTGTCTCAGGAATCGGGTCCATGAGATGTGCTGCCTGCTGTGCTGTGACCCATGACAATTTTAAGTGCAGGTCAGCTCTCTCCTGCGCCGCTAGTTGGACAATTAAAGGTGCCCAGGGCCCTGTCCTTCTTCTGTATTTGGACTCCCCCGTTTCTTTTTGTAACATTTTGAAATAGCTTTCACAATAATACATGCTCATAGCTCATTTTAGCTAATAAAATGCAAACAGGTTTTATGTCATGCCTTCCTCTAGCCCTAACTCTGCCACACCCCACTTAAAAATGACTCCCATTTTCTCTTTCGACATGGGGGTTGGCCAACAGAATCCTCTGGCTTCTTCAGAATTCCTATGGGCTGTGTAGTGTTGGAACTTCGAGAGTGCACAGTATCATAGTACCTTCTTCCCTCTGGTTCTGTTTTCCCCTCCCTGCTTCTCTCCTCTCTCCTGCTGATTTAGTCGGGGTCCTATGGACTCTCCTTAGTATCTGCTCCTTGATCATTTGCTCTGTATCAGTGCTTCAGAGTTATCTGTTGTGATCACCTTTCCTTTTGTTGCTGTCCCTGCTGAACACAGCTCCAATCTTTCTATTCTGGGTCTCCCTAGAAGCATGCTTATTTGAGCATTGGCTTAGTGGAAGTATATCTTCTCGGGTATCTCTCAAAGGCAACCGCTCATTCTGGCAGTGAGAGGGGAATCTAACATGCAGATTACAGCCCAGCAAGAAGTTTGCTCCAATCTATGCCTTTTGCCATTTTGCTGAAGGACCCGACTCTACAGCATTTTAACTGTGCCTGACGATGACATAGATAGCCTGTCTTGTACTTCATGTTGATTCCAGAAGGTTCTGGAGCATGACCATTGGTTGAGCCAGAACACTGGTGCCCAGTGGGAGAAGGAAAATAAAGGACAGTGCTCTGCTCCATACAGTGTGTTCCCCTGTTGGGGGACAGGGGACAAATATGTCTGCCAGCTAAGGAGTTCATTGTGTGTTCTCTTCCTTCTCCCAAGGACCCCGTCCATCTGGACCGGCTATGGGTTCTGTCCCTTCTCACATTTTATTCTAAACATTTCTGTGCAAGATTAGATGAAAACTCATGCTTTTAAGAACCAATGAATGTTAAAGAAGGAAAGAAATTTAGAAATAACCTAGTCGAGCTTCTACATTTTACAAAGGGAATCAAAAGGCCAAAGGGAAATGGCTGATTGAGGATAAAGGCAGAGGCTAGAATTCACCTCTGTCAATTCCCAGTCCAATGCAATTTCCAAAACACCAACTAACGTCTCCATGTCCTGAGTAACTGACCCATCGTTAGCTGCTACTTCAATTCCTTTGCAGACCCTTGCAAGAATTGCATGGATGCTAGCAATGTTTCTATTAAGCCCCAGCTGGAAGGACTGGAAAGTATCTAATTTCTAGCCAACTTGAGTAATGGCATTATAGATAGATGCTCATAATGTTAGCACCCAAGACTGCAGATTCACTTGATTAAACGGCAACATGGATCCCTTTACATTGTGTTATTTTGATAATTAGATGGGATTTCCAGCTCATCTCTCACCTGACACTTGTATTTCGTTTTTAACATGACTCAGATAGTGAGTAATTCATTGTAGTATTGCAGAAGAAACTATGCCTGTAGCTCATTAAAATGTGTTTAAAGTTTAATAAAATTTTACTCCATTCAGTAATAAACCTGGTTAAGTATCTGGCATGGCATGCATGCTTTTAATGGCCTGTTTGCTTTTCAGAGATGTGAAGCAAGAGAAATTATTAAAAACAAAGATGCAAGACAGACTTAGTTGCAGTTTAAAATTTTTTCCATTTTCAACAAAACCATCTGTTACCTTCTATGTTTCCAAAATATAAAATGCTGATCTATATGATCACATTTTAAAAAATATTTCTTTTCCACTTCCCAATCTGAGTAAACACCACCCATTTATAAGAAGTTAAATAGCACTGTTTAATTCTTCAATGCTCAAATATATTTCACGTTGCAAGAAAGACAAATTAATAGTTTAGGGAGAAGATAATTCAGAAAAAGCCAAATAAGGAAGGCTCAAAATTATTCTTCTATAAATCATATATATATATGTATATATATATCAAAAAAAAAATTTTAGTCTTAATTTCTTACCAATAAAGTGGTAAGTTTATTATCAAGTTATTGTTAAGGCAAATAAACTAGAGCTGGAACAGAGCTGATATTGTTACCCTCGACCCTAAATAATTTAAATATACATATAAACACATATATATTTTGCTTTTATTTTTTTTATATTTTTCTTAGTTTATAATATTATGTTTTTGCCTCATTTCCTGTTTAAATTCATATATGCTCTTTTTTTAATATTTTATTTTTTATTTGACAGAGAGAGATCACAAGTAGGCAGAGAGGCAGGCAGAGACAGAGGGGGAAGCAGGTTCCCTGCTAAGCAGAGAGCCTGATGTGGGGCTTGATTCCAGCACCCTAAGATCATGACCTGAGCCAAAGGCAGAGGCTTTAACCCACTGAGCCACCCAGGCGCCCCTATATGCTCATTTTAATAAGTTGTGGGAAGGTCTGCCTTTATTGAATAAGAGGCAATGTTGACTCTTCCCTGGAGATAACTTTAGTGAATTACAGACTTTAATCCCTACCCCACTTGCATTACATGTTTCTGTCACCTGACTTGAAATCAACCACATTAATTAGCAAGAAGGCAGCATCCCCTGCTTACAGAAAAATGACCAAGACAGTATGTCTGTCATGAAGCAATATGTCAATAGTGTTACAGTTCCATGTCCTTCTGTGGCGCTAAGTCACTGCCACACACTGTATAATTTCCCGAGCATATGGCCCACGTCAGCTCGAATGGCTAACAGTGTCTGCTTCATGACTGGAATTTACATAATAATGCTATTGCTACAGTGTGTAAGAAATGACTCCGTTTTCCTTTTAGAATATTGCTTTTATCAAATATAATGATGTATATTGTTTAATAGCTTACTTATACAGTAAAATATAGCATTTACTATAAAAATTTATATATAACCAAAAAATAAGAAATAAAGCAAACTATAACTCCAAGTTCGACCATCCAAAAATAACCAGCATTATCATTTTGGAGAACAATTTTTCTAGATCATTTCTCCATGCATAAATGCAAAGTAGGAGAAAAAAGACAATAGAAAGATACATAGAAATAATTTTCTGCATATGGAATCACATTATAAGTGCTACTTTAAGCATTAAATTTTATTTTTTATTTTTTTATTAACATATAATGTATTCTTTGCTTCAGGGGTACAGGTCTGTGAATCATCAGTCTTACACAATTTACAGCACTCATCATAGCACATACCCTCCCCAATGTCCATCACCCAGTCACCCTATCCCTCCCACTTCCCTCCAGCAGCCCTCAGTTTGTTCCCTGAGATTAAGATTCTCTTATGGTTTGTCTCCATCCTGGTACCATCTTGTTTCATTTTTCCCTCCCTTCCCCCCACAAACCCCAACTCTGCCTCTCAAATTCCTCATATCAGAGAGATCATATGGTAATTGCCTTTCTCTGATTGACTTATTTCGCTTAGCATAATACCTTCTAGTTCCATCCACGTCGTTGCAAATGGCAATATTTCATTTTTGATGGCTGTATAGTATTCCAGTGTGTGTGTGTGTGTGTGTGTGTGTGTGTGTGTGTGTATCACATTTTCTTTATCCATTCATCTGTTGATCAACATCTAGGTTCTTTCCATAGCTTGGCTATTGTGGACATTGCTGCTATAAACATTTGGGTGCATGTGCCCCTTTGGATCACTACATTTGTATCTTTAGGGTAAATACCCAGTAATTAAAATAAGCATTAAATTTAATTTTACCTGAATTTATCTGAAGAGAACCTGAAAAATTGCTGAATTGTGGTTTAATGTTTCTTCACCAAAGGGATATTAGATTTCAAAAGATTCCTATTTAAAAGGTTTTTTTTTAACAAGATCATTCCTTTTTATTTTTTTTTTTT
>CM052799.1:69508382-69544226 GCA_028533885.1 Nasua narica
TATTTGACAGAGAGGGAGAGATCACAAGTAGGCAGAGAGGCAGGCAGAGAGAGAGGGGAAGCAGGCTCCCTGCTGAGCAAAGAGCCCGATGCGGGGCTCGATCCCAGGACCCTGAGATCATGACCTGAGCCGAAGGCAGAGGCTTTAACCCACTGAGCCACCCAGGCGCCCTATTTATTTTTATTTTTTAAATTTTAAAAAACATTAGTTAACTACAGCTGTTTAAAAAAAAAACAACTATGTTTCTTTCCACCTCAACTCCTCCCATCATTGCAGCTTCTGTGGGTTATATTATTTTTACTTTGTCAAGATGGATTACACTTGGATCTGCCTTTGCAAATTGTCCAGTCATCCTCTGCATGTAAAACATGGTGCTCTCCCACAGCCCTTTTTCCCAGGTTTCTTTATGCTACTCTCATGATTGGATGAATACATTGTTAAATGTATTTTTGAATTTGATTTTCTAGAAAAAACAAAAATGGGGTGCTTTAATTTCCTGAGTCCCCCCACATCTTTCAGAATGAATGTCCCTTACATCTCATTGATGTTGGCTGGGTCCACTAATTTTCCTCAGTACTTAGTAACTAATTGCCTCATTATCTCTAAGGTTGAAATTGCCTCATTTCTCATTGTGGAGAAATCTTAGGCTAGTCAAAATTATTGCTTTTCTAGGGAACTTTCTTTTTCTTCTTAATTGACTAAAAAATTATTTTATTAACCTTTTTCATTTCAGGAAAAGTTTCCAATATTCTATTCCTTTTCTGTTACGTATCTCTTCTCTTGAAACACCAATTATCAAAAAAAAAAAAAAAAAGAAACACCAATTATCCCTATGTTCTATTGTCTTTGTTCTCTGCCTTTATCCACTTATCTAAATAAACTGTCTCTTCTCTCTCTTCACTATTTTATGAAGTCTTTCTTCTTGTCATTATTTTGGTTTTATACCCTTGCTGTTTCAATATTTTTATTTCTATCATGGTGCCATTTGGGTTCTCAGTTGTTTTTTTTTCCTTAGCTCTGTCGTCTCCCTTTAATTACTTTAGTCTTTTATAAATTCATTTTAATATCTTGTTTAATCTCTTATAAATTGAGTACTTTAAAGAAAATTTTCTTATTTTTCATGAGCTATATCTTCCTCACAGACTAAACTGTTCTTTCTCCCTTTCTTGATCTATTTCTATCTCTCTACCTCCCTCCCTCCTTCTATAGAAGGGCATATCCTTGTTCATGCTTGATAGAGAAGCTCTACCCAGACCTTCTTTTTACTCTATAGAGTATAGGTGAATTTTTCTTGACATTTTACCCCATTTCATCTCAAAATCCTTTGTCTTCCATTCTGAGTACAGTTTGTAGGATGGGATGACTGTTGGCTTCCAACCTCTGCTTGTCTGTTTGTTTATTGTGAGAGAGAGCATGAGCAAGGGGGAGGGGCAAAGGGAGAGGGAGAAGCAGACACCCTGTTAAGCAGGGAGCTGGAGGTGGGGCTCCATCCCAGGACCCTGAGATCATGACCAGGGCCAAAGGCAGATGCTTAACTAACTGAGCCATGAAGGTGCCCCTCCACCAAAAAAGAGGTTGGCTTTTTGCCAACCTCTTTTTTGAGGCAAGAAAATGCAAATGAAGAAACATCAGTATAGTAGGCTGCTTTTCCCTGGAACCTGGGCTTATCTCCCTCTTCTAAATCCCATTAGATGTTCCAAACCAGGGTCTCCTCCACCAAATGCTATGGACTCCATGGTTGTGCACTGCAGCTCTTTCTCCAGTCTGGATCAGAGCCCTGTCTTTGCCAACATTCCAAGATCATACACTGAGCTACTATTTTCTAAGGTGTTTTTCTTGACTTTTCCCTCTTTACCTCCCTCAGATCACTACTTTCTGAGTCTAAAGGTATCATTAGAGTTTTTCTGACTTCAGTCTATTTGCCTTCCTTCCTCTGTACTGTCACAGAGGGGAGTAGTAGAGTTACAGTGTTTCAGTCCAGCTACTCCTAATCCTGTGACCAATCCTTTTAAAGATGAGGATATGGAGTTATACACCTTTCTTTGTTTTGTGGCTGCTGGCAATATTTTGTTTGGGTTTGTTTTAATATATATTTTTGTTCATTTGTATGTATTTAAGAGGGAGACCCATGATCCATCTTGACACAATAATATTTTCTCTGTCATCTCAAAAACCACATCAGTGCCTATATAAAAAAAAAAGCACTACTCAGATTTTTAAAAAATTAAATGAAAATTAAAACTTCCATGCAAAAAAAAACCTTCCATGCCAAATATTAAATTTCATTATTGATTTTATGATTGTAAAAGGATAAATTCTTCAAAAAACGAATACAGAAAAGTATTATAAAGAACACATAGATATTCTCATATCATTCATATATGGTTTTGGTGTGTTTTCTTTTAGTATTTTACTTATCTGTGTATGGTTTCAAAAAATTGGATTCATAACTTCATATATGGCTTTTTTTAAAGATTTTATTTATTTATTTGCAGAGAGAGAGAGAGATCACAAGTAGGTAGAGAGGCAGGCAGAGAGAGAAGGGGAAGCAGGCTCCCTGCTGAGCAGAGAGTCCGATGCAGGGCTTGATTCCAGGACCCTGATATCATGACCTGAGCCTGAGCTGAAGGCAGAGGCTTTAACCCACTGAGCCACCCAGGAGCCCCTTATATATGGCTTTTATTTGGTGGTCTGTTTTGCTCCAAACAGTACACTATGAGCTCTTAACATAGCCTTAAGATTCCTTTAAAAAAAAAAGACTTTAATTATTTGGATGCACCCTGATATATTCTAATAGTCTCCTATTGTTGCACATTTATGCTATTTATAATTTTTATTAATGTTAATGCTGAGGTGAATATCTTCCTACATAAATTCTTTAGATGTATTTCCTTTAAAACATTTTAGTATTAATCATTATAAATCTTGGTTATTATTATACAATGCTATAGAGAGATAAAGAGAAATCCTGTACCAGATTAACTCTTGGGACATACAATTTTTAATAAATTTAGTTGGATGTGTCATAGTGCTTTTTCCTCATAAATTCAAGGTCTAAAATTATGTGAATTCTGATGAATTTTTTAATGAAAGTTACAGAGGCATTTTCTAAACTGTTTTCAAAAAGTACCACTTTACCCCCTTGATCAGTGCCCTCTGGCTTTTTCTACAGAGTTCAGAGTAGCATAGTTATTCAGTGCACAAATTCTGGGATCAGAAAGACTTGGGATCTAACTCCATTTGTGTCACTTGCATTATCTGATGCTCACTCCACTTCTCCCTCTTCACCTCCTTCCTTATGTTCCAATGACACTGACCTTCTTTCTGTCCCTCAAGCAGGGCAAGATCTTATCCAACTTGGCTCTTGCTGTCCCTTCAGATGTAACACTCTTGGCCCAGTCTACTCATGACTGACCCTTTCTCCTTCAAGGGTTCATTCTCTGCTCAGCTAATATTCTCATTAACTTTCCCCTCAAGTCATTTTCTGTTCCATTACTCTGTTTTATTTTCTTCATAGTACTTCTCATTACTTAAAAGTATCCTAATAGTGGCTTTAAAAATAATAATAATAATAGAATAATGACTCTGATTAATGTTATTATTAGCTTACCTCAGCACCCATAATTCCCTTCCACCCACCGACAATTCGGGTGCCATTCTGCTGGGAGGGCGACTGCCCTCTTGTGGACTTTTAGGATAGTGCTACTAGAGGCACAAAAACTAGTTTCATTTTTTGCAACCACAGACTTACTGTTTTGGGAGATTCTTCAACTGTCAAATACTTGAGACTTATGGATTTTCAGGTAACTGATTAAGCGTTTAATCTATCTGAAACAGAAATGACCTAAAATGTGAGATCACCTTCTTTGTAATAATAGTAGTCTCTAAGTCCATGAGTGTTTTCTCGATACCAACCAATGTGCTAAGGGATTTTCATGTATTTTCTCATTTTAGCTTAAGCATTGTCCACTGAGAAAACAAGGTGATAATTTGAGGCAAAAAAAAAAAAAAAACCTTTCCTAAACTTCTAAATAAAGCTGATTCTCTATGTCCAAGTTCGTCTGCGACTTTTCAGGGGAGAAAAACGAAAAGATGGCATATAGAGATTTTTTTAAGCACCAAAACAGCTTGAATTCTTGACTCAACTCTGACCCTCATTATTGTGTGTCATTTAGAGATTTATTTGTCTTTTCTAGACCTTAGTTTCCTCAAATGTGAAATGAGGTTGAGAGTCTTTCCAAGTATGAAATGATTTTAGAAAGACCTAGGAATCTAATAATTATGCTTGGCCAATGCCAAGGGGAGACAAAAACATCATTTCTTCCTCCTTCCTGAGATTGGTGGGTCTGAAATCCTAAGAACTAAGACATCATTTTGGATGATGATATAGGACTTGTTTATGTATTACTTTTAAAGTTAACTGCCAGTTAATACTGGAAAAAACTCATGTATTACTTTTAAAGTTAACTGCCAGTTAATACTGGAAAAACTCTTGTTTTGCAATAAGGCTACTTCTTTAAAACTTTTAGAGATAATCCTTAACTTACGAATAATAATATAATTAGCTATGTATTAATGTAATTATCTATGTCTATGTTTAATTCAACCGAAAACTATTCTGTAAATATTTATTGAGTACCCACTCTGCCCTGGTGCTGGTGTGGAGGAAATATCAGCAAAAGATGTTACTGGGACTCCAATCCTCATGAAATCTACTATCCCGCATATCATGAAGTCATCCCCCAGGTCATGCTCAAAAATAACTGGAAAGTGAGATGCCAAAATTTAAGTGCTAGGGAATTGGATGTATTTGTTACATTATGCACATTGATTGTATCGTAATAGAGGTAGTAAAGCATCTGCTTTGAGTCTGACAAGTTTCCTTTCAATCTCTTACTAGCTGTGTGATCTTGAGGAAGCTACCTTACCTCTCTGCACATCTGTCCCCTTACTTGATAAACAGAGATAATTTGCAGGGGGTTTGTAAGGATTAAATAAGATAATGTGTACAAAGAGTCTGGCCTACATGCTCACTATATGGCAGCTGCTGAGTGAAAAAGAACAGGAAGAGAGAAAGGAAAATTGGAAGCAGTCCAGGAGGCAAGTAGAGATTGGCAGAATGCCAAAAATGGCAAAGTTTCTTAATGTTGTTGTATATAAATGGCTGGAAGTCATAAAAGAGCTGAAGAGTAGTATCATTTTCTATTACGTTTGAAACTAATAATGGAATGTTCTGCCCCTCTGTATTATACTAATTGATATCCGTTGTCTTTCAGGTCTGGGCCCAGATACTCTAGAAAACATGTGTTCAGTTTTAACCTACCTTCTAAATGGCAAAAAATAGGTTTGCAAGAAATAAATACTACCAATAAATATGTCAAAACACTGCTATGTGCCCAGCACTGTTGTTCATTGGAGCAATGAACAAAACAGGGGGGAAATCCTGTCCTTGTGGTATTTACAGTCTAGTGGGGGAGAAATAGGTAATAAGTGATATAAAGAAGTAAATCAGGTACTGAAAATTTTTCAGTGAAAAGCTCTCTGTGGAGAGAAAGAAGGAAAGAGGAGTGGGGGATATAACTTCAAATAGATGGTTAAGTAAAATATTGAAAAGGTAACATTTGAGTAAAGACTTGAAAAAAGTGGGGGTAAGATCTTCAAGAATATAACATCTGGGGGAGCAACTTTCCAGCAGGAGTGTGTTCAAAGGTACTGAGGCAGGAGCAAGGCTGGTATATCTAGGAAACAGCAAGGGAGTCGATTAGCCTGGAGTGGAGGAAGTGAAGAGGAGCAGCAGATGAAACTGGGGTCATGGGGGACCTTGGTTATCCAGAGTGTGATAGGAAACCATTGCAGGGTTTCTGCAGAGGGGCAGAATGAAGTGACGTATAATTCAACCAATGGAGTCATGTTACATAATTTATGTTTTAAAAAGATCACCTCTGGCTGCTTTTTGAAAATTGAATGTTGGGGACAGGGATAAAAGCAGGAAGACCAGGTTACTGCAATGATCCAGTTGAGAGATGGTGATAGTAACTATGGAGGTAAGAAGAATGTTTAGATTCTGAATCATTTAGAATCATCATTTATGGTGATGAAAAAGACAAAGGGTACAACAACCAAGTATGTTTGAGGTAATTTGGGGAGGCATGGGAAAGGTGTATGATCTAGTTTCAGACCTGTCAAGTTTAAGATGTCCATTATTGTACACAATTAGATATGCAAAGAGGTCTGGGCTGTAAATAGACATTTGAGGACTATCAGCATATGGATGGTATTTAAAGCCATGAGACAGAACAAGACTACCAAGGGAGTGAGACAGATAAAGAATAGAAGACGTCCAAGGAATAAGTTCTGGGAGCGTCTCAATGGGTAGAGGAAAATGTACCAGAAAAGACTGAAAGGAAAAATCAGGAAAGCATTTTATCCCAGAGAGCCACAGGAGAAAGTTTTTTAAAGAGGAGCTGTGTCAAATGCTGTTGATAGATCAAATAAAATGAGACTTTCAAACAGACCAGGGGATTTAGTGATTTGAGGTATCTTGGGTTACCCTGACTAGGACAATTTTGTGGGAGTGATAGAGGTCAAGGCTGATTAGAGAAAATGCCAGCAAGTAATTGGAATCAGGGAGTACAGACAGCTCTTTGCTATGAAAAGGAGCAGAGAAATGGAGGGGAAGTTGAAGAGTAAAGCAGGGTCCAGAGATGTATATATTTTTTAAGAAATAACAACAGGTTTATTAGTTAATGGGTTCCAAAAAGGAAGGGACAAGTGATGAGGCAGGAAAGAAAAGGAGTTGCTGGAGCAATGTCCCTGAGTGCAAGGGCTAGGGACAGAATGCACAAGCAGAGAGGTGGACCCTACTTAGAATGGTAGCACAGCATCTACTACAGTGGTCCCCAAAATGTGGCCCCAGGCCCATAGCATCGGCATCACTCTCGAGTTCCTAGAAATGCAAATCCTCAGGCCCTTCCCCAGACTTCCTGATTAAGAAACTTTGGGGTTGAGACCACGTAACCTTTTTTTAACAAGCCTTCCCCATGATTCTGATGCACAGTAAAGTCTGAGAACCACTAGTCTATAGTAACAGAATATATAGGTCCAGATGACAGTCAGGAAGTAGATATGGCCCTGGAATTGTGGGAAATGCTCTTTGATTGCTTCAATCTTCTCATGGACATAGGAAGAAAGGACATTAGCTAAGAGGGAGGATTAGGGAGAAGTTGTTGGAGAGTTGATGGAATGGGAAATGTTTGAAATAGTTGTCTAGGAGAGTGGGAGAGTGAATGATCCAGGGCATAGAGTGTGTGTGTCTGGGAACATTAAGTGCTCACTTGAGGCTCGTGGTCATCTATCTACACTGAGACAGTCAATTTGACTGTGTCTTTTCTCCAACTATGTCTCCCTGGAGTTGATAAGATACAAAAGAAATCTACAAGAGGAATAAATGAATAGAACGACTAATATAAGTAGGAGCTGTATAGGGAAACATTTCTTTTCAGCATGGAAACTTTACTCTTTCCTAAAGACCAACGTACCTGTTATTCTTGACATCCAAAGTCTAGCCTGGAGGGCTGACCTGTGAGCAACTTGGTGAAATGGTCATGTCTGCAATCTTGCCATCACCCCCCAGCTGATGAGTCTTAGGTGCGACGTCTGCAAGGCCTGCCCTACTCGTCAGGTGGCAGACTGGTCAGAGCAGCAGTGTGCACCCACAGAGTGCCCACAAAGAACTATGTCTTCTTTCTCTCCCCCGCGCACCATATTTTCCTTTTTGGAACCAAATTATTATTTAAACAAAACCTTGCCAATCATGGAAGACCATATATTGTATGATCCTGTTTATGTGAAATGTCCAGAATGGGCAAATCCATAGAGACAGACGGTAGATTAGTGGTTGTTTGGAGCAGGGAGAAATGGGGAAACAGAGGAGTGATAGAGAAAAGGGAAGATGTTTCTTTTTGAGGTGATGAAAGTGTTCTGGAACTGACTATGGTGATAATTGCATGTATCTGTGAATATCCTAAAACCCATCAAAGTGTATATTTTATATGGGTAAATTGTATGGTTAGGAGTTTCATCTCAGGAAAGCTGTTAAAAAAAAACTTGCACACCTACACATTTAATGACTTGTTGTTATGGATGAACATCAAGGACTTGTTAATAAATTAACCAAATCATTTAAACCTATAACTGAATTCTTTTGCACCTGTCTTTAAATAGAAGAGCCTCCTTTAAATACTGAGAACTTTCTGATATATTTAAAAAAAAATCCCACCTTTTAGTCTCTGATATGGAAAGTAACTTACAGAAGTTAAGCTATTTTGCCTTCTAAAAAAAAAAGGGAAAGTAAGGGGGGAAAAAAAAAGGAACACCAATTCCCGCTCTGTAGTGCTTTGTTGTAAAAAACTTGGACTCAAAACTGCCATTAATTCTACTTTTCAAGGCTAGATCCTCTCTGATATAGCAAAACAAATGCTCTGAGAGTCTTAAGGTGATACAGATCTCTTTCGTTTCTAAATGGCATATGCCGTTAAGAAAAAAGTTCATTGCTGCCTTCCATCAGCTTCATGGCTAAGCGTGAACAGTGTCCTTTGTCTTGCATTATCTTTTTTGCTCTAAACTTAGGAACGCACGCTCATTTTTATACCATCATCGAAATGTGCAACTTGCTCCTGTTTTAAAGCATGCTGGCGCTTATTTACCTCATGTTCCGGGTGATTTAAAAGTGACTCCATGGGGCGCCTGGGTGGCTCAGTCAGTTGAGCATGTGACTCTTGATTTCAGCTCAGGTTTTTGTCTCAGGATGGTGAGATTAAGCCCTGGCTCCCCACTCAGCAGGGAGTCTGCATGAGATTCTCTCCATCCCTCTCCGGAAGGGGGAGGGATGTCCCCTCCCCCTGCTCTCGCACACATTCTCTCTCTAAATAAAGTTTGTTTAATCTTTAAGAAAATAATAATAAATAATTAAATTATTTAATAATTAAATAATTAAAGTGACTCCTTAACCATTCACCTTGGCCGATTTGTCATTGTATAGGAAGAGTCCTAAGACCACACAGTCCTGTCTTTCAGTATCCGAAAATAAATTCGGAGGGCAACCAATCATTTACCCTCTATTTTTTGATAGATGTTCATGGAAATTATTGGATACTCACTGAGCATTGTAGGACTCTGCAGTCAGAGCGTGAAGGAAGCATCGGGAGGCCAAGTTAGCTTTTCCCCAGTGGCTCCATGACCCTGGGCAAGCCGTTTAATTTTCCACTTCCACATCTAAAAATAAGGAGCGGGATCAAGCATCTCCAGATTTCTTTCTAATGCTAACCTCTAGAAAAGGTGAAAAACTGGGGCCGCATAGTCGGGAATGACCTGGTTAGAATTCTGGGTTTGCTGCTTACTAGGAATCTGGTTCTAATTCTTTAGCGCCTCTATTGCCCAGTTAGCTCCCGTCAAAGAAGAGGAGAGTCAGACCTGCTGCTTCAGTCCAGCCTGTAAGTTACTGACCACGGATCCGGCCATCACGTAGAGGCTAAGGGCGCGTCTGTGCAGCTCGACACAAAAGCCGAAGAGATGGGGCCCGCACACACTTTTAGTCTAGCCTATGTGAGACTGAGAGCCAGATAATCCAAAGCAATAGTCCAGAAGAGGCTTGGACAGCACACAGGAGAACGTGAGTTTCAGGCGGCTGAGTTCAGGGCTGGGACTGTTGGTTGGGAGAAAAACATAAGCTGAAGCTATCCTTGTTTGTTTGTTTCTTGCCTTCCTCCCCTCAGGCTCTCCCAAGTTTATTTTGGTTTGAAACCAGGCCCACCCAGGGGAGCTAACCGAGTAGCCGATCCCTCTGCCTTTTCCTGTCTCCCAGCCTCAGACTGGCGGTGCCCTCCCACCCCGTTGGCTCTCCGGCGTCGCTTTCGTTGCTGGGTGCCCTGCTTCAATTTTCCAGCTTCCCCCAAATGATTTCTAGGCCCCTGTCTCGGTGCCTAAGCCCGCTCCTAGAATGCTGCCTTTCACCTCCTCTTCCTCCCTCTCAAAAAACCCCACTCCAACCCTGTGGTAAATAAATTCATACAGAGAGAGGCTTTTGTTTGTTTGATCTCAGAAAGCTACGGACGTGGTTCTTCTCGCAGTCAGTTCCTTGTCGGCGCCCTGGCCGGTTGGGAAGAGAGTTGCTGGGGTGGAAGGGGCCAAACCACAGTACTGCAGAGTCTTCTGAGCTGAAGCTGGAGGGAAGGCTGCTGACTGTGGGGCTCAGCTCAAACTCCCCAGGCTCGATCCCAGCTCGATCCCAGCTCGATCCCGGCTGGCAGATGGCCCCATCTGCACCCTACAGCATACCTTCGCTTGCTTTGCCTCTGCCTTCAGTGCATTACAGAACTCACTGCATGTCAGTTGCGCAAAGTGCTTTGTTCTTGGGCTAAATTAAGAAGGAACGTTTCCCAATTAAAGAAACGGGAGTATCCTACTGTTTAGATTAGGGGTCAGCAAAACAGAACCTGAGGGCTGAACCCAGCCCACTGCCTGTCCTCATAAATAAAGTTTTATTGGATGATGCTCATCCAGTTAGGCATTTTCTGTGGCTGTTTTCACACCACATGGTACGCTGGAGTAGTTGCAAAGAGTCTGACTGGCCCCAACAGCCTGAGATATTTACTATCTGGCCCCCCATTCAAGTAAAGGGTGCCAACCCCCGCTTCAGATGTAGAAACACCAGGCATGAGAGATCCATGAAATATAGCCAAATAAATTATCTAGATTTGTTTCCTGTGAAGCATGTATTTTCCTGTAAATTTTATAAAAAGGTATTTCATTTTTAAATTAAAACCAAAAATATCAATAGAAAAATCTTAATAAGCTATGAAGGTCTCTCTATGAATGTGGAGACCATTCATGGAAGTTTAGGATTAGAAAGAGACATTAGGTCACATGTAATTTGAGCTCATCATTTTGATGTGAAGGGTCAAGAATTCTTGAGATGTCCCTGGTGCAAAAAGGTGTTTTTATTAAAGCAGGAGGACACAACCCGTGGGCAGAAAGAACTGCACAGGGATTGTAAGGAGTTGTGGATTATATACTTTTAAGTGGGGAGGGGTAGAGACAAGAGTTTCCAAAAGGATTTTCATATGTTAAAGAAGACTTACAGCATCCTCCGGGTCTGGCTATGGTCAAGCTAAGATTTGCCGTTTGCCTCTGGCAAAGCATTAACATTAGGACAATAGGGAGTTCTTTGAGGAATGTCCTATTGTGTGTGTCCTGAGTACTTGTCAATGGGTTGCACATTGTAAGGAAATTTAATTGTATCCACACTTTTTTTGCCTTTGTTCTCCTCGTCAATTTGATAAGCTGGAGAAACTAGGAACTTAAAGTTGACTGTGCCTGGAGTCACATGACAGGTAAGGGCTGTCGCAGCCCTTAACCCCGGGGCTTCTAACTTCAAGGCCAGGGCTTTTTCCAGCCAGATCAGACCAGGGGAAAAAAAAAGTCACTGAACAGAGCTGGTGGTTGCTGCTGTGCATCCAGACAACCAACCTCAGATGGGCCGTCACCATCGTCCTGAAGTCCTACTAAGTGTCTCTGTTCAACGTTCTCCTCCACTTTGTGCAGTGACTGTTTCAGACTTCATCTTCCAAAAACCTCTACCATCCCCCTGGTTTCCTTTGTTCTCATCCAAAAACTTCACTTTCTGCTCTAGAGAAAATGAAACGTTGCGCACGCAAACTTGAATTATCCAGAGACCAAATATATGGACCACCTGTGTCTGCGCCGCCTTCCCTTCCTCCCTTCCTCCCCTGCAATAGGAGACACGTCCCTTCTCTGAATGAATCCCTGCCCAAGAATTTTTCAGGATCAGTTAACCCTTCTTTCTCCGTCTCTCCCCTTTTCCCTTCCCTACCCTTCTCTTCCCTTCTCTCTCTCTCACTGTGTCTCTCTCTCCCTTCCTCTCTCATATATTGCATCCTTCACAGTTTTTAAACATGTTCACATCATCAATGTGCTCTCTGGGTCCTCATCTCCCACTTTTTTCAACCTGATCTCTCTGGTTTCAGATCCCTTCTTACCAAGTAAATAACACTCTTTAAGGTCATTGATGACCTTCATGTTATGAAATCCAGTGAACATGTTCCAGACCTCATCTTACTTGACCTCTCGGCAGCATTCAACACCATTGATCACTCTCTCCTTTTTGACATGATATTCTTCCCTAAGATTCCATGACACAAAAGTCTCCAGGATTTCTTTGTGTCCCACAGACCCTCTCCACTAGCTCAGATTCCCACGTGAGCTCACATTTTCCTCCTCACTTGGAGGAATATTAGAGTTCCTCAAATGTTGACTGTAGATGCTCCTCTTTTTGATCTCTTTGCAATTGTAAAGCGTCTCATCCATGTCAGTGCCTTTGGTGACCATTTATTTATACACAAATGTAGACCTCTTCTAACTCCTTCAACACAAATGACCACAGCGATTTTTGAAAGGCAAATCTAATCATTTCTACTTCCTCTACTTAAGAGCCTTCAGCCTATATGAATTTAGGATAAATATAAAATTAGGTCTGTGGCCTGAAAGGCTCTGCCTGGTTAGCCTCCTGTCTGCCTCCCCAGCCCCATCTCATGCCATGCTCCCTAACCTCACTCCTCAGGCCTGCAGGGGTGAGGAGCGTTTCACCTCTCTCACCCCATCCATGGGCCAGGCTCTCTCCCCTCTCAGAGAATGAGGCTGTGCACACTCTACCCCTATGCTTGGGATTGCCCTTCTGTCACCCTTCACCAGGCAATCCCTACTCACACTTTGATCTCATCTCTGTGGGCACTTCCAGGAATCTCCTCCCGCTCATCATTTCTCCTAACACTTCCTTGACTAAGTCAAAGCCTGCATATTAGTCTGTCCCTGACAACACTTGACAGAGCTATAATTCTACCTTGAATTGCATAATTAACTTGATTAGTGTCTGTTCTCACCCCAAAGGCAGTAAGCTCCATAAGGACAGATACCATGTATTATTTCTGTTTTATACTGTGTGCCTGGCAGTGGGTAATCAGTGTAGTTGCTCAACAAATACCTCATGAGAGAATATAGTGCGGAAGGAAAGGGGAGAGAGACTGGGTGGATAGATAGACAGATACAGACAGTTATGACATCTTTGATCTTAGATATTATGCTTTACCATAGGTTCTAGGCCAACAGGATGAAAGTTGTGCAGATTTTCCACTAAGAGCAAGAGAAGCATAAGCACTTGACAACAATGGGATAGTGGCCATCAGTATCTTGGTGGACATCTCCATACCACTATACACTCTTCCCAGGGACATTCTATTTCTATGGGAGTATAATAATAATAACAAGTGTAGTGTGTGTTTCGTAACTACCACAGATATTTCTAAAATGCAAACTTGTGGCTTTTGATTCATACATGTTGTTAGGGAGGAAAATCCAAGCTGTTGCAGGCTCCGCATTCTTCTTCACTGTGATCCTACATGACTAATGTCATCAGCCAACCACAGAAACTAAGCCATTGGTCGTAGGAAAATAAAAATGGTGTATATGCTGGTTGAGTTTGGCACAGAGCCTTTGTTTGGGCGGATATGGATGCCAAGGATCCCTAGAATGAACGGCCTTATGGCATGCAGTTGGGTCCAAAGAACTGAGCCCTTTTTGAAACAAAACAACACCCTATAACAATCAACTGAATCCAAATTATTGAGCATTTTCCTAAATGCCTGTGAGACTGGAACACTTGTGTTGACTCCTACACAGTTAAGAGCAATCCTCTTCAACAGTGGTCTTAGAAGGGAACATATTTACTTTAGTGACAATTCCCTTATTCTAAATTATTTGCAACTCCTTTTTGGGACTGCCTTCAAGGCCAAGAGTAGGTTATTAAATGCATCGTCAACCTTTTGAGAGTAAATTTGATTTTTAGGAAAAGCCAGTGTTATAAAGAATCAAGTCTGGTGAACAAAGTCAGGAATCAAGCTGAGTAATAGCATTTGGTCCAAATAAGATTTAAATTCAAAATGATACAGATTTCTTATATGGGGAATATAAAAAAAAAAAAAAAAAGATCTAAAGCGCCAACTGGTTCTCAGTGAGGAGTTCCAAAAATGTTTGAAGAAATGGAAAACATGCATAGCTTCATCAGATGACAGGGCTTACAAGTTTTGATGTGTTTGTTTTAAAACTCAATCTCATTTCTTTAGAGATTTGAACTGGCCATTCCCCAGGCCAGGCTTGGCCAGCTACATGTATTTTATTTGGATGACGTGGTGGTTTTCTTTAACAATTAAGTCAAGATTTAAAAATCAAGAGATTTCAAGTACAAATTTGGATTTCTGATGTCCTCCAGAATATCTGAAGGTTTGGCAAAATTATTCCCACAGCACTACAGGATCAGAATACCTGCCACCTCCTTTCTAAAGGAAACAGCCTGCATCCCTCACTCCCATTATCATCTGTCCAGACCTTACTCATGATGGCTGCATCCCCCTTCACTATTTATTGTTCGATAGGACATTTGTTTGTTTAATTGCCTGTGTCATCTCCCTCTAGACTGAAAGCTGTTGAAGGAGGGGATTTTTTTTTTCCCGTGTTTGTTTACTGCCATATCCCCAGTATCTGGTGCTGGGCACACACTAACACATATCTGCTGAATGAATGAATGTCTAGCCCCTGTGGGCACTTGCATTTCCAACCCCTCCTTTTAAGTCACACTTAGTAAACAAGATTTTAGGTATAAAATCAAGAGCATTTTATTTCTGTCATGTTGTTGCATTTAGTCTTCACAACAATGTTGTAAAGTATGCATTACCTTTGAATTTTCCCTCAAGTTTTCCTACTTTTCTATTGTATTAGTTTCATTGTATCATATCATCTCATTCTTTTGAACAGATACTAAATTCTGTACATAGTTCGGAATCTAAAGTGTAATTACACTAACAAGACTGCAGTGAAGTCTCCCTCCAACCCCCATCCCTAGTCATCAAGGCCAGCAATGGTGCTTATTTCTTGGGTGTCCATGCATAGATATCCTTTGTATATACACCTATGAATTCTTTCTCTTTGTGTTCAAAGATGTCTCATACCATATATACCATTATGCACTTTGCTTTTCTCATTTAATGGTATTTTTAAGATTTTATATATTTGAGAGAGAGAGCACTCAGGTAAGTGGGGAAGGGGAAAAGGGAGAGGGAGACAGAAAACCCCAAGCAGACACCCTGCTAAGCAAGGAGCCCAAAGCAGGACTTGATCCCACAACCCCGAGATCATGACCTGAGCTGAAATCAAAAGTCAGCCATTTAACCGACTGAGCCACCAAGGTGCCCCTAACAGAATTTCTTAAAGTTTATTCAATATCAACTCATAAGGAGTTCCATCATTCTTTTTTTTACACTCATAGCATTCTATTAGGTGACCATCAGATCCTTCATTTACCTAGTCCCTATTGATGGATATTTATGTTTTTATATATCTCCTTTTATAGGTGTTCAAGATATGGGTGTTACAGGTGTGTAAAAAGAAAGATTGTGGTAGTTTCTATATTTTGCACCATAGTTAGAAAGTCTCCCCATTTTAAAGCTATGAAAGAATTCTCATGTTTTTTTTCCTAAGACTTTCATTTGTTACATTTAAATCTTTCATCAAGTTGGCATTTAACCAAGTTATCTTATAAGATGTAAGGTATGCGTTATAGATTCAACACTGACTTTTTGTCCTAGGTGGTTTATTGGTTGCCCCAACTCCGTGACTTGAATAAGTCAATTATTATCAAATTCTCAGTTTCCACATAGTGAGATTTCTGGACTTTATTTTCTGAACTTCTATACTGCTCCATTGATCTGTTTTCTATTCATGCACTAATACTGCATTGTTTTACTCATGAAGGCAACTATAGTGTATTTTAATATGTGATAGGGCTAATTCCCCCTCATTTTTCTTTTCCAAATTTTGCACATATTTAAAATTATGTCAAGATATTTTTTTTAAAGATTTTTATTTTATTTATTTGACAGAGAGAGAGAGATCACAAGTAGGCAGAGAGGCAGGCAGAGAGAGGGCAAAGCAGGTTCCCTGATGAGCAGAGAGCCCGATGTGGGGCTCGATCCCAGGACAACCCAAGCAGAAGGCAGAGGCTTTAACCCCCTGAGCCACCCAGGCGCCCCTGTCAAGGTAATATTTATATAGATTTGCTTCTCTGTGGGTTTTTAAGTTGTCAGGAACAAGCAATGAATATCATCACATTCCATTTTGGCATCCTTCAAGATCAAATACTTTTTTACTCCATGGACTTATCACTATGATTAGCAATTTTGATGATGGCTCATGTTGAGCCATCTTTGCTTTCTGGGAAGTGCTCCATTTTATCTGATCTGTGGTTCTTTTGATTATTCCTAAGAGTTATTTACTAATTTTACTTAAGATTTTTCCATCAGTATAAATAAGTGATCTAGGCAGGTTTCTTTTTTATGCTGTCTTTTTCATATTTTTGATACCATATTATACTGGTTTCACAAAAATCATTGGGAATATTTCTTTTCCTTTCAAAAAGTTTACATAGCTTTTTTTTTTTTTTTTTTGGTCTATGGAATCATCTGGATTTGGTACTTTCAGGGAAGGGTAGAGCAAGTCTTTGATAGCATTTAATTTTTTTCATGATTATTAGTCTGTATGGACTTGTCTTTTATTTATTTTGTTACTTTATATATTTTAAGAAAATGAATTAATCAAGGTTTTCAACTTATTTGCACAAAATTATTCAAAGTCATCTATTATAATTGTTCTAATTCTCAGATCTGTAACTAATTCTTTTTTATTCCTAGTTTTGTGAATTACTATTTCTCTCTTTTTTAAATTAAGTCAGTTGATTCTATTTATTGTTTTGTCTTTGTTTTTCCCTAAGTTAACTTTTGGATATCTTTATTCATAATCCTGTCACAGTATTTTCTGACTCAATAAGCTTTCTGACTTTTTCAAGCTTGTCTTTACTCTGTTCTTTTTCTAACATACTTAATGTTAAGTACATTATGTATTTGGGGGTTTTCTTCCACCTTTACTGAGGTATGATTTATAAATAAAAATTATATATATGTAGGTTGTACATGATTTTAAAATGTATAATGTTATGACTTAATATATGTATATGCTATGAAATGATTACCACAATCAAGTTAATTAACGTATCTATCGTCTCATATGGTTATTTTGTGTGTGTGTATGTTTATATGTATGGTAAGAACACCTACGATCTACTCTCTTAGCAAATTTCAAGTGTACAATACAGTATAATTAACTATAATCACCATATTTATACCTCAAGGAAAAGGAAAAAGAATAAACCAAGTTCAAAGTTGGCAGAAAAAAGAAATGATAAAGATAATAGCAGACATAAATGAAGTAGAGAATAAAAAGACAATAGAGGGACTCCTGGGTGGCTCAGTCAGTTGGGCACCCGACTCTTGATTTCAGCTCAGGTCATGATCTCAGGGTCAGGGGATCGAGCCCTTTCTTGGGCTCTGTGCTCAGTACACAGTCTGCTTGTCCCTTTCCCTCTGCCCCTCCCACTGCTTGCATGTGCTCTCTCTCTCTCTAAAATAAATAAATAAAATCTTTTTTAAAAGACAGCAGAAATATCAACAAAACCAAGAGTTCATTTTTTGGAAAGATAAACAGAATTGGCAGAACTATAAGTAGATTAACCAAAAGTTTATGCCAGGAGGTAAAAAGTTAGGTTGCTTACTGGAGATTTTTATTTTTTCTTAATGTAGCTATCACTCTAAACTTCTTTCTTAGAACTGCTTTTGCAACAGCCCATAAGTTTTTGATATGTTGTATTTCCGTTTTTACTTATCTTGAGGTACTTTTTGATTTCCCTTTTGACATCTTCTTTGACTAAGTGGTTATTCAGGAGCATATTATTTAACTTCCACATTGTTGAGAAATTTTCTCCCATGATTTCTTGTCTAGGTGATCTATCCATTGATGAAGGTGGAGCATTAAAGTCTCCTATTATTATTATATTGCTGTTCATTTCTTTCTTTCTTCAATTCTGTTAAATTTACTTTATATATAATTTAGGTGTTCCAATGTTGGATGCATATATATTTGTAGTTGTTATATCCTCTTGATGAATTGAGTTTTTTAGGGGAGGACTTTCTTGCTTTTCAAGCTTTTGCAGTTTTTCTTTTTGTATGTGTCTGCTTTTCTTTTTCTTTTTTAAATTTCTAATCTGATCAAATTATGGAAACATTATTTTGCCTCAAATATTTCAACTTTGAGGAAGATACTTTATCACCTATTGGTCACATTTTATAATTATTTGGGTTTCTTTCTATTATTCTGTAATTATTAGGTTTGTCAGGTATAAAATTTCATAATAATACTAGATTAACATTATTAATAATATTCTGATATTCTTTCTTATTTTATACTTAATCTTTCAAAGAATGCAAGGTATGTTAAAGTCTTCAACTACTGTTGTGTCTTCAACTACTGAAGACACTGTTGTTTCCATTTATTTTGCCTTGAACTTTTTGCAGTTTTTAACTTCATATATTTAAAAGCTATATTATTTGAAGCCTAAAGATTCATGATGGTTATATTTTCTACCAGATACATAATTTTAAGGCAGATGGAGATTGAAATATTGGGCCACCAGGTGGTTAATATTACCCTCAATTTACCGAAACAAATCTCAAAACCAAAGACTTTTCAAGGGTACAGGGAGTTGGTAACAGGTGTTCCTGTAATGCATGTAATAATAAGATGTTTTATTAATCAGGAAAAGTGACATGAGGCTATAGGCTTGGTCTTCTAATCACTTCTTCCTGGAGTTTGAGTCTTCTTGGTATAAATTTTGTGCGAAAGGGCAGCAACTGTGTCGTATTCATGAATCCAGCAACAAGCACAGTGCTGTGCCCCGTCCTTGGTAGATACTTGGGAAGTAGTTGTGAATGAATGAGTGATGAATGAATTCAGAAGTACAAAATACCAAATAAGCGTTACAGACTAGGGTAACTGGTACCAGTATTTGTCCCACTTCTCTATCCAAACATGCTACTCCTTACAGAGCAGACTGTTGTGTTCTATATTCCTTCAAAATTTTCATAGACCCGTCCCAGGAGTCCGTTCCTAATATACTGAGCATTCCTCCTGAGTGTGTACAGATTTCTTATTTACTTTATGATCCCCACTGAGAAGGCATAACAGGTATACCAGAGGTGGGCGCCTATAGCCCTGGCCATTGTCTGGTTTCTGGGTCAGAAGTAAACAGCCCCTGCCAGAGAGATGCAGTGCCGAAGCAGCAAAGACAAGTTGTCCTCATGATGAAGCAAAGCCACATCCCTCTGGGAGTTGAGTTCCTCACGTTGCCATGTCAAAATACTAGAGACCAAGTGTCAGTTAAAAATAACAAGTCTTTTAAAATCTGTAGCGATATGGGGGAAGACCAGAAAGAACAGGTCAAAATATCAGTGGTTAACAGGTTTCTATTTTTTTTTTTATCTCCTTTATACTTGCTGTGTTTGCAAACATTTCCATGTGAACAAGTAATATTCTCATGCGTTAAAAAAAAAAAAAAGTTGAAGAAATGTAGTCCTTTGAGCTCTTCCACTCTCTGCTTCAGCTCCAGGGCTTGTCATTTCTCACACCGGCTCAGTTCTTGGCTGGAAATACTAATGTCTCAGACTTAGCAGGAGCGGCTTTGAATTCAATCAGGGCTGCTGGTTCTGGGGCTACAATGTTGCACGAGACGGCGCCTGCTGCCAGCATGCAACAGGCTGCCGGTCAGGCCAGCCACATGCAACTGCCAGGGTGCAGGCAGGGAAACAGAATTCCACTAGGCAGTTCAAACAGAAGGATCTGGTACAAGCAATCAGCTATTGCCCTGGTGCTAGAGCACCGAAAGAGCACAAAGGAAGGCTGACGTATCCCAGCTGCGTGAAGCAGCGCTCACCCTCAGAGATGCTTACTAGGATCCAGCTCAGAGCAGTGGTCCTGGGAAGCTGGCCCTCAGAGCACTGGGAAGAGGCTCTGACCAGCTGCTGCTAGAACCTCTGTGGGACACAAAGAGACCGCTTCTGGAAATGCCAAAGGACATAAGAGGTTCTGGCCAGTAGCGGCTGCTGGCAGGTGCTCGAGACTGGGGGGAAGGGAGGAGGGGGGGAGGGGGGTCATGAATCATGAGGCATGAAAAAGAGGGAAGTGCCCTCTCTCTTCCACCTTCCCCTCTCCCTCTAGTGCCTCCTATTGGCAGAATCAAATAGAATGCCCTCTGGCAAGGGACTGTGGGAAAGAGTTTGCAAAGCCCCAGCCCCAGAGTCACAGAGCAGAGAATAGAAGGGTGGCTTTGGAGCTGAGGGGCAGTTGGGAATCAGCTGCACTCAGCTTTTGGGTGGGAAAATCGGCCGTTTTTATAAGGAGCAGTCAGCCTGCTTTGTCCATTGTACCGTTCCAAACTTTCTCTTTGAGCAACTACCAATTCCCATTTCCAGCTATCTCTTAGCATTTCACGAAAAGCACCTTTCCTTTATTAAGGAACTATTCATTGGTAAGCCCTTTATAAATGTTTCTGGCAGCATCGATATGAGACTGAGCCTGGTGGCATGAGAGGGGTCAGAACTCGGGGGCCGATCATTTTCATGCTCTCCTCCCCACTCGGTGTATTTGTAAGGCTTATTCTCCTGAACTCAACTACAGAATAATAGGAACAATATCCTCAATCAAATGAAGCAGCGATTATTAATAGAACTTCTAATTTTCTGAACAACCACGTAACCTTTATTGAACTCAGAAAATGTCTCACATCTAACAAGAAATGTCTGCCTGCTTTTTAGGTAATACGTGTCTCACTGATGCTGGGCATGTGAGAGAGTTTCAGACTCATCACGAGTGAACTTTTCAAATCATTCGTGTCAACCTGTCCAAACCCTGTGTTCTAGATATTAAAATTTCAGCTGCCTAATATTCTGAGCTAGAAATTTATATAAATATATATATATATACTTAATACCCCATAGGCATGATTGCCGCTCAGTTTTTAACTTTATAGGTAACAGTATCAATAATTCATGGTCAGGACCTTCCATTTAGAAAAGATTTAAGCTCAGATTCTTCAAAAACAAACTTGGCTTAGGGGTCAGTGGACAGAACTTTGATTTTCCCATATTCCAGTTTTTACCTTTAGACATCAGAGCCTCAGTGTACTCATTTGTAAAAAGATATAATAAAATGAGGGTTGTGAACATCAGATCATATAACCTATGTAAAAAGGAGCTATGAATGCATGTAACCACTCTTATTCTTGTAAAAGGCAAACAAATGTAGTGGTTTACAGCCTAAAGTCTGGATCCACAAGACCTGGGTTCAATTCCTGACTCTCCCATTTAAAAGTCTTTATGACCTTGGGCAAAGGGGTCACATCTGTTAACTTTAGATTCCCTGACTGTGGAATGGGGATGGGACTACCTACATCGTAGACTGTTGAGAGTATTAAGGGAGGCGGTGTATGTGGGACACTTGGCAGAATGGCAAGCATGTAGTAAGTGCTCAATAAATGTTACATGCTATCACGATTATTGCCGTCATTGTAGTCCTTATTTTTCAGGGAGCCACATAGACATGTTTGGGTGCACGGTGGGAAATATATTAACATGTTAACATAAATATCATATTCTTTTTTCTCTATTCAATTTCACTGAATACAAATAGAAACTCTATATTTGTTATAGATTTTACTACGAAGCCAAGGCCCCTGTTGGGTCTAGCTGGCCTTTGCGCTGGAGCTAAGAAGAGCTCCCGGTAGCTCTTGGTACACATTTGTGCATTTCATGTGGGATCTCATTATTTATTTGGTGTTTTAGAAACTGGCTGACTTTCCTTTTGCAGGAAATCTTAGTTTTCCAATCACTTGAATTTATTTCTCCTGAAAACTCTGTGCTTCATTTCTATCTATGGCTGGTAAAATCAGCCAGGCAAGTTGATGACCAAGGCCCAGTGTCTTTCATATAAGAAAATGGGTAGGCAAGTGGGTCTTGTTTACAATAAACTTTTTCATAACCTTAGAGATGGTACAGCAGAAGGGTACCAAATCACAGCCATTAAAACAACCATTTTTAGATGAAAACTATGTTAATAAGGGAAAGTAGAAAAATATTGATGTAAATGTTCCCTCACAGAGAAAACATTAGTTAAAGTCCCAACAGAGAATATCCAAATGGTACTCATTAATTGAGTCAGTTTTACAAATGCTGCTGCCCTCAGAGAAGGGGGTTATCCTCTCATCAAATCTTTTACATGGTGGCAGGCTAGAGAATGGAAAGCCCATGCTTTCCTAATGTTACCAACTGTTTTGTAAAAAATTGTCGTGCCCTGACAAATAGTATGTCTAATGCTGTACCCTTTTCGTAAACTATAACCATGCACGGAGTAAACCAAATTCTCCCCAGATAGCAATGACACTTAGTGAACGCACTTCTCCCTGACTCCCTTTCCGCCCACCTCAGCCACCCCAGGAAAAGAATGTGCCAGCTCCTCTCTCATGGTGCAACAAAATGGCCAGAACCCTATGTCGTTAAGTCCTAGTAGCTGGTACTCGATTTTCTAGAATCTATGATTAATGAGACATAAGAGTAACAACTCACATTTACCGAGCACTTACTACACATAAGGCCCCATCCTACATGTAATAGAGAGAGGAACTCCAGAGACGTGAACACAGGTCTGGCTTGTGGGAGGCACTTGGTAAATGCACACTTCTCTTGTATCAACTCATTTAAGTCTTCATAGCATCTCTGTAAGAGACATACTTTTTCCCATAGGAAAGCATAAAACAGGCTGGTGTAGATACTCTGTCCAAGCCTCCAGATTGCATGTTCAGAATAATTTTAGCCCAGTCACCCACCCTATGCACAACCTCAGTTCACAGCTGGATCTTGACCGGGATGACTGACATGACCCCCATTGCAAGGATGGCATCATGACTTGCAGAGCATCGATGTTTTGAAGAGTGGGGTTTTTCGTTTTGGTTTTGGTTTTGGTTTTTTTGGTGACTCTTTCTCCTCCCTACACTTCACTTCCATGGCCCTTTGCACTTCTACTACAGTACCAAACAGGGCATCTTCTAATTAAAATTGTTATGTTCTGTCATCTCTACGGGGCAGTGCTGGCAGAGGGAACGAGGAGGGCTTAGTCATCCCTGTGCCCATCGTGGCACTCAGCTGAGGGATGTGCATATGGCGGGTGGGAAGCAGTGTCTCGGCAATCAAGAGCACTTGCTCTGGGTTGGCATCCCAACTCCTCTCACCAGCTGGGAGATACAGGGCGAGTTTCTCTGTCTCTCTAACCCTCCGTTTCATCAATGAGCAGAGAACAGCTATGAGTGTCTCTTCCTTTAATTTGGCTATTGATGAGATATTGGCTGTGTCCTCAGGAATTTCCTGGTGACCTCGCAGTCCCCAAGAATCTTCCTGTGTCGCAGCATTGCTCACATCTTAGGGACTGCCTGGTGAAAAGGTTGAAGCCAAGACTCTGAGCAGCCTCCTGACCTTTCAACCAGATCCTTTGTGCTTGGCAAGTTCATGTCAAGATTATGAGCAGAGAAGTGGCCCGTGAGCAGAAGGAAGGTTTTGCCCTCCCTTGCCTAACAGGGCTAGCTCTTGAGCTCCCCAGGGAAGGGAGAACAGTCCTCATTGAGCTGTTGCCATCCATCATTTTAATCATAACATGCTGTCATTGTTGCATACATGTTCGTAGATAACCAGAACATCCGTGAGTTGAAAGAAGGTCCACAGCGCTGCTGGCCAAGCAGCATCTCAGTTCATAGCTACAGACAAACAAAACTCTGTGATGTGTGGGACGAGTGGCCATCCGTAGATGGCAAATGCTAACATGGCTGGAGTCTTTCTTGGCATTACAAGTTCAAAAGGGTCAAATCCATACAAAGCTCTGTTTCACACAAAGTGGCTGCTTGCTTTCCAAAACTGCTGGTCCTGAAAAAGACCGGAATTGGGGGAGATGTGGAAATTATTAACAGAAAGGCATTTAATCCAAATAAATTACTCTTGAGTTAAACTTTGCTCAAAAATATAGTTTGCATTTCTTTACTGACTAATAGATGTCTCTGGCACCCATGAGGGCTAAAGAAGGCTCTCCTGGCTCCGATTCCAAACTCAAGCCAGGGAAAATCCAGATAACTGATAATAAATAATAACAGCCTGTATTTCTTTTTCAGCTTTAGATTTGACACTGTAGGATGCTTCCATTAAGTCTGCATTTTTAACAGTTTTATTAAGACATAATTCACGCAACAGAGTCTACCCACTGAAAGTGTACAATTCCGTGGATTTTAGTATTTTTACAAAGTCATGCAGCTCTCACCCTGATCTCCTCTTAGGGCATCTCCATCACCACCAAAGACCCCTTGCTCCCGTTAGCAGTCATTCCCATCCCTGCACCAACCTGCCACACACCCCCCACTGCCCCGCCCGAGACAACCACCCATCAACTTTCTGTCTCTGTGATTTTTTTTTAACCTAGACATTGCCTGGCAGTCCCTTCCCTTGACTTATAATTAGAATCAAATGATAAGTGTTCCCTCCAAATCTGTCATTTTTGAGAAAATTCATTTTCTTCATGCCTCACTGAGGCTTCCCTCCTCCATTCAGCCCCCGTCTCCACCACCACCTACGGAAGAGAACATCGTTCTTCGTTTCACGAGTATTTATTAAGGTATCTGCCGTGTGCCACACACTATCTGAGCGCTTGGGGTAATCGGTGAACGAGACAAAGACGACTGGCCTCAGGGAGCTGACCTCCTAGCACGGGGAGACAGAACAATAGAAAAGAAGAAGAAAAGAAGTAAAGCGTGCAGCATGTTCAGACATGCTGCACACAGTGGGAAAAGCAAGAGTGGGGCAGGATGAGGGGAATGGGAAGGCAGTGCACGGGGAAGGGACAAGTCAGTAGGGAGTAGGGTGGTCAAGGTAAGCATCCCTGAGAAGTCAAGGTTTGCAAGACTTAGTGGAGGTGAGGGAGGGACCTGAGCAGGTGTTCGGGGGTCAAGTATTTCAGGCAGAGAAACAATCCCAGGGCAAACTCTCTCTGGTGGAGGCAAGGATAACATGTTCCAGGAACAGCAAGGAGTTGGTGAAGCTGAAGGAGGGAGCACAGTAGGAGATGATGACAGAGAGTCAACTGGGACAGGTGATGGGCACCCCAGCAGAGTTTCGAGCAGAGAGCTCAGCCGCTGACTTACATATTCTCAAGGCTCACTCACTCCATGTTGAAAGGCGATCCAGAGGGAGCAAGAACAGAATAGGGAGGCCGCCCCCCAGACACTATTTTAGAGGCCACTTTAGAGCAGGGGTGCTCAACCTTGGCTGCACATCTGAACCCCTTGGGCAGCTTTACAAAACCGAGGCCTGAGATCGAACTGATTGAGGAAACAGCCCAGCACTGGGACTTTGCAAACCCACCCAGGTGATTCAGTACCCAGCTCAGGGTGACATTAGTGTTTTAGGAGCTCTAAGCAGTCTCACCAGTTCCGCCCTGCAGCTGGGAAACAGAAACCCACAGCTGGCCCTGGCCCGCTGTCGGCAAAGCTGTGCCGAGAGGGAGCCAGAGACCTCGCGGCTGCCTGCCGGAGGGCCAGGACTGGAACAGCAGGCAGTGTGCAAACGGGCTGAGGCTGCACAAACTTAAGGAATGGAACTTGAGGCCATCAGTCCCCTACCTTGACTAGATCCAAACATGAGCCTGAATGTGAGAGCCGGGCTTTCTGCCTGCACTTGACAGAGGGCTTGTTGTCATCTATCAGGGCAGAATAGAAGGGTAAGATTTGAACCTCAGGAAGTGAGTATGTGACTCATTCAACTGCATAGTTATGGTGTGCCTGGCATTGTCAAGGAGCGGCTGGTGAAAAGACAAGGTCTAACCATCCCTGCCCGAGCCAAATGGCTCAAAGCGAATGCCGTATAATATTTCAAAACGTGTTATTCGTGGGAAGCCTTTAAATAAGGCGGTGGGGGGGGGACCCCTCAGTTGCATATCTGAGCTGTTGGCATTTCTAATTCAGACGGATGAATAGAACATTATTGTGTTGTATCGGCACAAGTACAGCAGGAAAAAAAAAAAGATGCCTGGAGCCGCCGTGAGCTGAGCATGAATCAGCAATCTCATTCTATTGTTCAGAAAATAATCACAATGCTGGGAGGATGGAATTTAAGAAACATGCAGAAATGCCCTCCCCCGACGCCCCCCACCCCGAGCAGGAAACACACTGGCTAAACCATGGCATCTCGTTTTTGGCTTCCTGAGCTGGAAGGAATGTAAAAATCTTGGAGAGAATTTAGGGAAAGCTGATTTATAAATATGGAAAATAGAACCCAGAAGAAATGTGAGATGATTTAGATGCAGCGTGGGCACCCTCTCAGAGGTGCAGGCCAGGGCCAGAGTGTTTATTCCCTCCTGATCAGGAAGAAGAGTGGCCTAGCTTCAGTCACTAACAAGTATGTCTTGAGTACCTGCCACGTGCTGATCCCTGGGCCAGCAGGCGGGGACAGGAAGGAGGGTGGTCCCTACCTTTTAGCTTCTGATCTTTGGTAATGGGCAGCCAAGTGCAGGGAGGCTGGAAAGCAGTAAGAGGTTCTCGAAACTCCTGTGCGCACCAGATTCATTGCCTGGAGGGCTTGTTAAAAACATGGCTGCTGGGGGGGCACCTGGGTGGCTCAGTGGGTTACAGCCTCTGCCTTCGGCTCAGGTCATGATCTCAGGGTGCTGGGATGGAGCCCTGCATCGGGCTCTCTGCTCAGCAGGGAGCCTGCTTCCCCTTCTCTCTCTGCCTGCCTCTCTGCCTCCTTGTGCTCTCTCTCTCTCTCTCTCTGTCAGATTAAAAAATTTTTTTTTAATTTAAAAAAAAATTTTAAAAATTAAAAAAAAAAACCAGCTGTGGCTGCTGGCCCCACCCTAAGAGTTTCTGATTTAGTGAGTCTGGGGTGGGTCCTGAGCATCTACATTCTAAGGCGTTCCTGGGAGTTGCTGTGCTGCTGGTCTGGGACCCACACTTTGAGAAACTAAGGAAATGAGCACTTGGGCCAGGAGAGGGGGGTGAGGGTGGGCCGAGTACGGAAGTCCACTGGTAAGGTGCAGTGGATTTGTTGCCACTTTTTAAAATGTGTTCTCCGGTCCATAGCTAATGGTTTTTGATTAGCTGTGCACTTTGGATAAGCCCCACTGGCCACGATTTTGCCACCACTGGGAAGGATGGCAAGAGGCGGGGCAGAGCGTTCTCTGCAGGCCTGTGAAATCAGACAGGACGAAACAGAGCAGGGCTGTCCAGTGACTCCTAACCACTCGCAGGAGCAGGTGAATGGTGTCAGGGGATAAGAGAGTGACAGTAGGGGGACCTTCCCCCCCACACACACACAGTTGTGTTCATACTCAAGACACCCTGGGAGCGCCATGGCGGACCCATGCTTACACCATGGAATGTCTTTAATCTTTAAGGGAAACACAGCAACGGCTGTCAGACACCCTGCACTGCTATTAGGCTGCTTGGACCTTATTACTTAACAGAAAGTTTGTTTCTTTTGACCTGGGGTCACTGTGAACAAATCACTAGAACATGAATGGTGTCATGAACTGAGAAAGTCGGGGTCTCTGTGTCCCAGGAGCACTAACTCCAGGAGGAGGGATATGTGGACTTACACCTTTCTTCCCAGAATCATACATTTGAGTCAGCACATTTGAGGAAATATATATTCTAACTTTAACTTAAATACCAGGGAATAAAAAAACATAAGAAAATTATAACTATGTGAATTTTTCAGGAGCTTTTCCTTTTTATCTATCTCCCACTTGGATCTGCCCATCTCAGCTCCCTGCCTCAACCTTATTTTGTACTTATTTTGAAATAACAATGCTAAATTCTCATTCAGTGCCCCAGCCCTTCCTTCACGACTTACGTGCAATGGATTCATTCTTACAAATTTGAACTAATAACTGCTCTGGTGCTTTCCTGAAAATCGCCTTTAAAACAGATTGTTAAAAGGCAAAAGCCTGAGTGGCTCAGTGGGTTAAAGCCTCTGCCTTCAGCTCAGGTCATGATCTCAGGGTCTGGGGATCGAGCCCCGCATCGGGCTCTCTGCTCAGCAGGGAGCCTGCTTCCCCCTGTCTCTCTGCCTGCTTGTGATCTCTCTCTCTCTCTCTGTCAAATAAATAAATAAAATATTAAAACAAAAAAGGCAAAATCCAGCTGTGTGTGCTATACGATGCACATGACACTTCACAAGAAAACGTTGCCTTTACTAACAAAGTGCGCCCAAAGGACCTTCTCAAGCGGTACCAGGCAAGGGGAGAATGGAGACAATGTAAAGTGTGTGAAGTATCTTTCGGCAGGAACTCTGTAACATAGGCCCCCACCACCTCCCACCACTTAGCATTTAAGAAATGATAAACAATTATAAAGATATTTGTTAGGAGAATTCTGTTTTCAACTTCAAATAATTTTAGGGGCAAGTCAGTCTTCATAAGACCTCCTTAGGGAAGATGATTCTTTTTCCCTGAGGACTAAAAATCCGCAAGTTTGGGCACCTGGGTGGCTCAGTCGTTATGCGTCTGCCTTCGGCTCAGGTCATGATCCCAGGGTCCTGGGATCGAGCCCCGCATCGGGCTCCCTGCTCAGCCGGAAGCCTGCTTCTCCCTCTCCCACTCCCCCTGCTTATGTTCCCTCTCTCGCTCCCTCTCTCTCTCTCTGCGTCAAATAAATAAATAAAATCTTTTTAGAAATAAAATCTGCAAGGAGCTCACAGCAGGTTCCAGAGGCAGAGAGCATGAGCTCAGTTGTGGGCAGCGCCCTTTTCCTGGGATATAGATGTTCCCTCTGGCAAACGCTGTCCAGGGTTTGGAGAGAGGGGAGACAGGTGGAGGAAGTGAGTTCTTGTTTGTTTTTGTTGCCTTATTCATCATCAAACACTTTTGAGAAATCAATAATAAATCATTTGCTTCTGTCCTAATGTTTTATTTTCACAATCTCATTTGTTGTTTTTCATGCATGTGTCTTCGTGAGTCACCTAACCACAATTATATATTCAAGCATCTGGTGGTTTTGCGTGGTATCCTCATTCCTCGGGAGTTATTTAATTCCCCTGCTATGATGAATTCGTTTCTAGTCCCTGCAACACACACACACACACACACACACACACTTTTTTTTTCCTTGGCACAGGGAAGCTACCCTACTCTCCACCAGGTGTCAGTAGAGGCAGTTTTAACTGCTCGCTTTGGCCAACAGGGCTCTGTTGAAGTGTTTCTCCCGCTGTGTCAGACTTTTCCTCAAACCACTCATCTGCTTCCTCTTAAGAGACCAGCTTCCTCTCTGAGAAATGTTCAGAGATGATGGTCCACTTGCAGAGAAAGGTAGCTCGGAGGCAAGTGCGCTGTAAACCTAGGCAGCAGTCGGGTTGATTCTCATAAAACTTCTACTGGCTGGTTTCTTCTTCTTGACTTTTCCATCCCTACATTTTGTGGCTACAAATTGTTCCAAGTTCCATTCAGGGTGACAATAAAGTGAATGTAACAGATGATTTTAGATTCACTGGGGGTGGGGGGTTGTTTTAAACCTCAGTCTAAGCCCAAGAACCTCACTGTACCACAGCCTATGACTTAGTCCTCAAAATAGAAAACAGGATTTTACTCAGGCTGTGGCCCCAGAACCTAGCACGCAAGAATTGAGTACCACCATGGGTCAACATTCCACTTTGAGGTGGATGACCTTGTCCCCACCCTGAGAATGTTGACTCTTGACTCTGAACCTCCCCTGTCTTATTCTGTTGGTAAGTGGTAGGACCCACACTCTTCCCATGCCGCAGTGAGTCTGTCCGGGAGAGAGAGGGAAAAAAAATGGGAGAGAGAGAAAGGGAAAAGGATTTGGCCTGGACATAGGTTAAAATGAAGAGCAGAAATGAGCCTCACAACGAGATTGTTGGATATGAATTAAAAGAGGTGGGTGGGGTGGAAATCAAGGCTAATCATTTTACCAAGAACAAAAAAATCAGCTATAGCAAATTAGGCTCAATTTCAATCACAGATCCTGGTTATATTATCTCACTCTCTGAATGCAAAACACTTATAACAACTGCTAAAAATCTCAAATGAAAATTATAGCTTTGCCATTCAATAGTCATTTGCTGATGTCCCCTATGTGTGGCCCTCATTTGCTTGCCCACCATATCCAGCAGAGGAATTCTGTCCCTTCCTTCTGCCCCCAGAGGTGATCCACTCCAACTAACATCTGGGCCACAGCATAAGTATAAGCTACTACTACTATGGGGCTCAATGTGGGGCTTGATCCCAGGACTCTGGGATCATGACCTGAGCCGAAGGCAGACGCTTAACAACTGAGCACCCAGGCACCCCTTATCTCCCTGTTCTGATGCATCTGGCCACATGATACTCTGGTGACCTCACTCCTGAGAGATCCAAGGAGGAGCACACTAAGAAAAATGGCCCCGAAAAGGCCACCAACACCCTTCTCAGAAAAGGTTGATGTAAGACATGAGGGAGATGTGGTGTTTCATGTTAATTATGTACAGACTATATAAGCAATGATTCACTGGGTCCATATGGAAAGATTTTTCAAGGGGTAATTTTTACTGTTGTCCCTTTAATGCTGTCATTTCTATAGGAAAAAAGGAAACACAAGGGGATGAAAGGGTGTGCAGTCTGGGCAACTGCACTGGGGTTTTCCAAGATAGTTAGGGGTGTTCTCTCTGGCCTTGGTCTAGCTTTGCAACCTTGAACACTAAGATAGGAAACTAGCAATGATCCTGCACAAAGAGGAGCCACCAAAGGGGGTAGGCTCCTGAGGAGTCCTCCCACACTGCAGCAGAGTTATCTTTCTCAAATTGGGTCGTCTCTTCAGGACCTTCCCTAGCTCCCTATTCCCATTATGATGAAGTCTGAATTCCCTGGCAAACCTTTCAAGACCCTTTGCCATCTGGCCCCTAACTATATTTGCAGCTTCCTTCTTGGGCACATTCTTTTCCCTCCCCACCCCAAACCATGTATCCTGCGCCAAGATGCTCTACCTTTTGTTCTTTTGTTGATCATGAGCCATACTCTTTATTCTCCACCTGGAAAATATCCTGGCTCATTTTTCAAAGCCAAGCTCAAATGTCACTGTGGATCCTCCTCGTGTAGATAGAATTAATCACAATCTCCTTGGTGCCTCCAAACACATCTTTTATCCTTCTGGTCAGCTCTTCTGCTGCTAAGGTACCTGCTCGTTCTTCACCTAAGCCCCAGGGGCAGGCAACATGAATAATTCATCTCAAATGATCCAGAGCTCGTGAAGGTGTCTGATGGCATAAATGGAGTGGCCTTAAACCAAATCCTGGGTTTGGAAGATTCCTCTTTAGCCTCCAGCCTCACTTCTCTGAAATCCATCTTTCTTCCACCCACAAAGGGATCTACCGCTTGTAGGTCCTGTTGACTTTGCCCCTGACCAAAAATAGCCCACACTGTTGCAGGATTTCTCTGCCGTTAGTGCCCACGGTTCTTGGCCACATCGCTTCAAAGAATGAAGAGGTAGACCAGATGAAGAGTGGTAGGCAGCAAAGCAAAGTTTATTGAGCAAGAGTACAAAGCTCCTGGAGACAGAGGGGACCCAAGAGGGTTGCCCTTGAAGTTTCTAAGTTAAGGGGGTTTTATGAGCTCTTTTGTGAAACTATCTTAAGCAATTAGGGTGAGTCATGCCAATTGGGGCTTTGGTCACCTATCTGTCTACCTATTAGGTTAATGTCCACATGCTGATGATCTTTTTTTGCTGATATCTGAGAGCTTATGTCTTAACTGCTCCTTGGCCATGATAGTGGCAAATGCTTTGTGGTTATTTTTCTTACTTTTAGGACATTTTGCGGAAGTCATTTCTGCAAAGAGTACAGTGATAGTGCGGTCCTGTCTAAGTTGCAAAGCAGAAGTTAGTGCCGTTTTATTTTAGCTGTCCTGATGCCATCCTTTCTTGTTGGGAACCCTGACCCTGACTACCTCACTGTCCAACTAACTCCTAACAGCACATCTCCTTTTCATTGTACTCAATAGATTGTATTTGAATCAATTTATGTCTTTTCCATGAGCTTTTGCTCATTTTAACAATGATTAAAGCCTAGAGCCAAAACTTAATGTGGCATCCACAGATGGGTTGTACTGGGGGGGGGTCCACAAATCCCTTGAAAATATTTGCCAAATCAGCTACCCATTTTTCAATGGGAGGGGCCTGTAACTTTCATTATATTGTTTAGGTAGACCAGACCCCCCAAAGAGTTGAGATCCGTGGAAATAAAGGAATGAAGCTTTAGAAAAGAACTTTAAGGGGAAGCACGGAGAAGGCCTTTAGCAAATCCCCGGAACTATATCACATACCTGGTACCTGATTTGTTGCAGAATAACGACTCTGGTCTTCTCAAGAGAGGCTTCATCTGTCCTGAGAACAAGAGCTTCCCGAGGTCAGGAGAAGGTGCACCTCTGTGCATTTTCTCCTGCCTGGAGATAGGCACCTTCCGTTGAGCAGAGAAAGTCCCCTGTCCCCTCAAGGGTCCCCAGCAGCATCCCTCCAGCCATCCTCCATCCACTGACCCCCTGAACTCTTTCCACATGACAGCTCCTCAGATATTTGAAGACCATCCCCTAACCTTCATGTGACTGCTCCCTTTTCGAGGTTCCTTTCTACATTTCTTTAAGACGTGGTTTCCATCAGCCTGGACATTCTCCTTGAGGCTTTCTCTTAAAATATGGCAGCCCAGACATGACCTGGCTGCTGTCCTATAGGCTACGTTTCCGTCCATGCAGTCCAACATGATCTCTGAGCTCACAGTAGGTTGTATGGAGCTCCGTCTCCCAGAGTCTCTGGACCTACTTCCTACCTGTTTGTAATAAAGCCGTATGCTTTCCAGTTTCAGATAACTCAATAACGACTTCTCCATCATTTGTATTTTTTTTTTTTTTTACTATAAATGCATTTGAGGTGTTTTGGAGGTGAATGTCCACTTTTCCATTCTTCCAAGGGGAACGAGCTTCACCTAAGGGACATGGCATTGGACTGAGAGTGATAAGTGGGCAGAAGAAGGCGCAGCCCCGAGTGATTCTCCACCCCACCTCTTGGCACACAGCATATGCGCTTGTATGCTTAGCCGCTCCTGGCCATCGGGCCCTGCCTTTCCAGCCAGCTTGTAAAATGGATTATAAATTCCCCTGAGGGCCAAGAGCCTCTGTCTTAACCTATTTGTATCCTTGGTGTTTAGCCCAGTATTTTTTTTTTTTTTTTAAATATGGAACGCTTCAAGAATTTGCGTGTCATCCTTGCGCAGGGGCCATGCTAATCTTCTCTGTATCGTTCCAATTTTAGTATATGTGCTGCCGAAGGGAGCACCGTTTAGCCCAGTATTAACGGCCAAATAGCATCCATGCCAGTGTCTTATTATTTCTACTTCCTTAATGTCACTTGAGTCCCTCACCCTCCGAAACCCCCATCCTAGTTCTGGCTGCCTTCATCTCTCCCTTAGACCTGCCGTAGCCCTCTGACTGGTCTGATTTGGCTCAGTAGCCTGCAGCTTTAAAAACTCACACTCTCCTTAAAACTGCATTAGTTAAAAGAATTACCCAGAGTAGTCCCTGTGCCTCAAGCACAAAAATGAGAAGAAAGCATTAAATCGTGACCTGTGGAAAGGCCTAGTGAAGATGAGAGCCTTCAGGTCCAGAGTCACCTCTCCTGGGAAGCCCTCTGGATAGTCCCAGGTAAAAGTGATCTCTGCCCCCTTTGTATCCCAGGCCCAAGGGGAAACCTGTGTACATGTTTGCCTTTTTTAACATGATTCTCCCCCTGTTGGATTAGAAGACCCCGCTTGACAGGCCCACGTCTTGTCTTTGAGCAAAGCCTGGGGGGACTGCCTGAGCAGAGTAGACCCTCAGTCAGGGCCTCTGGACGGACCGACCAAAGAAATGAATCATTCATGTAAAAGAATGTTCTCCATTCCAGTGGAGCTCACCTAGGAAACTAAACTGAGTGCCATTCTCCCCTCAATTGGTGCTGAGATGCTAAAGCTGAGAGGCGCTTCACCTTTGAAGGTCCCAGGACTCAAACTGCGCTGGGCCTAACTGAAGACTCTTCCGTGCCCATGAGCAGTGGGACTTGCTGAACAAATGATGTGCAGAGTGTGACTCAGCCCTTCGGGATGGAGAGCAGCTTTCCAGCACATCACCCCCTGATCCTTCCTCCTCACTGACCTATTCAGTGAGAGCCTTCACTGAGTTTGTTTCCTTTCCTGACCAAAACACACACACACACACACACACACACACACACACACACAGCTTTCTTTATTTTTAAGCTCTTTGGACTTTGTTTTCCCCTTTGACTCCATGATCAGCTGGTGAGCCCCAGGCTGTGGGGGACCTTCTCTGTGTCCACTCCTTAGGACAGAGTGCTTCACTGACCCCACGCTACATCACAGGACAGCCAGGAAAAGGCCCCAGACCCCTGCCTACTCTGGAGAGTTCTTAGACTTCCCTGCAATTACATTATAAAACTCAAGAGGTCATTGAAGGAAAATAGCACTAAATACTACCAAATTCCAAAGTACTATGGTAATAGCAGTACTAGTACACTATTATGCTCTAGCAATGGTAATCGTATAATAACAGTAATGGTAATACTAAATGAGAACAGTACTGAATAGGCAAGTTAGTACTAAATTTTGTGGTGACAATATTTTTAAAGCCTTAATCAGACTTTTTCTCTTGTTCTTGGGTACTTTCTACTTCATACACATTACCTTTCTGTAGGTCATATGCCTCTTCAATTGAAATTTTGAAAACAAAGAGGTTTTTTTTTGTACTTGATGGTATAGCAAGAACATAACTGGGATTTTATAGTTTCACCTTTGAGATCATAAAAAGGGAACAAAACTATTTGGGCACATTTGTGTTAATATTTTATTTTCATATCAGCATTATCAGTCGAGACTCTTGGTTGCAAGTGGCAGAAATTTGACTTGAGCCAGCTTATGTAAACACAGGCACTGGTTTGCTCAGGATTGAGGAACCAAACCCTCGAAGGGACAGGAGGGACACAGCTTGGCTTCAGGGAGAGCTGGAAGCAGGGATTGGGGGCCACTGCGTGAATCTGAGGTTGACCCTCCTTGCTTGGACAAGGAAGGATCTAGACTGAAGATGCTAATCTATCCTAGCCCCTCTCAGGAAAAGCAATAAGTCAGTGTGCTGGTAGCATTCTTGAAACTTGAGATGGAAAAATAGACGTGTGATTTTGAATAAAATTAATAATGTTAAAGACGTATTTATAGAAGGAACCCTGAGATTATAATTAAAACGTCTTGTAAATTTACCCGTATCACAGAGCCCACCAGTGCTTCAATTTCCCTAGTTGTGAGTTGAGAGTAACGAATTGCCTCAAGCTAATTAATGCATGTGATATTGTTTGAAACAAAAACATTATGGAAAATACAGGTTATAACCTGTGGTATTTTTTCTTGTCTTTTTCTTTGTAGGAGGTGTCAGTGAAAAAAAAGGTCCAGAATGATTACTAACCTATGACTCCCAACAGTATGACAGGTATCGATTTTTAAAAATTTTCTTTGCATGTCTTCATTTTTGTTCCACCTAGAGAGAAATACAGGTTTCTAAAAGACCAAACTAAGAGTCTTAGCAACAATTATTTCCAGTATCACTAAATGCAGATACATCCTGTGAATGCATCCCAACAAATGAGCTTTCATCTTCACCAGAAACTTATGGTGAAAAAATGATAAATCAGTAAAAGGCTGGGTTTTAGCTATGCTGAGATAA
>CM052799.1:69544726-69583064 GCA_028533885.1 Nasua narica
ACACACACACACACACACACACACACTGATTGGCCACTTTAAGGTCTTTTGTAACTTCCCTGTTCAATTAACTTTTCTGATATGCCATTTAATTTTTCTTATGATTTACACATTAAGAAAATAATTCATTGTCATTAATATTACAACTATTTTCCAATATTATTATATGTCTCTTATTTTCATTTCTGGCAATATTTGACCTTTAAAAATTTTTCTTTTTTTAATATTTTCTTCTTTTGAAATAATTCCATACTAACAGAAAAGTTTGCAATATTTTCAAATAAGAAATTCAAATTCAAAGAATCACCAGCCACCCTCTGCCCAGAGTCCTTCAATGTTAACATTTTATCACCTTTGCTTAATTCTTTTCCATCTCACCTGTATAATTTTTCTTTTGAACCATTTACAAATTAAGTTGTAAACATGATGGCATGGCATTTTTTGACATATGCAAGTTCTTAGTTTATATATAGTAAGGTCTGTTAAGTGTCGCTTTATGATTTATGTCTTTGTTGCCAAGCTTAGAAAAGTCTTCTGGTGAGTATTGATGGGCAGAATTCAATGGGTTCTTCGTGATGAGTCAGCATTCCTATTCCAACATGTAGTTCTTTTTCTTTAATTTAAATTCAATTAATTAACATATAATGGATTATTAGTTTCAAAGGTAGAAGTCAGTGATTCATCAGTCGTATTTAATACCCAGTGCTCATTATATCAGGTGCCCTCCTCAATGTCTCTCACCCAATTACACCATCCCCTCAGCAATCCTATGCTTAAGTCTCTTATGGTTTGTCTCCCTCTCTGATTTTGTCTTATTTTTTTTCCTCTCTTTCCATAGGCTCCTCTGTTGTGTTTCTTAAATTCCACATATGAATGAGATCATATGATAATTTTCTTTCTTTATTTTGCTTAGCATAATACCCTACAGTTTCATCCATGTCATTGCAAATGGAAGATTTCATTTTTTTGATGACTGAATCATATTCCATTGTATGTGTACACACACACACACACACACACATATATATATACCATGTCTTCTTTATCCATTCATCTGTTGATGGACATCTATCTGTACTCTTTCCATAGTTTGGCTATTGTGAACATTGCTCCTATAAACATTGGGGTCCATGTGCCCCTTCGGATCACTACATTTGTATCTTTGGAGTAAATACCTGGTAGTGCAATTGCTGGCTCGTGGGGTAGCTCTATTTTCAACTTTTTGAGGAACCTCCATACTGTTTTCAAGAGTGGTTGGACCAGCTTGCATTCCCACCAAGAGTGTAAAAGGGTTCCCTTTTCCTCTGTATCCCTCTGTATCCTTGCTAATTTGTCATTTCTTGACTTGTTAATTTTAGCCATTCTGACTAGTGTGAAGTGGGATCTCATTGTGGTTTTGATTTGTATTTCCCTGATGCTGAGTGATGTTCAGCCTTTTTTCATCTATCTGTTAGCCATTTTGATATCTTCTTTGTCTGTTCATGTCTTCTACCCATTTCTTGATTGCATAATTTGTTCTTTGGGTATTGAGTTTGATAAGTTCTTTATAGATTTTGGATACTAGCCCTTTATCTTATAAGACAAATATCTTCTCCCATTCTGTTGTTGTCTTTTGGTTTTGTCAACTGTTTCCTTTGCTGGGCAAAAGCTTTTTATCTTGATGAAGTCCCAATAGTTCATTCTTGCCTTTGTTTCCCTTGTCTTTGGAAATGTGTCTAGCAAGAACTTGCTGTGGCCAAGGTCACAGAAGTTGCTGCCTGTGTTCTTCTCTAGGATTTTGATGGATTCCTGTCTCATATTGAGGTCTTTCATCCATTTTGAGTCTATTTTTGTGTAGGGTATAAGGAAATGGTCCACTTTTATTCCTCTGCATGTGATTGTCCAATTTTTCCAACACCATTTGTTGAAGAGACGATCTTTTTTCCATTGGATATGCTTTCCTGCTTTGTCAAAGACTAGCTGACTATAGAGTTGAAGGTCCATTTCTGGGTTCTTTGTTCTGTTCCACTGACCTATGTGTCTGTTTTTGTGCCAGTATCAAATCTTGATGATTACAGATTTGTAATAGAGCTTGAAGTCTGGGATTGTGATGCCACAAGCTTTGGTTTTGTTTTTTGTTTTTTGTTTTTGTTTTTGTTTTTTGTTTTTGTTTTTCCAACATTCCTTTGGCTATTCAGGGTCTTTTCTGGTTCCATACAAATTGGAAAAAAGTCAAATGATATTTTGATAGGGATTTGAATGAAGTGAAAAAAGTTGATGGTATTTTGATAGGGATTACACTGACTATATAGATTGCTCTAGGTAGCATAGGCATTTTTACAATATTTGTTCTTCCAATCCATGACCATGAATGTTTTCCATCTCTTTGTGTCTTCCTCAATTTCTTTCATGAGTGTTCTATAGTTTTCTGAGTATAGATCCTTTGCCTCTTTAGTTAGGTTTATTCCTAGGTATCTTAATGGTTTTTGGTGCAATTGTAAATGGGATTGACTCCTTAATTTCTCTTTTTTCTGTCTCATTTTTAGTGTATGGAAATGCAACAGATTTTTTCATATTGATTTTATAACCTGCACTTTCCTAAATTCCTGTATGAGTTCTAGCAATTTTGGGATGGAGTCTTTTGGGTTTTCCACATAGAGTATCATGTCATCTGCAAAGAGTGAGAGTTTGACTTCTACTTTGTTGATAGATAGATAGATCATGCCTTTTATTTCTTTTTGTTGTCTGATTGCTGAAGCTGGGACTGCTAGTACTATGTTGAACAGCAGTGGTGACAGTGGACATCCCTGCTGTGTTCCTGGCCTTCAGGGAAAAGCTCTCAGTTTTGGGGCTTTTATATACGGCTTTTATAATATTGAGTTATGTTCCTTCCTTTAATCAAGAAAGGATGCTATCCTTTGTTAAATGCTTTTTCTGCATTGATTGAGAGGATCATATGATTCTTGTCCTTCTTTTTTTTTTTTTTAAAGATTTTATTTATTTATTTGACAGAGAGAGACAGTGAGAGAGGGTGCACAAGCAGGGGGAAGGAGAGAGGGAGAAGCAGGCTTCCTGCGGAGCAGGGAGCCCGATGTGGGGCTCGATCCCAGTACTCTGGGATCATGACCTGAGCCAAAGGCAGACGCCTAACGACTGAGCCACCCAGGCGCCCCTTGTCCTTCTTTTATTAATGGAGTGTATCAAAGTGATTGATTTGCAGATGTTAAACCATCCTTGCAACCCAGGAATAAATCCAACATGGTCATGGTGAATAATCCTTTTAAGGTACTGTTGGATCCTACTAGCTAGTATCATGGTGAGAATTTTTGCATCCATGTTCATTAGGGATATTGGTCTATAATTCTTTGGTGGAGTCTTTGTCTGGTTTTGGAATCAAGGTAATGCTGGCCTCATAGAAAGAGTTTGGAAGTTTTCCTTCCATTTCTATTTTTTGAAAGAGCTTTAGAAGAATAGGTATTAATTCTTCTTTAAATGTTTGATAGGATTCCTACGGGAAGCCAAGCCTGGACTCTTGTTTTTTGGGAGGTTTTTGACTACTGCTTCAATTTCCTTGCTGGTTATGGCTTTCTTCAGATTTTCTATTTCTTCCTGTTGTAGTTTTGATAGTTTATATGGATCGAGGAATGCATCCATTTCTTCCATATTGCCTAATTTGTTAGCATATAGTTGCTCATAATATGTGTTTATAATTGTTTATAATTCTTTGGTGTCGGTTTTTATCTCTCCTCTTTCATTCATGATTTTATTTATCTGGGTCCTTTCTCTTTTCTTTTTGATAAGTCTGGCCAGGGGCTTATCACTCTTATTAATTCTTTCAAAGAACTAGCTCCTAATTTCATTGATCTGTTCTACTGTTCTTTTGGTTTCTATTTCATTGGTTTCTGCTCAGATCTTTATAATGCTCTTCTCCTGCTGGGTTTAGGCTTTATTTGCTGTTCTTTCTCCAGCTCCTTTAGGTGTAAGGTTAGGTTGTGTATTTGAGACCTTTCTTTTTCTTGAGAAAGGCTTGTAGTGCTATATACTTCCCTCTTTGGGCCATCTTTGTTGCATCCCAAAGGTTCTGAACATTTGTGTTTTCATTTTCATTTGTTTCCATGAATTTTTTTAGTTCTTCTTTAATTTTCTTGTTGACCCATTCATTCTTTAGTAGGATGCTCTTTAGCCTCCATGTATTTGAGTTCTTTCCAACTTTCTTCTTGTGATTGGGTTCTAGTTTCAAAGCACTGTGGTCTGAAAATATGCAGGGAATGATCCCAATCTTTTGGTACCAGTTGGGACCTGATTTGTGACCCAGTACAACATGTAGTTCTTTTTAATGAGACACTGAGATGACTGGTTAAAGTTGAAGATTTTCTCAGTAAACACCCTCTCATATTTATCCTTTATGCACCAAGCATGCACCCAGAGTACCCTAGCCCTAGCCCTTGAGGGCAGGAAGGGAAAGACTGACAGTTCTGGAGGTCCTTCTGTCCCTTCTTCCAAAATCAGGACTGCCAAACCCCAGGTCTTTGTACCAGTTACCCATACAAAGAACACAACCACAGAAGCCAGATGTGGCACTCTGCTTCCTTTCCCATGTTGCTAGAGGAGCTGGGAGACTTTATATTGATTTATATACTCCTGGCATAATTCTTCTGAAAGAGCATCTAGAAGCTTATTTCACTTTCTTCCAAGTTCCTGTTTCCCTGGTTGTGGCCAAAAATAAAACATGGCCTTGGATTCCAAATGTTACCACAAATAGTTTTGGAGAAGGAAAAATACCAACTTGCCCAAATAGCTAGCTCTACTGTTGGTGGAGCCAATTACAAAAAGGAACTTTGATTTTATTTCTTGAGCATTTACCCACATGAAGCAATGGGGAACATTTTGCTCCCTCCTCAGCATGGTATCACTTCTATAAAAAACAAATTTCACTGAAAGTAGGCTAGAAAGGAAACATCAGTCTTCCACAAAATGCCTTGAGGGCAGAAGGGAGACTATTATATCCATATCATATAGAAAATCTCTAAATTCCTCCTCAGACATCTCTCCCACGGATCACACCTCATGGTAACTGCTGAAACCTCTTGTCCTCTTCTCTCTCTCTCTCCTAAGACTAAAAATCCTGGTGGGGTGGCTCTGCACATACTGCCTCCCCTCTCCATGCCAATAATGATTCTCTTCCCTCTTTCCTCTCCTCTCTCCACCCTGTAACTCCACCTGCTCTTTTCCTTTAAAGGTTGTGGACCTCTTCTCTCCCCTCTCCCATTTGCATCCCCTTTTAATACCCCACTCAGCAAAATAAATAGATCTTCCTTCCTAAGGAACTCACCTTAGAAAGCAAGAGAAGGAAAAACCATAAATGTTTACAATTTTACATCCCCTCACCCCCATCACACACAAATTGGTAGAAGAAAGTCACTCCATGGCATCCAGTCTGAGGAAGAGAGGAGCCCAGAACCACAGTTCAAGATATTGTTTCCAGTTTTCACCATAACAAGGGAGAAATCAAGAAAACTACAAAAGAGAGAGAGGCAGAATTTCTGTGTAAATAAGACATCACCCTTTTCTTTGACACAAAAGCAAATACTTTTTTTTCCTCAGAAAACAGAAAGGTGACCCTTTGCACCATACAAATGGGTAAAGGATGCCAGACCTTGCCATATAGTTTACCTACAGAGAAATTGGCCCTCTTGTACTCTGATGGCTCTGTCTTCCCATACCTCACTTCTTTAACTTCCTGAACTTTTCTTGGAAGACAAACTTCCTGCTGAAAAGTATGGGAACTTTCTGAGAGTAGATTAACTCTCATCAAATTCAGCTGGATTAGTGAAAATCTTCCCTCAAAACTGTTGGGCCTCCAATACAGTTGCTTCTAGAATAACTTAACCTTCCAAATTTGAACTGAAGCCAGGTGATCAGGAAGTTGAAATGCCAAAAAGACAAGCCTTTATAGAGAATGAAAGATGGAAGCACAAGAGCAAAGAAAAAATATATATATTTCTTTAACAACAACTCCTGTATTCTTTCAAGAAGCCACACTTTACAGTGTTTGGCTTTTCCTGGGAGTCTACCCTTACCCCCAGCCCCACTGACCCTGCTCCCTACCCCAGCCCCATTGTCAGGACCTTCATCAACTACCCCCATCATGCCCATCATCATTCTGATAAACTCATCTCTACCTCTTTCAAGCCTACTGTAACTAAGAATTGCCTAGGCATATCTCTATTTGGCTCCTGCTAATAGCTACAAATAACAAACATAGCATAACAGGGTTCTGTTATGTTGGGAGTATCTTCCTCTCTATTCCCCAAGATGCCACTGAAGATCCATAGCAGTGGCACATAGGCTAGGCAAAATCCTTCAAAAGAATTGAAAATAACTTTTCCCAAGAAAAATTTAGTCCCTAATAAATATGTGACGTTATTTTGTTTGCAAGGTGTCAAGAGTTATCTTTCTATGCCATCACCACCGGCCCCACCCCCAGACGACAAGTCTCTGGCTAGAGAACTAGTGTGGAAGTTCAGCTCCCCAAGCCTGTAGAGTGTAGATGATTCCCATCATGGTGCTGTTGCTGAGCTGGGAGTCATCCCCTCCAATCCTCTCACTATACCCGGCAGCAGGCAAAGGCCAGTGTGGTGAGGCCACCTGCCTAAAGTCAACAGAGCAGACTGTTGAGACTTTGGACTCAAAATTTGGGAAACTGTGAGCTAAATGAATTTAAATCATGATATGTCTCATTTCTTTATTAGTCTTCATCATGCTCACAGCCAAGGGAAACAAATTGAACAGTCTTTGTTCAACTTACTAACACAGAATTCCCTCTTTGGTGGAGGACCTAGCCTGGTCCTGCTGAAACTGGCCTACACATTAGAGTCATCCTGGGAGCTTTTTGACATCCTGATGCCTAGGCCACCCCAGACCAGTTCAATCAGAATCTCTGGGTACAGATGCAAACTCAGTGCTCTTGTAAAACTGTTTAAGTGATTCTGTAGCACGACCCATTCTGAAAGCCATGATGTGAACACAGAGATTCTCAACCCAGGCTGCTCATTACAATCCTCTAGGGATCTGTTTAAAAATATCAGTGCCTGTGCCCCATTCTGAGAGATTCCAACTGGGTTGGTCTAGGGTAGAGCCTCTGGCAAATGGAGTGATTTTCTTTCTTTCTTTCTTTCTTTCTTTCTTTCTTTCTTTCTTTCTTTCCTTCCTTCCTTCCTTCCTTCCTTCCTTCCTTCCTTCCTTCCTTCCTTCACACTTCAAGTGATTCTAATGTGTATTCAGTGTTGAGAAAAGTGCAGATGTCCTCAAACATGGTGGTGAGGTATCAGTATCACTGAAAATTTTGGTTTAAAAAAAGACCAAACAAGCTCTATTCTATCAGCTTACCTAATGACAAGTGCCTGAGCTTCTGGGTTCCCTATTAGGTCTCCAGGTGATTCTGATACACACAGAAGTTTAAAAACCACTGATCTAGAGGGTTTATTCCCATATTGGATGTGTTTTGAGAAATGTTCATTTTCTAACATTCATTCTAACATTTCATCTGAATGCATGCAAAAGACATCTTAAAATATCACTGGTTAATCTAGGCCTAACCTGGCCGAGGGTGACAAACCAAAATGGAATTAAAGATGCTTTACTCCCTGGGTGTTCATTGCTACTTCCACCCATGAATGACAGACCTACAGTTCCTGCAACTGGGCATTTGACTGGTGGAGTCCAGCATTTTTATTTATCTAAAAAGGCCATCAGGATTGCAACCTCTCTGGTTCAAATGATCACAAAACCTTCAGGAATGGCACTCCTAGGGCAGCATTTTTCATCAAAGAAATGGAACTTTATTGGACATTCTTTAGTAGATCATTTTGAAGTTGTGAAGTGCATTTGTTTGTAGGAGGAGTTTTTTTCTGGAGAGGGTTGTCATTGTTTAAATTAATTAAATGACTTCCATTTTGGCCCTCAAAAGAATGTAGCTCTCTGGTGAGCCGTACCCACAGGTTATAGTTCTCAGTCTGGACTGCTCAGTTGGAGAGCTTTAAAAAAAATTCCCAATGCCGAAAATACTGAACTTTTCTCAAAAGACTGTGGTAAAGATACAGTATTTATAAAAATCATTTAACACAGGGTGTGGCACATTGGAACACAACATAGACGTTCTGAGGAAGTACCAGGTACATCATAGGCATCACTAATGTTAACTTAATTGTGAAAAATGGCCCACACAATTAACTGAATTACAGTGGGGCCAAAAAAAGAAAATGGATATAAATGAATGTTTGTAGGTTTTTTTCAAGTTTGTTTTGCAGGTTGGCTTACATTTTTATCTCTTTGTTTAGCTCATTCCCATAATTTATGTTTTCTCTTTAGTGTCTCATTCAAATTCAACATCCTATTCAGGATTTCCTGGAAAATTTTTCTATAGGACTTCAGGCCTTTCTTTTTCTAAAACTTGAGAGATAAGAAATGCCTTTGTTAGTCCTTATTACTTTATGGAAAGATTTTTTTTTAATGAAGGAGCAATCTAAACACAACATTTGAAGCAAATAATTCACGCAAAAGGAAGTAGATAATTTTTAATATGCTCTCTTTCTTTCTGCAATCCTTGATAAAATAAGCATCTTGTTGGTATTATTATTACTTCGTTTTTTTTAATAGGCATATTAAATGCCAGCCAAAGCCAAGGGGCTGTACTAACACCAATATCTTCCTGGATGCTTCACATTCCCCAGGCTGTAGGACCTAACATGATATACACATTTTAGGCAGGAAGTGGCAGCAAAGGCAAGAGGGGGATACAGGAACCCCTGCTACTGTCAATAAGAAGAAAGAAAAAAATATGGGTCTCCCATCATTAGATTTCATTCCACTTTTACTGTTAAATCGTGGATCCCATTTTTCTGCCAAGACCCTCTTGTAACCTCCCATGCATACCTCCCTTGAATCCTGGGCTTCTAAACATTTTACCTGCCAAATAGCATTTATTAAATAATAGAATTCATTGTCTATCTTTAATAATCAAAACATACATAATCTAATATTTTTGTCAAGCAGGATCAAATGAACAGTGATCCCACACTACACGGATATAAAGAAAAATTGCTATATATTTTTCAAAAACCAGAAGGCATCAGATTTTTCATGTAAGTGGCATAGACTGCTTCATATCATTGTGTCATTTCCCTTGGATTTTTCCAAACTTTTTAAATTGTTCATAGTTTCCCCCCCAATACTACTTTTATGGACCTCAAGTTAAGACTCATTTGAATGAGAAAATCCTGAATATTCTGTACTCCAATTTTCTCAACTCAAAGTAAGAATTATACCTATATTATTTAGCTAAATATAACTATAAATGAAGCCATCAGAATACCAATTACTGCAGGCACTAACTTTAATCAAAAAAGTCTTTCAGCATTATTATAAAATCATTCTTCAAAGATTAAGTCTATGTAAATGAATATAAAATAGCCTACCATACTCAGTAATGCATAATGAAAATATTCATGAGAATTTCAATCATTTGATACTGCGCTCCAAATTAGATCAAGAAATCATTGGCATAAATCAGAACATTAACAAAGTCTTTGAGTTTTTTCAAAAGAAAATTCTAATTAAATTTAACACTAGAGCATCTAAGATATTAGATCCGAGGCATACAAACATAACTAAGAAATAGTCCTTAGTCCTTACCTTTGAGAAGGTAAAAGAGATCACGGTCAAGATCACAGTTTCTGAACACATCAATACATCTTTTTTAGCAACTAAAAAGACTTGCAGAGGCTTAAAACTAGAAGGAATCTTACAGAGCATCTGTTCCAACACCCTGAAGTTACAGGTGGAGAAATGAAGCCCATGAACTCCGAGTAACATGCTTTGGCTGTGCAGCAATGCATTGCACAGATGTCTCAGATCTTCTCATAAATGATTCTTCACACCTCTCACTCCCCGAGCTTCCATTGGCTCTGATTGCATTTGTAAAAGTTCTAATGATAAAGCAGATATGAAAGCTATCCAGAATCATAAAGGGCATATTAGTAAAATAATTCTCTCTGCTGCAACAAGGAGAACCCCAACATCTCAGCAACTTCATACAACAGAACTTTCTATCTGATGCATGTTAAAGTCCAGTGCCACATGCTCTTCGTTGGTGGGTAACCTTCCCCGTGGTCATCTGGGGACCCAGGCTCTTTCCTTCTTATATTCCCGTTCACCTCTAGGACTTCATAATTTTTTCCATTCAACAGGAGAAGGGAGAAAAGAAAATGAAAGGATGTATGGACTTGTTTTATGGGCCAGGCCTGGAAGTGGTGCCCAAGGTTCTCATTCATTCCATTGGCTAGAACTCAGTCCCACAGCCATGGGAACTGCAAGGGAGGCTGGGAAATGCAGTCCTAGCTGTGTGCCCCAGAGGTAAACAGCACACAGAGGTTGATGGTGAGGCTGTGTCACAAGCACTATATAAATGCAGGAGCATATTACAGAAGTAAGTGAGGTCAGGAGGGACCTCATCTTTATACTGAAGTCATCTTTTTGTTTAAAAATGTCTGGTACAGTCCTCTGAAGCTCCTCCAGGTAATATCAGCATCTCTAGACAGGGCTAGGATGATCTGTTTTGACCACCATGTCTAGTTGCTTCTGGAGTTCTCATGATTTGGTAAAAAGAACACAGATTTTGTAGTCATGTATCTTTGGGTTCAGGTCCCCAGTTTGACCCTTATTAAACCTTGTGAATTTGAGCACATTGCTTAAACTCTCACAGTTTCAATTCCCTTATTGTAAAAAGAGGGCAAAAACCATCCTTGGAGTTGTGGTGAGAATCTAATTAAATCAGTCGGTGAACAGCTATTGAGAGCCCTGTAGGCGACAAGCCTCATGGCACACTGTAAGGAAACAGCAGAGATGAAGGGGGGATCTCAGAGTCCAGATCAAGAGTACGTGTACAGTCATGGTCACTAGCAAGCTCTCAATAAATGGGAGTGCCCTGGCTTCCCCCTCACCACCCTCCCCTGCACACTGCGAATTTGTTACCGTTTTTGTTTGTTTGTTTGCTTTTGGCCCGATGCATCTAAGCTAGGGGGACAGATGTATCCCTAGAAATTCCATATAGACTAAATTACCGAATAACGATGCATCTGGGAGATGGAGAGGTCAAGTGGAAGATGTTTCACTTGTTCCTGTCGTTGGGAAGTGAATGGACACAGTGAGAATTCTGTGAAGCATGTTTCATAGGCGAGGGCTTAAAATATAATGATTTGTGCTACACACAAATACCTGTTGGAGTTCAGCAAGTCTCACATGGAGAAACATCAGCGCAGAGGGCCCTCTTCAAGGCTAGTGGCCCTCACACCGCAAAGGATCCTTTACAAGCCAGAGAAAGAGGGCCTTCGGAGGAGGTGAGCAGGCCCCCGAGGGCACCGGGCAGTAAGGGTGCAGCAGCACGTCCTGCGGGCTGACAGGTCGGGAAGACTGTGCAAGGCCCCCCGCGAGAAGCAAGATCACAGTGTCTGCATGCAGCCGCGGCCAAGGGCTTGCCCTTCTTGCTGAGACTCTTGCCAGAGACCCCACCTGGACGAACCCTCACCTCTGTCCCTCTTTGACTCCTTTTCTCTCAGCTCTTGTTTTATTGCTTCCTATGATTTCCAAATAGGACAGAGGAGCTTTATGTTTGTTTTGTTTGAAAGCCTGCCTATTTTTTTTTTTACTCTCTTGCTTCATCCTTTCCATGAAGCTCTGTTTTATTTCTCTTTATTTGCTTTTATCTTTTTCTTTTAAGTGCAGAATAGGATGGGGGGAGCAGGCAAATAATGAGGACAATATGTCTGTAAACAGGGAAAGTATATATCATCTCGTCCAAACCACATCTGTATTGCTGACCCATTAAAATGCAACAGGACGGCCAAGGCCGGAGGCCTGTGGTCAAAGTCATCTAGGGTCCAGTGTGGCTTTACCTTTTCAGCTGTGACCTATGGCAAGCTGCTTTCCCTTTCTTTCTTTCTTTTTTTTTTTTTTTTAAGATTTTATTTATTTATTTGACAGAGAGGGAGAGATCACAAGTAGGCGGGGGGCGGGGAAGCAGGCTCCCCACTGAGCAGAGAGCCCAATGCAGGGCTCGATCCCAGGACCCTGGGATCATGACCTGAGCTAAAGGCAGAGGCTTTAACTCACTGAGCCACCCAGGCGCCCTCCCTTTCTTAATCCTCAGTTTCTTCATCTGTGAAATGGAGAGGATCATTATTCATCTTGATATTAGTGTAAGGGTCCAAAAGAAATCATGCAATAGTAGTATGTGACTGGAGCATTGTGAGTCTCAAGTAATCAGTGACAGACGCCATCATCATCATGACCACCACGTTAATATCTCCAGGCCAAATGCGCCACTCCTGACAGGAAGGCTCAGGGGAAATGCAGCTGGTCTGTTACCTTGCTTCAAACACATTAGAGGATGGATCTGGTCCATCCCATTACCAAATGCCATCCAGCTCCCTCGAACAACCCATTCCATGGTCCAAGAAGTAAAGAATCCTAGGTGTGAGTCAGAAATGGGTCTTCCCATCCCACTTTCCAGGACTGATCCTTGAGAACTGTCCATTCATTTAAAATATCCCTTTCAGATGTCTGTGGAATAAGACACCACTGAAAACCTATTACTAAATAGTCTAGAATCCTTTTGCTGCTGGCCTGCCTCCATAATGTATCCAACTGTCTTGTTCCCTCCTCTCCAGACAAGGATTTCCTAAAGATCCTCTTGTGCATGGTTCTTATGTAGTCCCTTGTCTTAGAAGAACTCAGGAAATAGTGACTCGACCTGTGTTCGGCTTAATTGTTTTTAGTCAGGGGCGGCTGTAGCCACAGTAGATTTTCTCTCCTTTCAGACTAACGGTCCATAGCAAGTTTAACAAATAGAGACCTGCTTCACATTCTCTATTTCCAAGATGACCCAGTCAAGGCCGGGCCCTTCACAAGAATTTTCCAGATGCCACAAATACACTGAAGGAAGGCTTTTGATCTCCACACGTGCCAGCCTGAGCCTCAGAGATCGGGAATACAGGGTCTGCCAGTTCTGGAAACAAGGAGGTTGCTTCATCTGGATGAGGGGCACTCACCTTCTCCCACTTTCCCCCCAGACTGTCTCAGCTCTCCCCAGGTCCCGTTGGTATTGTTTGTATTTGGGGCCATGGGGCAGCAGTGAGGCTTGGTTTTGCTTGTCACTGTCCAAAGATTCTTGAACTGGGGTGAGCTCTGAGATCCCTCTTAGCCCCAACTATTCTCTGAATTGTACTACTCAGAGCCCGCTGGACGTACAGCAGTCGAGCCAGTTAATTTGCCTGAAACTCAGCACAGCATATTGCCCCATACGTGTTCCTCCCATAGATGCCCCTGGCTGGGCATCAGGACGACAAGAACGGGATTCAGGAAGTTCCCCCGGCGTGAGATGGCCAAGGTTGGATCACTTCGGTTTGGCACCATCATACACTGGCATAAAGAAGAGTAAAACCTTCCATTTCTGAGCCTTAAGATGAGAAGAAATGACTCGGAAGCTCCTCCCTGCTGCTCATTATCTTGCTCACGCTGCGTCTGCTTCGCTTGCTTTAAATAAAAGCCTATGCAGCCTGCTATCCAAATATAGATCCACAGCCGTCCGGAGACAAGACAGCCTGGCACTTACGGGAACAGAGACATTTCAAATACCTAACAAATCGGCCCGATCATATCAAAACCCACAGGTCCACATTAGCAGTGAAGAGAGAGCCAGGAAGGTTTGTTTGGGGCACAGCAGGCTTCTGACAGTGTCGCTTTCCCTTGCTGGAAAGCAATTGTGACCCATAGTAAGTGCAAATAACTGCTTGTAATAAAAAAGTATTCATGATTATATTCCAACGGGATCATATCACCAGTTCGCTTATGTATATGATGGCTTGAGAAGGTGAGCAGTGCTTCGTAAATTTCACCATCTTCCCCATCCATGAAAAATAAGTTTCCCTATTATCTTGGCACCTTCCCTGAAACGTCACAGATTGGAGGTGAGTTTAGATGTAATTACTGTCACTTAAAATACAGGTGTTCCTGCTACTGCTGACCCTATCAGTCATTCCTACCTCAGGGTGTGTTGATTTAATCAGACTTTTCCTCCTGGAGTCAGTGACACCAACTAGCAGGGTCAGAGTAAGAGCACTTGGAGACAGAGGCAGTGAAGAAAACTCACTCACTTCACAGTTCTGCAGACAGTGTCTCTCTGCCTTGGCACTGCTGACACGACGGGGGAGAATTCTGATGGCGGAGCGCTATCCTGTGAGTGCACAAATTTTAGCAACACCCCTGGCCGATATCCACTAGATGCTGGCAGTGCGCACACACTCCCCCTGAGTTGTGACTGCCGAGAATGTCTCCAGACCTTGCCCACTGTCCCCAGGGAAGCAAAAAGCCTGAGTGAGGACCGCCAGCCTCGGGGCAGCCCTTGAAGCCCTCGTGGTAACTTCAGCCTCTGTATCTCTTTCTGAGACACTATATTGATCCACCTAATAACCCTCAGATGGAGGTAATGTGCAAGGGGCAGGGCTTTTCTTCTGGAGCATCTTCCTCCCTTTGGCAAGTTCCTGCCTCGTCCCCACAGTGCTCCTCTTCCAGGCAAATGTATTTCTAGAATGGAGGCGGTGGTGGACAAGGCGGCCCCAGGAAGTAAACTGCCCGTTCTGCCTGAGGGAGCAGGTGGGAATCATTTTGTGACACCTTCCACTTACTGTGCCACGTCATCCTTAATGAGTGTACCAGTGGGAACACAAAAGACAGCGGACCATGTTCGGGTTGCAGAGGACCGCCCCCCCCCCCCATGCTGGTAGCACAGTTCCCTCTGCAAGAAGCTGTCATCTGCAGACATATCCCAGACAACGGGATAATTGCTCACAGCATAATATTGCCTCTTCTTTTGGTTATTATTTGGTCAGCAAGTATCACAAGCCAAACTTTCATAAAGCCGAAAAGTGTATCTCAAGTTGTGGCTTTTTTTTTTTTAAAGATTTTGTGTTTATTTATTTGACAGAGAAAGATCACAAGTAGGCAGAGATGCAGGCAGGGAGAGAGGGGGAAGCAGGCTCCCCGCCGAACAGAGAGCCCGATGCGGGGCTCGATCCCAGGACCCTGAGATCATGACCCAAGCTGAAGGCAGAGGCCTCAACCCACTGAGCCACCCAGGCGCCCCTGTGGCTTTTTTTTCCCCAAGGATCATGACTTTCAAGTTCCCAAGCATCGGCGTTCTCAGACACTGTAGTTCCATTGCTGAAATCAAACAAGCCTGTTCATTTGAACGTAATGTCCTGCCTACGTTTCAAAAGCAATATGCCTTTACCTCCACTCTTTGTGAGGAGAGATTTTTATTTGCTGAAGCCATGTTTCCTGAGGAAATAGATGAACCTATCTCAAAGCAATATTCATGCTAAGAGATGAATAATTCCAATAGGATTTCCCATTTGGCATCAAGCCAGCTTGGCCCATCCTGAGGAAGATTCTAGGCACAGCACTGCCCGTTAGCTGGCTTTGTGACTATGGACAAATGCTTTACTCTCTGGCCCACAGTTGCTTCATCTGTGGCATGTAGCATAAAGGGTATGAGAACAGCTGACCACTTACTACCTGTAACTTTGGACAACGTCTTTAGTTCTCTCAGCCAAAGATTCCTCATCTATGAAGTGGGGCTATTAACAGCATCTCCTTCACCGCATCGTTGTAATGAGTGAATAAAACATAGCCAGCATCCTGTGGGCACATAGCAGACCCTCTCTCGGGGTTGGTTCTCAATATCATCAACTCGAAATGATCCTTTTGTCCATTCTAAATTATTTGGTGGCCTTTTAGTCTTCCAGATGGGCAGCTTAGGAAGCAAAGCAATTCTTCCTTACCTTGGTGATTTCAGTGGTTTGGTTGGTTGGTTGCCTGGTTTTGCCTTCCTTCTATGTTCTTGGGCTACTTGGAGGCAGAGCCCATACCACCATAAACACGAACTTTTTGAAGAGTCAGCTGCAGCAGTCAGTGGGGGAAACAGAATCACTTCATGCACAGCTGTCTCGTTTGATAAATTTACTGGGGAAAAAAAATTTTAATTAGAAAAACAGCTCTTAATGTTTGAGGTAGAGAGTGAAAATGCCAGAATTTGAACCAGCATTGAGATTGAGCAATAAATCATTGTTGTATACTTAAAAACATATGTTTTCAGTTAGAAGACTATAGGATGAAGAATCAAAAGACCCATCCCACCTCTTCGCCCATCTGGGTGACTTTGAGCAAGAAAGTGACCTCTCCGAGCCTTAGTCTACATATTTTGTTCTAACGACATATTTTCACTGACAGGATTTAGTTCTTTGACCTGCGGTGATCATCTAAGTCATGTGGTATTGATTTGCCATAAACAGGCAGAAGTGTGGCAGAGTCAGCTAGACCTATTTGGTTATGGATCCTGACTTTATTATTTACCACTGTGTGATCTTGGGCAAGTTGTTTAACCTCTCTGTGCCCTAATTTCCTCATCTGAAAAATAAGGATAATATTTCAATCTTATAGAGTTGTAGTGAAGATTTTTTTTATAAAGATTTTATTTATTTGACAGAGAGAGAGATCACAAGTAGGCAGAGAGGCAGGCAGAGAGAGAGAGAGAGAGGGGAAGCAGGCTCCCTGCTGAGCAGAGAGCCCGATGCGGGGCTTGATCCCAGGACCCTGAGATCATGACCTGAGCCGAAGGCAGAGGCTTAACCCACCGAGCCACCCAGGTGCCCCGAGTTATGGTAAAGAGTAAATGTAAAATGCTCAGAACAGATGCTTGACACATATGTTAGTGATTACTTTGATTATTTTCTTGGATGTCTCTAGAAAAGAAAACCTGAAGAAAGGTGACATTCTAACCAGGAATCTTATTGTTCGGATTTTTCCATCTTGCGTACTACACTTACCAACTAACCATTTAGGAAGTAAAGACATTAAAGGCACGTTCCTTTCATTTCGCTAACCTCCAACCATCAAACACTATTTTCCCCTCTGATTCCTGGATAGGAAAACCCACCTCTATGTAGTAAATATTAAATTGCACCAAAGGTTAAATTGAGGAACCCCCACATATAACAAATTCTATCTACTTTCCATGGAGACTGTGCCCCTAGAAGAGAGAATCTCAAACATCCGTGTGCTTGGGAATCACGTGAAGATCTCGTTAATTCGCAGATTCTGATTCATCACTTCTAACGAGCTCCCAGGTGATGCAGATACGGCAGGTCCCCGGACTACACTTGGAGATACTCACGAGCCATCTGAGGACGGAGGGGGCCTGGGGCCACACGTGGCCCTCACTGGGGGGCAGACAGGCTGGAAAAGGGCAGGCCTGCAGGAATTCATTGCCCCCACACCCTGTCCAGCCCCAGCCTTGCCAGCTGTATTTTAAGCAATTGAAAAGTTTAAGGAAAAAAAACCCAAAAAGGTGTTAAAATGACAATAGAAATCCCACCACTTCTCTCGATTTTCCTGCACTGTAAAAACACTGTAGAAGAGATTGCACCAAGCAGGTTGACCCATCGGCATTGCTAAATTTTCTTCTACCAGAAAGGCAGGTAGAAAACAATTTAATTCCCCCCTTCATTTCTGCTGCTGGGACAGGACCTGGGAGGGACAGGTGCTCAGCCAGACCCTCCCAGGGAATACGTCACGCCCCACATGGCACTGGGTCATACCACTGGGCCCTATTTAATGAAATAAGTTTTTTATGCTTTTACTAGTGTTCCGAGGGCCTGAAAATATCCCCAAAGCACCTGCTTTCAAGAAGTCCTCACTATATAAAAAATCCTGCCTGCTGTCCTAACCAAGAGTAAGGAAGGTGTGCGTTCCATGGCAGGGTGGCTATTCCTGAACAAAGGGAAAAAGCAAACTGCTTCAGATTGAAATGTTTCCCGCTATGTGAAAGAAATATCTACACTGATCTTCATCCTAGTTACTTATTTTCACAGAAAAATAGGGAAAATGACAATGAGATTCTGTGAAAACCCAGAGAAGGGTCGATCCCTCACCCTCTATGTTCTTCTACTTTAATACCAGCATCTCTTTTTGTCCATTTTGTTAATCCCTGAGTTTAATTTATTGAAAGACTATGTGTGCTTTGCTGCCAAGTAGAGTATGTCTATAGAATTGATCTGATTACCCAAGAAGCACATTTTATCTTTTTATTTGAGAAACTGTAAATTTCAATTTGTTCTTTACTCACAAATTGTGCTCCAGTCCCAGGTCGCAAAGTTAGAAAAGACGCACATGTATTTCTTACTCTGGGAAGGGGTATTTCAAGCTTGGAAACATAAAATAGGGACAGTCTTACAGACTACCTTTCTTTTTTTTTTTTTTTTAAATGTGGGTTCAGACTGGCAACAAGAATAAACAGGATGATCTGAACTTTGGTCCAGGAGAAATCTAATCCAGGCAGTAAACATCTGCTGCCTTTTATGTGCATTTGTGGTCCCTTAATATGAATGTTTTTGCTACAGCTGTAGCTTGTCTAATATCCTAAATGGAATCTCTGTGGCCTTTAGAGTAATTACCTCAAAGTTTATGTCATCCGACCTGAGGGTTTTCTGATTAAATCCAGTATGAATTATGGAAAACCAGATGACCGTTCCTAAGGGAGGATTCCACTGTGCCCTCTGGAAAGGACCTTCCAGGTCTCTGGGGCCTCTGGCCAGTGTTCCAGCAGGCAGCTTGTTCCTATGTGGTTAAATCTTTGTAAGATGTTGCTCGTGAACCTGGCCACTGACATGTGTTCATGCACAACCACTCCACGTGGAGATTCCACTGTGATCTTGGAACATGCGTTTTATTGTTCTGTGTTTAACTTTCTTTTAGCTAAGCTTTAAAATGGATGAACGTGCACCCCATTTAAAGCTTCTAAACATACACTTTTTAAATTTTTTTAATGGTTTCCACTTTTCAAGAGGTTATCATTGTAGTTTCTAGTTTCAGAATAACTATTTGAGGTTTCTATAGCTATGATGATTGTTTTTCATTTGGATAACGATTGCCTAATGAAATATACAGGAAAACTGGAGACGTGGGAGCTCCAGATAAGAAAAAGATTTGTTTCTCTCTTAGCAGCTCCCAGATCTCACTCACTTAATGGACTGAGAATCCCTGCCAATGAAACAGGAGAAACCCTCTGTGATAGCAAACTTAAATTCACCTGCACATAGGGGCAGAGAAGTCCAGTCTCAACAAAAGGGAAAATCAATAGGCAGGTGCTCTGTAAATGAAAGACAAAACCATATAGCAATGGAAGGCACCCTATCTGAACAAAGAGGCTAATTTTGCCAGACTTTGGCTACAAGAAGATATTCCTGAGGATGCATTTCATGTAACCAAAGGCTGAGCAAGGGCCTCAATAGATCCTCGTTTATAAAGTTTCAGGAGTGAAGCAGGAGATGAGTACATCCTGATTGGAAGATTTGAGCACATTTCACGGCCCTCTGTATCCTATCCATTCGTTCATTCTACACATGCAAAATGCAATGCTAGTAAAGCTTAATTTCTTTTTAAATTTTTAAACAAAATACAAATAAAAGGCTACCATTGTCTTCTCAAACCCTAGAGTCTAGCTTCCTTAGAGACCTCTGGTCCAGATCTTGAAATATCCTTAGACACATAGCACTGGGAGAGGAGAGGAAGTGAAGGAGAGAAGTTTTGGGAAAACAGTCTGGAGACCAAGAGAAGATCATGAAAAATGGCACTTAACTGAGCAGGAAGAGGACAGAACAAGCACAAAGGGGACAAGAATTCTTTCACCATTTCCTATTTCCCACCAGGCTGTGGAGGAGTGGGAGAGAGTGGTGGAGAGTGGCTCAGTTTAATTCAGTTCCACACAAGAGAATAAGCATTCATTTATGTGCCCAGCCTTGCACTGCCCACAGGGGCACAAAGCAAACAAGCCACAGTCCCAACTACCAAGGAGCTCATTGATCTAAACAGTTGAATGAATAATTATATACACTGTAACACCTTCTAAATAGAAACAGGAATCCGATAACTTCCCTCCATGCTGTTTCCTCATTGCTTAAAATGACGGAAATGATACCCATCTCTTGGTTTTGGAATGCAAGTTAGATAATGTATGAAAAATGCTTAGGATGCTACATGGCACATAGTAGATGCTCAGTTAATAGTAATTTTTATTTATGGTGCCTCGTCTACTAGGCTAGCACATAGTAAGTGCTTGGAAATTTTAGCTGTCATTATTATTACTATTTTTGTGCACATAAAGTACCTTGTGCCTAATAATAAATATAGTTTCCTTCCCTTCTCATCCTTAGTCACAATTCCTGTAGAAACCAGTGGCCTGGAAGGCTGCTCCCCAGCTGTGACCCACACGCACTGGGTCCCACGATGACCAGAACATTCTACTCCGTTTTGCAGGCTTAAGTTGTAGACAATACCAAAGTAGTTGCTTCAGTCAGTGTTAAGGGCCATCCAGGTCTTCATATTGGGAATGCTAAAATACATCAATAAGATCTCAGAAGCAACATGTCATTATACATTATTGGAACAAACAATAAATATTTTTTCAAAGGAAGAGGAACTCACCACTGACTAGAGTAAAGGCAGCTGTGCGGCTAGAACCCTGGCTGAGCTGGAGGCGGGGAGAGGGTGGTTCGTAATGTCTGTGTACGTTGAGAGAAGGAGGGATCCTGGATGGATCCTCCAGGTTCCTTCCCGCCCACTGAGAATTACGGATTTGCTCTCTGTCGTTCTGGGTGTAAAACAGGAAGGCCACATTTGAAGAACTTATGCTATTTCTACTCAGCTTGTGTATATGTCAGCGAGTGTAATCGTAACACTAACGCCGTGAGGGATTTTCACTCTAGTTTACTCATGAGACTCAGCAGTCATGTAACCCTTCCCTCACAATTCTTGAAAGTGGTAAGAGTGAATTTCCTTTAAAAATAGTCGGCAATTTGACTTTTCTCTAATTTGGAGGAAATCTCCCTCCCTTACCCAAATATTCGAAATGCACACGTCTCATGGCTTCCACTAAGCAAGTGCTGCCCCAAAGGCCTTCAGAACTACCAGTGGCAAGGCAGGCACTGCAGCCTGGGCCAGTCTTGATTTGCAGGCCAGGCAAAGCCACCCTAAAGGAACCCAGGGCACTGGCAAGCAAGCCAGCAGCCTGCCCTCTGGTGACTGGCCCACCCATCCCAGACGACAAGAGGATATTGCTATGCCAGAGGGTCTGAAAGGGTGGCAATGAGAGACCCACAGCTATACTCGGGTGTCCCATGTGAAGCTCTCGCCACACCTGTCGTTTAGGCGAAGGGTTTCATGGGAGAAAAATGCCAGAGTAAAAACGGTGGGTTTACGCAGTCCGAGGACTGGGATGAACAGAGTGATCTAGCTGTCCTTCCTGTCTTCTCTGGGCAAAGAACACACCTCGGGCTATGGTGCAGCATCTGGTTATGGCCAAGCTGCCTTTGTTGCAGAATGTTGATGCAAAGCAGTTCTGCCCTACAGGTTCTCGTGTAGAGCACATTATTGCTCGGTGCATAGAAATTCCTGGATAGCTAAAAGTCCGTGTGTACTGTTTAGCTTCCAGAGTATTTTGACCTGTCCGTATTACATTCGATCGTTTCCAGGTAATATTTATTCAGGTTCTGTCGTGTGCTTGGAGCTGTGGGAACTGAGAGATGGAGAAGTTGATCAGAGCCCAATACAGGGGGGAGAAAAATGCAGATACCATTGACATAATACAAGGAAAATGTGGTGAGTTCTTTCCTTACAGAGGAGATGGAGACAAGTATTATAGATATTCAGGAGGGAGATCCAAAGAAGTAGAGCAATTTGCCCAAAGTCACACAGCTGGTAAAAGCCAAAGCCAGAATTTGAATCTTGACTAGCAGAGTCCAGATTCTTATCCTATCCTTCCTCTAAAAAGCAAAACTTTTCATTTTCTCTTGCGGTTTTGAGAAAATAATACTGGTAGTAGAAAATCTATGTTGAATTGGTTTTCATAGTTTTGAGTCCTCCTTACAACTTACGTGGCTTTCAGATAAGAAAAATAGGCATTGAGTCTGTGCCTAGGAAATAGTTTTCTCTTTGCAAAGTTACTGGATTATTGGGAGAGAATAAATAATGAAGACAGAGGAGAGACAACAAGGGGCTGTGAGCCACAGTACAGAGGCTTGGGAGGACGGACTAGGGATAAATCCCTTGGAGCATTTCAGGCTGCAGTAAGGCCTTAGGACCTCATTCCAATATTGATAGGAAGTCATCAGAAGATTGTAAGCACCAGAGAGACATGTTCTGAAATGTACTTTCAAAGCTCACTCTGGCTGCTCTGTAAGCAATGGGTTGTAGGTGGCTCCGAGTGAAAGCAGGCAGACCAGTTGTGAATATAAATGAGTAACTGAGAAAACTGAATGGGAAAATAAACAGAGTTGATAAAGAACTTTTAAAGAACTGATAAAATGATAGCTATTAATAGGCTAATGGCCACTCATCAAACTAAGGCAAATAATGATACTACATCTGTTAACAGCACAAAAGGTATGACAGAGCAGATGAAGTGCTTTCTCTGACTTTCAGGTTCCTTGTAAATCAAGCAGTATCTCACTGTGGACTTCCCATGTTCATGAAGATAAATAAAAGTGTGTAGTTCAGTACTTGGCCCTTAGTAAATGCTCAGCCAAGCACTGGTCTCCCCTTCCACGTGACTCTACAAATAAAAATCAGTTGCTATGTACACAGCCTGAGAATTTGGCAAAGCTAAAACTTACAGACCCCAGTAAAAAATTAGAATGGAATTTAGAGACATCATGCTAATAGGCTGAGCTATCGAGTGATAATTCTACACACTCCCTGGGTTTGCAAAGCATACTGTATACACATCCTCCTAATACAGAGTGTGGTTTGGGGTCTCATTGCCTAATACTAATGGCCTTTAATACAAACTAAACACCCTTATAATGAGTGCTATGAAATCCCAGCCCACTCAGCTGACCCTCTCTGACCACTTTGTCAGAAGCCTATTAAAGGCCTTAGCGTGTTTCTAAGGTATCAGCTCGCCTTTGTGTCCTGAGATACTTGAATATTTTCATATAATTCTCCCTCTTTTGGTGGACAAATTTCTTTTCTATTATATTTAATGAAATTTCCAGAAATAGGCTGTATGTAGTTATGTTAATGAGATTTAGGTTTGTTTCTTTTTGCAAAGTAACTTTTTAGACGGGGGTTATGTCATTCAAAGCCAAAGGAATTATAATCATATAACACAAATTCAATCATTTGATTCTAAACTCTCTTGAGAAACAAGTATTTTAGCAGCAGTTCACATGTTCCTATCTAATTATTTCCTTTAATTTTGTTATTAATTTGCATAACTGACAAATTAGCTAACTGTCTTCATGCCTAGACTTATGAAGTATTAAAAGCCAGGTATTAGCTGGGATCCATTAAAGAGCAAAGGACTCATACTTCATGTCAATAACAAGGTATGATCATTTGTAGACTTCTCCTTTAAAAAAAACGTATTTCTACTACTGTGCACACTGGGTCCGAGATAATGCCCAGAACAACAGAATTTTTAGGTGAACATTATTTACATTCATACCTCCAATCTATAAGAGAACGTCCAATTAATATCTGACATTTTTATTGCAATAGAGTTGACACACACTGTTACATTAGTTTCAGGTGTCCAGCATAGTGATTTCACAAATCTACATTTTCTCCTCTGCTCACCACGAGTGTAGCTCCCGTCTGTCACCACATGACGTTATTATAATAATGCATTGGTATAATTATAATACCAATGACTATATTCCCTGTACTGTACCTTTTATCCCCATGGCCCATTCATTCCATAACTGGAAGCCTCCCACTCTCCTTCACCCACCCTGCACCCTTCTCTCCTCTGGCAACCATCAGTTTGCTCTCTCTGATTTAGCATGATATCCTTTAGGTCCATTTATGTTGTTGCAAGTGGCAAGATCTCATCCTTTTTTGTGGTTGTATAATATTCCTGTGTGTGTGTGTGTGTGTGTGTGTGTGTGTGTGTGTGTGTGTGTGTGCGCGCGCGCCACTTCTTTATTCATTCATCTACCGATGAACACGAATAGGTTGCTTCTATATCTTGGCTATTATAAGTAATATATTGTACTTATATTTTCTCTAGTAAGTGTTTGTGTTTTCTTTGGGTAAGTACCCAAGTAGTGGAATTACTGGATTATATGGCAATTCTATTCTTAGTTTGTTGAGGAACCGCCATACACTTTCCACAGCGGCTGCACCAGTCTGCATTCCCACCAACCATGCATGAGGATTCCTTTTTCTCCACATCCTCACCAACACTTGCTGTTTCTTGTGTTTTTGATTCTAGCTGTTCTGACAGGTGTGAGGGGATAGCTCATCGTGGTTTTGATTTGCATTTCCCTGATGATTTTGATGTTGAGTAATTTTTCGTAATATGTGACTTTCAAATTTTCACACAGTTGATCCCACAACACTGATGAATTATTTAATTATGAACCGAATACACTTCAAGGCTGAGTAAAACATTAGAGCCTAAGAAGGACACTGCTCCCTAATCTGAAACCTGCCAATAATTTGTTTTCCTGCCTTCAATTTTCTTAACTCTGTGGATGTCAAACTCTCTTGGGTATCAGAATCATCTGGAGAACCTAGTAAAGGTACAAATGCCCTAGGCCCGTCCCACTTCAATAGGCCTGGTCTTCTGTGTTCTTTAGTAGTGCCTTAGGTAACTGTCATTCCCCAAAGTATGGGAATCACTGACTTAATCTTTTAATATTTCAATCTCTCTACAAAGAAACACTTCATTGGTTTGAGTTTGGGGAGACCCAAGGTACATACGCATTAGACAAAAGAATAGCAGGATACCCCCGAAAACCAGTACTCCCAAGTAAACCCTGTGGAGGTAACTTACAGTTCTCACCAACAACAGCATCCTCAGTAGGCGGAGTTTAAGGAACTCAGTATATTGGGTATCTTATCTCTCCTGGGAATGGTATAGGAACTGTATGTGTCTCCCTCTCCTTGGAAGGATAAGAATCAAGAATCCTCCTTAAATAAAATCCTCTTGAGCTTTCCTATGACCCAGCCAAGACTTCTCAGTCCATGAGTTTCCTAGAAGTATCCCAACCAATAAACCTGCCAATTAAGCAGCCAAATATCATTATCATGAATGCAATTACAGCCTGTAAATGCCTCCCAGCAATGAAGCACTTTCCCCCAAACCATCTCATTTCTTTTCTTAGGAAAATAGAGGGCAATCCTATCCCTTGTCTCACCCCAAACATAATCTCCTTTGCTTAGAAGAAATACCTGCTCTTGCTGGCTCAGAGGACAAGCTGGGCAAGCTTCAAGAGGCTGTGCTTTAAGGAGGAATGTTCCCGTGGGTGGAGTCCCTTCAGCACCTCTCATGCAAGCATGGCCACTGGCTCCCTTTGCTGGGGACCAGTGACTACCGACTCTGGCAATATTTCTTAATTTCTGTTCCATCAAGGAAGTTAATACCAAATTTTAAGAATTTCTGCAGAAAAATCAAATGATGGAGGCTTTACAAAATAGTGTGATTACTTTAACATTACTTAAAATGGAGCTTTTCAGGATACAATTTAGAGAGTCCCTGAAAATAAAGAAAACGTCATGCATGGAGATAGAAGGCTTTGGAGACATGCATGGGTCGGAAGGCTTTGCATGTCTGTAGAAATAAAGTGAATCTCTTTAGGCCCAGAATTAACTCTTGCATTCAGTAACTTTATAGTTAGCTCATGGTTTAGCTCAAACCCTCATGTATAATAAACTTGAATGGATTCTACAGAGGTATGTTTAATTTGAAATGCAACACAATCTCCCAGGATTTTAATCTGTTGTTTTCTTTTAACGGAGAGAGAGAATGGGTGCCTATAATTGCACCAGTAGCTGGCTATGGTTGAGTCCAGAGCTTTTTATTCATCCTGCAGTGAATAATGCCATATAATCTCTGAAGAGAAAGAACTCATGACCTCACACAATGCCTACCATAGCCACTCGCATAGAGTGAATTTTCAGGGCTCTTCTCTGAATAAGATCAAATGTTATATCCCAGAGATGTCATATTATAGAATTTTTTTTTTTTTTGCATGCATCTATTGCTTACTGGCCATGTTATTTCAAGCCACAGCATTTCCATTTATGGTGACAAAGAAATCATGGATTGATTATTACTTTGTAGTCATTGTTCACAGTCTCCTCATGGAGTAGAAAGGGAATATATGTGTATTAGAATTTCCACACAGTAACCTGAAGACTCACAGACCAAGTGCAGCTTCCAAAGTGACAGAGTAGATTACACTTTTAGAGAAACCATCCTAACCAACAACAACTAAAGACAATTAGCCATTTAGAGAGGGGGCTTATGAAAACCTAAAGCCCTTTGAGCCCTTGCATTAAATAATTTAAAAGTCATTTTAAATGTTAGAAAGGCAGCTTAAAATTCCCAATACTATGCACAGATCAGGATGGACTTGTCTCTCTAATATGGGTATCTTTGCTCCTTTGGTAATTTCAGCAGAAAGGAAGATTCACACATAAATTATTGTCTTTCAATCACTGTATCTGATCACTTTAAAAGCAGAACTCTATTTATATTTATATTTCTCATTTTGACAGACAGTAGCCTAAGAATTTCTAGAAATATGGATGACCAGCTGGGTTATGTTTTTAATGTATATGTATATGTATATATATATTAAAATATATACATTAGCCTGCTCATTTTTGTTCTCTATCTTATATCCATGTACATTAAAGATATTCAGTGAGGTAAAATTTGCCACCAGGGAAGGTTAGGGGAGAAAGCTTACATTATATTATTGCATTATACTATATTATTCCATTTCTTTTCATTTTCTAGAGGCTAGATCCTCAAATCCTTATAAATTAAATAGGAAAAAAAAAAAACACAATATACCTAAATAATTCACTGCCTATACCTCAATCTGTGAGATTCAGGGCTTATCATTCTATCATTAGGGCTATTAAAATTTGCCCCCCAACTAAAGCACTGTCTGCTTTCCTTCATTGGATCTCATTGCCAATTTGGAACTACATTGAAACCGTTTACAAATTTCTATCTGAAGATCCAGGATCTTTGCATCGGGCCATTAGGCATAGAAGGTTGTAGGGAGGACCGAGTTGTCCCTCCCTGAGGAACCACGTGAGCATGTCCCACGTAAGTAACAGGGTGCCCCTCAGGTCAGCCTGTGATAAAACCCAAGTCAAACAAGGCTGAATCCTGGATGTTTTATGTCCTAAGGATCTAAAAAGTGTCCATGGCCAGCCCTGACCTCAAGACCTCAAATGCTCATCTGAGCAGTCACATAAATTGGTGTAAACTTCTCTTGGGCCATTGCTGTGGAAGCCTGGCTGGCGAAAGTACCGCCTTCCCATGGAGGAACTCATGTCTTTCTAGGCACTAAAAATAAGGGGGAATGTGTTGATTACTCCGACAGGCAATCCAACTGTGGTGGCTAAATGCCCAAGGCTGACAAATTCTGCATCTTATCACTGCCGTCAAGTGGAGGTGCATGTGAATACTGTCAGCCCCAAAGAATTGAGAAACAACTTGCCTTCCAAAACTGCAACTCAACAAAATCTTGACAATGCCAACAGCTCGTCATCTCGTGTTTTTCAACCCTCCAGAAAATGGCCTTCCAGCCTGGGACAAACCAAAGCACTGTCCAGACCGAGAACACGACTGGAAGCTAGTAGGAATGTCTGAAGCCTGCCTCCACAGGAAGAGCCATGCGGAGAGGCGCAGCGCATTGAAAAATGAACAGTCGTCGCCACATCTCATCCAGGCCACTTGGACTAGCTCGATATTCCATCTGGACCATGACGATGTGAACGATCAGAGTGTCCCAAGTGCCCAGACCTTCCAAACGGAAGAGAAGAAATGTAAAGGTAACCCTATTTTTATTAGACCATAATACCCCGTGTTTCAACAAGCGAAAAAAATCTCTGTTGTCGCTGTGGCTCAGCTCTATTTATTCCAATGTATGGTGTCCATGTGTTTCCCCCAACTGTTCTGTTTGCAAGGTTTCTTTATACCCCAATCTTCTTTTGAACATAAATAAATGAGTCCCAAAGGAAAGCAGTTAATTTCAGTTGCATGTTGCGTTGGACACTGGGGAGAAGACATTTTTATTTCTCTAATTAGCAGAAGGGTTGTTAGTTTTGGCTTTAACTCTGTTTTTGCATCTGAATAGAAACAGACATTGCTATCGCTCTGTAGCTACTTGCTTTGAAGTGTGTGCGTGTGTGTACGCGCGCACGCGCGAGCATGTGTGTACATTTTTTTTTCCCAATTGTGCCAGTAGCTAATAGGATCTCAAAGGCTACCTTTAACCCAAATAGACAATTCACGCTCAAAAGAGAGGTTTTAAGTTGTTTTCTTTTACTCATTAAATCCTTGTGTCATCTTCCTGAAAGGCAAGATTATGGTGTTAGGAGGTTGTCACCTCATAAAAAATGTGTTAAAGTGGCCTAAGTTCCTGATTGCATTAGATTTAACTGGTCTTTACCTCAGGTTGCCTCACTCGACAGATGTCTTTGTGCTGATCGCTTTATTGTCTTAGAGCTCCCCAAAATGTTTGCTTTTAAGTTCATTTGTGTTTTTAAATGTCCACATTCATGTGACTTTCCGTTCTTTTTCAATTTAGCATAGGGAGAAAATAAGGTCCTTTTGGTTCTTCTTGAAGGATTTTGACTCATGATAAAGTTTTAAATTGTGTATCTGGAAATCTGGCAATCACTCACCAACATACATTAATGCAAGTTTGTAAAGACTCCTATGTATGAGCCATGAGAGACTTTTGCATACTGTTCTAACTGGAACGTAAACACATGATTATATTTATCCCGTCAAAAAAGTGCTGGTCCTTTAGCTTTTCTGAAAACACATCAAAAGCTCCTTGCAACTACCAGTTGACTCTAGAAGTTGAGTGTGTAGATTATTTCAGTTGAAAATAGAATTACCTAAAAATAATAAAACAGTGGCATGAGCTCTGATTTGAGTGCAGTCAAAACTATACATGTTCTCTTTGGGAAGATCTGTGTTTGAACTACCTCTCCCCTAACTTATTATTTGGGAGATTTGAGAAATTGAAAGGATGTTTAGAAAAAGAACAAAATAAGCTTTTTTTAAAAAAAGCATATGAGACAAGTGTGTTTGTGTGCACGCAAATTTGTTTGAGATATAATTGAGATTTAGTCTTAGAATTTGTAACCAGATTATATCTTCAGATTTTATGAGTTGGCATCAAAACCATGTCAGTCCTTGGTTTACAGTGAAATACCAACATGAAACTATAGTGTCCTCATGATCTAAGAAAGTCACAAACTAAATTTGATTCATTTACAGCTGGTACCCATGTTCACTCATTCATTCATTCATTCATTCATTCAAAGGATCCATCTATGTCTCTATAATTTACAAGAAATCTTGGCCTTGGGTACCCAATGTTCCTAATATGGTATACTTCTTTTGTTGTTTTAACTTTAAAGCAAAAAGAAACAGTCTCTATTTGGACCCAAGACCCTAACTATAAGTCCAGTGGTTAAAACCACAAATTCGGGCCAGCTAGCCCTTCCACTCTGTCCTTGAGCAAACTTATGTGATCGTTGATGGAATTAAATAAGATAATGTATTTAAGCATACATTTAATGTAATACCTCTCCTAAGGGCTCTCTAAATAGCAGCTATTGATATTACTGTGATCAGTATTATTAGCTATGCATCATTAAGTCACATAAATTCCTCGTGCTGCACTGCGTGCTTGGTCAGGAACGGAGAAGGAGAAGAGGCCAGGTGAGTGCAGGCGAGGGCATGACGTTTTGGGGTGAATTAGAGTTGCTAATCCATTTTGCATTCATTCAGCTCTCCTTTGCTAAAAGTCGGAGAACTGTTTAATAAGAAAATAAAATTATTACATTAAAATCCTTCCTTAAGATTGTAGTATTAAAAGGAAAACAACTAAGGAAACCTCTGGCAGTTTCCAGAGTAACGAGCAGTGTTCATCTTGGCATGAACATGAGACAATGGCTTGGTTTAGCAAGGAAATGCCACGGGGAAGCCTATGTTGTCATAGCCCATGAACTTTATAAACTGAATCTTACTCATTCACAGTGGACACCTATATTTAGTGAGGCATCAGTGAGGCCAGAGAAACAACTTAATTAGTCACTTTTTTCTTTTTGGAGGTGGTTCTTCTCCATCCGCTCTGCTTATCTGCCACCTGTATAAAATCCCCACAAGGACAGTTCTGTTTGGATGCCCATTTATGCCGGGCACATATTTCCTGGCTCTCTCTGTCCAGCCTCCAAGCATGCTTGATATCTCAGTCCCGGCCTGCTATTCCATGCATTCATCCCATTAGTGTTCAGTAAGTGCCTACCCTGGGTAGGACATTACCCTTGATGTCTGAGCATGAAGCAGTAGCATCAAGGCCAAAAGTACATCCAACCAGCCCCATTTCAAGGACCCCGAATGGACTTGACAAAACTAAATGGCCCTAAAGGATACAGAAAGTTAAGGACCTGCCGTGCAAGAGCCAAAAGAGCCAATTGCCTGCTCGAAGTGCCACAGGAAGCCCATCTCTCAGGCCCGCCATCTACGTCTAGCCCGTGCAGATCGGCACACCTCGAAGTGTGGTTTGTGAGTGGGTACCCTCCCACAAATTATTACCAGTCCTCTCTATTGATGCAAATACAGAAACTAAGAGTGAGCTTTGGAAACTTTTATAGCAACGTGGCATTTCTGCTGACATTCAAATGCATTGTCAGTGGACTCACCTCACTGAGCAGGGTCTGGAGTGGTCGGGAATTGTCAAACGTGCCTGGCGATGCCTGGCCAGAACTAAGTAAAAGTCTCGTGCGAAAGAACTGTGCACCGCGCTATAATGGACCGGATGTTTTTTTAAACGGTCCTTCAGTTCAAATAATTTGAGAATCACTGATCCATGCTCTATGGAATTCTGGATGTTTTTCTTTTGGCTTCTTTTTGGTACATAGTTGATGTTTGGGTTTTTAGTTTGGGTCTGAATACCACTTTCATTGTAATCTGCATGGAGCTGGGCTTCTCCCTGCTACAGTCATTCTAAGGAAGTTAACTGGTAACACGTTTAACTGGAACGAGAGCTCTGGAGACCTAATATTCTGCCGCAGAGCCCATAGTCCCAATCTGCTCGAGTACCAGAGACCCTTTCCAACCAGCAGCGAGGGACCCCAAGCCACCCGTCTATCTCCACAGTACACCTTCCCTGGAGTTCTTGTCACAGTTTGAGCTGATTACTCAGCCATGAGGACCACATCCTACTGCTGCTCACCTCCCTTCCTCCCAGAGTCTGAAATGATGTCTTTGGTGGTGCTTAAAGTGCACCCACCCGTGGCACTAGCGGCATCGGGAGCTTGTTAGAACCGCAGAATCTCGGGCCGCACCCCTGACTGCTGAATTGGGGGTTTTGGAAAGGGGCCCAAGAATCTGTGTTTTTTAACCAGCCCTCTGCGTGATTCTTAAAAACCTGAGTATCAGAAAATCCTAAGAATATAGACACTTAAGCTCTTAATATAAGAAAGGGCCTGCCACCTAGTGGAGAATCCGTGAATGTGCATTTTTCTTCCCCTCCTTGACTGCACCTGGAGAGCGGCCTAAGTCTCCTTTCTTGACCCGGCTTCCTTAGGCCCGGTTTATCTTAATTGCCAAATGGATGTTCTGTTTAATAACTCGGGCCGGTAACACATCCCTCTGGGACTTGAGCCCTTCAGAGAATCCCACTCTGTTTGGCTGGGGCCCTGATCCTCTTCTAGGTACTTACGAGGCTCCTTCATGCAGACCTCTCATGCCTTCCTGAACTTCTCTTGGGGATCCTGGGGTCCATAAGTTTCACAGGATGGGCCCTAGTTAGATGCATGCACCCCTGTAGCTGGATCTAGCAGGGTCTAGACCCAGACGGTCAGACCTCTGTACTTGGATGTTTGTGCTCAATGACAATCAGGGACCTTTTTGATACCCTGGAACCCGGTAGGAGCAAAAAGGCAGGGACTGACCCACCTCCCTGACTGCATCAGAAGAAGGTGGGCAGCAATCCACTGATCTCACTGGATTTTCTCTGTAGGTCAGTTCTGTGTTTAATATGAAGAGAACTGAGTCTTAGATCCTAGGAAGGCAAGGAGAAAAGTCAAAATAATTTTACTAACAAGTTATTTTCTCTCATTATAAAAAAGCCTTCCATGTTCTGTACAAAATTGAAAATTTCCCAAAAGTTCAACAAAAATAATTTTTAGAAATCCTTTCTATTTCCATCCTCCAAAGACAAGGAGTGTTAAAATCTTTATTATATTTCAGTCTATTTTCTGTGCATATCTATTTTTTACAAACTTGGAATCATGCTAGACATGCCATTTTTTAACCAGTTTTTAATGCTTAATGACATATCATGAACATTTTCCTTTGTCATTAAGTATTCCTCTGAATCCTGACTTTTATTGGCTATAAATTATCCTTGCTTAAAGATATACTGCCATTTATTAAGCCGGTCCCCAAGATTTAGACAAGTTAAAGTAATTTTTAAAACAGTATCTTATGTCAGTGAAGGGGCAGACTATTAACTCATGCTCTTCAGAAGGAGGAAAAAATGAATCAAATCAATGATGACAATTTTAAATGATATATAATTCTCATTTACCAAAATAACAAAGTGTTCTAAAAATGAGAGCTGTAAAACCAAGTCATTGTATGCATTATAATCCTTCAAGTTAGACATTCACATTTGCAGTGGGTGATCGCTATCTTTGTCCTTAAGTAAAATACAAGGACATCTTCAGGTAAATGAGTATTTTAGAAGGTGGGGGATTAAAAAGCTTGAGCTCTTCCACTAGTACGACCATCTGCTCCATCCATCTCCGCTCTCCACTCTGCCCGGACTCACCATCCATCAGGGCTTGCGGTCCGAGCTGAGAGCGCCAGTGTGATTCATACGCCTCAAGGGCACTCCACGAGCCTTAGCCATCCACATGACAATAAGTGCTCTCCACCAGCTTCTGGTAGATGCAAGAGATTTGATACTTTGTGTGATTTGATACTTCAAAGGCAGGAAAGAGCACACCATAAGTAGACTGGGACAGACAGAAATAGAGGGCAAGAAAAGAAAGGAAAGCGATCAGCTGGAGTGGAGGGGAGGAAAAAACTGGAAACGGGGCACTGGCAAAGGAGGCAAACATCAGAAATTCAAGGCTCCTTTATCCAACCTCAGTTCTCACTGAGATACAGCATGAGGGGTGGACGGACCACAGGCTTCCCAAGGCCAATCTGGCAGTGTCTATCACAACATAAAATGCAGATAAGCTTTGATCCAGACACCCCTCTTACAATGCTCTGTTCCACAGAAATATTCACAGAGACAAAGATCTGTGTTCCCCTGTTTTCTCTGCACTTTTGTTTTTGTTACTGAAAAATCAACAATACTCCAAATGTCCATCCACAGGAGGATGCTCAAATATACAATGGCATATCTAAAGTATCCACGGGGAAAATAAACAGGTTCTTAAAAGGAGGTGCTTTTAGGAATACCAAATAGAGACACCACCATGCATTAAGTATAGTGACATCCCATTTACAGGTTTTTTATAAATATTTTTCTGTTTGTTTACTTATTTATTTGAGAGAGAGAGAGAGAGAAAGAGAGAGAGAGAGAGATCACAAGCAGGGGGGAAGGGCAGAGGCAGAGGGAGAAGCAAACTCCCCGCTGAGCAAAAAGCCCGATGCAGTGGTGGGGGGATCCTGACTGAGCCACCCACGTGTCCCTCCCATTTATAGTTTTAAAAATCTGTATAACTGTGTATGCACAAATGTGCATAGACACAAAGTCCCAGATACCCATCAACCTGTGACACTAGGTGGCTTAAAAAGGAACGAGTAGAGCAAAGGATGCTAATACTAACCTCATATACAACTGCATGCAAGATTTTTATACAATAAGAAGGCATTAATACCGGGTGCAGTTTTCTTTAAAAGTTAAGCTCATATGCTTTATAGTCAGACAGATTTAGGCAGACTTCTTGCTCTTAAATATACCAACTCAGAGCAGGTTTTTTAACCTCTCTGACCCTCAGTCCCCTTCATTTTAAATGGGATCATAATATCTGGCTTTCCGATTTGTTGTAAAGATGAAAGCTCACGTGTGTAAAGCACCCAGCATAGTGCCCACCACTTAGTAGAGACAACACGATAACTGTTCTTAGAATAGAAACGTTCTCTTAGCCTCAGGCTTCCCTTCTCCTGTGTTTGTCGCCCTTTCTGATCTTGAAATACACTGACAACCATATACACATAAATGAAGAGAAGCAAAACAAAACACCCCATACACAGCTATAGTAGAGGCATAAACAATTGAAAGAGTCCATAGCAACAACCAAGATATTTTTCAAACCCTGTCGATAATGAAAAATTTACATAAGAAACTCAGAAAAGAATGAAGGAGCCGAACTGGACTTTGAATTCTGGCAGTCCGGCTCCAACACTAGAGCTCTTCATCATTATACTGTCTCATGCACAGAAAGGCAAGGAAATTCCAGGCACCCCAAGGAAGGAACCTAAGCCACAGGGAAAACACCAGTCTACACTCACAGGAAGGTGCAGGGCAGTGAGACCTGGCATGAGGGGAGCCGTGGACTCTTCGTCATACAGTCCAAGGCCAAATTCTGGCACTGCTCTTACCAGCCACTGAGCCTTTAGCAAGTCTCCCATCCTGTTGGAGCCTCAGTTTCCTCATTTGTAAAATGGGAATCCTCTCTCATAGAATTGTGGAATTCTATGTGTATTATCTTTATAATGAAGCTTGGAAAGATGAGAAGCAGATTGGGTGTTAGGGATGTAGACCCTCCATGTGAGAATAACCACTAAGTAGATACTGAAGGATTGAAGTTTCTAAAGCTGGGAATATTATGGACACAAGGGGGAACAGATACAATAGCCAAATCCCTTGATGCTTCCAACAGGTAGTTTTCAGACACAATAGGGTACAATGTGGGTGGTTAACTTGTAGGAGCTGGCATCGAAGTTGAAAAGTTGGGAGAGTCAGCCTTACAAAGACATCATAGGGGACTGCTGAAATTCAAAGCCTTTCCCTTACCCAGACATTTCCCACAGGTTGTCCTGAATTCTCTGTGGTCTTCCCAAATGCAAACCTCCTGGCTGGATAGCTTGCCAAGCCTCTAGCATCTCCACGTGGATGAACGGGGTCAGATTCCTTTCCCCCTTGACAGGGTCCAGTAACACCAATGGAAGGAAGGGAATGGAAGGAGCCTTGAAGGGGTGAGGAGACCAGGGAGTGATGAGAGAGCAAGAGAGAATAAGGATCAGGACGGCCACAGGCCACTGTCCATGCTGTCAGGCTGTGTCCTGGGCGGTAGGAGCGATGTTTCCCCACAGTGAAGTCTGTGACGCGGTGCTCTAAAGACAAACGTCGCCTTGCCAAGAAAGACACTGAACAAACACGTTCCAGTCAGATTTGGACATGTGTGAATGGCATGTCAGTCGGGGGCCACCAAGATATTCCAAGATTGATAACACTGTAATGTAGAACAAAATCTGCTAAAAGAGTATGATTTAAACGTTCTTACCGAAGATTGTATATATTTATATATACAATATTATACACCTTTATATACAATTGTATATATAAAATATCTGAGGTGATGGGTGTGTTAATTACCCAGATGGGAGGAAATCCTGTCACAATGTGTGTATACACCAAATCACCACAATGTACACTTTAAATATGTTACAATTGTATTTGTCAATTATACCTCAATACAGCTGGGAGGAGAAAAGTATTTCAAGAATCCTCAAATTACAGAGCTGGCCTTCTGCTTTAAATCTTAGGAATGTTCCCCAGCACTTGTAGGCACACGGGGAATATTGAGAACAGAAGACCAGGGTTTGGCTCTTAGGTCTGACATTTACCAGGTATTTAACCTTGGATAAATCACTAATTCTCTCCAGCAAAGAATGTATTCAGAGATTAATTGCCCATAAAAACCCAAGGACATTAATCTACAATTCTATTTTAAAGTACCTCTCTAATACAAGAACTGTATTTTCCCTTCATAGGGAAAACTGAACAAAATAGATGAAGTTAGCATTAACCTCCAAAACCTAAACTGTGATTATCAGAAAAACATAGCAGCTCCAGGATTAAGTGGGCAATCAGTCACTTTTCACCATCTCTTGCAGTGGTCTTAACCTCTCTTGTTGGACACCTTCCCCCAGGAACGGAAGACTTCAGGCCACTAAGACGCCCATTCTCAATTCCCCAGTAAGTCTGGGCTTCTAGAACCCCTGTCGGCTTCTGGAAACATACACACACTCCACAATAAGCCTACTCCTCTGACAGTGATGGTGACCAGTATATCGTTACCTCTCCAGGGCACAGGCTCTGGGTTTGAGTACCCCTGGAGGTGCCAACCCTCCACACCAAGGGTGGCCTGCATATTACTCACATTGCAGGGATGCCTGGGTTGCTCAGTCGGTTAAGCTTCTGCCTTTGGCTTAGGGTCCTGTGATTGAGACCTGCATCAGGCTCCCTGCTCAGCGGGGTGCCTGCCGCTCTCCTGTTTGTGGGCCCTCTCACTCTCTCTCTCTCTGACAAATAAATAAATAAAATGTAAAAAAAAAAACCATAGTGACAGTGCAGACAAAATAGTCAAGTTCACTGGGAAGCCATTTCACTTGTATGTATGACCTGTATTGACACAGAGATAGTTTCTCTCTGTAGTTTACTATGTGGCTGATACTAATATGAGCTATAATTAGCGATCAGTTTTTCAGGTTCTGGACCAATTCGGCCACCTTGACTTGAACTGAAATAAATATGATCCCACTTCTCTATCCACACTGCAAAGATACCAGAAATCCAAAATCAACTGAGCTTTGGAAATGAGAGTCAGAAATCCTCCATAGTCCAAAGCCATTCTCCATGGTGTTGACCTGATACAGAATTATTACCTTTTGCAAACCTCTATCCCCATGACATCTGCCAATATTAACTTATATAAGGGACTTGACTTTGTTAAACTTCACTACCTCTTAAAACATAGGACTGGATTGCAAATATGACTGCTTAATTCGAATGTCTATACTGTGAAGTGACTTGGCATTTGAGTTTGAATACTGTGTGTACATTGATGATCTACTAGTCTATATGGCAATATTTGGTGAGTGGCGAAGTTGACCCCGCTATCCATAGTTACTCGATAATGTGCAGTTTATACAGCCCATACTGACCTAAGTCCAGCTTCAGACCTAATGAAAAGACACTTATTTTGCTCTTTGTTTGCCTAGATCTGGAAAGAACTTCTTATAATAAGCCTAAGATATAAAACTAAAGGTCAAAAATGTGTAAGTAAAAGAAGCTCCTGCCCTTTGAGGGAAAAAAATACATGTTAATTTTTGTAGGAGTTTCACTGAATGGTTTCCAAGGAAACCAGTATCTATAATGGGCTCATCCCACTTAAAATTTATGGCTGAACATAGGGTATAGTGCTTTTTTATTATTCCTTTCAGATTACACATGATATGTTCATTCTTAAGTTTCCTTTGAAGTGATCATTCTATGTTTGAGTCTTATTTCTTCCCCCAAACAATGGAAACAAATGTCTATTCTACGATTTAAAAAAAAAAGAAGTTTTGCAATATCAAGAATATAAGCCTGTTTATCACCACAAAAAAGAAAAAAAAACTGTTTTCATTTTCATTTGTTTCCATGAATTTTTTTAATTCTTCTTTAATTTCCTGGTTAACCCATTCATTCTTTAGTAGGATGCTCTTTAGCCTCCATGTATTTGAGTTCTTTCCAACTTTCCTCTTGTGATTGAGTTCTAGTTTCATGGCATTGGGGTCTGAAAATATGCAGGGAATGATCCCAATCTTTCGGTACTGATTGAGACCTGATTTGTGTCTCAGGATGTGATCTATTCTGAAGAATATTCCATGTGCACTAGAGAAGAATGTGTATTCTGTTGCTTTGGGATGGAATGTTCTGAATATATCTGTGATGTCCATCTGGTCCAGCATGTCATTTAGAGCCTTTATTTCCTTGATCTTTTGCTTAGATGATCTATTTCGGTAAGGGGGTATAAAGTCCCCTACTATTATTGTATTATTGTTGATGTGTTTCTTTGACTTTGTTATTAATTGGTTTATATAATTGGCTGCTCCCATGTTAGGGGCATAGATATTTACAATTGTTAGATCTTCTTGTTGGACAGTCACTTTAAGTATATGATATAGTGTCCTTCC
>CM052799.1:69583564-69670801 GCA_028533885.1 Nasua narica
TGGTGTTTGCAAAGTCTCTTAGTTTTTGTCTTGGAAGCTTTTTATCTCTCCATCTATTTTCAATGACAGCCTAGCTGGATATAGTATTCTTGGCTGCATATTTTTCTCATTTAGTCCTCTGAATATATCATGCCAGTCCTTTCTGGCCTGCCAGGTCTCTGTGGATAGGTCTGCTGCCAATCTAATATTTCTGCCTTTGTATGTTACAGACTTTTTTGTCCTGAGCTGCTTTCAGGATTTTTCTCTTTGTCACTAAGACTTGTAAGTTTTACTATTAGATGACAGGGTGTAGACCTGTTTTTATTGATTTTGAGGGAGGTTCTCTGTGCCTCCTGGATTTTGATGCTTGTTCCCTTCGCCAGATTAGGGAAATTCTCTACAATAATTTGCTCCCATATACCTTCTGCCTCTCTCCTTCTTCTTCTGGGATCCCAATTATTCTAATATTGTTGTGTCTTATGGTATCACTTATCTCTGGAATTCTCCCCTCATGGTCCAGTAGTTGTTTGTCTCTTTTTCTCAGCTACTTTATTCTCTGTCATTTGGTCTTCTAGACCACTAATTCTCTCTTCTGCCTCATTTATCCTAGCAGTGAGAGCCTCCATTTTTTATTGTACCTCATTAATAGCTTTTTTTATTTCAACTTGGTTAGATCTTAGTTCTTTTATTTCTCCAGAAAGGGATTTTATTTCTCCAGAAAGGGATTTTCTAATATCTTCCATGCTTTTTTCAAGCCCAGCTAGCGCCTTCATAATTGTCATTTTGAACTCTAATTGTGACATATTACTAATGTCCATATTGATTAGGTTCCTAGCCATTGGTACTGCCTCTTGTTCTTTTTTCTGTGGTGAGTTTTTCCACCTTGTCATTTTATCAAGATAAAAATAGACGAATGAGAGAGCAAAATACTAAAAGGATAGCAACGACCCCAGAAAAATCAGAAGAGAGCCGAAACCAGGAGTTGGAAGGAAAAAAAGAGGGGAAGGGGAAGATAAAAGAGAAAAAAGAAAAAAAAGTAAAAGAAAATAAAAAGAGAAAAAAATGTAAATAGATATATTAGACTTGTGATTAGAACAGAGCCCCACACCTGATTTTGGGTGTTTTTGGTCTGTTAGAAGAAACTACCTCCCAAAATTTTAAAGAAAGAAAAAACTTATAAATATACAAAAATAAGGTAAACACTATGAAGGGATGGAATATGAGTGTAAAGATGAAAATTAAAAAAGATTCTAAAAAAGGGATTGATAAGAGGTTGGTTGAAAAAAGAGAAAAAAAAGAATAAAAGGAAAGAATGTGATCAAGCCGGAGACTAGAACCAAGCCGTGTGCTAGATTTAGGGTATATTTTGATCTATTAGAGGAAATTGTATCCCAAAATTTTAAAGAAAAAGAAAACCCTATATGTATATAAGAAATAAGGTTAAATACAATGAGGGGATAAAATATGAATGTAATAGTGAAAATTAGAAAAGATTTTTAAAAAGGTATTGATAAGATACTAGTTAAAAATGCTAAAATCAGAAAGAGGAAAAATAAAATTAAAAAAAAAAGAAAAAAACAAAATTTAAAAAATTCTACTCTGAAAGACTAAAGGATCTTGGTGAAAAAAGCCATGAATTCTATATGTTGTTTTTTTCTAACTCTGGAGTTCTGCAGTTCTCATTGATCAATGAAATTGGTCTTGGCTGGATATTCTCGCTGATCTCCTGTTGCAGGCCCCTCAAAAGTCTTTGCCCGAGGCGGAATTGCACCGCCCTTGCCAGGGGCCGGGCTAAGCAAGCAGCTCGCATTCGCTCTCGGGAGCTTTTGTTCCCTGAACACTTTCCGTACTGCCCTGGAGGCCGGGAATGAAAATGGCGGCCTCCAGTCTCCGGCTTGGAGGAGCCTAGCGCTCGGGGCCCGCTCCTCAGTGAGCTGTCGGAGAAAAGCCGTCAGTCCTTCCCATCTCCCTGGTCTCCAGCCACGCTCCTAGCTCACCGGGCCTGTGACTGAGCATTTCTGTCTCTGGCGCACGGCCCCATCTGTAGTCTCCAAACCCAGCAGATTCCTGTAGGGCGCTCCGGCCCCACTCCTCCCGGAGGGGGAAGGAAGGGGTCTCTCCAGAGCTGCCGCTTGTGGGGTCCCTGCTCGAGAGCAGTGGCCTGTGTCTTGGATCACGGTCTAAGGTAAGCCCAAGCTGATAGCCCACTGCACGGCTCCATGTCTGCCGTTGGCATCCCTGGTCCGACACCTGGGAGCTCTGCCGCACTCAGACACCCCCAGTCCCTCTGTGACCCCATGGGTCCTGAAACCACTCTGTTTCTGCGAGGGCTAAACCTCTGGCTTAGCCTCTGGAGCGATGTCCCTCAGCGGAGCAGACTCTAAAAGTTCCGATTTTGTGCTCCGCTGCTCTGCAGCTTCCGGGAGCCGGCCCCTCCCCCCGCGGTCTCTCTTCCCCTGGCTTTGGATTCACTTTTCCACATGTCCTACCTTCTGGGAAGTGGCCGATTTTCTGCTCCTAGAATTGCTGTTCTTCCTCTCTTTTATCTCCTGTTGAGTTTGTAGGCGTTTATAATGGTTTGATAACTATCCAGCTGAACTTCTGGGATCCAACACTATCTCAGCCTCTTACTCCTCCGCCATCTTGCTCCTTGATAAGAAAAAAAAAATTGTAACACTAAATCAATCGGACATACTTTTCCTAGGTGAATTGAGGGGGTTTGATTTTGTTTGTTGTTTTATGGCAAATTTGCCTACCTTTTTAGCTAGTTCTTGCTTTTAAGAGTTGAACTGGAAAAAGGAAATTGGTAGAAAGGGGCCATCTTCAAGTTTGAGTGAGCTTTGTGTTTTCTTGGAAGATCTACTAAGGCAAACCTATAAATTCCATTTTACGTGTGATTTTAAAGTACTCTCTGCTTTACCAAAAAGTTGGTATAATAATACAGAGAACTCCCACATACTCTTGATCCAGACTCACCAGTTATTAACATTTTGCCACATTTGCCTTAGCACAGTGTGTGTGTGTGTAAATGTATGTCTGCATGTTTGTATATATAGAGATTATTTTTCAGAATCATGTAAGTCAGTCACAGGCATCATACTCATTGAATTCTAAATAGAGTGTCCCCTAAAGTCAAGGAAATTCTCTTAGAAAACCATGGTACGGTTCTCAAAAAATCAGGAATTTTAATATTGATGCCAACTATTATCTAAACTATAGACTTTATGTAAACTTCACCAACTGTCCCCTCCCCATCCCCTGTTCACCCCAGGAGGAGAGGTAGAAGCAGAGACCAGGGCCAGAGAAAGGATTGTCCCTGGAGACTTTCATGGGTGTCATCCCTCCTGACAGGGCTGATCCAGGCCTGGATTATGTATTTCATGTAGCTTTTGCATCTCATTCATCTGCTTTAATCTGTAACGGGGTGTCACGACCTTTTCTCTTTTTCATGACACTGATATATTTGAAGAATGCAGGCCTGTGATTGTGTAGAGTATCCCTCAGTTTGGGTGTGACTGACATTTCCTCATGATTAGAACCAGATTATCTATTTTTGGTAAAAAATGCCAAAAAAAATTGTTGTATCCCATGTATTTGTTCCTACAAAAATTTAAGTGTGCGATTCAGAAACGGTTTGCAGTCTTCCAAACTGCCTATATGTTCATGTGAGGAGTTTTCTATCATTATTGATGAGCTCATTCATTATCGCACGGGGTTGAAAGAAAGTGTATTTTCTAGAAGCCCACTTATTAAATAAGCATCCATTCAATAGACTAAGGATGAATGTCTCAAGAGCCAAAGTTATCTGTTTCTCTATCACCTATGAGATTTTTAAGGCTGAAACGACAGTATCATACCTCCCTGGGGCCACCTTTCTTTGTTGTAGGGACAGAAAGCAGATTCTCTGCGGTCTGAAGACCTCTGAGGATAACATATAGATGCTGCCTCTTTATTCACTTCTCATGCTTTAACTGGACCTTCTTTTTCTTTCCATAATCCAATCCTATTAAATGACAAAACAATTAAGATCGAAATGTACCTTCAGTTAATCTTAATATCTACTATGTATCTTTCTAGATTGTTTTGATATTTGAAGTAAAAGGAAGAACTCAATTTACCATTTCTAGATGTGGTTCTCAGGGTACTAACATGAAGTAGATCCAGTTTTTGAAAACTCATTTACAAATCCTCTCTTATTCACGTTTTCCATGAAGTCCCCTTCGAAATATCACTTCCTTTGTGCTTGTTTCTCCATTCCCCCCTCAGAACAAAATGCTTCTTTCCTCATGCTGTCATGAAATGTTACTATGCTACCTTATCTTACTGTCGTAACTTCGGAACATGCCTGTGTAATTCACCACAGCTTGAGATCATCTTGATTTATACCAAAAGTGTTCTTAAGTGTATTCTGTGTGCCCTGTGCTGCATTGTGTGTTGAGAATAAAAAGTTCGGTGAGAGTGCTTCCAGCATGGGGTTTTCAAACAGACATGTTAGGCGAGCTTTGGGTCTAGCCTTGAAATGCGCAGCAACTCTGTTGACGGCCAAGCAATAATGAAAATTCTACTGACTGACTGACATTTGTCTTAGAGAAGAATAATAGAGAATTTAACCTATGCTTTTTCAGAAACAGTAATTCCACTTCACTCCATATTCACTTAACACATGGAGTGTTTGGTGTGTCAGATACTGTCTTCTGCTTGTTGATATGTCTTTGTAGTTGGGTTGCCAATTTCAGAGGAAGGCCCTGTCTTCCTCTCGTGCATGGTTTTGATATATAAACGATGTGAACTTTTAAATTTTTTTATTTTGATCATCAGGTTTAATTAGCTCAAGCTATTTGTAAGCCCACATCTATTTTCATGAAGTTTTATTAAGCTGCAATTTACATACCATAAAATCCCTCTGTTTTAAGTGTACAGTTCCATAATTGTTAGTGTATTTACAGAGTTTTGCAATTATTGCCACAATCTTATTTTAGAACATTTCCATCACCCCAAAGAAACTTGCAGCTGACTTACAGTGACTCTTCCTTTCTGTACCCAGTCCCTGGCAAACCACTCATCTACTTTCTGTCCCTACACATGGGCCTTTACTTCACTGCACAAAAGTGGAATCACACAACAAGACTGACATCCTTCTCTTGGCATGTTGTTTTTGAGGCTCATCCACATCATAGCATGCCGCATTACTTTGTTTGAACTTTTTACCTTTCATTATTCTTCATAGCATTTTTAAGTGTAAGTGTAAGAATGGAGCCTTTAATGAACAAAGAATAAATCTTTTGAAAATGACATCAATTGTGGCAGAAAATTGATTTTGCACTAGTTGTTCTTAAAGGTGAAAAAGCAAAGTATAATGCAGATGACTCAATCATTCATTCATTATTCCTATTATTAGGGAAATTTGTTTTAAAATTAATCTCTGTCATGTTATTCTGGAATAGAGAAAGTATATTATAGCTGTTAAATGTCAAAACCATTCCACTCAAACAACCATTCAACTTCTCAAATCAAGTCCATCAATGTGAATTACAATGAAATAATCATCTTAACACACTAAACTAAGTTAAAATGGATCTACTTGCTTTCATTAATTAAAAGAGCACATAAAATGAGGAGCTATATGATATTCGTGCAAAGCATAAATGATATTCATTAAAATGTAAAACATTGAAGAGGGTTTTTTCCTAGAGGTAGAGGGAAATATATTGATCAAAATAAATATTTAAAAAGGCATTAAACTAAGCTCATCTTTGGAAAAACAGATAAATAAATCATTACAGGTCCTTGAATTTGTGTCAAAACCTATAAATAATTTTCTTTTAGAAAAGGAGTGAGGGGAAATGGAACAAGCAAGTTCTAGAATAGTAAATCAAGAACCAAAATCTCTATATTAACATCTTCCCTTGGCAATTACGTAGGGTGAGAAAACCAACCCCTTTTCTACAGACAAACCCATTTTACAGAGTCTCCGCTCTATAAAATGAATGGAAATATCTTCACCACCAGTAGTATTGTTTGGTTATGAAGATAACATGCAATAGGCCTCGTCGTTATTATTTAGCCAGTGTTCCAATGAAAGTTACACCAAACTGAAACTTTATTGTATGTTTCTAGACTATGATGCAAGCTTCGTCAGACTATATTAGCCACTAAAAGTTTGCTTTTGAATCAAATGTTCATTCATGGAAAAGAGCAAACATTTCCCTGTTGACTTAGAAAAGAGAAGAATTCAACGCTGATAACATTGCTCTAAAATGTATTTCAGAAGTGTTACTTCTCTTTCAACCTGCAGCCATAAGGGGGCTAGTCTGCATTCGCTTCTGTATATATACATTTTTCATTTGGTCTAGATCCTGTTTCTCAAACTTTAGCCCTGATTCTGCATCAGAATCCCTGGGAGGGCATGTCCCCACATGCACTGCTGGCCTCAACCAGGAGAGGCTGCTTCAGTGGGTCTGGGGCAGGGCTGGAGAATGTGCATTTATAAGAAGTTCCAGGAGATGCAAATGCTGCTGACTCAGGAACCACACTTTTCGAACTGCTGACCTAAGACTTGCAGAGTCTATTTTACACTCTGTGGAACTACAAAGGGCTGTTAGCTTTAACTCACTTATTCTATAAATTGACCTATTTCACCTAGTAGAAAGCTATCGTAACTGGGTCTGTGGTATCTTCTGCATGATTGTGCGAGGGCAGCCATTTCACTTTAATGAAGTAAAACACGACCTCCAAACCTTAGGCCTAGAAAGAGTGTTCCAAGTTGAGGAAGCCACCAGGACTGTGCCATGAGAACCTCCTTCTCCTCGGACAGCTCTCAGTTCAGTTCCTGGGGCTGCTTCCAACATTTTGGGCCCCAGGAATGTCTTGTTGCCACTTCAGTGTTCTCATCGGGGCCCTTTCTTTCCCCAAGTGCACCCAGATGACAATTCATTCCCTTATACCAGTAAACCACGTTGTCACTTTTTCAAGTGCATTTTCGTAAACGGGAATTCTGCTTGGTGATGGATTGCCAACAAAAAGCCTTCCCTCAGTGGCCTTTCATAGAGCTGTAACAGGCTGGCACTATCAAAAAGCTTTTATTAAATACTAAAGGAGAAAAAAGCAAATTAGAAACAAGGTCAGAATACAAGTTGTTTGAAAAGAGGAAGGCTTTGAGTTTCTATTCCTACCAAACAGAAGCCGTTGCAGAGCCCAAAGGCCCCAGTCTTGTGCTGTGGCCACCTGGGATTTGCACTACCTTGTGTCCAGCCTGCCTCTTCTGGCCAGTAGCTTTCTTCCTTGGTAAAGAGCAAAAACAGGACACTCCCCTTGGCCGCTTCCCAGGCCCCTCCTGTCTGTCCCTGGTGTGTAATCTGAGAAAAACACCACTCTTCCAGGGAATCTAACCCTATGAATGGCCTTCCCTGAAGCAACAGAGTGATAGAACAGAATTCTGTGTTTCTGAAAGTGTGTTTCATGAAACACTTGTAACAGATGTTAGAAGATACACAGGATTCTATGATCAGATGTGTTTGGGAAATGCCGAGTCATGTAAGGTCATGCAAAGTTCGACAGTTTTCGTCTGTGATTCTCTCAGAGAGGGATATACAATGCATACTTCCCAAACTCATTTGACCACAGAACCTCTTTTTATTGCTTTTTCTTCAAAGCGTCTCTGGGGACTGGTATTGTGGACCACTTTGGAAACATCCTCTGAATGTTAACCCACTGCCATGGTGTCCACTTAATGAGGATCACATAATCAAAATAATCAAGGGGAGAGTGACTTATGCTACTTAATGCACCTGGGACTGAGGAAGTGAAAAGTTCCAAAATGGTTTTAGTTGCGTATGATCCCTCAAGGTTTTATATCAATTCTTAAGGGGAGCGTCAACTCCCAGGCCTGGGACAACTCCCCTTAATTCCCTCCCTTTCTCTAAGGCAGTATATATCTTGGAGGAAGAACCAATGAACTTACTCCTAGGTTGGAGGTAGATAGTGAGGGCAAATAAGGAGTCAAGGAGACACCCAGGCTTTCTACTTAAACCCCCAGGTGGATAGTGGTACCTACATGGGAAGACTGCAGGAGGAACAGGTTTTAGAAAGAATGAAGTTGGACATGCCTATTGGTGTGCCAACAGACATGTCAGGTTGACAGCTGGACAGCAGATCTGGTTTTAGAGAAGACATCCGGGATGGAGACATACATTTGGATGTCATTTACCTATTTATTTAAAGCCATTAGAGTGGATGAGATCACCTACAACAGACACTGGCAAACTTCTCTAAAGTGTCACATACTAAATATTTTCCGTAAGCCATATGGTCTTTGTTACAATTACTCAACTCTGCTGTTGTAGCATGGAGTAGATATAGAAGCAGCCATGGCAGATATGTAAATGAATGAGCATGACTGTGTTTCAATAAAACTTTATTTACAAAACAGGTAGTGGCCGATTTTGGTCTATCAGCCAATGTTTGCTGACTCCTAACCTAGAGTGAAAATGTAGACTCAAAAACGAAAGTCAAAGACAGAGCCTAAAGCACTTCAATAATGATAATTATTATATATATACATAATTATATCACTATGCCAGTCATGATTCTAAATGCTTTACTTATATTGACTCACTTCATCTTCCCAGTAACTGATGAGGTGGGTACCATTATCACCATTTTACAAAGGAGAAAACAGTTACCTAAATGAAAGTTTATTTCTCTCTCTTGAGAAAAAACTCAGAAGTGCAGGGATGCCTGGGTAGCTCAGTCAGTTAAGTGTCTGCCTTTGGCTCAGATCATGATCCCAGGTTCCTGGGATGGAACCCCACATAGGGAATCCCTGCTCAGCGGGGAGTCTGCTTCTCTCTCTTCCTCTGCCCCTTCCCCCATTCATGCTCTCTCTCACAAATAAATAAATAAAATGTTTAAAAAAAAAAGTGCAGAGGTTCACAGTCTAGATTAGTATGGCAGTTCTGTGGCAGTTCTAGGTTCTTCCAGCTCCATTTTCTACCATCTAAAGTACAGCAGTCATTCTAATAGGTCAAAATGGTGGCTGGGGCTCCAGCTATCATATTCACATTCCAACAGCTGGAAGAAGGAACAAAGAAGCAGCAAATGGTACACAACGGGTGTTTTTTAATTTTCGTAGAAACTGCCTTACAACATTTCTTCTGGTACATCTCATTGGCCAGAACTTTTTCACACAGACACCTCTAGGTGCAAGGGAGACTGGGAAAGAAAAGTTCCTTCCCAGAGGCCATTGCACAACTAAAATTCAGACATTCTGTTACTAAATCAGAAAGAAAGAAAAGTTATTAGAGTAGGAGCTAGTGTAAGCATTTCATGTTTATTGATTATTTTTCTTTATGTGCCTTTTTTGCAAGTATCGTTGATAACACTCTCCCCAATACCTTTCTGCTCAGCTGTCTCGTATCTGTGGTCTCCACTGTTGAAGTCCTGTGTACTCTTCAAAAGCCAAATCACAGGTCCCCTCTTCCGTGACACTATGCCCAACTTGCTAGGCAGATTCTTCCCACATTCCCATGCCACAGTCATCATACTTCCCTGGATTTAGTTCTTTCCTGGTCTGTCTCCGTGGCCTGTCCCCTCTGCTCGACTAGACAACTCAAGGACAGGTGAAGCCAGGTCGAGGTTTAGAGGGCAAATTTTTAAGAACTAAGGGAAATAGGCGGTGAAACTGCAAATGAAGAAAAACTTAAGTATGGGGGACGCCCTGGCACGTGGTAAAGGGGCCATGCTTGGGCAACCAGTAGAACAGAAGTTCTCAAATTTGGCTGCCTATGAGAATAACCCGAGGAAGTTTAAAAAACAAAAACAAAACAAAACAAAAACCTTGATGCTCACGTTTCACACCATCCTGGTTAAATCAGCATTTCTGAACGTGACACCTCGGCATCGATGGTTTTTCAAGTGCACTTATTTAAGAAGCAACACAGCTGAAAATAGAGCAAAAGACACTGAAAGAAGCCGCTTTCCTCCTTCAGAGATCTTGAGGGATTGTTGTTCACCTATGAGGTTTTCCAAGTGATATCATTTGTCTTATCCTTTTGGGTTATTTCCTTCCAGCCAAAGACAGAGATGTATTTACATAATAAATTATTATTGATTAGAACACTTCTAATGAGAATTATTAAAGCCCTCCCAAGTTTATTTCAGGCAGTTTGACGCACTATGGGTCAAATAACTCTCAAGCTTCCCTTTAAGTAACTAAATTAGAGTAGTCAGCCAGGGAAATAAGAAAACAATCTTACCGAAGCTCACCTTATTTGTGACACATAATATGTTTAAATTGCCTTATCGACTTTACAGAGAAGCATGCCAGATCGATCACGAGTGACAGCACTGTGATTGCTTTGATCAGGGCGTGAGGGCCCATATTTCAAATTCAGTGTGAGTGTTGGACTCCATTTTCAGCTCACAGGAATGAGAGTTTCGTGCACTTGCTGCACGTAAAGAACATCCCCCATTCTTGGAACAAGAAGGAGTGCATTCCAGAAAGTTTTGTACTGTTTTCTCCAAAAGATAAAAGTGAGGGAGGGAGCTCTCTTAAATATGCTTTGACGCTTTTTTCCTGTACAAAGATTTCTGAGGGAATGCAGGACTGTTTTAACTCTGTTGACTCTCAGGGGTCTTCCATGTGTTTTGTAAAAATTGAGGAAAAAAGGTTTTGGAGTCATTCTTTCCCTTTTTCCTGCAGTATGTATATCCAGTTTGGGGGCAGAATAACGCTCTGATTTTCCAAGCACATTTGGAGATTTCTGGAAATTGTTTTTAAGTGTTCCTTTGGCATGAAAGTTGAGACTCTGGCTTTGGTTGATATTGTTACTGGTGAAAAGCAAGAAATTGCTTGGATCTGTGCCTTCAATGAAATAGAAAGGGAGCCAGGAAACACACTGGCAAAACTACAGAATTGGACGGATCCGCCATGCAGCTCTGAACTAGAAAAAGAGGCCTTGGAACATGTGTGTTTGCCAGGAAAGAAAACTGCTTTATTGAAAGGTTAATTTTCAGATTAGTTTGGGGAAATTTGAGATAAATAAATGAAATCAGACAAAAAACATAAGGCCTGGATCCTTTTTCCCGGGGTTTTCAGAAAATAGTCGCTGCTTCCAGTGAAATGTTTTGACATTTTCAGCAGGGAGAAAATGTTAATTGTAATGTTATGTGTATGTGTTCTTAAAAGCACTTGCAAATAAATCTTTTATTCGTTTTAAGAGTAATCAGAGAGTAAAAACACTATTAGCATGTTAGCTATGTTCATTACTCCTTATGGTCACTTTCCTGCTGTCTAGGATGTAGCAGTTTTTTTTCCCGATTCACATGTACCAATTTGGAGAACATTCTTTTACTTGTCTTTCGGTTCAGCTGCAATTTTTCGAGGAGTCTTATTACTAAACATCCTTGGGGTCGGCCTGGGCTTCTTCTCTCCTTCCATCTCATTTGTTGCTTGCTCTCTTCCCTTGGATCAGTGGCCCCATTTCTATGTTTACAAAATCATCAGCACTCAGGACCCCTGGGTGGCTCTGTCAGTTAAGTGTCTGCCTCTGGCTCAGGTCACGATCCCAGGGTCACAATCCCAGAGTCCTGGGATTGAGCCCCACGTCTGGCTTCCAGCCCAGCAGGGAGTCTGCTTGTCCGGCTCCCTTTGCCCCTCCCCCTGCTCGTTCTATCTCCCCCCACCAAATAAACAAAATCTTTAAAAACAAAAAAATAAAATAAAGTCATCAGCACTTAAAGACTCCCTTGCATGTCAGTGGCCCACTGACTCAGTATATTGAATGCGTGTGCTACTGAGCTACTCAGTGGCAGGGACTGGATCAACTCTGCTCCCACCTCCTTCCTGCTTTGCACTGAACAGACACCCCGCAGGTGTTTGTTGAGTGACTGTCATTCATACCCTCCTTTCTCCGGTCATATATCCCTGTCCCAGAAACCCATGTGGCAGTTGACTGAAGTTTCATTTCCAAAGAGGAGGTCTCACTGCTGAGTATTACAACATTGCATTGTCTGTGGTGGCTTAGGAGGGAAATACCAACAAGGTCACACATTCATGTACCGGCAAGAACCCAAATGTAAATATCACCACCTGAGTTCCAGCCCTGCAAACTGAGTCTCTGGAAGAAAGAGAAAAGAACTCCTAGCTTCAAAGAAAGCAGCCTTGGTCCTTACTGAACCATGATCTAGAACACACGCACAGAGTGGGCATATGCATGCTCATCCACATGGAGGAAAAAACCTTTAGTAATCATCTTAGCAAGCAGTTTAGGGTCTAGTTTGATATTTGTTCGCATCTTAGTTAAAAGACACGGTGATTCTTAGACAAAATGCTTTTCCCTCTTAAAGATCACTATCTTTAAACCTCAAGGATGTGAATACTACTTTAATCACATTTAAGCTTGAAAGTAATCTCAAAAGCAGATTTGATTGGAATAAAATAAATGTACACAGTTTCCCACTTACCACCTCTAAGAGTGCTGTTAAGCACAAACGGAGAGGGGACCTGCCAGAATGGAGGGGGTTCCTCATCTAAGGGCGCCAGCACCTACTCTCTCTCTCTCTCTCGTGCTTATAAACAAAACGTAAAAACAAAATGAGCAAAGCTAATTTATGCTTTAGGTCTCATGTAGATTAGTGTCAATGATGTAGAAAATTATCCGCTGCAAGGAACAAAACAGAACTCACTCACAGACACCAGTGGCCTTTTCAGAAGTGGCTTTCCTTGGCATGTTTCTAAAACCTGTGGGACCCATGTGTCATAGGAGGATGGTAGGGTCCTGCCATTAAAAGTCAATCAGTAACATTCAACAGACTTAACCACCGACACTCGCGTGACTAGATTAATGTTCTGGAGTCAGTCATCGGGCTTGTTATTGCTGGGATTTTCTCTGGGTCATGCTAATAAACAGGATTATTGATTTTAGGATTTTCTGTGTGTCCAAGGATATTCTCTAAGATGTCCTTACAAGGTTTCATGCTTAAGTTGTCAACCAAAATGACATCACAATGAGTAATCATTTTCTAATCGTGTTAAAAGGGGTTAAAAATGGCATATAAAATGAATCTTCCCAGCTTCGAAGGAAGAGGAGCCTTCTTGTTGTCACTCCTCCAGCTGGGTGACGGTCATGCCTACCTGGGTGCCATCTTCCCCAGGAATTAGCTGCGTTCTCAGCTTAAGACCTTTGATAGTCAGAAATCTGCTTTCCAATATGTTTGAATGGCAGGAGAGCTCAAAAGACACCTCGCTCTAAATAGGATTTTAGCACATCAGGTGCTAGTCCAAAGTAAAGCAGGCGGGGTGGCTGTGCTGCTGGTGTTTATTCATCTTTCCTTCTCGTTTCATGCGTATGGATGGACGCTTCCCAGCGTATATGCCTGGCTCTCGGGGCGTATGGGGCTGGTGAATGCATGCGGGGAGTGTGTGTATATGTAAAGTAGAAACTGAACCAGGGTCACAAAATGAACTACTGTATGCAAGAAGTATATGAAGTGCACCCAGCTGCCGGCAGCAATTGCTACATGCAGGCCACTGATTATTACACGTATTTTGAAGATAGTCCGGGTTACAGTGGTTGCAACGCTCAGGCTGTGCCCAGTAACAACATATATATGGAACAGGCCTGGGCAGTGAATCAGCCTTATACCTGTAGTTACCCTGGAAACATGCTGAAAAGCAAGGAGTCTGATTTGGACATGGCCCTGAATCAATACAGCCAACCTGAGTATTTCACTGAAGAAAAGCCTACTTTTTCTCAAGTGCAGTCGCCATCGTACTCTCAAAAAAAAGGTAGGGTCCATTTTACTTGAATTTGTTAAAAGTTTCTGTGTTTCCATTGTGTTTCAAAGTTACAGTCTGCATCAGCTTTGTCAAATCTTTGACTTTGAACGCTGAATGTTCAAAATTAATAAGAGCGGTAAAGAGTGAGGTTGCTAGGTGACTGAAAGGGGTCCGTGAGCAATAACGATTTCCAAGCACTTTTTTCCCAAGCATATATGAGAGCTGGATTGAGCTGATTTTTAAGCTGTGTGTGTATGTATATATACACTCTGTGTGTGTGTGTGTGTGTGTGTGTGTGTATTGCCCAAAATGAATATGGCCAGTTTCTTTGCTAAAGAAAATATGTAAAAGGCTTCCCCCTCGGTAGATAGGCACTGTGGATTTTGAAGTGGGATAATTCTCCCCAGTTCAGGTTCAGATTAAAAACTCTTTTGACTTTTTCTTCATATTTCAAATTAAAAGTTTATTTTAGTTAACTAATAAAATATTTTAGTGATTTTTGTAATGGTAGGATAATGTTGATATGTTGAATTTTATAATTGCTCATCTTTATATATTTATTGATCCATGCAAGCTGTAAACAATCTACCTGTGAGCATATTAAGCTGTAAGAATGTAAAACTCAAAAAGGAACTAATATGCTTTCTATTGCCATTTGTCCCTAAAGTTTCATGGGTCTGGAACTGTGTCAAATGACCTCTTTATGAAAGCAAGAGAAATAGCATTCAAAATATCCACAGTGAAAACAAGTGCAATATCCATTTATTTTAATAGACACTGTGGCTTTACAATGCTGTGTACTTTTCTCTCAATGGAACATTTCTTCTATATCAAAAAATAAAATAAGAGAAGCAAGCAGGTAGTACTCAGGGAACTTAGTAGCATCTGCCAGATATTTTGGAAATAGCTTAAATTCTATTCTATTCTTAAATATGCCAGAAACTGGTTTTTTCTGTGTACGATCTATAAGATGTTGCATAGGAAACCGAATTTACAGATTTCTATAATGTGCAAAAATATGATGTCCATTGATCCTCAAAGGTGAATTTCTCTGCGAAATTATCTTAAAACAGAATATGGCTTGGTTAATTATGGTTCCTATAAAAATTATCATTTGCTTTTCTTAATGTGACTTTGTAATTAAGAGCTGCCTGTTTTGACAACAAAATCAAAAAACAAAAACAAAACAAAACAAAAACCTCAAAGTCAAACTCTTGTTTAGTTGTTACCATAGACTGTGTCTGGATTTTTCTGTGCAGTTCTCCACCTTCCAAATATGAAATATGAACAGAATTAGAGCAGAAAACATATTCAGAGTACTTCGTCGCATTTTCATTTAGTTTCACAACCTCTTGAAGGATATCAGAATTTCTCTCATTTATTACAAAGGGCACACCATAGAAATCTCCTAATGGGAACATCGGAGATAGACAGAATATGTGCTTTCTATTTCATTTAATATTACACTTAAAAGTAATTTATCTTTGAAAAGAAGTAGTTAACATTGCTTCATTAGACTTGTGTGGATATGTCTCTCTCAGTGTTATGGGATCACAAGATAATACTCGTGCCTGTCTCTCTGTTTGGGGCATTCTGCTATTAAAAATTCCTGCAAAACTTTTCAGGCTCTTTTATTCTTTTTTTTCTTTTGTCTTTTCATGATATTTTCTTCAAGCAGTGCTGGAGAATATTTGCTCCTAAAACGTTAAACCAGAGATTCTTTGCTAATTAATTTGACGCTTGAACTAGAGGCTAAGACACATTGTATGCATATATTGATGTAATTTCCCAAAGCCATATGCCATTGAAAGGCCACGGCCACCTGCCAAACTAACTAAATCAAAGCAGGCGAATATTCTTAAATGCGCCATTATTTACTGTTACAAGTCTTTAAGTAAATCCCAGTAAAACTAAACCCAGCTGTTAACTGTCTCTTAGGACAAAAGGTCGTACCCAACATGTTTATCCATACTGATCCATTATTGATTTTTATTGTTGTTGGAGGACATCAGTAGTATCTTCTTAAGGCAAAATTAAGACAATAAACAGGTGTTCAGTGGGGCAGGCCCCATTATTCCAATTGGATTTTTATCTGTTTTCATGAAATTCATAATTGTTTCATCTGGGTCTGTTGCTGTCACCATAACACTATAAACTCTTCAATAGCACAGCTGTCTTAACTTTGTCTTTTTTTTTTTTTAAGGATGGCTTATTCATTAGCCTTTAATTGGAATTTTCTAGTGTATAGAAAATGATCATAATCTTGTAAAAAAAATGTACTGTAAGTACACATAGATGAAATAAAGGAAGACTACAGAACCCAATGTCAAGACTAGTTATCTTAACAGTAGACTTTAGAATGACTTTTAGTTCTCTTTGTGTTGTTTTTGTGTTTTTATGTTTGTAGCCAAGAGAGAGAAAGATTAGCAAGCTCCCGAAGCATGGAGGAGATGAATGAAGGGTCAGAATTCAGTTCATTGAATCAAATTTAGGCTAAAACTTCAAGAATTAGGGTGGGGGGCAGAGCCAATATCATTTTCATTTTGAGAGAAGGCTGTAATGCAGAATGTAATGTCTGTCTTATTTTTCATATAGAATATGAGAAAAACACGTTTTTAATTTGTAAAAGTTAGAGACAAATACAAAGAACCCTAGCATCACTCAGAGGATACGAGCTCCTTATTTTATATCTTTCAAGTAACCGCGCCTTGATTTGTTATGTGAAAATCAGCCCTCACAGCCAGTTCTGATCACTACCTTCACCCTAGCCCCTAGCTCAGGAGGAAGGGAACAGTTTGGAAATCAGCTGGAGGGGGAGGGAATTGGCAACCAGGGTGTTGTGTCTTCTCTTTTGTGACCATGGTTCCAGCATAGTTAAAAGTTGGTGTCTTTTTCTTTGTTTCTTTTTCTTTTAGGGGAGCGGGGTGTGGGTCACTGGCTGTTTCCATAAGAAATTCCAGTCACATTCCAAAGTCCCCAAATAGCTTGAGTCTGGCTTCCCTGCAGGTGGCTTTGCCAGTCAGCCTCCAGGTCTGTTTAAATAGAATCGTTCCCTGGAGAATCATTCGCTTGACCTTCTGTGTACAATCTTTATAGGAATTGCAGATCCAAAAAGTTTGTTAGTGTGTTTGCATCAGAGTTGGTTATCATGTCCAAGAGAGTAAGAAATTCCTGTCTTTCTGAGTCCAGATGAAGGAGGTGGGATCCTCTTCAGTTTGGGTTTTGATCACACGTGTTCTCGTTCTAAAGCCACATTATTAGTGTTCCAGAAAGAAATATTAATGACCAAAGCAGGAACTGCACCTCAAACTGTCCTTTCTGACCCTGTCTTTGCTGCCCCTCTGTCTCAGGGACAGGAATCTAATGTGTGTGAATAATCGTGTAGACATTAGAAATGGAAATTAAATGGTAAGGTGAGGGATGTTTGAAGTGATCCACATTAAGAGGACTGGATTAAGAAGAAGAGTGAACCCCCAAAGAAATATGATCTCTAATTAGGATTTCCTCAGCCTCTTTCAAAGTCAGAGAACGGTTGCTATACAGTAGAGTCGAACATGGGACAGTTCCAAAGTCTGCCCAGAAAAAAAAAAATTCCATGAGAAACAGGTACCCTTAAGCCCTAGATTCACACTCAGTCTCTGGAGAGGCAGGCGCAAAAGAAACCCAAAAAAAGAGGGAAGATTCATGAGTATCCCAACCACATAATCACTTCCAGCCACAAACCTGAGGATGAGATGATCACACACTATTTCCATTTCTTTCTCTACTTTTCCTTCTCCTTCCCTCCCACCCCTCTTCTTTCTCTTTGTTTCTCCTGCCCTCCACTTCCCCTTTACTTCTCAGTCTTTCTCCTTCTGCCCCTCTCTCTCCTGCCCTTCTCTCCCCATCTAGTTGAATGTGTTTAATTTAAACACATACGATTAGTCTACTCAATGCACTAAGTATTGCAGACATCATGTCTTTAAAATACCTGAGAAGTTAATGCAACTGCAGATTCTTCTATAATGCTTATGAAATTGTAGGGATTCTGACGTAAGGTTAGGATTTCAAATTAGGCACTGCCACCTATATACAATTAAGAGATAATATTACTCCAGAAAACAACAGAACCATTTTTTAAAATACAAAATGCATTTGCTGCTAGAAAGGTTAAGTAAAAGTGCCTCTTCTCAGTATCTAGAACTGGAAGCAAAGTAAGGAACAGTTGTAGGTTACAAACCTAGTCCAAGTGCAGACAAAAGTATGAGCTGGCTTTTCTGTATTTTCTTTGCCAAGGGTTAGGTACCTGCCTTGTCAAAGGTACGTCCTGTAGAAATTTCACTGGATTCCCTAACCTCATCCTAGAGCACCCACTACCATTCCTCAATTCCTCATGATGAAAGCTAATAGCAGGAGTCCAAGGAATGATGAGAAACTGAAGTCAGATGACTGCCAGGCTTGTGAAGGACTGGTAGGTGCTGTCTATTTCCTGCATATGGGGTTATATCTGCCACCTTGCATCCCCGATGAATGAATACTTTCCCACAAACTCAAATCTTTCTTTTCTTAGCACTCAGCATCCAGGTGCATTGAGCCCGAGTCCCGTTGCCTCCCACTCTACCATCTGTTCGAGTCTAGTTTTTATGACCCCCATCTTCTTGTCCTGATACTAAGTACCAGTGCTCACTTGGTGTCTGTATTCTTCCTTTTCCAGACCCTCAGGCCTGCTGAACTTCCATGCGCTGTCCTTGGTACCACCCTCATCTCCACGCCCTCTGTACCGTACTAGCTGCTTTAGAGAATTTCACGTTCTGATGGAGATGTGCTTTTGAGTGGTCAGCCCCTCATCTGCAGATACTTCCTGCTTTGTTGCACTGTCCTCTTCTCTCCATGGTCACCCCCCTTCTCAAAGCCTTCTGCTTCCAGCCACTCCGTTGCTACGAGTCCCTGCCCTCTGCACCCACCCCAAGGCTCCCCCTCAAAATTCCAAACCCTTTTCCATGCCCTGTTAGATCAAACACTAACACCACCAACTCTTCCTTACCCACAGGGAAGATTCTGGCTTCCTTGCCCTAAAGGGAAATTTTGATTCTGGCTTCATACTCCTGCCCACATTCTCTTTTCCAGAAATCTTAGCCAGTTTCTCCATGTGTCCCCCTCTCTGCCATACTTCCCTGAACTAGTGAAGCTTTTTCTAGCTACCAGCTACTGCCAGCTATACCCCAGTATGTGCCTTGCCATTTTTAGTCTGCATCGCCTCAGGTCACTAACTCAGCTTAGAACCCAGCACCACATTCTCTGCAACACCCCGACTCTCGACTGGCCCTGGCTTCAAAGGCAGGTATCCCTTGTTTTATACAATAGCGCTGAATCATTTGTGTAAACTACCTTTAAATTTTTTTTACATAATGTGTATTAAACCAGAGTTTCTTGACTTTGGCACTGTGGACATTTGAGGTCAGAAGAAATTGTTGTGGGGGCTGACCTGTGCCTTGCAGGCCTCTTAGCAGCATTCCTTGCTTCTCTGCACGATACTCCAGCAGCACACAACTGTGATGACAGCTGTGATGACTCCCGTCCTGTGATGACAACCAGCAGTGGGTCCAGATATTGCCAAAGTGTTCCCCTGGGGTGAAATCACCACTCATGGAGGATCATTGCATTAAAAGGACGTAGTATTAAGAGAACATCTGAAGTAGAGGATCTTTTTGTAAGGTGAAAATCCCTCCTCAGTTTTCATATTGAAAGGTCTAGATTTTGTATACCAAGTTGTTTCAAAGTGGAGTACACCCGAACACATATATACCTGCAATACATAACATATATGTGTTACCGATCATTCCTATAGTCTGGATTTGGGTTCTCTTCATCACATACGCTTATTTCTGTAAACTCTAGCTAGATCATAAGCCCTGTGAAGGCAGTCACCTCCTTCACACTCTGTGAAGCGCACATCTATTATGACAGCACGGTATATCTGCACACACACCAACAGAGCTTTTAACAACCATGATTGTGTCCTGATGACAAATAGAACCGCTCATTCCCATCATTAAGGGAAGAAGAGCTGATAGTCCACGTTTTTAGAGCTATAGCCCTAAATCTCATTCTGAAGGGATTTTCAGATAAAGAAAAGGCACTCATTTTTTCTCAAACATGCAGGATCTGAAATAACTGAGGGAACTTCTGTATAAGCCTAATGCCATAAGCTGACTCTCGGGGAAAAAGCAGAGGCAACTACTACCCATTTCTAGTGACCCTTTCTGGCCCCCTCTGATTGCCCACTCTTCTAATACACTTTACCTTCCTGCTTTCCAACCCATACTCTCTTTTAAAACAGGAAAAGACCTCATTAGTACCACAGTTCAAAAGCTCCAATGCCTACAAGTGCCAGAGAGCTGACAGCAATGAGAGGCACAGTTGTTTCTGTGGACTTCATAAGGACTTTCATAAGGACTGCTTAATTTAAACTTTTCAACCAACTCACATATTGTATATATGTTATATGATAAAAAATATTTTTAACTTTCATTAAGAAATATATTCTCTCTCCTTTTCCTTGAATTACTTTTGTCTTTCCACTTTTGACAAAAATTAAAAATCTGTGAAATATTTCTTTACTTGTAAAAAAGACATAATGCAAGCATAAACATAAATGACAAGTGACATTTAGCTGCAGGCTTGGGTCACAATAGGGAGTAGTAGGGACTATAGTAAACTCGAAAGTATGTCTCTTTCTTAGGACATGGGCTGCCCTTTAGTTGAGTTGATTGTTACCCTGTGAGAATTTGGGCTCACTACTGCCAGATCTGATTTTTCACATGAAGCGGGAAATCTGGATTTCACTTGAAATGTCCCCATTTTAAAAGCTAGCTGAGATTTTAAACACTCTGCAATTGAAACACTGTAGACTGCCAGTGTGTGTGCCCCTTTGATTAAAATTTTTACTGAAACTCATTATACCAATCTATTCCCTTTCCTAGTGATTTGCATCTTCAAGAGTTTTAGTTTTAATTACGGATTGAAAGGTTATGTCAGCTACTAAAAACCTGGGTCTACAAGGACAGGAACAAAGTTTAGCTAGTGACTTGTGCATGAAACTGTATTATGCCCAAACTTAGCCCTAAAAATGAATATACCTTAGTTTCAGGAATTTCTGAGTCAGAAGAAATAATCTGAAACTTACTTTGCCCCCCTTTTATGCCCTAAGACTTCCAGATGGTGGAAATCCAAGTCCCTTGTCATCATGTCCTCTCCCCTTTTCTGAATTAACACCTCTGAGCCAGTGCTCTTTCTGCTTCCCTTGCCCTCCTCTACCCCCAGTGTTTTAGAGTTGGAAGACTTGGGACTCCATGTCTTCCATCCCCTGGCAGCAAGGGCCTAGGTAGCCAGGGGGCAAGGTGGAAAGCATAGATTCTTCGTGATTCCATAACGGTGGTAGGGAACATGGAAAGATGGTTACTGTTCTGAGGAAAGATTTGGCGAAATGGGAGCCTCTGGGGCAGCTCTGCTGGAAATCTGCAGACAGCAATGAAAAAACACCTTTAAAGTTAATGAAGTCTCGGGTTTGTACCCAGTGTCTTACACCCTAGGCCCATGCATGTTTGTTAAATAAATTAATGGTTGACTGGCTGGCTAGATGGATGGATGAATGGATTAATATAGTGTTTCTCAGAGAGTTAAAATTAACATGAGGCAAAACTTGATACCTACTACTAAGAATTAAGTGTAAAAGAAATCAGCATTAGTATGTTGGAAAAAGGCTAAGAGATGAGCCATTCAGGATATTTTACATATATAAATGACATAGGGAAGAAGGTGTTATTAGGTGAGGGAACCTTAAAACATATGAATTGAGAAAGTTTAATATAAAACTTAAAGATTGACTAAACATGCTAATTATTTAGCTTCCTTAAGGGTATTAACATATAGTCTCATCTGATATCCTGACCCAAACTACTCGGGATTCTTTGATGGCTCTAAATTGATAATTCCATAAGACGAATCAGCAATGTGGACCTCTCTGAACTGCCCAAAATATTTCTGACCACCAGTGATAACCACTGCTCCTTTTAGATAGTTTTACTTGGCAATGGGTCCCACACTGAAGGTAAGATCAGCCAGATTGGAAATGGTCTCTGAACTCAGCTCCTCTCCCTTCTGCAAGATTTACCTTCCTAGGTAGCACCTTCTACTTTACATTTACCATCAAGATCAATCTGCCTTATGTTCTATTCCCTAAGCATTGTGTGTTTGCCAAAGTGACAAGAGGTGCCAGTGTTTCTTCTCCCAGGACCTGAGATGATGTTGTAATTTATTCAAGAGAATTAAACTAGACAGCCTTCTGATTTTATTCGTACATGGGAAAGCCTTGAATCTAGTGCAAACCAAGAAACCAGTTTACTGCCTGTTGCATGATTCCTAGTGTAAATATACACAACTTCCCCCTTCCACATACCAAGTCCCTCTGAGAGTCAATTTTTTAAAGTAATGTTAAGCTACAACATGGATAAACCTTGAAAACATTATACTAAGTTAAAACACAAAAGACCACAAAATTTTTAATTTCATTCTAGAAATATCTGGAATAGGCAAATCTGTAAAGACATAGATCAGTGGTTGCTTAGGGTGGAGGGGGTGAAAGGGCTAGGAGGAAGGGGAGTGACTTCTAAAGGCATTGGGTTTCTTTGGGGAATGATTAAAATGTTCTAAAATTGATTGCGGTAAGAACTTCACAATTCTGTGAATAGAAAAAGCTATTGAATTGTATGTTATGTAAATTATATCTTAATGAAGCTGTGAACAAATAAGAAGGGAAAATGTTAGTAATATTTGACCATGTCAACCTATCTCAAATGCAGAATAATATTTGGGAATTAAGCAGACATTGCCAAGTGTCAAATAAAAAAAAAAATCTCCAAGTCCTTGTTGAACAAACAGATGGGAGTTTGTTTTCATAATAATATGCTTGATAAAGTGGCAGCATAGTTTATTAGTCTAAAAACAAGACACCTGAGCATGTAAGAGCTGGTGAAAACATATCACTCTTGGATTATCACATACTGACTGACATGGGTCTTAATTGTTTTCTGGGGTGTTATTAACCATGTTTCCCCAATAGTCACATGGAATAATTTGCAGATGCAATTCTCAGATGAGCAGTGTGGCTTCCAGAGTTGTGTTTCTCATGTTTGTTTCTAGACAGAACCAAAAACTGACATCCATTTAGTGTCCCTTCCTAGTAACAAAACTAGCACTACAGGGCATTTTCCATAGCAGGGCATATTTAGACAGCATGCAGCTCATTTGGTAAGTATGAAAAAGGAAAAAGATGGGCACACAGAAATTAGGAGAGCAAGAAATGGTTAAGTTCTCTGGGAGAACTAGTTAGCATGTGATAATGTCAAATAGATTCAGCAATCTTAAGAGAATCTTCACCTACCTATTAATTATGTGTGGGATGTTACTCCCTCATGGATGTTATTTAGTGATGAATAATGGACCTAGGCATGATAATTGATGTATCATTGCCTGTGGTGACTGTTTTGGGTAAATAAGATGGTTCCGAGTTAATATTTTAGAGAAAAGGAAGAGATAGGTGGGGTATACTAGTATGACAATATAAGCAACTGTAACCAACTTAAGTAGATGTTTCTGTAAAAGTCACGATGATCTCACTAAAGACGTATGAAATCACCTATTAATCTACCCACCAAGAAGATAATCTAGAGAAATAGGAGAACGAATCGAACCACCCATCAGACTAGCAGTCAGAAAATGGAAGGAGCCCATTCCACTCACAGATTGAATTATCACTGGATTCCAGGATTCACAAGAACCTAAAGGTCAAACAATTCAACCAGCTATGTAAATTGTTGACTAAAAAGAGGAAATTTTCAGTATCTTACTGCCAATACCACCAGATAGAGCAGGCAAGTCGTGAGATAGAGTGAGAAATGGTGAGGCACCTGCATCTTTTTTTTTTAATTTAATTTTATTTTTTCAGTCTTCCAAGATTCATTGTTTATGCACCATACCCAGTGCTCCATGCAATACAGGACCTGCATCTTAACTCTGGTTAATATTCTCTGGCCCTCCCAAGGCATGTCCCCCATAAGCAATACAGTGTCCAACTATGTTACAAATGGTTCCTGAAAATGAGAAGGAAGTGCCCTTATCTCTTTCTCCCTTATCTCTGCTGTGTGCACCTGATACCAAGAACTGAAAAGTCCTCACTCTGATCAACTATACAGAACCTCTACATATAAGAGATGAAGAGATAGCTTTCCTGACATGAATATATGTATTCCATCCGCCTTTACTAGAAAGGTGTATTTTAATAATTGGGTTACTTCGTTGCTTAAAAGTTACTTTGTGTTTTATAAGTCTATGTTTCAATGCTACACACAAACATGAGTGCACACGTTGTCACACATACTAATCCAAGATTAAGAAACACCAAAATGCTACAGTGGTTATCTCTGTGGTGGAGAGTTGACAGGCAAATTTGTTTTTTGCTCATTTATGTCTTTTACTTTTTCTATAATGAACTGTATTACCTGAGCAGGAAGACTTCTCAAAGGGTTCCCCTTTGTAATTCTGGCTATAGCCCTATCGGGCCTATACCACATTATATGCAGAGGATATGTTACCTTCTTTTTTCACTACACTGAAAGCTTCCCCAAGAATGAAAAATTCGCCATCTTTTTTTTTTAAAGATTTTATTTATTTATTTGACAGAAAGAGACATAGCAAGAGAGAGAACACAAGCAGGGGGAGCAGCAGGCAGAGGGAAAAGCAGGCTCCCCACTGAGCAAGGAGCCCAATGTGGGCCTCAGTCCCAGGACCCCGGGATCATGACCTGAGCCAAAGGCAAACACTTAACCTACTGAGCCACCCAGGCGCCCTGAAAATTCAGCCATCTTTAGATCCTTAGCACATTGCCTGGCACATAGTATACCCACATAAATGTTTGTCAAATGGAACCATTCTCTTTTATTTCCTTCATTGCTTTGTTTTTATAATAACAGCTTTATTGAAACATATACCACATACCATAGACCTCACACACTGAAAGTGCCCAAAACATATCTATGAAAAACAATGGTTTTTCATTCAGTGGCTTTTAGTATATTCAGAGTTGTGCAACCATCAACACTATACAATTCCAGAACATTTTCATCACCATGAAAAGAAACTCTGTACCCATTAGCAGCTACTCCCCACTCTGCCCCTCCCTCCAGGCCTTTTCATCCACTAATCTAAATTCTTTCTCTATGAATTTGCCTATTCTAGACATTTCATAGAAATGAAATCATACAATATGTGGCTCTTCATGTCTGGCTTCTTTCTTTTAACAATGTTTTCATTTCATAAAGGTTCCTCCATGTTGTAGCATGTGTCATTACTTCATTCCTTCTCACAGCCGAGTAATATTCCATTGTATGAATGTACTACCTTTTATTATCCATCATTTGATGGGAATTTGGGTTGTTTTCATCCTTTGGATATTATAAATAATGCTGCTTTGAACATTCACGTACAGGTTTGCGTGTAGAGATGTATTTTCAGCTCTCTTGGGAACACACCTGGGAGTGGAATTGCTGGGTCATATATAACTTTATATTTAACCTTTTGAGGAACTGCCAAATTATTTTCTAAGGCACATTTTACATTCCTACCAGCAATATATAAAGGTTCAGATTTCTCCATATCCTTACCAACGTTTGTTATTGTCCTCCATTTTTATTATAACCATCCTAGAGGATGTTAAGTGGTGTCTCGTTGTGGTTTGGGCTTTACATTTCCTTGTGGTGATGTTCAGCATCTTTCATGTTCTTTCCTTCATCTTCACCCTTTCTTCTCTCATTGAGGAATGACAAGGACTGGAAGTATAAGAACTCCATTTCCTCCATGTGCACTTACCAAGGCAAGAAACCACGCCTTCCTTGTTTTTATATTCTCAGCACCAAGCACAGTGCTAAGCGCATAGAACACACTAAATATTTTCTGAATTTATGAATAAATGATTGAATAAACACACAAATCATTCCAGTCCCCCCTTTTTTTTCTGTCCAGATCCCTCCCCAAAATGGTCTTTTTAAAAATGTTTGATGGAGGTTTTGAAACTCTTGAAGTGAATTCAGCAGATGACTCATGGTTTGTAGGATGTAAAAGTAAACTAAGAAAAGCTGTGATATTTAAGAAGATAATCCTGTTCATCACCAGGTCTCACTCTTAAGTCATTTGTCTCCCTCCCAAGAGGGTCCATTTTTTCTAAAATAAAGTCTGAGCAAAGTAATTTCTAAGAATTGTGAAAAGGACTCATTTTCTTCTATTTCCTTTGTGGATTTTTTTTTCTGAAATGTAAGCCCTCTGTGAACTAGTTTAATAAAAGATCTGTGAAAATGTCATGGTAAAGCATACAGCAAGTCATCTGTCATTTCAACCTGGCTAATCTGTATTGAAACCAGTAAGAGTTTACCAAGTCAAAGAACTTCATAAGGGGCCATGATCAGGGAAAGGAATGATTTTGTTTTCTCAGCCTTTCCCTTCTCCACATCCCAACAAAGCAGACCTTGTTTTGATTTCTGCACTCATCTAAAGATATATGTTTCAGTGGTAAACCACTGATACCATATGAAACTGAATTTGCCTTTTAGAATTAGTTTCTTATGTTTGGACATTTTCTACAAGTGAAGGGGAAGAGGCAAAGACCGGTAGGAAGTAGGCTGCTTCTGTTTTGTTTTTAAACTTTAATTTTCTGGGCCAAGGAATTTAAACTAAGAAACCAATATACACTAAGAGTTCTTTGTTTACTTGTTGGACTTCTTTGTTTACTTAATAAATAGAGCCTCCATTATTTCACATCACCCAGAATACTTGGATTTTGTGTCATAACGGTACAAGTTTGCCAAAAAAAAATTTTTAGATGGCTTTGTTCATTCTACTTAAAGTTAACTGTCTATTTTTAGAAAATGACAAGCATTGCTTATACTGGAAGTTAGGAGATCTGGTTAGAAGATCTCTGCTTTAATTTCTAGTGTGACCCTCAGGAAGACCGAGCAAATCTCTGAAAGCCTATTTGCCTCAAAAGTACTTGGTGGTCTCCAAACTGTAAAGTTTCCTGAATTTATTGCATGGTGCCTTGATTCCAAAATGGATCCAGTCTTCTAAGAAGAAGTTCTGCAATAAGGCTTACAAAAGAGATTATGTTCTCCAGACCCCGAGCACTCCAGATGTTTTAAATCTTGGCCTCTCTGCATGATTCATTGGCTCCAACAGCCTTCAGATGTAGTCCCACCAGCACGGCAAGAATGATCACACCTATTTCTAAGGCATTCTGAAATCCTGGGCCTACTATCCAACTCTATGTGTGAGAGAAGGTAGCAGATAAGTATAAGATATGGAGGAAGTATATGAAGTCAGGGAAAGACTTTAAGTTTTTTCTTGTTAAATATTTTATTTACCTTTTATATTTAAAACTAAATGATCACAGGATGTAAACCCTAAAGCAAAAATTGGATTAAAGTGTATAAAACAATTTGGTCCTGCCTCCTCCCTCATGCGCCTTACCTCCTGTCCCCCTTTTATCTTCCGCCAAGCTACGGTGCGTCTTCGACTTTAGTGTGATATTTTCTCCTCACATTCCTCTTTTTTCCTTCTTCACAGGGTACATCCCCAGTTATTTAGACAAGGACGAGCTATGTGTAGTATGTGGTGACAAAGCCACCGGGTATCACTACCGCTGCATCACGTGTGAAGGCTGCAAGGTAATTGCCCTGGGACCAGTGAGCTGGGAGCTCAGCCCAGCTCTAGTGCCCCTCCCAGGATTCCACCAGAATGCAACATGAAGTTTAAGTTCAAATTAGAGCCAAATTTCAACACTCACAGCCTGTGATCATCCAGGACCTTTGTCTGGCTTTTTTGACATGTTTAAGAATGGAATTTTTGACATGTTTAAGAATGGAATTTTTGACATGTTTAAGAATGGAATTTTTTTTTTCCCCAAATCAACAATAACTAAATGAATTTGCATGAGTTTAATGTCTGGCTTTTAAGATAGGGAGAGAACTAGTAAGATGAAAAGAAATTAATATTGTCACTGAATTTTAAAATGCATAGATATTTTATAACATATTATCCCAAGAAATAACCATTTCTCCTCCTGTTTTATCTCCAATGGTTGAGGAGACAGAATGTACTCTACCACATGCTATTAATCTGAGTAAATATGCTCATTTTTGCTATTTTTTTAATGTGCTCACTTTTAAGGGTTCCATTAGAGAATATCTTTGAGGCTACTTAGATTCAATTACGTTCTGAAATTATCCAAATTGGCTTTCTGCACAGTCTTCAGCCAGAGAGTAAATTCTGGGCATCCATCAGCTAATTTTATGCTCTACAGACCCATCTACAGGAGATACTTGACATGAATACACCCATGATCAACAGTTCACTTCCCGAAAGTGAGCCTAAATTTGCCTACTTACACTCTTCATCATCAAAATTAAGATGAGCTTTCCGGCAAGTATCTTTTGGTCCAACAACCTAGTCTAGAAAATACAGTCTACTATAAAAATAAATAAAGCTCAACCCCATGCTAGATCCAGCGTTCAGCTAATGTTTTATAAATGAGGAAGTATATTAAACCAGGGGAAAGACTTCTTAAATGTTTACTTGTTAAATGTTTTATTTACTTTTTATACTTAAAACCAAATGATCCCAAGATATAAACCCTAAAGCAAATATTGGAGTAAACTATGTAAAACGATTTGTCTTCCCTCCTCTGTTACCCACCTCACCTCCTTCTCTTTCTTCCCCTCCTCCAACTACCCCATTTTCTTCTAACCTTTGACCCTGAAACCCAGAAATCAGCATGGTAGCTTTGGTTTTAAGGTCAGGTGCCCCATTTCACTAATGAAGACTTTCCATGTAAATCCCCAAGTTTTTATGCATGAAATTCGGAAACACTTAGCGGAAGCCTGCTGGAAGTGTTGAAATGATCCAGCCATTGGAATCAGGGCACATCAGGGCGTTTCTAAGTTCCCAAGGCCCTATATCTGCAAGACTTTTGTAATGTGATGCAGTGTGCTCTCATTCATCCAGACCCCTTTGATCTGGAATTTGTACCTTTTAACAAAGATTGTGCCAAAGATTGCTATTACATCCATGAAAATAATGTCTTAAGGAGTTTAATGGAAGCAAATAAAAGTAAGTCCTGACTATTTATTAATTGGGGGACTTGCAGACTGTCTCTTGAAAGCACAGTTTTATTGGCTTGATTTGAAAGTAATAACACTGCATTACTTTAGATATTACTCTCTCATTCTGAAAGCTCAGTAATTCAAATGGGCCTTTTTTCTAAATTAGCCCCACTTCATAAAGCTTTTGCCTACCTGATTATGCAGCATTGAGATTCTTTCAAATCAGTTCCTAATGGCAAATGCTGAACTCTAGGAGAGACCCTAATGAAAATTCCATTTAATACTCAACTCCCAAAGTGACTCTAAAGACCGAATGTGCTTTATAGAGAACTTAATGCTTATTAGTGATTGACTTAAACAAAGGGACAATCAAGCCTATTAACCCATGTCGCTGCTTTATGTATGTCTTCATGACGATCAAAAAATCCACTAGCCTCTTTTTCGAAGATCACAGGATGTTTGGAGCCCAATTCAACTGAGGGTTACCTAAAAGAAGAAATCATGTAGCAAAAAAGCTAGATTTTTCAGCCTCTTTCCCTTTATCTCACATCAGAATCCTATTTCTAGGATTGCCTCCATCATAAAATCAGAAAGCAGCTTTCCCAGGGTAATTATGCAGATCATGCATTTAATATAAAGACAAAGTAACGTGGAAAAAAACAACGGAGTTTTTCAAATGAAACAGTTTTTAAGAGTGGCCAAAGATGGAACACATACTGTTTATTTAAACATACACTTTCTACCCCATACTTGCAGTGTGTAGGGGGAGAATTTTTTTGCCCATTTTTGCCTTGAAGACAGCAAAAGTCTTTTAGAACTGTTTTGTCTGTTTTGATGAGCCAGTTTTTCTGCATCTTTTATAGAAAGAATGTTGACACTTCCCCACAACAAACTATTTCTGTAAGGAAGATTCACAGCTTTTAGCAGTTGCCCAAATATTGACACTTAGCTCCTTGTCACACTAATCAGGACATCATCTTAGACCACTAAGAAATGGATCCACTTCTTCTCAAAATGCAGAGAAACATGTCTGATGTTAATAAAAGCAAAACCTCTCCTCACCAACAAATCATCAATGAAATATATGGCCTTATTTAGTCCCTGGGACATGTCTTTTGTGAACTTACCTCTCAAAAGATTTTTGTAGGTAGACTATATTAAATATTTTCTATTCGATTCACTTCCAGAAGTTAGTTTTTGTCACTTTTTAAAATTAAGGGATCTAGCACCTTTACATTTACTCACATGAAGTGATCCCTCATCATGTGTCAAATATGCTTTTATTAGAATTTAGGTGAAGCCCACGTCTTAAAGGGGATTTGGTCCATGAACCCCCCGAGAGAAGTCATTAGAGAGGAACCACAGAAAAGATGATACTGTGAATAGCAGAGCCTGCTACTCCAATACCCTTCTCGACATAAGCAAAGAGTAAATTATCTCATTCATTCCATTTAAAAGTTCATGGAGTAGCCTTTTTGGAAAAATGAATGTTACCCCAGTGTCTGGTATACCACAGCTCATTATTTCCTTAGCATTGTCCGACTCTTCAGTATGCTCCACCCCCACCTTCTAGAACATGAGTCAGCGTCAGAGTATGTGTGAGAAAAGGGTCTCCCCAACAACTTTCCTATCCTCCCAGAAGCACACATTCTCCCTGATGCCCTGGACTTTGGTGCTGCCACCTCTAGGGAAACTCTGCCTCCTCCAGAAGGAGGTATGCTAGCTACCCAGCTGCTCTCCTCCCTGTCTGTGACACACATCTTCTCCCCAGGAATCTCCAGGTTGCTTTTGCTCTCCAGGCAGGGATGACCCAGGACGGGTGGACTGGAGAAAGGGCAGCAGAGGGAGAGTAGGGAAGTTCACAGGGCAGCTTGTCTGTCAGCACTGTGGCATGCTCTGACATCCATGCTCTAACAGAATATGCCCTCCTTGAATACCCAGGGAAAGACCGCCAGCATGACAAGCCCATGTGTGACTTGAGTGAATCTTATAACATGATAGCAACATCATTCAGGCTAATGAATGTAAGTGTTTAAGGATACAAAACCCAAATAATAATGGGGCAGTTTTCCTGTTAGAACTTGAATAGAAATGATAAGGGATTTGCACACATGCTCCCAAATCAAGTCCATTAGTTTCAGTCGTGGCTGTCATTTTTCTATTTTATCCTGTTTTGCCCAATATAAAATCTTACCTTTGACCTTTTCATTATAAGGTCTTATGTGTGAGTGAATATGCAAGTGGTATATGAACATAATCAAAGCCAAGGAAAGTTAAACAGGATCATTCAAATTTGGGCTTACCCTAGGCCAGCTGGTATACCAGGCCCTACTTATATAATAAAGTTAGAGGTCCCTTTAAGCTTTAGTAGACAGTATCCTTCAATATTTGTTTTTGCCTTGCTAATCTACTAAAACAGACAAAACAAAGACGGGGGTGCTATTTAAAATCTGTTCATCTGAACATTTAAATAGTATAGTAAAATTGGATTCAGTTCATATCATGTAAGCACTTAGGTAAATAAGACTTGGAGTCCGACTCCTGACCTTTAGGCTGAGTTCCATGGTGTACTACCACGTGATTCGGGGCAAGTGATTTAACCTGTCAGACGCTTAGTTTTTCAATACGTACCATGAAGATATTACAAGCACCTACTTCATAAGGTTGTAGAAGAGACAGAAGGATATGGAAGGTGTCTACAGCACTTTGCAATGCGCCCCTTACAATAAGCGCGCGCTCTCCGCTACCCTGAGTGCTGCGACACAGAAGCACCATTGCCAAGACAGGAGTACCACGTCCAGGAAGGTTCTGCTAGAACACAACTTTGAGAAGTTTATGTCACCTAAATCTGAACGAAATGGCATCCTCAGCAGCCTTTACAGTGGCCCTCTCCCATGCCTAAGGAGGCAAGACACCTACTGAACCTCAGGGTGTATGCCGACCGACACTGGAGAGAAAGAGTACTATGAAAGGAAAAACCCCAGTGCAGTGAGCACTGAGAAAAATTGGGTGGAGAGTCTGGAATTTTCTACTCCCCAAGTACTGTTGTTTCAAGGGCTATTTGAGCTGGCCATGGACATTTCAGGAGTCAAAAACAAGAACTAAACTAAATCCCTAAATGTCATTCAATGCATCCATTTAATTATTAAATTATTAATTAATAGAGTATCACAAGTAGCCAGCTCCTTTATTCTCCAGTGCAAAGTGTAGCAAGGTTCTTCATGGCTTAATTTAACAACACAATTATAGCACTCTATGAAATGAAATAATATGATTTATTTATATAACTCAACATTTAGAAAAAATAAAAATGAACACTAGATTTTTCCCATTTAACCTCTTTTCCTTACTAAATGCCAAAAAGATATTGACTCTGTCTGTAGTCCTAGACATTTCCTTCAGCTCAGATTCAGAATTCGTTAGATTCAGTTTGGGCTAATTATCCTGTATGTGAATAGGCAGGAGCTACAGGTAAAGTCCAAAACAATCCATCACAGTTATATGGACACAAAATTCTGGAGTCATTTATTTCTAGAAAATATGAAACTGTTGTCTTGGGTCTTTCTTTCCCATGTAGGGTTTCTTTAGAAGAACCATTCAGAAAAATCTCCATCCATCCTATTCCTGTAAATATGAAGGAAAATGTGTCATAGACAAAGTTACCAGAAATCAGTGCCAGGAATGTCGCTTTAAAAAATGCATCTATGTTGGCATGGCAACAGATTGTAAGTAATCTTCTTCCTTTGTTTCATATTCAAGGAGTGTTGATTGGGGAAAGATTTGGTTCAAGGAGATCAACCAGACAGAAAAGAAGGCAGGAACCCATGTGGACCGAGTGAAGACAGCTAGCATTTCCACAGACCCCTCACTCGCAGCCACTGCTGCGTGGTTTCCATCCTACCCCTTCCCTATCAACCCCTAATTCTCAAAGTGTCTAGACCACAGGGGAGGGGAAGTGATTTAATTATCCCTATCACATCTGCAGGACGGTCAGCAATACGCTGTTCACAACAGATTATGAATGAGCGGTCATGTCCAGTCCCCTTGATGAGGCGTAGTTTTATATGTGACATTTGTGTGGTGAGAGCCTCATGGACTAGTCCTAATGTTTTTCAAAAGCAGAAACAGGAGTTTATTTTGTGGACATTTTTGGAGATGGGACACTAGCAGAAAACATCATGTTCAGTAATTTTTGAAGAATGTGAAGTCGAGTGCTATTGCATGAGTCATCCTGCCATTGGTTGTTTGTTATATTTTTAGCCTATAAAAACATTCTAAGCCCCAGTGCTCCTACCCAGTTTTCAAAGTGCCACAGCATATGGTGGTGAGATTAGCCACTACAGTCTCTCCTTCCTGCACCGTGCAAAGGATTTACACCAGTCACTTTAATTAATCTAATAATAAGAATTGTGTCATTCAGAATGTGTGGCCTCCGTTTTGCCAGGTGTCAGGGTTAATGGTTTCTGTTGGTATGTGTTTTGCACCTCAATGAAAGTTTCCAGCTTTTAGTTTAAAAAGAAGAAAAAGAAAGAAAACAAAAAAGGAAAGAAAGAAGAAAAGAATGTAATGAGAATTTTCCTCAGGAAAGAGGAAATAATCACAGCTTACATTTTTGTGATAAACAGGGTTCTCTCAACTAGAACAACAAAAAAAAATCCATGAAATGTCCTGCTTTGCCCATTAAAGAAGACAGAATGGGGAATCTTTAAAAAGGAGGAGAGTTGTGTGAGGGCTTTAGGCTGGAAATCCTGGGTTAATCCCCAACTCTGGCTGAGTATGTTGTCTTCATCTTTTAAAGACTTTCAGCCATTGCCAACAATATGCCTGATAAGGATATGTGAAAATGATTGACCTAGAACCAAATATTTAGATGTGTCACTGTAAAAGACTGTTACTACTGAGTGTCCATTTCATTGCTTGCTTGAGAAGTTAAAAATAGGAATGTTTATTAAAAAAAAGCTCAGTGTTAATCTGGACTATGTGGAAATTAATCTTGAATGCACCCTGTGAGGCATTTTAAGAGCTCAGGCTTTATAATGAGAAAAACTGTTGGAGTCCCATATCTGCCGCTTACTAGCTGTGTGACCATCAGACCTAATCTCTGGTTTCCTTTTGGTGAAATCATCGACTACCTTGCAAGTTGTTTTCACGATTAAATTAGATAATTCATGTCAAATGCCACAAAGGCACAGAGGAAGCACTTGGGAAATGGGGCTGTGAGTAGAGCCCACTGCTTGTCCCCCTCTAATAGGGGAACCAAAGTGACCTAATAGGGCTCATTCACATTTCCCACATTTGCCATCGCTCACCAGATTTGGATGATGCAATCCAACCTAGATGACCTGGGGTTTCATTGTTCTGTTTGTGGATTAGCTGAGTACTTTTGGTTCTCTTCCTCCTGCTATATTTGCTTCTTTTCTTTTCCTACCAGGTCATACCTTCATCAAGAAATGGCCCTAGGACAATAATGTTGTAGAACTGGAATCAGGAGTCTTGGGTCTTGCCTTGACTCTGCCATGAACTTGCTGTGTGACTTTAGGCAAGTCATGATTTCTCTGAATCAACTTCCTCCTCTGTGAAAGGAGGAAGTTGGGCTAGATAGTACCGAAGGTTCTTTCCAGTTCTAAAATACTGTGACTCAGTAGCATAAAACCTGAGACTTTCCATTTCATTGATAGTTATAAGAGTCTGGTAAAATGGTTTTGTTCTGGAAAATAACCACAGAAGTAGAGGTTTCTTGTTATCTGCCCTTCTTATGTTCCTTTTGCGTAAGTGATAAAAGTCATGGCTCTATTTACTGACCACTTGTAGTGCATTAACACATGGAATGCCCTGTGAGGTGGGTATTGTTGGTCCCATTTTATATAGGAAGAAATGAAAGCTCAAGGAGCCTAAGCAACTTGCCACAGGTCACACAGCTAGAATGTGGTAGTGTCAGGATTCAAACCCAGCTCTTTCTAGATTTCAAAGCCTGCTCTCTTTAGCCACCATTGAGGGCAGACCAGGTAGAGACTAGAGCAAAGTGAGTACCTGGGCAGCCTTAGATAGGCCTAGCTTCATTCCAATGAGCTCTTGAGGGAGCTAATCAAGTGTTGGGGTCCTTTTATCTGAGGAAGAGATCATTAGCCTCCTGTTTACTGTTCCAGAACTTTTGTTTAATCTGAAGTTCTTTTTACCAAGCCATTTGAGGGCAGGAGAAGAAGAACAGAGACCCTAAGAGTGAATCCATATGATTGGCTATAGACTCATATTGACAGAATGCAAACTCAACTAGGAACCCATGGATAGGACAGATTTTACTTCCCTCTGCTTCCTTCTTTTTTAGGGCCACCTTTGGTGAGTTGGGATGCTCACTGCCCAGCTTCCCCCAGAGCTCTGTTTTGAAAAGCTGACACTAGGTCTCGTGTCGGACCACAGCTAGTCAATGGCGGTTTGCTGCCGAGGGGAGAAAATGCCCCAGTGTGACCCACCCTTCAGGACCTGCTCAGCCATCTGTGCGTGGGTGGTCCAGGGCACATGTGCAGTCTGCTAAGTGTCTGCGAGTGTCCCCATGTTCCGTCTCATCTTTCTTCCCCTCCCAGTGGTACTGGATGACAGCAAGAGGCTGGCGAAGAGGAAGCTGATTGAGGAGAACCGAGAGAAGAGACGGCGGGAAGAGCTGCAGAAATCCATCGGGCACAAGCCGGAGCCCACAGATGAGGAGTGGGAGCTCATCAAAACTGTCACTGAAGCCCATGTGGCCACCAATGCCCAAGGCAGCCACTGGAAGCAGAAACGGAAATTCCTGGTGAGGCTCCCCAGCACAGCTAGATATCAGCCACATGCTCCACATTTTCTCCTTCAGCTCACTCCGTCCTCATCACCCTGGGATGCTGGTGCAACTGCCCCCATTTTACTGATAGGGAAACTGCATTCCTAAGAAGTCAAGTGACTTGCAGACTTAGGATTTGAATCCAGGGCTGTCTGAGAACAAAGGTCACTCCTCCCATCTGTTGCTTGTGAGTCACTAAATGCTAAAGCAGTTTCTTAGGTCACATAATCCATTTGCTTTTGCGGTTAATAAGGCCAGCCTTAAATCAACTAATTGGTAACCTTCTTTACCTGCCAGCTTTCCTCTTTTATACCCATTTCTTCTCCCAGATGCCCATTTATATAGTTAGTCCCCTAAACTCACCCCCAAGATATCCCCTTTAGAATAACCCCCAGAATGAAGTATCCCATATCTCAAATGTAATTTTATGACAATAGAAGTAAAATATTTAGCCTAAAATAAGAGAACTTGAGTCCAGGAAGACAAGGGGAATTGGGGAGTAGGGAGGGGGTTGGGGGGTAGGATATACAGAGATATATAGAGAAAACAGGACTTTCTAGGTTCTTGAAAGATCAATGTTGGATGTTTTTATAAAAACTAACCACTATGAAAGTCCTTCCTATTCATTTCTCCTTTGGACCTCACCGTGCTTTGGGTTAGGCTAGAACTACTATCCCCATCTTACAGATATGCAAACCAAACCAAAGGCCTTATTTGGTTCACCCAACTTCATCCCACGGGAAAGTGGCAGCCAGGCCTAGAAGTGGAGGCTCTCCAACCACTTCACCAGAGGGACTACCCCACCCCGCCGCCACCAGCTGGCATTTGACCATCTCAGAGACTGACCTTGCCCTTAGTTTATGACATGGGATCTTTATGAGCGCCTCACTGATACCTTTATGAGCCCCAGCAGCAGATATTGTGTGGGTCCATTTGTCTCTCCAGGCTACATTAGCATTCCTTCCCATCTAAATGAAAAGGTAAGGTGCATAATTGTCCTTATAAAGAGATAGTTTTTTCACCATTATAAGGATATAGTTTTCATCACCATTATGAGGAGATAAATTTTTCATGAAAACAGTATAACAAAAACCTTAAAGAAAATTTTTGGAAAGAAAAAGCTGACCCCTAACCCACCTGCCATCAGTTTCTTTCACTGTTGTCCAGAGCAGGTTCTAACATACTCTGTTGATGGTGCCAATGATCAGTAACGTTAGCAAACACTTAGATGGCTCTTACCAAGTGCCACGTTCTATTCTGAGGGCTTTCCAGACGTTAACCTATGCCAACCACATAGGTAGATGTGGATAAAAATCTCCATTTTGCCCAGCAGAGAACTGAGGTGGAGAGGTTAAGGAAACTTACAGAGCCCTGTAGCTGGGAAGCAGTGTGATGGATACAGCCCAGCTCCAGGATCCATGCACCTGATCTCCACACTATGCAACTTGGCCACCTACACAAACCCAAAGAGCCTTCGAAAGACACATGCCTTTGGAAGGGCAGCCTCTTAGTGTCTTGATCTTGAATCCTCCGGCCTACTCTGGTATATCTGCCAGAAATTAGAAAACATGAATTCTGGATAGATAGATCAACGCTAATCCAATATATATGCGGCATAGCAAGATAGGGTCCTGCCTACCCCACACCTAAATCTAGCCTTTTCCCAAATATGTCAGCCATAAATGGACATTGTAGAAACTACTTCCAGGCCTGATTTCAGAGTAGTGACCGAGCTGAATTTCAAATAAAGTGGAAGATTTGGGACACATGGGGACTTCTAGGGAATTTTACACTTCAGTTTTCTCTACTCCAGAAAGAGAATGAATACTACTCCAACTAAACTCATTTCAGTGGTCACAAGGGTGCTTCTTTCCAGACTCTAAAGATCTGTTCTTTTATTTAAAAAAAAAAAAGAAGACATTCATTGAGCAGCTATTGTGTGCCAATAAGTCAGCTCTATTCCAGTGGAGGGAGAAAAACAGTAAGGATTAAACAAACAAGATGAATACGAGTGGTGGTATGTGCAGTGAGGAAAACAAACATCATGATGGGACAGAGTTATGGAGAATTGGAAGCAGAGAGAGATTTCCCTTCTCTGAACAGGGTGGTTAGAAAGGTCTCTCTGAGGAGGTGACGTGAGCTGTGTTTGAAAGCTAAGAAACAAACTCTATGCTGTAAAATATAGTCATATCTCTTTATGCCTTGTGGTCTCTTTAGCAAAGATGTCATGATTGGCTTATGATTAAAACCAGGTCTATACCTTTAGCTCAAAGGCTCCTAATGCTTTTCATTAGTCTGATCATCTACAGAAAGAACAAAAGAAAGTATGGCGTGGGGTGATTTGCCATTAGTCTTTTGTCAGGGCCATGAGGTTAGCCAGGAACAAGAGTTCTCTTTGGGAAGCTGACATTTACAGAGCAACTGTTTTATCCACCTGTCTCCCTCCCAGGGTGGAGCTGATGTGAAATGCATATTTTGTAGATCCTTGATCTACCCAAGAAATTGTCCCTCTTGGTCCAAATACAAAAAACTGCTCCTCCAGGCCATTTTTTCTTAGAGGGGTGCTGGGGGAGATCAGAATACCTCCACGCCCCCATCTGTCTCTACAAAGAGCTTCATCTCTATCAGCCTACCCCCTTCTATGACAGGGATCACCCAGGCATCTCCTCAACAGAAGGACCATGTTCCGTTTAGTATTGTCACTTCAGTGTCGATCCCATATGTGGTTGAGATTTGTGGTAGCTCTTGTCAAAGATGGCTGCCATTACAGCTCATTCTTTCCCGTGGAGAGGTCAAGGCTATTCCTCTCTCTAATTGAACATGGGCTGGGTTTGTGATTCCTTTAAGCAACAGATTTTAGCAGAGTGACTTTTAAGGCCGAATCTGGTACCAGACCGGACAGATACCACAAACGTGGGTAAAGAAGCCTCCAGATGACACCAGCCTCTGCTGCCATTCGAGAACAACTGTATGAGGGACCCTGAGTGAGAACCACCCCGCTGAGCCCATCAACTCAGGGCAACAGTAAAAATCTGTTGTTTTAAGCCAGTTTAAGCCAGTTTGTTACACAGCATAGATACCCAGAACAGAAAATAAATATTGTCAAACAGAATGTACAGTTCCACTGGCCCATCCTAAGAGACAGTACAGCTAAGCCCTGTGTCTCAGCCAGTTTACAAATTTACACATACCCCTTGCAGAAGGGTGACTCCAACCGAGTATGTATGCTCAGGATAAAAATTCACTGAGCGGCGAATTATTCCCACAAAGAAAGACATTAAGAATCCTTCATCAAAGGCAGCTTTGCTAAATTATATCCGTGTCTGAATAGGCTTCTGCACATTAGGATTTGTGTCTTCTGTGTGGCCGACTCTATTCTACTTCTAACACTGCCGTGCATATTATTTCATTTATTTGTATGTGATGATGGCCCATCTTCCTCTGAAAAAGAATTTGAAGAGACCTATTATGTTAATAGTAGTACAGTAATAGGGGCGCCTGGGTGGCTCAGTTGGTTAAGCATCTGCCTTCAGCTCAGGTCATGATCCTAGAGTCCTGGGATCAAGCCCCATGTACTGGACTCCCTGCCCAGCGGGGAGCCTGCTTCTCCCTCTCCCTCTGCCCCTCCCCTCTGCTCATGCTCTCTCTCTGGCTCTCTCTCAAATAAATAAATACAAATCCTTAAAAATATAATAATAGTATAGTAATATATCAGAAGGAACTAAAAATTATATGTTGTCCTAAAAACTGCAAGTATTCATTTATCTGGAAGAGGAAAATCACTTATTCCCCCAAAAGAAGATTCTTCATTTTTCACCCTAACACCAGGACTCAAGTCAGAAATAGAGACTGGTGATTGGACCTGGGTTTCAAATCTATATTTGTGTCTGTAGAAATGAGAATCGTTGGCAAGGAAACTTTTTAAAAAGCCATGTAGATTTTCATAATAATTCCAAAGCCACTCTTTAAAACTACTTCCAAAAGCATTTAAATCATAATTTTCTAGTTTTCTCCAATCCACCCAAATCCCTGAATGTACAGAAGTGCCCAATGTAACCACCCTCCGGGTGTGGTGACAGGATGATGAAACCGAGAAGTGCACTGAGAAGGGAGCAAGGGCCATCTCAGCCAAACAAGGGAAGCAGTGTCTCCACCACGGGCAATTCACTTCTACACCTCCCAGGGGCGGGAAGACGCTCGGTTTGGAGTAAACCCCGGAGCAGCAACAATATTGTCTGTTGACATGGTGTTATTATTCTGCTCCCTTCATTCACATGCGAAAGTGTGGCTTTGGATGGATTTTCCACGCAAGTACAAAATGTGACCATCAGAACCAGAGCCGGCCTGCCCTACTTTTCCCCGAATCAGAGCTACTGTCTGATTTCAAACATGCTCCCCTGGGAAAGCCTCGAAAGGGGGCATAAGCGGAAGGGCCAGGCAGGATGGGTGATTTGGCCACCTGTGGTCTGCGTAGACAGGTCATAAGGCAAGAGCAACCAAGTCAGGAAGGCTTCTAACTCCCCAAATTATAACTGCATCAGAAGAAGGCAGGGTCGTAGTCATGTGCAGGAGATTCAATCAGACAGCATGAGTTCAATGCTTGTCTGTGTTGCTATATATATGTATTTATATACATATATATATATTTGTTGCTTTTTGGTTACGTGACTTTGAGCAAATTCCTTTTCCTCTTTAAGGGTCAGGTGACTTTACACTACAAGGTATAAAAGTTGTAGATATAAGTGCTCGGCACATCATTAACAACCATGTAAGTGGTTCCTATATGCATTATCCCTACAATTCCCACCCTCATGTCCGTCTCTGCTTATCCCAGGAAAAGGGAGAGCCTGTGGTGATATCCCAAAGGCCAGAGACTTTTAATCACCATTGGTCTGGGCCTTCCTGCCTCCCTCTTACGAAGGTGCAAGAAGATACCCTGTGATGTCGCAAAGGAAGGGAGGAGTCCCATCTGGCCCCATCCCACTCTACTTGTGCCAGAGAGCTGGAGGTTCAAGCCAAGAAGCCCTCAGCTCTGAGCCAGCCACTCCAAAGAGGTCAATGGGCAGCATCTGCTACTCACCTTGAATAATACTGATGAATAGTCGAAGCAGAAAGGCACCTAATCTCCATTTGTGTCACAAAGGCTAGTGACACAACTGAGCTAGAGAAGCCCACCCCTGCACACACCCTTGAATCTCTCTCCTCATGCCCCCACCCCCGCCACTGCCCTCAAGGAGACATCCTGGATTCCTTATTGTTCTGCACCCCACATCCTGTCAGTCAGAAAGCTCTGTGTCCGGCTCCCAAGAGAGGTTTGAATTCTTCCTCTTCTCTCCATCTCTACTGCCACCCCGTGGTCCAGATGTGCCCCACTCACGTCCTGCCCAAACAGCTAGTGCCGCTGGCCCCTTTCTTCCTCTGGCTCCCCACATCCCTACTCCACATAACCACCCAAATTCTCATCCTGCTGTACTCTTATTTGAAGCCCCTCAGTGGAGCCACACTGCATAAGCCCATCTCCCCCCCAGAGCCTGTCATCGTGGGACCCTCGCCTGCCTCTGCCCCTCATCTCATGCCATCTCTGGGCTCCAACTACATGGGCCTCCTTTCTGGCCTTGGGACTTGGCACTAGCTTTCCCCTTGGCCTTAAATTCTCTTCCTCTGGTTCTGTGAAGTGCTGCCTTCTTGACATTCTTCCAGTTAAAGCTCACACATCACTTCTCAAAGAGTCCTAAGCTGCCCACCTACCTTCTGACCCCCACATACTATCATGTCACCTCCAGTCTAATCACAAATAGAAATTCTTCTGTGAGAGTATTCTTTTATTTATTGTCTATCTTCCCTCAATACAATGAAAGTTCCTTGAGGGTACATTGTTCATTGATGTAACCTCAGCATCTAGAACCAGGCCTGGCCCCCATAGTAGTTGCTCAGTAAATATTGGTTGAACATGTATAAACATACATTTATTCACTCAACCAACCAACAAGCATTCTGTCCTCCACCTTTGAGCCCAATGTTTTCCACACAGTAGACAAAGAAACTTAAAGCTTATGCTCTCCATCTAAGAACTTCATATCTTACTGTGTACCTACATAACTGCAATAAAAAGTGATAGTAATAAATGCCTAAATGCCATATGAGTGATGTACGTGGGCCACCATCTGTGTTCCAGTGAGATAGGCATCATTTCACACACGTCATCTGGGAAGACTTCAAACAGAAAACAGAATTTGAGTGGGGTAGGATTTAGAATTGGCAAAGATGGAAGCGAGGACTTGAGAGAAAGCAAAAGTCAGGAGGAAAGGCAGCTCCAAACTGCAAAAGTGCAAAGCAAGTTGGGCAGGAGACATGAATAGGTAGGCTGAGCTGGCTCAGGAGGTCGATTAGGGCAGCGAAGCAAGAGGAAAGTCAGAATGAGAACTGGAAGTGCCCCAGTGAGAAAGCTAAGGCAGTCTCAGTCACAGAGGCAAAAACCAGGCTTTGCCCACAGTCTACACTGGTGACTTATCATCAGTACATGAGCTGGACCTCAGTGCATGCTCATGTGCACGTGCATGCACGTGCAAATATATTTCATGCCATGGATTACAAGGCTATTAGCTACGGTAATGTATCTAATAGATTCAGTTGATGTCAACTATTTGTACTCTTCTTTATTTCTAACATCTTCCAAATATTGTAGCACACTGAAAAATCTTTAGGGAAGTCACAGACAAGGTTTCAGTGCTCAACCTTAATTCCTCATACCTCATGTGTTAACTCAGATCAATTCATAGACTGTCTGTCTGTCTATCTATCTATCTGTTTTTTTCTGGTATCCAAGATCCATTATGGGAATAAAACATGATATAATAAAAGGCTTTTACTTTGTATATGATTTTACTTCTAGCAATGGTATTTTTCATTAAATACCCAAAGGCTTAAAAGTACATTTTTTTCCTACCCTGATATTTATTTTTCAACAGAAAAGCTTGTGAGGTGGTTACATTTGGAGTTTAATTTTAATTAAAATTGCCATATTTCCTTATATAACTCCTCTCCTTTTTTCAAACCTTTAGTGGTATCACAGGTGTGATTCAAATGCTCCATGAACCCACAGATTAAATGGAAATTTTTTAAGACCTGTATTAACTTACCGACATTTCAAAGGACACTGAATACCATTAAATACAATCAGATTAGATCTCTCCGTGTTCAATGACAAGACATTTAGACTCAACCAGGCTAAACTATAAAAATATTAAAATACTGTTATTTTTATTTCTAAAAAAGCTCATCCTATGTGTGTGCATGTGTATATAAAACTCCCTTTCTTTAAAAAAAAACAAAACTTTCTTTTTTAAGGTATGACCATGTTCCTTTTATCAGTCAATCTTCATAACAGAGTTGTAAAATAAGCAAGGCAGGTGGGAGGAGACTCATTTCTGGGGTGGGAAGAAGTATAAAGGCCAGCAAGGAGGTGACAAATGCCAGGAGCAGCAGTGCCCAGAGGAGGACTTGATGTGCCTTTTCCCTCCGCTCAGTCTATGTGAGAAAGACAGGCAGAGAGAGAAGGAAGCTGTGGGTGTGGTGATCCCATCAATTCTGTCTGCATCCAGAAAGCCGGGCGGTCGCCTCCCATGGGCTCCTCACACCAACAGTTGCCCCAAAACATCATCACTGACTATGACAACATGACAGACTAGGTTCCTTTCCCATTCACTGCTGCCCGCAAAGCAAACAATAAAAAAAAATAAAATAAACAGAAGAACCTGCTGGATAACCCAAAAAAGGTCAATGCTGCCAGTTTGTTATGTAATGTATTTTAAAATCCTCCTCTAGGCTGTAACCACAGTTCCTACCACGCCTCCGGAGAGGGCCTGGGCTGCTCCTGTTGACCTCGGTGCCCTAGTAACAAGTCAGTAAAAGAATCATCCTTTGCTTTCCTTTGTGCTAAAATTGTGCTAAAAATTCGACGTGAGCAATAATGGGAGCGGTGTAGGAAGAAAACGGTAACTGGATTACTCTGAGCTGGATGGGTTATTGCCAGCCGAGTGGTTCTCAAAGTGTAGTCCCAGACCAGCAGCATGAACATGCCCCGGGAGGTTGTCAGAAATGCAGATTCCCGGGCTCTGTCCCTGACCTGCAGCATCAGAAACTCTGGACTTGGGAGCCCATCAGGTGATTCTGACGCAGGCAAGTTTGGGGACCATGGCTGTAGGAAGGCTACAGTCTTGGCATGAGCAGTGCCCTCAGGACTCTGCAAGTGAGGGATTCAGCTCCGCTTGACCAGTTCTCAGTGCCAGATCCTCCTGCCCATCTCTGCCCACCTCTCCCAACCCTGGGTGCCTTGTTCTGGTCTGTTCGCTGTGGCTCTAGGCCGTGGGACAGGCCTGAGTCTCTGATCCCTTCGATCACCTTCACAGCTTCCAGCAAGGTAGTGGGAGAGGCCAGTAAGGGAAATAGGAGGAGAATTTTGTCCCCGGTGTCAAAAGTGTACAGGTTGTGGGGCACCTTTGTAGCTCAGTCAGTTAAGCATCTGACTTTTGATTTGGGCTCGGGTCACATCCCAGGGTCATGGGATCGAGACCCACATCCGGGCTGCATGTGAGCACTAGCTCTCTCAAATAAATAAATCCAAAAAACCAAACAAAACAAAACTACAGGTTGTAAAAGCCTTGAAGTAGGAGGTAGATGTGGGGTTCCTGGCAGACTGCTGTCCTGGGTGACCAAGATCCCGGTCCTGGCCTCAGGGGATTGTTCTTAACCTCTTTGAGCCTTTTGTTTGCTCACCTGCCAATCAGGATTGTGTGAGAACCACTTGAGATAATGCGCTTCCTCAAAGGGGCTGGCTCGCCTGCAGGCCACAGATAAATAGTGGTCGTGATTATCACAACTAGAAAGGGCAACAGAGGGGGCTGTTCCGCAGGTAAACACGGGTGGCTATAGGAGATAGACTATGATGGCCTTCGCTAAGGAGCTGGAGAGTGCCACTGGACTTTGGGGAGGCTAATGTGAGCACAAGCCCCTGGGGGATTTGCTAAAATGCTGGTTCTGCACCATGAGGTCTGGGAGGTCGGGGGACGGGGATGGGGTGGGCTGAGATTCTGCCTTTCTAACAAGTCCCCAGGTGATACCCAAAAAGCTACACCACCCCTTGAGTAGGAAGGCTTTGACTTTTGTTCTCGGGCAAGTCAAGGGCAGAGAAGTGCCCCCAGGGACCCTGAACACTAGAAATAGCGTCTGCCTGAAAGCTTGCCAAGTTTACACCACTCAGTTCCTACAGACGACCTAGAGGTGCCCCTTAGACCCTCCGAGACCTCCTCCAACTAGCATCTATAGGGCAGACAGGAACTTGGAGGCCCAGCTGCTGGGTCAAAAGCAAGAATGAATCCACAGAGTGCACCTTGCCAATGATGTAGTTTGGGAATGCTGATGAGGTCCAGAGCTGAAGTCTTTGGTGCAAAAGGTCATTTTATTAAAGCTCAGGGACAGGACGCATGGGCAGAAAGAGCTGCTACACTGGGGTCCTGAGGAATGGCTGATTATATACTTGGGAGTTGGGGGAGATAAGGAAAAAGGGAGGTGTCCAAAGGGACTTTGAAATGCTAAGACTCTTTTATATGCGAAGACTCTCAGGATACTGGAGGCCTTGCTATAGTCAATCTAAAATTGTTTTTCCCTCTAGCAAAGCATTAACATTAAGACTGTCGGACACTACATCAAAAACTAATGGTGTGTTTTATATGTTCGCTAATTGAACATAATAAAATAGATAAATAAAAACTTTTTTAAATGAAAAAAAAAAAAAAGTCGGAGTTTTCTGGAAGAATGTCACACACATCCCACCCAGGAGTTGGGGACGTGGGGGTGGTTAGGGGGGTGTCAGTTGGTGCTTTGTCCTCAAGCTTGTCTTCTGCTCCCTTATCACCAGGGCATCCCCATCGCACTCCTCCATCACGGCCCAGATGCCAGAATGTGCGGGGCTCTGAAAATGCCACCCGAGACCCCCTACCACATATGTCACCAGGCATCCTTCAGGCATTCGGAAGCAGGACCCAAGTTCCTGTTGTTTCTCTCTGCCTCCCTCTTTCTCTCACTTGCTCTCACTTTCCTTAATTCTGCAGCAGCAATTCTGTGAACACTATCACCAGCGACTCTTAAAACAATGGCCAAAGCAGTATCTTTGCTCAGAAAACTGAACTATGGAAAACTGTATAGTTTATTAATGAGCAAAGTGAAAACTGGAAATTGTATAACATGTCAATTCAGAAGAAATTTTTCCTGCCACAAGAGAATGATGATAACTAAAGATCCCTTCATGTTCTTCATTTAAATCTTTCTTGTTTCTCTTCCTTAGCCAGAAGATATTGGACAAGCACCAATAGTAAATGCCCCAGAAGGTGGAAAGGTTGACTTGGAAGCCTTCAGCCATTTTACAAAAATCATCACACCAGCAATTACCAGAGTGGTGGATTTTGCCAAAAAGTTGCCTATGTTTTGTGAGGTAAGGACACTGTTCTTCCTTCTGCATTATTTTTCATTACAGTTCCATCAATTTCCAGGAATATGGAGTATTATTTATAATTTAATATTAATTAGTAGGGATTAGTCACCTGAAAGAATGTCAGTACAAAATGAAAATGCACTGTTTCACTTTTATTTCCTTGCCTTCTCTATTCAGTCATCATTCATTAGCTAGTCCACGTGAGGCTGAAGATCCTATCTATTCATGGACTCCAGGTGTAAGGAAATATGACAGTAATAACATCTCCTTATGTTGTTAACATCATGGCACCTACGATGTCCCAGTTACCATGCTCAACTCTGCCCACATTAAATCCAATCCTTAGATTTGCAGGATAGCTTTAATTAAGCCCATTTTATAGATTGGGAAAACTAAGATCGAAGAGATTAAGTTAACTTATCCAAACATGGAGCTATGGTTTGAGTCTAAGTCGATACGCTTTCCATTACATATCCGAGCAAAACGGTTGTGTGGTTGTTTCCTTCTCAAGAATAAGGATCTCCCTCACAGAGCAAGGATCTTAATTCCTTAACTCTCCTCTCTTTTCTTATAATCACCCTTTCTTGCCCCGTCTTCATGGCACCCTGAGGAGCTCATCCACCTGGGCTCATAGGCTTGCCCTTTAGGACACCTCACCCCTCATCCCTAACTTTAGCAGTCCTACTATGTGGTACCTGGAAGCATGGGCTCTGCAGTCAGCTGGATGGGCAGGAATCCTACAGAAGTTATTTGGTGTCTTCAAATCTTGGTTATTTCATCTTTAAAATGGGAATCACAATAGTATTTACCTCTTAGAGCTATTGTAAGGCTTACATGGGATAATGTACATCAAGTGCTTGGATAGCGCCTGGGGCCTAAATATATCCGTAAATTCCAGCTGTTAAGGATTCTGTTTTATCTATTACATTACTATCCTGCCTCTAACCTCCCTTTTTTTAATCAAGTGGAGAATTTTGCCCTTTGAAAAGCCAACAGGTGCCAATCTATTGTTCTTCCCACCTTCAAAGACACCCAGAAAGGTATCAAATACACAGGTCCATGTACTGCCGTGAGCCTCTTGTGTAAGCTACCTGAGTGAGAAGCCAATCCAGCCTCCCCTAGAAAGAAGCCCTCTCCTCGCCTGGACTGATTCCACCCTGCTTTGGCTTCCAGCTCATTTGCTGTCTTAGGGTTTGCAATAACGGGAGCCCAGCTAGAGTCTGAGAGACCTCAGACACTGTTGAGGACACTTCTCCTTGCCTGTTTTGGGCCTCCACAAAAGCCATGTCCAGAAGGACAGAGCAGCGGGCTTCAGGATGCAGGTATCTGACCCCCAGACCTAGCTGAGAGCGGTCTCGCTCTTGTCCCGCGCTTCACTGTGGTGGGCCAGGGTACCCGATGTGCCGGCTGGCAGCCCCATAGCCGGAGCCACTGGTACCCCACCCCCAGAGGAGCTGGTGAGTCCTGGAGAAGGAATTTTTTCGTATCTGTATTTGGTGTGGATCCTCCCATGCCTCTGACCATTTTTTCTAACTATCACTTATTAAAGTTTGGAAGGCTATTCAAAATCACATATTCAAGGTTGGCTCAGTCCGTTGGTTCTGCCTTCGACTCAGGTCATGATCCCAGGGTCCTAAAATCAGAGCCCCTACTTTGGCTCCCTGCTCAGTCGGGAGTCCGCTTCTGCTCCTTCTCTGCCCCTCCCCTTGCTCATGCTTACTTACAGTCTTTCTCAAATAAATAAAATCTTTAAAAAAAAAAATTTTAAGAATAACATATTCGAGATATTGATTCATGGTAACACCAACTAAGGATAAGCTGCTGACTATTTTGGAGCCTATTTTAGTCTTCTTCAAGAAAGATGCACACACTCATAGCTGTGCCAAGGGCGCTGGTTTCCTCTGACTTTGGGCATCATCTTTGTTTCCAGTGTTTGTGGCCCCCTGAGGGCCTTTAGTCTTTCTCACTCTCATTAGAACACTGAAGAGGGAACGAACTGTGTGGGCCCCTGAGCTGCCTCTGGAGTGGGCTGGAGATCCCAGGTGGTCTCAAGAGCCAGAGCTTTCCTGCCAGAGGCATTTTGGGGCATGTGCTGTTCAATTTGGGCTCACAGTAATTTTCTGCTAAGACCCATGCCAACCGCCCAGCAAGGTTGGTGGATACCCAGGGCTTTGAAAGATCTAAAATCACTGCTGACAGAACTGCCGAAAAACACACGTTAAGAATCGTTTCTGGAGTGCAGGGCACAGTCATCTTTGCCAATCTAAGTGATGGCAATCTGAGTGCCAATCTCTCCTGAAAAGACAGGAAGAGTCCATGGGAGTGTCCTTGCACCTCTGCCTGTCAGGCCCTTCTTGCCACAATCTCACAGTGAAAGTATCGCAGCGGGTGACCAAGGTCATATGCCCACATGTTGAAACAAATCTCACCAGCATCCTACAAACCTTTCTTTTTTTTTTTTTTTTTAAGATTTTATTTATTTATTTGGCAGAGAGAGAACACAAGCAGGCAGAGAGGCAGGCAGAGGCAGAGAGAGGAGCAGGCTCCCTGCTGAGCAAGGAGCCCGATGCGGGACTCGATCCCAGGACTCTGGGATCATGACCTGAGCCGAAGGCAGCTGCTCAACCAACTGAGCCATCCAGGCGTCCCCCTACAAACCTTTCTAAAAGGGAAAGTAATCTGGCCTAGTTTTTAAACTGTTGGTGATCCTTGACAAATACGTATTCAGCTTTTATTTCAATCTGAACCAATCGACAGTAGAGTTTTAAAAAGAAATCCTCTACTTCATCTACAATCAGACTTAGCTACGAAGACAGGGCCTGCCCAAGTTTGCATTCTTTGTGACAAGTTAAAAAAATCATAATAAATGGTTCAATCTGATCAGTAATTTCTCTTTGCTATTCTACGCCAGTGGTTCTCAAGAACAAAAGGGTCCCTGGTCCCTGAAACAAAAGCAAGAGCATCCCCTGGGAACCTGGAGAATGCAGAAACTCAGAGGGTGGGACCAGTGTTTAATTAGCCATCAGGTGATCCTGATGAGGCCAAATGTTTCCCTGTTCCCCACAGGCATTAAAGCCAGCCTCCACCTACTTGGGCCAATTCTCCATCTTACTGGTAGAGGATCTATCCAAGCTCAGGGTTTCCTATTTCCTACGATGATCTTGGGCCAAAAATCCAAGGATATAATCAAGGAATACAAATTAGAACCTAAATAAAAGCAAATCACAGGGATTCTTTTTCTTTAATGAGCAGAAGGAAAGAATGCCAGAACCAAATATGAAATGACTTTTATTCTGTAGAAAAAGCTAAGTAATTTGAAATTAAATGGTAAGGTGGCCAGGTTGAGTTAATGAAAAATATGAAATACCCAGCATTTTAAATGTAATTCAGTATTATTACCTTCAGTTTTAAATAACAACCAAAATTGAACTAGTCAAGTGTTGCCAAGAGTACTGCTCCAAAAGAATTTGTACCTGATTTCATGAAAAGATAACAATTATGTGTAATTTATATATTTGTTGTTTATGGAAACTTAGTCATATCCTGAGTACTTAAAAAGAATGTGTTCTCTTCTCTTTACACTGGCTTCTGGAAGATCTAGCTTCAAATACTAGCCTCACTCACAAAACCCTCAAGTGACTGACCCCTTAGCATGTTACTCACTTCTCAGTGCCTAGTTTTCCACTTCTGTAAATGAAATTGGAATGAGAATATTCACTTCACTGTATTGTTATGAAGATTAAGTAAGGTGACATACATAAAGCTTAGCACAATAGCCAATGCTTCAAAAATATCCATTAACTAATAGCCTTTCAAACTACTTTGATAATGGCTTTTAATTAAACATTCTCTCCCACCAGAAAGTAAAACTCTGATTTTTTGTTATTTTGCTAACAAAGTTGCTTTTTTTAAAGTTTATTATAAATGTTATCCCATTATCACAAATCCTAATTAACAGGCAACCAAATATGCTTAAAACAAGATTACAGTACTGGCAGAGAAATCCCGTGTGTAAAGTAATTCTGGTGCCTCAGGTACTGAGAACATAGCCCTAAGAGCCAGGATGTCTGAATTCCAGTCTCACCTCTGCCTCTAACTCACTGGGTGATTTTGGGCAAAGCTTTTACATCTCTGGGCCTCGGGGACAACATGCCTCTATACGTGACCTTCTCCTATACCTTTTGAGCGACCCAAGAAGCAAACTTGTTTCAAAAAACAAAGAGAAGCAGAGTTGCCAGCTGTTGACTGGTAGAACTATGAGAAATGTAGGTAAGCTTAACACAAACCATGGTCTCAAGAAATGATCAGATGGTGTTATGATATGAAACCCCAGAGTAAGGGATTATTAGCACAGTCTCACACAGGACTGTAATCCCAGTTGGAGATCTATATCCATCCTAAAAGAAAGGCAAAGCACTGACATTAAAATTGGTCACCAACTTGGAGTCTGAAAAACGGTTGTTGAAAGTCTGCAGCCAAGTAGGAAGGGAAAAGCCATAGGCTCAAAGAGTGCAGGACCAAGTTGATCACCAGATGTGGTCCCTGTTGCTATTAAGATACTGCACGTTATTCCTCACTGACATCTGTGCACTTGTTCTTGCTGATGTGAGCTGGTTTTTTTCAGCTGCCATGTGAAGACCAGATAATCCTCCTCAAAGGCTGCTGCATGGAGATCATGTCCCTTCGCGCTGCTGTGCGCTATGACCCAGAAAGTGAGACTTTAACCTTGAATGGGGAAATGGCAGTGACGCGGGGCCAGCTGAAGAACGGGGGCCTTGGGGTGGTGTCAGATGCCATCTTTGATTTGGGCATGTCACTGTCTTCTTTCAACCTGGATGACACTGAAGTAGCTCTCCTTCAGGCCGTCCTGCTAATGTCTTCAGGTAAGTGCTCCCAGACTCATTACTGGGTGACAAGAGCTCTTGTGTGTCTGGTGCTAATTCAATCATTTGATGAGTTCCCAGTCCCCTACCTCCCCTTTAGCTTCAGAATCATAGCTCAATCTCTTTCAGCAAGCAATTGGGGATTTGCCAATGAACTGGGAACTGAAGGGAGGTGTCGGGTATCTGATGCTTCCTGAAGTCTCCCAGCATAGTAGGAAGGACCCAAAGAAGCCATTTTAAAGACTCTATGAAATGGTCCACTTATAGTCATTGGCCAACCCTGCCTCCTTCTGGTTTTATGTACACAGGATATGGGTATGAGTGACCACACCACTCCATGTTAAGTTCTGGTTGAGGAAATCATGAGTGAAAGCTAAAATTTTTATGGCTTAGCTAAAACTTAACTTTCAGCTATTTATTGCTAAATAGCACACCACCCCAAAATTTAGTGGCTTAAATTTAGTGGGGGTTGGAGCTGAGACCTCAAACATAGCCTCAGGCCTCTCTCCATACAGCCTCTCCTTTGGCAGGCTAGTTGAACTCTTCCAACTCTTCCAAGAAGGAGAGTTCCAAGTACATGAAAGCAGCAACTGCTGAGGTCTTAAGGCCCAGTTTAGAGTCATATAGCATCACTTCTGCCACATACAATTGGACCAAACAAGACCCAGCACCAGCCCAGAGTCAAGAGCCCATCTCTAGTGGGAAGAATGGCAGAGTTTGTAGCCATCTTTAACCTACCCCAAGCTCATTATCAGGGCTCCAGACTCTTTCAGTGAAGAGTGGATAATATTGCTGACACTCTTCTCTTCGGAGATCATGTCATAATAAATAAGAAATGAAAAATACAACAAACCCTTTAAGGAAAGCTAGTCTTTAAATAGAAGGTAGTGGGGTGCTTCAGTTAGTTGGGCATCCTGCTCTTGGGTTTGGCTAGTTCATCATCTCAGGGTCCTGGGATCAAGCCCCACATGGGGCTCCCTGCTCAGCAGGGAGACTGCTTGTCTCCCTCTTCTTCTCCCCCTAACTTGTGCTCTCTCTCTCTCTCTCTCAAATAAATAAATCTTTAAATAAAAAAAAAAGTAGTTTCAGAGGACCATCAGTTTAGCTGTGCCTCAGCACTTGTCACTCTGCACTATAGCTATCATCTTAACTTATCCACCTCTCCCTCTGGACTGTTTAGTTTTTGTGGACAGAAATAAGTCTAATTGTACACCTGTGTAAGCCAGGGTTTGGCAGAATTTGAAAAAAGTTTATTGGCTAAATGACTAAGCAGATGGGTAAATTATCAGTCACAAACCCAATGAGAATCCTTTATAAAGTTCATGCTTCCTGGTTCACTCAAAATTCCTTTTTTTTTTTTTTAAGCTTATCTTGAAGTGTATTTCTTACAGAACATTTAGGTGTGGCAGACTTTTTTAAAAAATTCTTTTTGTTAGGAAAAATCTCCAACATAATGTAAGTAGACTAGCATAAGGAACCCTGTTGTATGCTGTGGCAACAAGCTGCAGGGCGCCCCCCAGGTTTCCCACCTTCTGATGTTTACACCCCTATACAATCCCCTGCCACTGAGTGTATGCAGAACCCATGACTTGCTTCAATAGAATATGATGAATTCAATGTCACCCCCATGTGATGAGGTTACATTATGTTATATAAGATTCCCTCTTGCTAATAGAATTGCTCTGGAGACTCTCCTTGCTGGCTGGCTGAAGTAAGCAGCCATGTTGGGAAAACTCACATGACGGGGACCTGCACGTGGCCTCTTAGACCTGAGGGTGGTCTCTAGTCAACAGTGAGAAACCGGGGTCCTCAGTCCTTCAGGAGAATTATTCTTAAAGAAATAAAATGGATAACTTATCTAAGGACTCATTATGTGAACTTGAGTCAACCCCTTATCTTTTCTGAGTTTCAGTGTCTTTTAAAATAAAGAAATTGAACTAAATAAGTGGGAATTATATTCCTGGAGGGGGGATTCAAGGTGATTTTTTAGCTGAACCTGTAATGGTACAAAGACAATTTTAAATAACATTGAACCACATAATGAGAAAGCTATTTCTCTTAGAATTTTCTTTCTGCTTATATCTCCTAAATAAGGTAAGGAGAGAGATAATCATTTTGGTGCCAATCTGTCCTGAACACCTCTCTAAATTCAATGACCTCCCTTTTCAACAGACAGCAGGTCTTGGGCACAGTCTTCAGCAAGAATCTTTAGCTAGGGGCACCTGGGTGGCTCAGTGGATTAAGCCTCTGCCTTCAGCTTAGGTCATGATCTCAGGGTCCTGGGATCAAGCCCCACATCAGGCTCCCTGCTCATCCGGAAGCCTGCTGTTCTCTCTCACACTCCCCCTCCCACTGCTTGTGTTCCCTCTCTTGCTCTGTCTCTGTCAAATAAATGAAATCTTATAAAAAAAAATCTTTAGCTAAAGTTTAATAGAGGTTTTTGTCATGCACCCATTTTGGCGGTTACCTTCTATGTATGGCAAATGGATTTTTATTTACTGAATAGTACAATCTTTCCCCTGTAGTGAGTTAATTTTAACAGTCTGTTAAGCAAATAATCTCAGTAACGTAAATAAAAGGAGTATGTGAAGAAGGCAAAAGTTGTGATACCAAACTCTATCAAGCACTTAACTGGATGATTCTTCCCCATCCTCTGATTCTGATGACGCTGTCACCACCTGACAGCCACATGACATACTTAAAACCTTTTAAAACTCTTTTCTACTCTCATGACCAGGGCATTTTTCATTAATACTGCCGGGAGCAGAAAAATACTACAAGACATTTTATGTTGGCACATGATAGCTCCATATTGATGCTCCTTGGCTCCAGCCCTTTTCAGGGTTGTCCTCTAAGCCCATTGTTCCATATGGCACAGTATCTTAGGCCTCTTCTTCGAGGCCTCTTTCAGGAGCTGCTACCACTAAGTTCTTTGATCCTGCAGTGATGAGCAGAGAGCTAAAATGGAGAGGATCCGAAGGATGCATCTTTGAGAAATTCTGTCTTAAGGAGTTAAAAACAGTCTTTGACCTTTAAAACATTTCTTCATAAACATGCTTAGCACCATTTGAACATGATCAAAATGTCCTTTCATTTTCTCTGTGTCATTTATATGACCACCTTATCTTGATCTCTCATCAAAGGACAGAATTTTGAGACCACAAAACCCAGGTTATTTTTTTTCCCTTTGAAGGACTACATCCAAAGCAGTATTATGTTGATTTTCTGTTTCGATCAAAAGGAAAAGGATCCTGTGGAGAATTCTTCTGGCATACTCAAAGAAAGAGAGAAGAGAAGGGTGAGGAAGGAAGAGGGACTGAAGAGACACAGAGCAACATCAAACACAAAGGAAAACACAACATAAAAATGCACAAATGACAATTCAAGCCAAAGAGGGGATGCCAAAAGCCCATATATTTTGTTTAAACTCAAAAAAGTGGATTGAGACATTAGTGCTGAGCCTTCTTTACAGATTAAGCAGAACCCTGTTTTGATTTGTACTAGTACAGATCCTTCAATAACTGGATACTTAAAATGTGAACTTACTTATCAGAGCCACATAGAGCAGAGGGAGGAGTAGTGGGCAGCGGGGTGGTCAGGCAGCCTGGAGCTATATGAGGAATCCAGCCAGGGTTATAAATTATTTTTTTGTTTTTTTATTGAGGCATAATTGACATATAACATTGTATGAGTTTCAGATGTACAATATAATATTTGTATATATTGCAAAATGATCACCACGGTAAGTCTAGATAACATCTGTCCCCATATATAGTTACAAAATTTTTTTTCCTGTGAAGACTTTCAAGTTCTACTCTCTTAGCAACTTTCCAAATATGCAATAGAGTATCATTAACTATAGTCACCATACCATACATTACATTTCCAAGACTTATTTATAACTAGAAGTTTGTTTGTACCTTTAGACCCCCTTCATTCATTAAGGCCACCCGAGCCTACAGCCTCTGGCAACCACCAATCTGCTCTCTGTTTCTATGAGCTTGGTTCTGTTTGTTTATTTCTTTGTTTTTAGAGTTCTCATATAAGTGAGATGATACAGTATTTGTCTTTCTCTGACTTATTTTCCTTAGTATAATGTCCTCAAGGCCCATCAATATTGTTGTAAATGGCAAGACTTCATTCATTTTTTATGGCTAATATTCCATTGTATGTATATACCACATCTTCTTTATCTATTTGTCCATGGATGGACAGTTAGGTTGTTTCCATATCTTGGCTATTGTAAATAATGCTACAATGAACATGGGGGTCCATATATCTTTACAAGTTAGTGTTTTTGTTTTCTGTGGATAAATACCCAGTAGTGGTATTACTAGATCATATGGTAATTCTATTTTTAATTTTTTGAGAAAGCTTCATATTGTTTTTCATTGTGGCCCCACCACTTTGCATTCCCAGCAATAGTGCACAAGGGTTTCCTTTTCTCCACATCCTTGCCAACACTTATTATCTCATGTCTTTTTGATAAAATGCCATTCTAATAGTGTGAGATGATATCTCATGGTGGTTTTGATTTGCATTTCCCTAATGATTGGTGATGGTGCACATCTTTACATGTGCCTGTTAGTCATCCATATGTCTTCTTTGGAAAAATGTCTCTTCAGATCCTCTGCCCAGTTTTTAATCAATTGCAAGTTTTCTTGCTATTGAGTTGTAGGAGTTCTTTTTATATTTTGGATATTAATCCCTTATCAGATATATGATTTGCAAATATTTTCTCCCATTACATACGTTTCCTTTTCATTTTTTGATGGCTTCCCTTTGCTGTATAGAAGCTTTTTTGTTTGATGTAGTCCCACTTTATTTTTGCTTTTGGAATCAGACCCACAAAAATCATCACCAAGACTAATGTGAAGGAGTTTACCACCTCTGTTTTCTTCCAGGAGTTTTATGGTTTTAGGTCTCACATTCAAGTCTTTAATCTGTTTTGAGTTAATTTTGTGTATGTATAAAATAGGAGCCTAGGAGCAGTGGGTTAAAGCCTGGGTGGCTCAGTGGGTTAAAGCCTCTGCCTTCGGCTCAGGTCATGATCTCAGGTCCTGGGATCGAGCCCCACATCAGGCTCTCTGCTTAGTGGGGAGCCTGCTTCCCCCTCTCTCTCTGCCTGCCTTTCTGCCTACTTGTGATCTATCTCTCTGTCAAATAAATAAATAAAATCTTTTTAAAAAGTAGGAGTCTAGTTTCACTTTCTTGCATGTGATTGTCCAGTCTTCTCATCATCATTTACTGAAGAGACTGTCCTTTCCTTATTGTTTATTCTTGATTCCTTTGTCATAAATTAACTGACCATATATACATGAGTGTATGTCTGGGCTATCTATTCTGTTCCATTGACCTTTGCATCCACTTTTATACCAATACCATACCGTTTTATTACTATAGCTTTGTAATATAGTTTGAAATCAAGAGAGCATGATGCCTTCAGCTTTGTTCTTCTTTCTCAAGATTGCTTTGGTTATTAAGGATCTTTTGTGTTTCCAGACAAATTTTAGAATTGTCTGTCCTATTGCTGTGAAAATACCATTGAAATTTTGATAGGGATTGCATCGAATCTGTAGACTGCTTTTGGTAGGATGCATATTTTAACAATATTAATTCTTCCAATCCATGAGTACAGAATATCTTTCCATTTATTTATGTCTCCTTCAGTTTCTTCTATCAATGTCTTACAGTTTTCAGTGTATAGGTCTTTTACTTCCTTGGTTAAGTTTATTCCTAAGTATTTTATTCTTTTTGATGCTATATAAGTGGGATTGTATTCTTCATTTCTCTTGCTGATAACTCATTATTAGTATATAGAAACAAAATAGATTATTGTATATTTTGTATCCTGCAACTTCCCTGAATTTGTTTATTAATTCTAACAGTTTTTGGTGAAGTCTTGATTTTCTATATATAATATCATGTCATCTGCAAATAGTGACAGTTTTACCTTCCTTTCCAATTTGGATGCCTTTTATCTATTTTTCTTGCCTAATTGCTCTAGCTAGAACTTTAGGACCATGTGGGATAAAGTGTTAAGAACAGGAATCATTGTCTTGTTCCTGATCTTAGAGGAAAAGCTCTCAGCTTTTCACCACTGAATATGATGTTAGCTATGGGTTTGTCATATATACCTTTATTATTTTGAGGTACATTCCCTCTGTACCCACTTTTGTACCCCAAGTGTTTGCAACCTGGATGTTCCCCAGTTATCTAGCCTTCTCAGCACATCCTTTTATCATTTTTGTGAAATTACCTGAAGTCCCCTCTCACATATATCAGGAAGGCCAGCAGTCCTCCCAAGACTTGGGAAGATTTTTTGGTCATTACACAGTCATGGTCTCCTCTAGCTCCAGGTTCCCACTGTGATTCTTCTCTCCTCTGCACAGGGTGATACTAGCACGGTTCACATCTTTTCTTTTCATTTTAATTCCCCAAAACACCACCAATAAAAAATAAATAGAAACAGGTAGCAGTTTTATCATCTGTATAAGAGATGGGAAGGAGTAGTTCATTACAACCCAGAAAACTGAAATTGGATATTGTGCTTCTTTGTGAGAAATTCTTATTGTCTGACTCTCCTCCTTTGGCATGCAGGCCTCCTACAACATTTCCAGTCCCTTCTCACATCTCTCCTCCTCTGCGTGTCCATGCTTGTCTTCCCCTCTCTGCCAGGCAGCCAGTGGAAACTCAAAATCTTCCCCTTAGTATAAACAGTATTTCAACTCTAGAGGTGGAACTTCTCCTTCTGTATCCTAAGAGGGAGCCATGCCATTCCCACCCAAAAAGGTGATTTGTCTAACCTAGATACATTTATCTGAAAAAAGCACTGACTCTCTTTATGTAAATTGTGATACTTCCTGAGACCATGGTCTTCCATATGGCACTGGGAAATACTAGATACTGTCACTTATATAAAGGGAACAATGAAGAAGAACAATAGTCATTTGACAGACTTTTATCAGTTGTGAGTTCTAAGCACTTGGGAACATAGAGATGATCACGGGCATGGTCCTTGCCTTCAAGAATTACAACAAATGCTTAAACAGCACTTATTATGTGCTAGGAATTGGAACTCACCATAGCATCATATTAAGTAGAAACTACTATACCCTTTCTTAACAGATGAAGAGAGGGAGACACAGATCATAGTATAGAGCCTGTATTTGAATCCATGTGGACTTGAACTTGCTAAAAAAAAAAGAAAAGAAAAGAAAAAAAAATCTGGGGTCCCTGATGCCCCAGAGTTCATCTTGCATCCATGCTGATTCCTAGGAGTTGATAGGTCCCCAGATCTGCCCACTTCACACTCAAAGGCTTGAATTGGGCAAAGCTGGGCTTCTCCATTCCTTGAATTAACATTCATCTTTGTTCTTCTCAGACCGCCCAGGACTTGCCTGCGTTGAAAGAATAGAAAAATACCAAGATAGTTTCCTGCTGGCCTTTGAACACTATATCAATTACCGAAAACATCATGTGACACACTTTTGGCCAAAACTCCTGATGAAGGTGACAGACCTGCGGATGATTGGAGCCTGCCATGCCAGCCGCTTCCTGCACATGAAGGTGGAATGCCCCACGGAACTCTTTCCCCCATTGTTCTTGGAAGTGTTTGAGGATTAGACTGACTGACTTCATTCTCATAATTCCTACAGCACTACTGGGTGTCATTTCATTCCATTGCCTAGATCTTTTTTGTTTGTTCCTTTGTTACTTTGTGTTGGGAGGGGCTGTTTGGGGGTAAAGGGAGGTAGTCCTTAGCATAGACATGGATGAAATTGCCCCTTGAATGCGGGTACTTGTAACTATTGCATTTTGTTCTCCAGTCCTTTGATGTGAATGCTTTGAAGATTTTACAGTTGTGGAGGTGGGGTGGGGACAATCATTAATTCACCAGCACCAAGCCATCACCAGCTCCCATCTGTCCCTGGTCAGAGACTCAAGCAAGCAAAATGGCGTGGCAGAAGACTAACGAAGCCTTAAAACCAAGATAATATGGTCATCTTGATTCAGTCCTGATTTTTGCAGGGCTCAAATTAGCATGGTGCAAACCACCTTTGGTTAGATGTGGCTTTCAGCTTTCTAGGGAAAGGTCTGAACTGATTTTTATCTATTTAAGAGCATGCTGTTTTCAGCACTCTTCATTCTCTCCTGGCAGCATAACTTGGAATGTATAGGAATATTTGTTCCTCAAAAATCAGCTGTCCTTTCACTCTAATTTTTATAATCCTATGATTTCATTCAAGTTATACAAGGGTGTGACTCAAAGATGTGCAGGTATCTGACTGATTGAGGCCAACGAGCGAAACAACTTTCCTCAGCAAGCCCAAAGAAATTAGAAAGCTTCACTAATGTCCATGACTCAACAGTTTCCCAAAATCCACATGGTGTTACCTCAGAGTAGAAAGGCTACTTTACAGTTTAGGCTCAAAGAAAATTTCTACCAAAATCAAACCAATTTACAGAGTGTTGTCACTTTTCAATGACATCTGATCTGTCATCTCTCAAACTCCCGAAGTTGTTTAATCCTGATTACATCTTTGCTGAGCTGACAACATATTTCCCTACGGATTAAATCTTCTAATCAAGGAGAGATAACAAGCTGAAATTTGAATCTTGTTCTGGAGGAATTCTGAGGAGAGATAAGTATGCTGTATTCTGAGTTGAAGGAAGTGCAGTGTTCTGAGAGTCTCTTCATGTGCTAATGGTTCCCCCTTGGTCTTAGATCCTCAAGCTCTTTGCTCTACAAATAAATGTTTCCTAGTCCCCTTTCCCCCTGACTCTCAGGCTTGACTATCACTGAACAAAGACTGGTCTGGCCACTGACCCTCCCTGTCCCTCCTAGAACGTTGCCCTGACAGATATTTCATAGAAGATACTTGCAGACCATGTACATGAATACTCACCTTCCCTGTCTAACCCTCCTCCTTGATGACAAACACTGTAGTAGGTCGTGCCCAGAAAACCCTTGGTGACCCCTGATCATTTCAACTTAAGAAAGTGGGCAAAGAATGTACCCATGCAATTGAATGTATCTTGTTCTTCACTGGCATAGTAGACATGAACTATTCCTTTACCTACCTTGAACTGCCTTATCCTGGAAATATTGGGGAAAATAAGCCATATCAGTGAGATTTAACTAAAAAAAAAAAAAAAAGGAATGCAAGTCACTGTGAAAACCAAGTGGACTAAACTCTTTTTTAACTTGCCCAGAGTCAGGGTGCCTGAGTTCTGGTTTGTACTCAGTCAACTGGCGGACTTGTGACCTTTGGTCTTGGTTTTCTCACCTGGGAGAAAGTCATGAACTTTAAAATCCTGCCAATCCCTAATATTGTACTAGTTTGGGGGCGGGGGCAGGGGGCGACATCTGTTCCTTTTTGATGATTTCTTTCATATTCAAATTTCTAGCTTTATTAAATAGAAATTATGGCCCTCATCAGTTAGGGAAAGCAAATTTGGTGTTGAGTCAAAACAAGAATTTGATATACTATTCACCATCTATGTAGAGAAAGGCAGGATAGCATTGGAAAAAGGAGAGGAACAGCAATGAAAAACTTAAGTAGGACTGGGGATAATCTGGAAGGAAAAAGATATGTTTCATGCACAAAAGCAATAATACTGGCTTCTGAGGAAGAGGAAAAAAGAACATGGCCACGGAACAAGCTAAAAGCAAATAAAGGAAGTACGGGAAGAGATTAAAATTATAAAGATGAAGTTTATGGGCAGATTACCTGCTTTGACTTTATCTACAGTTTGTTTTGTTTTGTTTTCTCGAAGGCAGCCTCTAGGCAGTCTCCTGAAGTCCTTGCTCTATTAGCAACCCAGCTCTCTCTGTTGACTCTTCTTGGAGAAGTACTCTTTGAAACATAACGCTGAATTACCTTCTACACTCAAGGGTAGCTCTGAGAAGCTCTGCGGTGAGGGGCAAGTTTTCTCTCAGAAGGGAATGAGAGGAAGGCAAGCATGAGGGGTAGCGGAGGGTTCACAGATCCGTTGGGCATCAAGCCTTCCCTGGGAAAGTTTCCTCAATTTGTTTGACAGAGTTTCCCTAGTACATGAGACACACCCAGATTCAAATATAAGTAAAGAGTGTGATCTAAGGCCAAATCTGAATGCTCTGGGGATTAACCATGACTGGGCATTGGCCAGATGCTACAGTATATATACAGTAATCCAGCCAGCCCAAAGTAAATTTATGTTTGATTCTTCCCTATATGACTGCCTTAAATAGGCAAACTGCTGATCTAAAACTCTTGTTGTAGGCTGAATACTTTATGCTGAGCAGGACACTTCTTAAAGTACTTCAGTTTTGAAGGAAAGGCTGTAAAGACTCAAAGGATCATGACCCTGGGGTCAAAATGATTCATTTTTTCTGTAACCAGTTGAGGTACTTAGTGCATCTCAAGACTCCATCTCATAAAACTCAATCAGGAAGGATTTACCCTGGATTTTTTTTTTTTTTTTTTAACATTTTCTCTTATATTGTTTGGGCTTTCAAATCAAGTGTGGACCTGACTGAAACCCCTCACAAAGGGGAGACATCCCAGTAAAGGAGAACACACCTGTACAACTGGGATTCTTATTTATAAATCACTTCACTTTTGGGGATGAGTGGTGTGGGGGGTGTGTGTGTGCGCGCGTGTGTTTGTAATCCTCAAGTGTACTTTGCTCTTCAATTTAGATGTGCAGTATTTCCAAAAATAGTGAAAAAAATAAGATCTTTTCTTCTTTATGATTCTGCTCAAAACACCACGTGCTGCCTCAGAGCTTTTTCTAGTCAAATGAGCCTCGGTCCTCAATGATGTGCTTGCCGTGTTGATGCCTCAGCCCAGTGATACCCCCTCACCTGTGCCCCAAGTGACACCTCTTCCATCTGCAGCGCGGTCATCGGTCATCGGGGCGGACCGCCAGGCTCGGCTCTGCTCCGGCAACGCCATTCTCATTGCTCTCCTGCAGGCAGGTGCCCAAGGCTTGGCACCTCCACAACACTAAGCTCCCAACAGACTCAGCCTCCACGGAACTGCTGAGAACCCTCAAAGCATGTCATTGTCAGTGATCCATTTTGATTCTATGGAACTCTAACCTATTTGTGTCATATTGACCTTTTGATGCATGAGTCATAAATTATGAAATCGGTCTTATGGTTTTTGAAATGTAGCCAGCATTTGTAAGGCTAAACCTTTTTCACAAACTGAATTTAAGTGAATAACCAAGCCGCAGTTCTTCTCCCAAAGGAGAGTGCTTACAGACATTTGAATCTCTTTGCCCTTTCCAACAGCTATGGCACCAGGTTCTAAAATAAGCTTGTAATTTTTCCTGTTATTTTAATAATATGGAAATATTAGCATAGTGTTTCTTTTGATAGTGATGGAGTATAATCCATATTTAAATTTTATAGAGAAGAAATTTTATTGTACTGTGATGTAGATATTTATTATCCAGGTAAGGATTTGCCCGGTGTGTATTTTTTACAATTGAAACATTTTACTTTAATCTTTAAAAAAAATACATTAAAAACAGACACAAAAAAAAAAACCAGACTGGGGGAAAAAAGGTTTGGCCTTATCACAGAATTTTTACTGTGCTGTATAAATGTTTGCAAATGCAAAAAGTGTGCATTTCTAGTGTGTTGCCACATTAATTAATGCCGCCTTCAAGAGCAATATCGTGCAGGTAAAATGCTGTTTGTGGCTTTCTGTTGCCCAGTTAAAGCTGACCCACCTTATGCACAAGACAATCAACTAGAAATCTGTTCTCCTCAGGATGCGGAAAATACTCATGTAAATTACGGAGCACAATGGAAGACAAAAGATGACACTTTATTTAGTCACACAAATATTGTTGCTATAAAAGATGTAAGGGCATGAATGAGCTGACATTACAACACTTCTTTGTTTTGGTTCTTCCTAATTAACTTGGCATTCTTCATCGGATTATAGAGCCAAGTTAGTTCTCCATGCTTTCCCCAGAGAAAACACATCCCCTCCTCCCCATAATGTCTTCATGCCCTGAGAAGCAGAAAAACTACAGAATAGGAAAAGATTTACAGTCATGGGAAGATATGTGTTTTGCAAACAGTGTTAAGTGATATTGCTAGGTTGGTAATATTTTTTTCAGCCTAAAATTCTGTTAAAATCTGTGATCAAAATGTTTTAAACTATCCAAAAAGAAAATTTGTATATTTGGGAAAAATGAATTTTTACATAGCTTTTGTATGCAGATATTAAATTGTAATTATAAATATAGTGGGCGTAGATAAACTCATAAGCTTCAATTCTACAAAAGAAAAAAAAGAAAAAGCTTATAACCGACATACTTGCCTGTCTCTTTCTTTAAATATTATTATTTTCTAAATAAGCATAGGATTGCCTGCTCTTCTCACCTCAGCTGCTTCCAAAGGGAGGGAAACAGGGATATAACAGGATTTATTTCATAAGCATCTACGAGAATAAACATACAGGCATACAGATGGGGGGGTTAGTAAAAGACTGATGGGGGACTACTTTTTCAAAACGGGCCACAGAGCCGGGGGGGGGGGGGGATTAAATTTTCACAGCTCAAGGACTATTCACCTTCTCTCAAAATGTTCCAAAATATTAATGGAATTATACTCATCTCGGCTATCAATATATATATCTCTATCCCCGTTACCCTGAACACATGTTAAGTAGGACTCTCTCTGTGATGAGTAACAAAAAGCTAAATCAAACTGCCTTATGCATAAAGGGAATTTATTTACTATAATATCTGAAAACCTCAAGCTTCAGGCACGGCTGGATCTGACTGCTCAATCAGTACTGGTCAGGTGACAGCCCTTTTCAAGTCTCTGTGTAGATTTTCCTCTGTAGAAACATCTCTCATGTAGACTTCATGATCACATAGCCTTTTAACTTATGGTGGCCCCCCCATTACCTTCAAGATTAGTCATAAAGCTCCAAATCAACTGAGTGTTTCTCTTCCCCAGTAGTTTCAGGGATTCCAGTAAATCCTGGGCTTAATCCTCATTGGCCCAAATCCAGTCACATGCCTATTCCTGAGCCAATCACTGTGCTTAGGAGGACATATATACTAATTAGCTTAATCCTCTAAAATCCTGGAACTGGTGGGAGGTGGTAAGATAATCAGTCCTACCTAAACTATGGACTAACAGTTGGTTCAGGGATGATTCCTCAAAGAAAATTCTATGTCTTGCTACTATAAAAAGTGGGGAGGAACAATAAGCAAGCCAAGGCAACAAAAATGTCCACAACAATAGCTAAGACTGAGAGTACATCCATTTTCAGTGAGGCAATGGAGTCTCCTTAACACAGAGGAAACTCAGCACAATTTGACCAGGACATGAACCAAATAAACACTTTCCAAAGGAAGTGTCTGATTATATCCTACTTGGTTCACGAAGGAGGCCAGTCCAGGTAAGTTGGAGCACACATTTACTATTTCCCTGGGCTAGATCAGTTCAGAGTACCACTTCCTGAGTGCTCTTGCTCTCTATTCAAATCACTCTATATCTTTTATATTTGTCTCTTTTCTACATTATGTACCTTTCTTTTTTAATTTTTTTTAAAGATTTTATTTATTTATTAGAGAGACAGAGAAAGTGAGAGAGAGCATGCGAGGAAAGAAGGTTAGAGGAAGAAACAGACTCCCCGTGGAACTGGGAGCCTGATGTGGGACTCGATCCTGGAACTCCAGGATCATGACCTGAGCCGAAGGCAGTTGCTCAACCAACTGAGCCACCCATACGCCCCTGTACCTTTCTTTTTTTAAAGATTTTATTTATTTGAGAGAGAAAGAGAGCATGAGCAGGGGGAGGGGCAGAAGGAGAGGGAGAAGCAGGCTCCCCATTTAGTGGGAATCCTGATGTGGGGCTCAATCCCAGGACCCTGGGCGCATGACCTGATCCTTAACCGACTAAGCCACCCAGGTGCCCCATTATGTACCTTTCAACTTCATCCTAATGAACACATTTCCTTTCTCAAAAAATTACTTTATTTCTTTTGTTTTGGAGAGGTTTTTTTTTACATATATATTCCAGCTAGGTAGAGTTCTTAACCCCCCCCCTTTTATTTAAGATTTTATTTATTTGCCAGATAAAGAGAGTTCTTAACCCCTTCACATAGGCAAAGCTAACCCAAAATTAATGTGATATCTAATAGCTCGATTTGGGTTATGGAGCTGGTGTCATGTCACAAACTGGAGAATTCCAATAATCTAGAATGAAGAAAAGACAGGGGACAAAGTTGCTTTGCTTTCCCACCTCAAGATGACAAATCATCCTGGCTTCATATTTAGCTACTCAGGACATGTTAGCTTTGTAAATAAGAATTGTCACTGTGGAAAAAAAAAAAAAAAAGAATTGTCACTGTGTTAATGTACATAAGATCTGACACATTAAATACAATTTGTTTGTTCAAACCAAAGCCAAAGTAGTAAAACTACTGAAATATTAAGTGTTATGGATACCCTTTGAATGTGTATCTCTGAGGATGCATGGGCTACCTGCAAAAATGCTCTATGTCTTGAAAGACAGAATACATTTACATCATATACTGATGAATCATAAATGAAGTCTGTATTGGTAAAATGGTATCACCAGTAAGTGATATTAAAAGGAGAAGAAAGCTGTGTTAGCCTGGTTCCCAGAAAGCAGAGCTTATGTGCTACAGTTCTATTAGGGAAAGTAGCCCCACGGGAAACAAGAGTGGAGGAGAAAGAGCATGAGGCAGGGGAGGAAAGAGAGTAAATACAGGGATGCATTGCCATGCTGGTCACACCAAGCACAACAGAGTACTCAGTCATGCAAGACTAGTTTTTATTTTTTTTAATATTTTATTTATTTATTTGACAGAGAGGAGAGAGATCACAAGTAGCCAGAGAAGCAGGCAGAGGGAGAGGGGGAAGCAGGCTCCCTGCTGAGCAGAGAGCCCGATGCGGGGCTCAATCCCAGGACCCTGAGATCATGACCTGAGCCAAGGCAGAGGCTTTAACCGACTGAGCCACCCAGGTGCCCCCCGCAAGTCTAGTTTTTGAAGGGCCAGATGAACTGCTGAATCTCAGGGTAGTTCATCTGAGAATAGGGAAATAATTGATCTCCTGGTGCTCATCTTCCATTGTCAAAACTAGGGCTGACTCCCATGTCCGTTTATACCGTACATGCCTGGCCTCAGAGCGGGTCTTGTGGTCTCATACCTCAGGAGCAAAAGCAGACCCCCAGGTGGGGAAAGTCAGTGTCCACTCCCACAGCTGGGCAGAGCCCATGTAGACAGGGTGGCAGACCAGCTGGCAAAGGGGCTGAAACAACTCATCCTGGCCCTGGACAGATAAATGGAGCTTAGAGGATCTGCTATGATCTGACACGGGTTCCTCCAGTCAACAAGATCTTCAGATTATCTGGAGAAAGAGCATAGTCTTTCAAGTTCCAAAGAAAACCATGAAGCTTAACCAATGAACCAAACCTATATTTCACTATATCATGAATTTGTCTGTCTAGGGGCTTTTAATTTAATACAAACTGGTCATGTAAATTGGCTGTCCACTTGGCTATATAAATATTTTTTGCAGTAATTGAAAAACTATATAGACTGTTCTTTTCATTATTCTTATCAGTTTTTCTTACAGGTGGCTCATTTCAAGGGCAAATTTTCTTCTACATAAATACCTAGTGAAAATTTTATAGAATTGGATTGGATTTTTTAATTTTTTTTTCATATACAACTTCACTCTGATACAAACATTTGTGGAAACAATGCCTATGAAAGATGAAATCAGGTGAAGTTGCAATGAATACTTTTCTTCTTTCAAGACAGAATGATAATATCCCCTTTATTTTCTTTTAACTTTCTTGCACATAACACGAATTGCAATGAGGGAGGCAGATGCATACAGAGTAAACCCTAAAGTTAGGGAATTTGAAAATTCTTGTGCCCACAAATCCCAATGGATACAGAGATTTGAAAAGTACTTGTCGGGCGCCTGGGTGGCTCAGTTGGTTAGGCGACTGCCTTCGGCTCAGGTCATGATCCCAGAGTCCCGGGATCGAGTCCCATATCAGATTCCCGGCTCTGCGGGAAGTCTGCTTCTCCCTCTGACCTTCTCCCCCCTCATTCTCAGTCTCTCCCTCTCTAATAAGTAAATAAAATCTTTAAAAAAAAAAAGAAAAGTACTTGACATTTTTACCCTGAGTCCTAGAAAGATACTGCAATATTATTTGTTGCAGACATGCAGTTTCTCCGAATTCTAAGGATTTTATGAATTTTTCTATGACCATGTTTAGCCTTGACCAGAGCTTTCAGAATTTCTTTTCCACTCCATAAAGTGAAAACCAAATAGAATCTTTGTAACAATAAATCATATCAAAAGATCCAGAACCCAAGACCACCAAGGATCATTCGCTGGTAAGTAAGCTTCTTTATGATAATCCAAATGAACATTTCAGAAAATTCACTTTCATTTTCTCCAGCACTTTGACGAAAGTACCACTCCTCAGTTACTTATCCCTCAGTAGTCCCAGCAGCTATCCCCAAGGCTGTCTTCCAGACTTCCTCACTGTCACACTGGAGCATGTAATAATGGCTCACCTTGTTGTGAAAACGTATTCTGTGCCAGGAATCATACTAGGCCCTCTGCATTACCTCTAATCCTTCAAACAAACCTATAAAGTAAGTGGGTGTTAGTATCTTCATTTCACAATGGGGAAATGGATGCTCAGTGTGAATAAGCAAATTCTCCAACATCAGTTGACAAGTATCAGAGCTAAGAGGGGTCCAAGATCCATGTTCTTTTTACAACCTGCACTAATAAGATAGCACAAAGCTTTAGGCTCTGAAGAAGTAGAAAAGGCAACTCTGCCCTGGAAATGTGGAGAAAATGTAAGCCAAAAAGGCTCACCTGCCCTGATCCAAAAAAACCATGTGCATCCTAAAGAAAGTCTACCACTTTACCTCTCATTAGGTCATATCTATTGTAAAACCACTTGTCCATGTTGCAATAAAGAATAATTTTCTTTGCAAGACCTATATATAACCTAGTTGGCTCATTGATGTGGCAGTCTAACAAGAGAACATTTTTGTTTTGCTAAGCATTTTGGAGTGTGAGTAGTTAAGTCTGGGGAGAGCCAAATTGCTCTACATAATGGAAGGAAAAGAATTTACAGCAATGGACGTTGGGGGAGGGAAGACGGAGAAAAGACAAGGAACCAAGGAGAGAGAAGCACTTAAGTTTCAAGAGGTGACACCATGCTGTAACTCCCTCAGCTTCAGATAATCAGCTGAAAATTGGCAAATGTTCTGTACAGGTAGATTTCTTATGGAAACAAATGAAAAGGGACACCAACATATCATATTAATATGAGCAGGAGAGCCCCAAAGCAAAGGGGATCTTGATAATATATTTATTCCAGAATTCATAGAATTCTGAAGCTTGCTTTATTTGGTTCTAAAAAGTTGAGAGAACAGTTTTTCAAAGCAATTTCACCTAGCTCTGAAGAGGGGGCTCTAGCTGACATCTGGTAGGCACATTTGCACATAGACATGGGGACAGATTAGTAAACTGAAGGTCCTTGTGGAACTTTCCACAAGAAAGCAATAAGAGTCTTTCTTACCCAACTTTTTTTTAATTTTTTCAGTTTAGGTTTTGTTTTTTTTTTTTAGTAATCTCTACACCAGTGTGGGGCTTGAACCCACAACCTTAAGTCACATGCTCTTCTGACTGAGTCAGCCAAGCACCCCTCTCTTACCCAACTTTCACTCTCACTTGCAATTCAAGGAAGCCAGCAAACATCTTAAACAAAATATTAGCAACCAAACCCAGATACATTAGATAGAAATTTTTTACAATATTTGCAATGTCTGAAACATCCACAGGATTATCATGAGGAATATACAGCTAGGTTTTCCAAATCAACAAGGAAAAGACATAAAATTCAATAGAAAAATAGAATATTCACAGAAAGAGAAGCCCAAATGGCTGACAAGTGCATAGAGAGATGCTCCACCTCACTTGTAATCAGAAATAGGAAAACTGATGCCATTTCATACTCAAAAATTAGGCAGCCAGAAAATATCAAGGGAGGACCTCATCTCTTGCTGTTGAGACTGTAAACTGGTCCCCAGCAGCTCTCCTAGAGCTGATGACTCTACACAACCAGGATTCCATTCCCAGGAACACCCCCAAACTCACACAGATCTATAATCCTCATCCTAGCATCACAGACTTTGTAGTACCAGGGAGTTGAGTTCAGGTTAGGAAGAAGAAAAATATTGGGTGGAGGGCCGCCCATTGTGGAAATCACTGCAGCATGAGAAACACTAGACTAGACTTGCATACAGAAACACTTAAAAAACAAACAAACAAATAAAAACCTGTAACACCAGACAAGATATGTAAACTACAAACACAGGTAAAGGAAGCACCATATGTTTTTCATGGGATCATACATAACCAAGGACATATATCAAGCACATTAGACTTGGTGCCCTGTAGAAGAGATGAGGGGAAAAAATGAAATAAAACAGGAGAAAGGCCATGACAGGCTGATGATTTTAACCATCATGAAATGAGGAATATGATTATCTCAAGCCCCTACACCTGAGGACCCCATAAAATCATGCCAGCCTTTAATCATCCCTTTATTACGTCTTTCCTGTGTTCCCCCATGTGATAACAGGCCATCTATGATCAGGTAATAGAATTCTGGTGGGCACACGATCTATCGCCTCAGAATCAGGGAGATGGAATCAAAATGGCCCAGAGATGAAGAGAGGAAGAAAAGAGAGAAAGATGTAAACCATCCCAGTTGATAAACGATCTTCCAGCTACAGAACTATGTTTCCAATCAACAGATATCAAATGTGAAACCCCAACATGTAAGAAAGGAGAGAAAAGGCTCTGGTTGAACTGATGTGCCCACACAGCCACCCCAAAGTCCCCAGGCAAATCCTCATCTCAACAGATGGCTAAACCTCCATCAGAGTTCTGGAAATCTCTCATCTTGAAATCCCTGCATTTATAAGCCTTGTCCAGAGTGGTAAATGGATGGGTTAACTTTATTTAAAAGTCCAGAATAGAACCACAAAATCTCTGAGTATCTGACAAATGTCTGCAGAGAGACAAGCCCTGGATCTAAGGCTGTGCTGCCTGGGACGAGAACAGGGAGGTGGGCTTTTGTTGCCACTACTCTTTCTTTATCCTTCAAGACGAAATTAACAAGACTGTCTTATTTTTATCAGCTGGGTACTGAATATTCAATGTTTATGCCATGTAAGTAGGTTAAGCTAATTTAAACTAAACTATTTCCATCTCTTCCAAGTTCCTCTAATTCAGAAGGCTGATGAGCTAGGACCCAATCCATTTCATATAGAGAATGATCCAAGGAATTGGGAACATTTAGCCTGTAGAAGACATGGCATTCTAGCTCAGATCCAAGATACTTGCCAGGTAGAACAGGAAATCAATTTGTTTTGTGTTGCTTCCAAAGAGCATAGCTCGGATTAGTGAATGACAGTACTCAGAAGTCAGTATCAGCTGAAAAGAAGGAAGAATTATGGCACAGTTAAACTGTCTACAAGTAGAAATACAGAGTTTCCTACCACTCAAGGTGATTAAGCAAAGACTAAACTCTTATCTAACAACAAGGTAATAAGAAGACTAGACACGTCAGAGCAAATGACCTCTCAGATGTGCGCCAGCCCCGTGTCACATCATGACCATGTCCTCAGGGGTCTGCTCCCCATACTTGTTCAGGTTTTAGGCTGTCCCTCACGTTGTATTTTAAGTTCTTCACAGGGAAACATATGAGATGAACCTCAGTTAGATGTGACTTTTGGTGCCACTTACTTTTAATGTACAATCATTCTCCACAAAAGCAGATGAGCCAGTAAAATAAAATCTACCATCTGTCTCTCTGTGTTTTTTTCAACCGTCATCCTACTAGCTCTTGAGAAAACCTTCTCTCTGCTGCCATGAATCAGACAGGCTGATCTGAAACCATTACCAGATAGAATGATGTGTCAGAATCAAACAGCAACTCTAAAGTGAGATAAAATATAGCAAATAAATTCTAGGATAGTCTGACACACTGAGAATATTATGTTGCCATTGGTTCATCAAAATTATGTCAAATACTGCTGTTGTTATTAAGTCTCCATCATAACATGAATCTCACTTTAATTGCCTCTGGTTGAGACTGCACATTGGTTGTCTGCCCAGGCACGAATTTATTTTAAACAAAATTAGTCTTAATCAGCTTGGCTTTGGTAATGATGTAGTCAAAACAAAACACAAAACATAGTCAGGAGATAGTCTGAAAGGCCTCTCCAACAATTTATAAATTAGAAAACAACAGAACTTCTAAAAAATATTTTGCAAGGGATTAATGCCTCACCTGCATTTCAAAACACTTTTATTCAACTTTAGTGTTAGCGAAAGCCATGATTGTCCACTGTGGACATAAAATAAGAATAAAAAAAATATTTTTTTTATTCTTATTTTATGGAGATATTAAAAAAAGCACTATGGACAGTCTAGTGCCTTAGAATAGAACATGGAGGCTTGTATTTTGAGGTTGTGCTGTGAGCTCTGAGCTCCTTCTATGTGGGTGTCTTGTGAGGTTTGAGAGCTAAGAAGATGCCTTATTTTTAAAGTCTATCAAAAGTGGGCATGATTAGATTCTGACCACTCCAAATTACCATGGATTACAGCAAGACTAAAAATGAACTGGTGTAACTTTTTCCTCCAAAATAGTGATTACAAGTCACATATTTATAAGGATTGATGACACCCGGCCTGTCGTAAAAACACTTCAACTGCAATCAGCCTCATCATTCCCAGGAACCCTTTCATTTCACATCCAAGTACAGGCTCTTTTCTCTCCAGAAATAAAATCATGTGCTCCCCCCGTGGAAAAAATGCACAAATATATTTCATACAGACAGGAAAAGTGGGATGGGAAGGGGAGCAAGAAGCATGACAGAACTGAAAAGTATGCTTCCATGGCACATAAAAACAAAACTACTGATCCCAGAAACTCAAAGAAAGTATATTCTTAACTTGATCCCACGAATCCCTTGAAGGTTCTGAAATTTCCTCACAGAAGTCAACAAAATTTTTATTAATTTTTTTAATTTTTGACTTCATACCCAAGTTAATTTTTAAACTTATCATAATGCATTTTTGATCATCCAGATCAGCTCCAACCAGAATTTCATTTGTTCATTTGCATTCATGTTTACAATGCCTTTATAATTACAATACCTAATATACTTTAATTGTTGCAAGCTAATGAGGACTAAAAAAAGCAGACTTAATGATACAAATGATGCAGTCACAACAAAAAGGTCAGCATCATGGTTTGCTGGCCCATGAAGAATTTGCCATAGTTAATGAGAGAAAAGTGGTGGGCAACTTGAGTTACCACAATTATGGATACAGTCCCAGGCTCCCCAAATTTGGGGTATCTAAGAACCACCAGCAGGCATCTGGCACATACACAGGTAAATTTCTTCTTTCATTTTAAATATTTATTTATTTATTTTGGGGTAAGGGATAGAGGTAAAGGGAGAGAGAGAAGCCTCAAGCAGACTCTGCCCTTAGCAGAGAGCCCGATGTGAGGCTTGATCTCACCACCCTGAGATGGCAACCTGAGCTGAAATCCAGAGTTGGCCACTTAAGTAACTGAGCCAACCAGAAGCCCCCACGGGTAAGTTTCTTAAAAAAAAGATGCACCACAATCTTAATATTTTTCTATTAATTATTTAAAGTAGCATGGTGATTTTGTCAGTGAGGGAGAGAGAAGATACTATTTGCAATCTTTCCCCAAAGTGTCTTTGTCTACCTTCATGATGGATGGCCTGTGCTACCGGTGAGCTATTTCTAAAGCAAGGCAAAATTTCCTGCCTGAACCTAGAAAGCACTGCCTTAATTACTGAGGAGAGATGCAAGTGAAATGAGCTCAGACACTGGTGGGTCCTGAGAAGAAATCCTGAAGCTGTCCTAGCATCTAGGAGCCCACTGTAGGAACAGAAATTTCAGTTAAGTTTGGGGCAATCTGAGAACAGAGAGAATTTGGGCTCCCTTTCTGGGATCCTTGTGTTTTAAATATTAAACACAAGGATCCGCTAAGAAAAATGGACACATGGGGACAAGTTCCCCAACCTACAAAGTAAACAAGGAAGTGGCTAGATAGTTTTGTGAATCTGAGAGAGGCCCCTAAGTAGACTGAGTTTCAAGAACACCAAAAAAGGGCGCCTGGGTGGCTCAGTTGGTTGAGCAACTGCCTTCGGCTCAGGTCGTGATCCTTGAGTTCCAGGATCGAGTCCCACATCGGGCTCCCAGCTCCATGGGGAGTCTGCTTCTTCCTCTAACCTTCTCTCCTCTCATGCTCTCTCTCACTTTCTCTGTCTCTCAAATAAATAAATAAAATCTTTAAAAAAAAAAAAAAAAGAACACCAAAAAAATTCCCATGACCCCATGTGATACAGCTGCAGTAGAATCCTTATAGGCAGGGTAGCTAAGAATGGCACAGATATCAGCTAAGAAAGAAGAACTTGATTGGAAAGATCTTTCAGTCAGAAATGAGGGACAAAGCTGGGCCCCACATGGATCTACAACAGAATGTCTGAGGTCTCATTGATGCTCTTATAGGCTGATGGCAACAGAGGGTGGCAACAGGCCCCACTTTTCCTTTCCTTTCCTTTCCTTCCTTTCCACCCCAAAACACACCCCCATTAGCAATAAGGCAGACATATGCATATGCTGTTTGCAAGAACAAAGAACATAACACAGGGTGAGGCAAACTGCAAAATGGAAAGGCAGAGGCAAGGTGAAAAGTCCTTCTCCATGCAGGCAATCCAACCTCAGGTGAGGATACAGAGAATGGACTGTGATCCCACAGCCCAAGGATCAGAGCTCACATTTGGGTAGATAAACATGCTTCTAGAACATTTTTATATATGCACAGATATATAAGCATATTAATTGCTTTTTTGACTTTCAAGGTAGACTTAATTCCAAACAAAGATCTCTAGGAGTCAATCCAAAAAAAGTTATAATAAAATCGTAAGATGAAATCAATGGATGAGACAGGAATGGAGCAGGTAGAAGAGGCTCACACTTATTATTTTCCCCAGGCTTTTTGAAAGCTGAGAATTTCTCTGCTCCAAGACATAAACAACCATAATTGTCTATGATCATAATGTGTTTAAATAAGCAATTCAAAGAATCAAAAATTTTTTACATTCTCACCTTTTATCAGAAACATGGAAGTGCCACAATTTAGCACTTGAACATCATCATTTTCCTTGGAGACTTTTGAGAACTTAATGAGTTTGTCCTTTTGCATGAGTATGAGTTCAGATTGAAAGAATCCTTCCAATGCATCACATTATAATTTATTCTAAGTATCTTTTAACATTTGGACTTTAAAAAGAAGATTGTTTAAAAAAAAAAGAAGAAGATTGTTTCTGGATCAAATGCATCTTGTTTAATGCAATGATAAATTTCCACCAACGCTCCCCAGGTTACACTTCAATGAAACCAAAGATCCAGAGAGGCCGCCACAAGAAGACTAAGTGACTTTCAATTTAAAGTGATAAGGAGTTCAGGAAAAGCAACCTTTTTGGATGTCAAAGTTCTATTGTCTCAAGTTTTGAGTTCAGCAATGCAGAGCACTGTTGTGTGAAGTGGTACTGAGGCATTTCACTTACCAGAATATTCCTTTCTCCTTATTTATCTCCTGCTTTCTCTTCATGTTCTCCATCCATTCCTACTACAGAGAAGAGAAAAAGTTTTTAGTAACTTTTGTAAAAGAATGAATACATATATTTAATACATGTATACATATGAATTATGTATATTATTATGTATCATATTATAATCATAATCATAATATCATATTATGTATATTACATTAATATATGTATTGATATATGTATCATTAATGAATACTTCTGGTAATTTTTTAAATATTAAGTTTGCTTTTGTTATCTTTTTTAAAAAAGATTTATTTAGTTAGTTATTTGAGAAAGAGAGAGTGCATAAGCTAGGGGGGAGGGGGGCAGACACAGGGGCAGCAGGACAAAACCTTCAATCAGACTCCCCACTGACTGTGTATGGATCAAGCCCATACACTGGGCTTGATCCCACAACCCATGAGATCATGACCTGAGCTGAAACCAAGAGCCAGATGCTCAACCAATGGAGTTACCCAGGTGCCCCTGCTTTTGTTATCTTATTAATTCATGGCTTTAAAATATCATTATGGTGTAATTATTTTTCTAGTAGACTTTCCAGTGCATGGCAGTATGTGGTAGGAAGATCATGGGTTTTCAAATACAGATATGAATTTGAATCTTGTCCTCACTACTTTTCGTATCCTTAGACAAGTTATCCAACTTTCTTTCACCTCAAATTTCTTGTTTGTGATATGGCAATAATAATACATATTTTGTATTGGGAGAGACAATTCTCTATGTTACTCTTGTGCTCACACTTGGCATGGAAGGTATTCCAATTCTTTACCCAGGCAATTTCTCAGGGTTGTACTTGCAGCAGGCAACCTTGAGGGATGAGGTAATGTCTCCCCCCAAGAACAAAGAGCATGATTACTGATGACTTGCTATAAAAGTGGTAGATTCCCCATCCACAGCACAAAACAACTGTGGGCATAGTATCCATGTGGGTCCCTACTGGCTTACCCCGTTGGACACTGGGTCACGAAGGGATCTGGCACAAAATGCTGGTGCTCATGCTCTTTGCTGCTAACATGAGTAATAAAATTCATTGCTTCTCACCTAGGAATCTCATCTGCCAGTATCATAAATAACAGACAAATACTCACTGGAAAATCCAGTTTCAGAATCAACAGATTAATTTACTAGCTTGTAATTTGGATAAAGCAAAATCCCACACCTGACACTTCACAGGGTTGTTGAAAGATTAAATGAGATCACTGAAATAAAGCACATAGTCCAGACTAGGCACTAAATAAATACACACAAAAACATGCTCCCTTTAGTATCTTATTTAAATTTCTTTAACCATTTTAGGTAAAAGAGCTCTTGACAAAATCGTGCTGATAGTGAGGTTGCTCCATTACCTCTCTTCACTTCTCCCATATAACCTATCTTGTATCTCCTCCACATGTAGAGGTAAAGTAATCATATTCTCATAGAAAGGTTCACCTCTTTGGAGGTATCAGTGCTTGTAATAGGGGGAGATGCGAGAAAACTGGAGAAGACGCAAGCCATGGGTCTCTCATAATGGAATTTGAGACCTGGAGTGGCAGTAGGTGATTGGGGACATGGGACCACATCTATATTCTTCAAATCCTAATACTACTTGCCATATTCATCATCTTTCCACCCCAACACCAGATCCTCTGAACTTTACAACAGGGGAGGGGAAGGAAGGAATTTAGAAACAGTTTATGCCAAAAGATAAAAGTTATTTTCTGACAACTGGGAAGATTTAGATGATGCAGAGGAATGTAACAAAACGTGCTATTAGATGCTTGTAACTTGGTCTGTACTTCCAAACATACCCAGAAACAAAAAACTATCTTGCTTTCTGTACTAGTTTCCTATTCCTGCTGTAACAAATGACCTTGGATTTGGTAGCTTAAACAATACAAATTTGTTACGTTAGAGTTGTAAAAAAAAAAAAAAAAAAAAGCCTAACACAGGTCTCATCAGGCTAAAATCAAGGTGTGGACAGGTCTGCATTCCTTTCTGGAGGCTCTAGGAGAAGAGATGTTTTCTTGCCTTTTTCTAGCTTCTAGAGACCACCTGCATTTCTTGGCTCATGGCCCCTTTTCCCCATTCATGGATGGCCAAGTTCTCCTTACACACTCATCTCTTTGGTTCCTTGTAGCCAGAAGGTTCTCTGCTTTTAAAGACTTGTGCAATCACATTCAGTTCACTGGGATAATCCAGGATTATCTTCCCATCTTAAGGTCTTTAATCACATCTGCAAAGACCCTTTTACCATGTTAAGTAACATATTCATATGATTAGACAGGTGGGGATTAGGACCTAGACTAATTAGGACTTCGGGTTAGGGCATTATTCTGCTTACCACACTGTTCTTTTTTTTTTTTTTTAAGATTTTATTTATTTATTTGACAGAGAGAGAGAGATGACAAGTAGGCAGAGAGGCAGGCAGAGAGAGAGAGAGGGAAGCAGGCTCCCCACTGAGGGGAGAGCCTGATGCGGGGCTCGATTCCAGGACGCTGAGATCCTGACCTGAGCCGAAGGCAAAGGCTTTAACCCACTGAGCCACCCAGGCGCCCCTTACCACACTGTTCTTGAAGAAACCTCCCAAGATTTAGTCATGCTTAAATTTATTCAATGTGACAATTTCCCAAAAGTTTAAAATTTTTCTAAATGTGAAAAATCTCATAAGGAGAATGAACAGCATCAAATGATAGGGTATCTTTAAATGTGCTCCATGTTCCACACATTATCAGAAAAAGTGATCAGAGGAGTGCCCCTGAAATTCTACAGGAAGCCACTCAGGGTGTATGACTGTGGTGATGGGAATTCCAAGAAGAATGTTAGTTTATGTGAGAGCAGAAGAAATCACAGTCTTGGCCGACACAGTAAACCTATGCGTCACAATGTGTAGAGTCTGTGGAAGCATCCAAATTGCTTTTTCTTGAAACTTCAAGAATGTCTGAAGTGACTCCTGTCCATGAGGTTTTTCCCAATACTGTGAGTATTAAGTAATTGAGGGGCAACTAAAGAGATATGACAATGTGAGAATCCTTATCTGAGAGGTGGGCAAAAGCATAGCCAGCAAGAAAGTGTATATCCACTTTGTAGATGAGAATGGGTGTTAAATTCCAACCCAAATTCATTTATTCAAAAGTATTTATTGAGCAGCTCCATATGCAAAAAACAAAAACAAAATAAAAACGTGGGGCGCCAGGGTGGCTCAGTCTTTAAACCTCTGCCTTTGGCTTAGGTCATGATCCCAGGGTCCTGGGGATTGAGCCCCACATCAGGCTCCTTGCTCAGCGGGAAGCCTGCTTCTCCCTCTTCTACTCCCCCTGCTTGTGTTCGTTCCCTCTCTGTCAAATAAATAAATAAATAAAATCTTAAAAAAAAAAAACTCAAATGCTGGGTGCTCTGGATTGAGGATGAATTAGTCAAGAAGCCAATCCTTAGGGAATTTACACTCTAACATCAGAGATAAGAAACAAATTATTCTACGAGCATTGAAGATGAACAGTGGTTCTCTAGAGTAGTTCTTCTCAAACTTTAATGTGTCTACACATCTCTTTTTAAAATGCAGATTAAGTCGTTCCAAGGGGAGGACTGAGATTCTGCATTCCTAACAAACTCCCAAGTGATGGGAAGTGCCAATGCCACTGGTCCAAGGACCACACTCTGAGTAGCAAAGCTCTAGAGTAAGATTTCTTTTTCTTTTCTTTCTTTTTTTTTTTTTTTAGAGTAAGATTTCTAAAACCTTACAGTGCTTAATCACCTGGGGAAATTTTACAAACAAAAGATGCCCTTGCTCTTCCCATAAAGCTTCAGTTGTGATTAGAGAGTAAGACCCGGCATCAGTATTTTGATTTTATGTGCAGCTAACCACTGAGTACTGTTAATACAGAACTTTTCATCATAGTTATTAAAAAAATCTTAGGCAATGGTTCTCAAACTGTGGGCCCCAAACCAGCAATATCAACATGACCTGAGAACTGGTCAGAAACCTAATTCCTGGGCCCTACCTCAGGCCTACTAAAACTCAGGGGGTGAGCCCCAAAAATCTGTATTTCAACAAACCTACCAGGTGATTTTTTTTTTGAGAGAGAGAGAGAGAGAAAGTGGGGGGCAGGGGTAGGTATTGGGAGAGAATCTTAAGCAAAATGAGGAGTAAAGCAGGTGGACAAGATGAGCACAGCGATAAGAGCCCATGAGCAGAAAAGACAAGCCAGCAGGATAGATTGGAGGCCCGGACAACAGGCCTCCCTCCCCCATTTCTGAACTTAACCTATATAAGTGAAGAGACAGGAAAAGAAAATCAGAATGTTTTCCAGCAGAAGAACCCTGACCAATCACTGTCAGCCAAGCACTTGCCACTTTCACGACATCCCTTTTTGCACACAGTCATTATGTTTCTGTTTAATAGTGTTTACTACCCCTCTTCTAGAGTGTACTCTGGGTTAGTCTCATAAGTTTTAGAATGTTGGGGTGCTGTAATCTCATCATCCAAAGATTGATAACCAGAGAGAGACATAATCACAGAGAGGTTTCGTATCAATTAAAGCCTTGTGCTGAGTATCCCTGAAGAACAGTCAAAAGTTAGCAGCTCCTAAGCCTCTTCTTCAGTGATAAAAATGAACTATAGTCCATCCTTTCTCAAGAACTCCTGATAAGCAATTAATCCAGTCTCTACCCTGGAAACTGAGGGGACTTTTTGCTTAACACAGCTCCCATCAGTCAGTAAGCTTCACAGAACATGTACCAAGAGAGGCTTCTATCCTATCTTGGAGCAAACAAAGTAGACGCCTAAGAAAAATTCTTCCAAAGGTCTTCTTAACTAAACTTAACATAGTACCTTAATGGTACCTTAATAGTACCCTATGGAAGAAGTACCAGCATAGAAAACTACTCTAAATCACAGAAGCTAAAAGAGCAATCGTAATGTTTTCTGTGAAATGTATATGCAGGATCAGCAAGCAAAGGAAACACATACCAACTCCTGCAGGGGCTGTGGGCTACATATGCATGTCATGTATTCAGACTGGATTCTGTAAGAAAAATCTCCTCAAGTGAGTGTCCCATGCAAATTCAAATACATGTGGCTTAGGAGCAACCCAGGCTGTCATATCACTTAAACAATGATGATTCACATGCACTGGAGCCAAGAGAGCATATCATACTTCGAAGGTCAGAAAAGATTCCCAACAACACAGGAAGGGTGTATTTTGGGGAGCAATGGAAATATGCCGCAATATGTGAGACGAGGCCAAATTATAAAGTTGTTTTAAAGGGCTTTCAAATGCTACATAGGATAAACTGCCAGTATTCTGAGGAATTATAAATAGAGCTTCACATTTTTGTGCAAAGACATATATTCACTTTAAAGAGTGCTTCTTCTATTATCAATGCCTGTCAGTACAACATAATGTTTAAGAGTATGGACACTTCAGCCAAATTACCTGAGTTTGCTTCCTGACTGCTACATAATAGACATAGAGCCTTGTTCAAGGTCCTTATTTCACTCATCTTGAAAATGGGTATAATATCAATATCTACATCTTAGGGTTATCATGAATATTATCGAGACAGTGCATATACAGTTATTAGTACTGTATCTGGGATATTGTTGATGTTCAATAAGCTTTGGTTATTATCATTCCTAGAGTCTAAGGTTCTCAGCATATTCACTGAAGAGGGTTATGTGGATCAGGGTAATACTAAAGACAACCCATTGAGACCTGGTAAAAACTATAAAGGTACAGTAAATTATTCACTTAAAGCTATACCAAAAGTCAATACCTGAACACAATCATTTCCTTAACTCTTTTAGCTGAAGGACTGCATTCTAATGATATTTGATGATGGTATCAGAGAAGAATAAATTCACAAAAAGACTTAAAAAAAATTCACAAAAAGACTGAGAAATTCTCCTTGCTCATAAAATGGAATAACCAAATTAAAAATGAAAAAATTACTCCAATTTAAAAAAATACTCTATCTTATTATCCAATTTTAACCTCACACTAACCCAGGAATCCTCATTTGTTTGGTGAAGAAAATGTACAAGTAACCTGCCCCAGGTCATTTCTTTGGAAGCCTTATTTGGAGACAAGAAAAAAAAAGAGAGAGAGAGAGAGAGAGAGAGAAAGGAAGGAAGAGAAAGGAAGGAAAGAGAAGGGAAGAGGGGAGGAGAGGGTTGGGGAGGGGAAAGGAATGGGGAGGGGAAGGAAGAAGAGAGAAGAAAAAAGAAAAACATAAAATTAAAAACTCTAAGCAGATTTCCACATCAACTCTACCCTATCCTCCAAAAAAGTGTCTTTTGGTGTCAATTTCTGTAAAAATTAAATTTACTAAGGAAAATAATTTAAGTAGTTATATTAATTAACAAGTGCCAGAGCCCCAATATTAGCCAATTACCTTAACACTGTCTATGTGGTCTAAATAATTACCAAACCTTTCTTTTTATTTATTCCATAGCCCAGCTAATTTATAAACACACCCATACTAATTCCCTATAGCCTTCTTGCCTATAGATTTTATGGACTTAAGACACTTAGATTTTATTTTTATATGTAAAAATTAAACAACTGAGGATTTCAGAAGCAACATAAAAATCAATACCCATCTAATAGAAGTTGCAGATAGAAAAAGACTGAATTAGAAAGAGAAGTAACCTCAAGAAATAAACAGAATAATGTTTCCAAGAATATATGGGTTTTCAAATTGAAAAGGTACACAGTGTCAAGAAGGGATATTTAAAAAAAAATTTAAAGACCAACACCTTACATTGTGGTGACATTTGAGAAAACCAAAGATAAAAAGAAAATCCTATAACTTTCAAAGGAAATAAATAAATAGATAGATAAGTAAATACATATCGATCAGATGGCATTGCATCCCTCACTGTAATCCTGGGTGTGGAAAAACAGTAGAACAATATTTTGAAATTATGTTTGACCTGTAATTATTAGATAGTCTTTTAAGACAAGGGGAAAATATTTCATAATATTTCAGAATTCAGAAGGTTTGTAACCTATGAACTCCCTGGAAAAAAATTGTCTATACAACATCCCTAAAGGAAAAGAAAAGCAAGAACAATAAATGAACCTAAGAGATGATGCAGGATAAAAGTAGTCGAGTTACCTCAGAACATGAGAGGTTGTGAAGAAAGGAGAGAAGGAAAAGAAGTAAAGACCTATTGAATTGTTTCAGTTTTTGAGAGAAAGGTACAGATATTGGGGAGGAAAAATGTATAATTTAATATGCATACTGATGATTTTTAAAATTACTTTTCCAACAGTAGAAAGGAAGGGTGTGTGTAACTTTAATAATTCTCCTTAAGCAATACATTAACAATAGAAGCTATAAAAAAAACAGACTGACAAATTTGTCTAAATAAGAATTCAAAACTGTTTTAGGCAAACAAACCATGAACAGTGTTAAAATAGCAAGGAACAGACAAGCTTCACACTGGGAGAAAATATTTGCAAATCATATGCCCAACAAATGATCTATATCCAGAATATATAAAAACCTTCAGAAACCAACTGTAAGAAACCCAACAACCCAGTTTTGATTAGCAGATCCCTGGGACCCTTGGCTGGCTCAGTCAGTAGAGTAGGTGACTCTTGATCTGGGAGTTGTAAGTTCAAGTCCCATGTTGGGTGTAAAGACTACTTAAAAACAAAATCTTAAAGAAAATGGAAAAAATAATGAGCCATTCACTTAACAGACACTTTAACAAGAGATTGATATATACAAAAGACAATTAGACATCATTAGGCATTAGAAAAATGCAAATTAAAGTCACAAGATACCACAGCATACGTATTATGTTTTTTAAAGATTTTACTTATTCTTTTAAGAGAGAGAGAGAGAGCATGGGCAGTGGAAGTGAGAAGCAGACTCCCCACTGAGCAGGGAGCCCAAAGCAGGGCTCGATCCCAGGACTCTAGAGTCATAACCTGAGCTGATAGCAGATGCTTGACTGACTGACCACCCAGATGCCCCCACAGCATACTTATTAGAGTAGATAAAATTTAAAAATGCAATACCAAATGCTGAGCAGATGTAGCTCATACAGTGACGATGGGAATGCAAATAGTAAAGCCTCTTTGGAAAAGTTTGCACGTCCCTTATAAAGTTAAATATATACTACCATTAGATCCAGCCATTTCACTGCTAAGTAGTTACCCAAAAGAAAAGAGCTCACCTAAAACCCCTGTGACAATGTTTACTGCAGCGCTGGTCATAATAACCAAAATGTGGACATAACACCAATGTCCACCAACAGTAACATGGATAAGTAAATTGTGATATATTCATAGTGTGGTGTACTAGACTATAATGAACAAGACTGATTCACAACTACATGCAATAGTATGTGAAAATCCCTCAAACAGTGTTGAGCAAAAGAAGCCAGACACTATGGGCCACAACACTATGTCATGTATATAAAGTACAAAATAACAATGCATGTAGGGGAGGCTGACTGGGAGTGTGCACAAGCCAGTTGCTGGTAATATTTTATTTCTTAATCTGGGTGATGGTTTTGGGGGTATGTTAAAATTTTATCAGCTTGGACACTTATGATCTATGCCCTTTCCAATCACAACTTACACTTAAAAAATGTTGTAATGCATTCTGTAGGCCTCCAAATAGCCAGTAAACATGTAAAAGGTCTATCTACTAATAGTCTACTAATATCTACTAATACTTAGGGGAATACAAACTAAAGCAATGATAGCATACCATTTTTACCCATCAGATGGGGAAATAATAAATTTTAAAAATAAATATTTTAGGAGTGGGTGGGAATTTCATACTCTCATGTGCATATTGGTGTTTACATCAATGGGTTCAGCCTTCTTGAAGAGTAATTTGGCAGTATCATTGTGTTTAACTCTGCACACCACTTGACCAATCATTTCCACTTGTAGGTACCTGCTCTTTCTGCATAAAGAAGCATGCACAAGGCTGTCTACTGCATCATCACTTACAATACCAGAAAACTGGAAACAATGGGAAATTCCCAGCCAAGCAAAAATGAATTTGGAAACATTCTATTATGAAACTCTGCATACTTTCTAAAATATAATGAGCTGTATACCAACAAAAGACATAGTTATAAGTATTTTTTTTAAGATTCATTTATTTATTTAGAGACAGAGAGCATGCATTTGGTGGGAGAGGCAGAGGGAGAAAAAAACTTAAGCAGATGTCACACTGAGTGTGGAGCCAACACAGGGCTCAATCTCACCGCCCTGACATCTGAGCTGAAACAGAGTTGGGCGCTTAACTGACTGGGCCACCCAGGTGCCCTTAAGTATATTTTTAAAAGCTATCATAAAATGTATAAAATATATAATTTATTTTAAGGTACTTATGTATGTAGGAATAGTAATACAGAGAAACATTTTTTAAATGTATAGAAAAGAGGAACAGAGATATGTTCTAGACTGATGACAGTGATTTTCTCTTGGAAAGGGAGTGAGAAGGGTAGAGGAAAGGATATGATGGGGTTCTCACATGTTTCATGCTCTAAACTTCTTATAACTTTTTGTACAGAAGCTTTTACAATGGTAATATGTTCTTGTATTATTTGAGCAATTTAAAAAATGTCCCAAAAACGTAGATTTCTTAAAAATACACTACAGAAAACACATAAAGTAGAAGCAAGCTAGATGCACAGTTAAGCTAAACTTAATGATAGCTGTTTATAATACAAATGGGTTAATTATAACAATAAATACAAACAAGCATACTCCCACGTAAAATGTGGGCTGTATGAAATAATAAATTCAACAGGTGGCTAGATAAAACAGACACAACTAAAATAAATTTTTTAACTGACGGACAAAACTCAGGGGAAGATCGAGACAGGTGCGGAGATTGGCAGGTTGTGACAAAGGCAGCCTGTGGACCGTGGGTATGCTGCTTTCAAAGGCAATGCAGCAAGTCAAGGGATGTGCTTGGAATCGGGGCAAGCAGCTGAGCACTGATTGCTTTACTCTTGGTCTATGTCTCCCAATCACATTGTAAATGTGTGTTTTGGAGGACACTGTAGCATGTGATTTGGAGGACACTTAAGAATAGAGTTATAAAAGCATAATGGTAACCCGAAAGAAAATCATAATCACAAAAAGCACTTAGTTAGTACCAGTATCACAGAAAAAATTCTGAGAGAGGAGCTAGTTATTAAATGAAAGTGGTAAGCTATAAATTAAAGGATAAAAATCTAATAATACTGGATTTATGTGTCTCAAACAACAGGTGAACATAACAATAAAAATAAGCTTAAGAAAAATAATAAATAAATTAAAATTAGAGAGCTAACTATTTCACTATAAAAATAGCAAAGTCTAGCATTTATTGAGTTTTTCTAAGTGTCTAGGACTGTGCTTCACTTAATTCTCACATGAGTTAATTCCACATGGAAGGTGATATTCCTAAAATATGAAGAAAGTGGGACTTAACATAGTAGAGGGCCTTTGTCAAGAAAATCCAGCTATTTACTAAGAGGGAAGCTGCAGCTCAGACTTGAGTAGCTCCGAGCTGATACTCGACTACTCCATTATGTTGCCTCTCAGTACAAAACAGTCAGAACGTGAATAATCAATAAATAACAAGTTAATACAAGAAATTGCAGAGCTGATCAACAGCATCAGTTAGAAAGCCAATGGGGAGATGCAAAAGATAAAAGAATAAATTATTTTTATATAAAGTTCTCATAAAATGCATATTATAAATGAAGACCAAAAGAAGCTGGAATACGTAACATTTTGCAATATTTAAACAAGTGAAATTAGAAGTGCAAGCAAAATTCATATCAGCTCTATTCATAACAGCCAAAAACTGAAAACAACCCAAATGTTCCCTAACTTGGTGAACAGATTGGCAAACTGCGGAGCACCCATGACATAATGAAGCACCGCTGGAGGACAGAAATGAGCATTCTATTGACATACACAACACATGGATGAATCAAAAAAATATTCTGAGCAAAAGAAGCCAGACACAAATGACTAATACTGTTTAACTGCATTTATGTAACATTCTATAAAAGGCAAAACTATAGCAACAGCAAACAGTGGCTCCAAGGAACAAGGGGTAGGATATAAAATTGGCTACAAAGGAGCAGGGGAAACTTTTTAGAATAACAGGAATGGTTCATATCTTGAGTGTGGTGATTGTCACATGATTTTATATATCTGTCAATACTCATTACATTTTATGGTTTAGAGGGGTAAATTTTATTATATATAAATCATATCTCAAAGAACCAGAGTTTTTAAATGCATGCAAAATTTTAAAGCTCCACATCCTATAAAAATGTTAAGAGCTTCAGTACTTCCTACCCCAAGAAAAATATTTCCTATATAACAATATTTTGAAGTGATATTTCCATGTTCATATCGATAGAGATGGAGTGCTCCCAAAGCAGTGCTCAGAAGAACACTTATTTTTCTAGATTAATGAAGAAGAAAACCATAAAATCAAACCTAATTCTCCCCCCAAAAAGGAGAATAAGCAAATTTATTAAAAATGGTAAAATGCAGGGTGAGAAAAAAGATATTGGTAATGAATAAAAGTGACTACTTTTAAGTATGGATGATATTCTAAACTATATGTTAGTAATTATCATTATCAATACTCTATAGATCGCTGAAGTATGAAATAATAAAGAATAAAGTAAATAATAACAAAGTAAGAATAAAGTAATAATAAAGTAAGAAGTCACAAAATAAAGAAAATAAAGAAAGAAAATAAATAATAAAATAAATAAATACTCTGGTCACAGAAGAAGTAGAAACAGCCAAAAAAAAAAAAATGTATGTCTCAGGCATCCAAATTGGCAAAGAAGAAGTCAAACTCTCATTCTTTGCAGATGATATGATACTTTATGTGGAAAACCCAAAAGACTCCACTCCAAGACTGCTAGAACTCATACAGGAATTCAATCATGTGTCAGGATATAAAATTAATGCATAGAAATTAGTTGCATTCCTATAAACCAACAGCAAAACAGAAGAAAGAGAAATTAAGGAGTCGATTCCATTTACAATTGCACCCAAAACCATAAGATACCTAGGAATAAACCTAACCAAAGAGGCAAAGAATCTGTACTCAGAAAACTACAAAGTGCTCAGGAAAGAAATTGAGGAAGACACAAAGAAATGGGAAAACGTTCCATGCTCATGGATTGGAAGAACAAATATTGTGAAAATGTCTATGCTATCTATACATTTAATGCAATCCCTATCAAAATACCATCAATTTATTTCAAAGAAATGGAACAAATAATCCTAAAATTTATATGGAACCAGAAAAGACCACGAATAGCCAGAAGAATGTTGAAAAAGAAAACCAAAGTCAGCGGCATCACAATTTCAGACTTCAAACTATATTACA
>CM052799.1:69671301-69876254 GCA_028533885.1 Nasua narica
CCACAATAGCCAAACTATGGAAAGGACCTAGATGTCCATCAACAGATGAATGGATAAAGAAGATGTGGTATATATATATATATACAATGGAATACTATGCAGCCATCAAGAGAAACAAAATCTTGTCATTTGCAACGACATGGATGGAACTGGAGGGTATTATGCTAAGTGAAATAAGTCAGTCAGAGAAAGACAATTATCACATGATTGCTCTGATATGAAGAATTTGAGAGGCAGGGCAAGGGGTTATGGCGGGGGGGAAGAGAAATGAAACAAGATGGGATGGGGAAGGAGACAAACCATAAGAGACTCAAAAACAAACAAACAAACAAACAAACAAAAAACAAATAAACAAAAACAAACCCATAAGAGACTCCTAAACTCACGAAACAAACTAAGGGTTGCTGGGAGGTGGGGGGTAGGGTTATGGACATTGGGGAGGGTATGTGCTATGGCAAATGCTGTGAAATGTGTAAGCCTGATGATTCACAGACATGTACCCTGGGGTAAATAATACATTATATGTTAATAAAAAAATTTAAAAAAATGTATGTCTCTGGGGCGCCTGGGTGGCTCAGTTGGTTAAGCGTCTGCCTTTGGCTCAAGTCATGATCCTGGGGTGCTGGGATCAAGTCCTGCATCGGGCTCCCTGCTCAATGGGGAGCTGCTTCTCTCTCTCCCTCTGCTGCTAACCCTGCTTGTGCTCTCTCATGCTCTTTCTCTCAAATAAACAAAAAAAAATTTTTTTAATTATGTCCCCCCTCAAAAAGGGTACTAATGGAGTTTTAAAACTAGTGTCTTAAATTTCCAAAATACAACTTATTCCCTTATGTTACCCAAAGTATTCCAAAATATAGAAAACAACATAACTCAATTTGTTTTTATAAGGTAAATGTGGTTTGGGTGATACAACCTAAAGGTACCATGAGAAAACTAAATAATAACTCATTCTCACTTTTGAACATAAATATAAAAATCCAAAATAAAATCTTGATATAAGATGTGAGTGTAGAGGACTAAGACTGCAGTGGGAATTGGTTCCAGTAAGGGGCTGAAAGCACACTCCAGAGGGTATAGCGAGTAAGAGGTTGCAACAAAGACACGACAGGCTTTCCCCTAAACCAGACACTTGATTTAGGCTTTCTTTTTTTATCTTATTGCATTGGCCAAAACTTCTAAACAGTGCTATGTAAATGGACTTTCCTGTTCTTGGTTTTAATGAGAAATGCTTTTCCATTGCAAGTAATGTGTGGGTTGCTTTTTTTTTTTTTTTTTTAAGGAGGAAACAGACATTTGTTAAGAAACCTAATCCAAATTTTGGAAATAAGGGATAAGGATGACTAAGTGTCTTTTTAAATCCTACCAAAGCTTTATTCAACAGTCCCTACCCCTACTCCAGGGATTATTTTATTCTCTAATAGAATGTACCTTTTTTTTAATTTATTATTTGCCATTGATACAGGCCAAGCCTCTGTGCAGTTACATATTAACTTACAGACTCTAGACTTTTGTCTGGTGGAGATGCAAATGATTCTTGTCTACTACAAAAGATAACCCCAAAGGTTATAGTTTTATTGCCCTGTAGGGCATGAACCTATTTGGTCTGTAATGTAGCAGATTTGCCTCAGCATGCCTTTTCCCTTTGACAAATGCTCTGTGAACCAACCCAGTCATCCTGCTGCTTTCCTGTGTTAAATAAATCTTTCACACGTCCTCAATATACATTTAGACAAAAGTCATGTCTTTAACTTTTCAAAAATTATGCATTCAACAGAGAATGACACCAGTAACCACCTAATTATAATGGTACTAAGGGCTATGAAAGAAAAGGGGATAGCCTACCCTGGCCGAGGGGTTCTGAAGGAAATGATGCCTTTATGAACAGAGGCCTGGAGGCTGGCAGCGCTTGCCGGAGACACAGGTGCAGAGAAGAGCCATCGCTGAGTTAGTCCTTCCTAGGGTGAATTTCTAACTGTGTCTAAAGATTCCCAAAGTCACAGTAATCAAAAATTATTCTCTACAATTGTTGAAGCAGATCTGTTTTGTATTTCTACACAAAAGCAGTCTTCAAAATAAAAATGATAAATAATAATGATAATAGTTAACTGCATTTATTATTTTTTTAAAGATACTGTTTATTCATTTGGGAGAGAAAAAGAAACGGAGAGAGCACAAGCAGGTGGAGAGGCAGAGGGAGAGGGAGAAGCAGACTCTCCGCTGAGCTGGGAGCCTGACATTCGGTTCTATTCCAAGACCCAGAGATCATGACCTGAGCAGAAGGCAGTTGCCCAACCATCTGAGCCATGCAGGCGCCCTTTTGACTCCATTTTCAGTGTTCTATTGTGGTACTAAACACTTTAAGTGAATCATTTTCAATCTTCAGGACAACTCTGCAAGCCAGTCACCATTATTATCTCCATTTTACAGAGGAGAAAACTGCGGCTCAGAGATTAAGTTATATGCCCAACAATACACAATGGGCCTGCCAGGTTTCAGACCTTAACTCTTTTGCTATCCTGCCTCCTCCAAAGATATTTCTCCAAGTGTGTACTACTGTATAATGGGGAAGGGGTAGGTTATTTTTATCTTCTTGACATATCCCTTACAGCGTAAAACATCACAGCAAGAAGGGAACAGGTGGACAATTCCCTCATGTAAAGGGTGCTGTGGTTCAGGGCCTACATTTGCTGCTCCTGTTCATTTTGTAAAGCTTCCTGCAGCAGTGATTTGGAGATGAAAAGCAGGGTTTGCTTGGAGTAGCTTTTCAACAATAAAGAGTATCTTGTTGAAAACATGTTTACTCCAGGCCTCTGCTTTTAACTACTGCCCAACACAGCTCCCTTTCTTGCTTTTCTCTCATCTCTAAGCCTTGAACACTTGTCCAAAAGCTTTTAGCCCAAGCAAGTGGGCAAAAAGCCTTCTCTACCATTTATCTTGCAACTGGTTCTGAGTTTCTCTCAAAGTGTTTGTTTAACTATTTGGCCAAGGATTGAGAGTCCTATTGTGAGCAAAGAGTCCATTTGCCTTGATTATGTGTAAGCTTTCCAGAGCTTGCTGATTGGTTTTTGTTTCTTTTCTTTCTCCATTGGTACTTCCTGCTTTTAAACTGAGGATTATATAAAAATGCAGTTTTCCAGCTACCTTAATCTTATATTCAAAGAGAATACAAGTGCCTTCTGTATTTACAGAAATATTTTCCAAGTGACTCAAAAGGATACTGAATTCTGTCCTGGATCCCTGTGGTTTGGAGTCTAATACAGCCATAGCCCCTCATGACTTTTTCTTTTCTAATCTTTAACAGCATACAACAAAATCACAGAATTCTAAAATACCTGAAATAAAGGCCCCTTAGAGATGATCTAGTCCAACTTCTACATTTTACACAGGGGAAAAGAAGGCAGGTGAACTTCAGTGCTAAGACCTCCTCCAAGTACATTAATATTTACTTTGTGTTCTATATTTTGCCTTCCCGGTTGTATACTCTTTGAGAACAGAGAGCCCCTACTTAAACTTCTTTTATACCTCATTTGCTATAGATATCTATGTGTGTAAGTAGACATTTAGAAGGGATAGGGGCATGGATGTTTTAAACGATCTTCTACTCAAGAACCTTTGCTCTAAACTAAATGGGATTAGATCCAACCCATAAGAGATGCACAAAGTTTTAAATGAAATAGAGACCTAGAGAAATTTCATCCCAGCTTAATGTGTCTACTGGAGGAGACTTTGGATTTTACTCTGTTTATTCCATATGTAGTACATGGATACACCCTTGTGAAAACTTCAGACAATACATAAGTATACAGAGTAAAATATGAAAGACCTTTAAATTTCCTTCCCCTTTTTACTTCCCACCTAAGTAGAAGTCATTATAGTATAATGTGTACTGCTCTGGGCCCTTTTCAACATATTTCTATACCCATGTAGAATTTGTCTTTTTTATGTAAATGAGATCATGCTCTGAAACTTGCTTTTTCACTTAAAAACATATTTTGGAGATCTTTCCATATCAGTTCATATGCATGGTGTTTCATTAAATGGGTGTAGCACATATTATTTAGCCATTCCCTTATTAATGAGCCCTGAAAGTGATTGTAATTTTTTGCTATAATGAACAACACTGTAGTATGGATTAATTCAGAATGGATTCCTAGAATGGCATTGGTGCACTGGTGCTCACTTACTCTGAGTGAATGGATCAAAGGTAGTGGGGAAGCTCCAAACCCAGTACCTTGACAGATGGCCTTAGACAAATCAGTCCAGACTGATGGCTGCCCCACCTAATTCAGAGAATGACACAGGTTCAAATGAGATATAATTATGAAAAGTCTCTGGAAACCATGAATGGCTATATAAATGAAAGTAACTGATTACCCAAAGATAGCAATATATGTTATGGCATCAATAAACCATACATGTGGCTGCACTGTGTGCTGTACAAGGTACACCTTACTGATGTCTCAGTATCCTTTTCTGGTTTGGGCACAATTCCCCTTTCTGTGATGAAGTTGCCCCTCTTCCAACTCCAACCACGTAGTTCTAGTGCCACCAGTTGGAGCACACAGGGTTATTCTGATGGTGGACATGTGATTTCCACAGGCCAATAAAGGCTTTACCCTGGGAGTCTTCAAACTGGGCCAGGGGAAAGAAAAGTATCCCTCAGAATGACATAAGCAAGATGGCTGAATAAGATGTCCCTTGCATGTAATCCCCCTCAACAACAATAATTTGGCATCTACCCATGGATAAAAGTACCTTCCTAGAAACTTTGGGATTCAGGTAGGAGACTGTGAAACCCTGTGCAGTCCAAGGCTCAGAAGAGCTGGGCTGCTGACTCACCTATGGTCGTCCCAGCTTCAGAAAAAGAAACCACTCTGTACCCTGGAGACCTTGGCTACAGCTCCATTTGGTCTGTCACCATTACAATATGTCAAGGGAATGGGGAGGAGTCATGCCCACCCAAGCAATGGGTAGTAGACACACAGACCTGATTCCTGGCTGTAGATACTGAAATAGTCTGTAAACTGGCACCAGCCCTTCTCAGCCATAATCCAAGAGCCCCTTGCCCTTCATTGCACTGATTAACAGACATATGGATCTTGATTCTGGCTGTGGAACTCTGAAGTGGTCCATGAATCAGCTCCAACCTCTCTTAGCCAAAGTCTGGAAGTCAGCCTGCCAAACTTGGTCAGACTGTAGATTCTGAAGGGGCCTTGTATTAGGCACCCATCCCAGCTATAGTCTACTAGTTAGACTGTTGGCACAACAGTCAGGCAGGAAGCACTGGCATCTGTACCCAAAGAGATCCAGAAAAGGCCCTCTACTAAGCTCCAGCCCCTCCAGTCATGGTCAGGGACCAGCCCAGCATACCCAGGGATCTGGTAGAAGACACACCCATCTGTGCCTTCAGAGCCAGGTCTGCAGACCTCGAACTTGGCTGTGGAACCTGTAACAACACTGAGACTCAGTTCCAGGCCCTCTCAGCCACTGTCCAGGGTTAGTCCTGCCTACCCAGGAACCCATAGGGTGACCATGCAGCAGCACTTCCAGGGGAAGGAGCCACATCTGCTGTATTACTGGTAATAGGTAGACCGTCAGAGGACCCAACTGTAGACCCTAAAGCAGATGCTTATCCCAGTGCCACTCTACTTAACAAGGTACCAGAACAGTACCATCCATCCAGGGACTAGAGAGAATCCATATTCATCCAAGCAACCTGTTACAAGCCCAGCAACAGCAGATCCCACTGCAGACCCAGCCAACAGCTTAGAAATCCACTCCCACCCAGTATAATCCCATTAGCCCAAAGAACTGACAGGAGAAAGTCTTTACTTATTAGAACCAGTCTGTACAGAATGGAAGAGGTATTGCTCCTTCAAATGCACAGACACTAATGTGAGGCTACATGGGTCACAAAGAACCAGGCAAATATGACACCACCAAAGAAAACTAGTAAAGCTCCAATAAGTGACACCAAAGAAATGTAGATCTACAAATTACCAGCCAAAGAATTCAAAATAGTCATCTTAAACTTAATGAAATACAAGAGAGCATAGATAGAAAACTAAACAAAATCAAGAAAACAACGCATGAACAATCAAAAGTATCAACCAACTGAAAAGACAATCAATAGAATGTTAGAAAATACTAGCAAACCATATATCTAATGGGGGTTAATAACCAAAATATAGAAGGAACTCATACAACTCAATAGCAAAAGAACAAATAATTCAATTAAAAATGGGCAGAAGATTGGAATAGACATTTTTTCAAAGAAGGTATACAAATGGCCAAGAAGTACATGTAAAGATACTCAACATCACTAACCATCAAAAAAATGCAAATCGAAACCTCAATGAGATAACACCTCACACCTATTAGAGTGGCTATTTTTAAATAGACAAGAGATAACAAATGCTGGTGAGGATATGTAAAAAAAGAGAATCCTGATACACTATTGGTGGTAATGTAAATTGGTACAGCCATTACAGACAAGAGGACAGAAATTCCTCAAAAAATTAAAAATAGTGGGGTGCCTGGGTGGCTCAGTGGGCTAAAGCCTCTGCCTTCAGCTCAGGTCATGATCTCAGGGCCCTGGGATCGAGCCCTGCATCGGGCTCTCTGCTTGGCAGGGAGCCTGCTCCCCCCACCCTCTCTGCCTGCCTCTCTGCCTACTTGTGATCTCTATCAAATAAATAAATAAGATCGTAAAAAAAAAAAAATTAAAAATAGAAAGGGGTACATGCACTCGTATATTTGTAACAGCATTATCAACAATAGCCAAACTATAGAAAGAGCCCAAGTATCCATCGAAGGATGAATGAATAAAGAAGATGAGGTATATATAAATACATATATGTAGTTATATAAATATAGGAATATTATTCAGCCATCAAAAAGAATGAAATCTTGCCATTTGCAGCAATGTGGATGGAACTAGAGAGTAGAATGCTAAGTGAAATAAGTCAGTCAGAGAAAGACAAATACCATGATTTCACTCATATGTAAAATTCAGGAAACAAAACAGATGAACATGTGGGACGGGAGGAAAAAAAAGAGGGAGGAGACGGAGGAGGCAAACCCTAAGAGACTCTTAATGACAGAGAATAAACTGAGGGTTCATGGAGGTAGGTGAGTAAGAGATACGCTAAATGGGTGATGGTATTAAGGAGAGCACCTTACGATGAGCACTTGCTGTGAGTATTCTGTGTAAGTGATGAATCACTAAATTCTACTCCTGAAACAAATATTACACTACCTGTTAACTAGAATTTAAATAAAAATTTGGAAAGAAAAAACATTAAAAATAGAATTACCAAATGATCCAGTAATCCCACTCCTAGGTAAGATATACAAAGGAAATGAAATCACTATCTCAAAGAGGTATCTGTACCCTATGTGTTCACTGTAACATTATTTATAATAGCCAAGACATAGAAACAACCTAAGGGCTCATCAACAAATGAATAAAGAAGATGTGGGGTGTGTGTGTATACAATGGAATATTATTATTTGGTCATTAAAAAAAGGAAATTACGACATTTGCAACAGTACGAATGGACTTTGAAGGCATTATGCTAAGTGAAATAAGTCAAAGAAAAACAAATACCATATGATCTCACTAATACACCGAATCTAAAAACAAACAAACAAAGCCAAATTCATAGAAACAGAGAGCAAAATGGTGACTTCCAGGTGTGAGGGGGAGGGAGAAATGAGGAGGTGTGGGGTAAAGGGTACAAATTTTCAGGTTATAAAATGAACAAGTTCTGAGGATCTAATGTACACTATGGAGACTATAGTTAACACTTTAGTATCATATACTTGAAAGCTGTTAAAAGAATGAAATATTCTCACTACAAAAAAAGTTGTAACTACATGAGGTGACAGTTATGTTAACTAACTTTATTGTTGTAATTATTTCACAATATGTATGTGTATCAAATCATCAAGTTGTACACATTAAACTTATACAACCTTATATGTCAGTTATATCTCAAAAAAGTTGGGGCGGGGGGAGAAATGTATCCCTCTCTGGAGCTGAGAGATGTGGTGCGGTAAGCCAAGGCTAGTAGCCGTGTCTCCAGATGTATGGGAGAAGTCGATGTGGAAGACAGAGAAACGCATGTCCCAATGGCATTTAGGACCCCTGGTTCTGGTTTCTGAGCCCTGGCCTCACCCTGAGGCCTCTTTCTCAGGGCACACCCGCCTTTTGATACATTCTTCCTTTTGCCTAAATAGTTTGAGTTAGGCAACAAGAACCTGTAATTAAATTTCTGCAAACTCCTGCCATTTCTATCTCCTGGTTCTCACTGTCATCCGCTTTCTTCCCACACACCTGCCATGAAGCAAAAGGTTGTTCCTGGTGGAAGGATGACTTTGATTTGCTTTCTTTATCTGAGCAAGATAACCACACAAGTACTCCAACAGAGAGTGTTCTGACAGGGAAAACATGATACCTCCATGGGTACAGCAGTATCTTTCATATATCTGATTATCTTTCATAACCTGACTGTTAGCCATGTGATAGGTGACAGTGAAGGTGGGGTAAGAACCAGATTTCTATAAATGACTGTCTTCCTACAGCAAGAACGAAGGCATTGCTATTTTCCAAACTTCAAAATCTACTTGCACACTTAAAACTGAACTCTGGTTCTCACAAAATGATTACCATCATGACATTTTCTAGAAGAGAACATTTCTTTTTGGAGAAGCAGCTGTGGCTTTGAACTTCCTTCTGTCCTTGCTGTTAGGGTATGTTTAAATATACTCTAAGAAGAATTACCAAAAAGCTTTGTCATCATTCCACCTTTGACCTCTTCTTTTCTTCAAATGGTCATATTTGAGAGCTGGTTCTGTGGCACTAAGAGAAAGGCTTTGTTACTTTAATGCTAAGACCGCTGAATTGTTTTTTAGTAAAAGTAGAATTAAATAGTAGCAGTTTACTGGGTAAAGGGGAGACACTTGTCTTTCAGAGACATAAAAACCTAGATTTAATAATCCCATCTACATCACATAAAACAGATTTAAAGTTAGTGTCTCTCTACTAAAATATCTGATCTGACACTAACCTGCCTTGAACAAACCACTTTTAAATTCCATGAATCTGTTTCTTTATCTGTAAAATAAAAAAAAATCTCGGCTCATGGTTATTGTGATAATTAAATGAAATTTTATATGTATACTCTACATATTAAACTATCAGCACAGGGATGCCTGGGTGGCTCGGTCGGTTAAGCCGCTGCCTTCAGCTCAGGTCATGATCGCACGGTCCTGGGATCAAGTCCCGCATCGGGCTCCCTGCTCGGCAGAGATCCTGCTTCTCTCTCTGCCTGCTGCTCCCCTTGCTTGTACTCACTTTCTCTCTATCTCTGGCAAATAAATAATAAAAATCTTTAAAAAATAAAAATAAAAAATAAACTATCAGCACAACACCTGGAGCATATTTTATGTTCAATATATGATAAGGATCACTATATTATTGTTAGTAATGATTGCTAACACTTGAATATTTAAAGTGAATACTTAATACTTCCTAAAACTTAAAAATATCAAAATTTTCATTTTGATCCTAATAATAATCATGAATTATAGAAGCAATGAGTGTCCTCTCCACTTCAGAGATGAACAAATTGAGGTTCAGAAAGGATAAATTGTTTCTCCAAGATCACAGTTCTAGGTAGGAAACAGCAGATCTGAAATTCAAACCAAGCCACTCTGGATCAATACTCCTTCTCCTGGGGTGTCTGGCTGGCTCAATTAGGGCATGCAACTCTTGATTTGGGGGCTGTGTGTTCAAATCCCATGTTGGGTGTACAGATTACTTTTTTTAAAAAGTCTTTAAAAACAAAAGACCCCTTATCTTGCCCTATGCAATACTACCTTGCATTAATGATAAAAATAATAGGGTGCCTGGGTGGCTCAGTCAGTTAAGTGTCCAACTCTTCATTCTGGCTCAGGTCATGATCTCATGGGTCATGGGGTCAAGCCCATGTGGGGCTCTGTGCTGAGTAGCGCGTCTCCTTGAAGATTTTCTCCCTCTGTCTCTCCCCTCACTCACACTCTCTGTTTTCTCTCTCTCTCTTTCTCTCTCTCAAATAAATAAGTAAATAAATAAATGAAAAGAAATTCATTCAACAAGATTTTTGAAATATTGAGCACCTCATAGGTGTCAGGCACTGTTCTAAGCACCGAGGATAATGCCAAGAGCAAAATGGACAAAAATCTCTCTTCTCATTCCTGAGAGTGAAGACAGTCAACAAAAGAATAAATAAGATATATAGTACGTCAAATGATGGGAGTACCATAAAGAAAATTAAAGCAGGGGAAGGGGTGTGTCCTGGAGTAGAGGACAGTTTTAAAAATGATAGTCTGGGTTGGCCTCATTGAGAAAGGCACAACTTGAGTAAAGATCAGAGGAGGTGAAAAAGGAAGCCACTCCTACATCCTACAAAAAAGCAATCCAGAAAAAGGTAACAGAAATGGCAAAGACTGAAGTGAGAGGTGCTGCATGTGTCCCAAGAATAACAGGAAGGCCAAAAACTAACACAGAGGGAGCCAGTAGGAGAGGACTACAGGATGAGGGCAGAGAAGTAGTGAGGGAGAGTGCTAGTGGCCAGAGGGTGAAGAGCAGGTAAGACTTCAATAGGTTATTGCCCTGAGATGAGAGCCTCTGGAGGCTTTACCACAGAGAAATGTCATGGTTTGACTTACATTTGGAAGAAAGGCTCTGTCTGCTGTACTGACATGAGAATATAGGGAGGTAAGGGTAGAAGCAGGGAAACATGATGGGAGACCACTGCAAGAAAGAGAGGCGGAGGGACTGAACCAGGACAATAGTAGTACAAACAGTGAGAAAGTGGCTAAATTTTGGACAGATCCTTTTTCATTATGAAAGTTTTCAAACTTTATAAAAACAGGGAAAATAATACAGAAAATTCTGATAAATCCATCACCCAGACTCAGTAATGATCAAGGTTTTGCCACATTTGTTTAACAAGCTTTTTTTTTTCTAAAGTGTTTTAAAGTAAATCACATACGTCATATCATTTCACTGCTACATATTTCACACAATACACATTCCTTTAAAAAATTAACATTTCCAACTGACTGATGAATGGTTAAAGAAGATGTGTGTATGTGTGTGTGTATATACACACACATATATACATATACATACATACATACATACATACAATGGAATACTATGCAACCCTCAAAAAGAATGAAATCTTGCCATTTGCAACAATGTGGCTGAAACTAGATGGTATTATGCTAAGTGAAGTAAGTCAGTCAGAGAAAGACAACATATAATTTTACTCATATGTGGAATTTAAAAAACAAAACAGATGAACATAGGGGACGGAAAGGAAAAATAAGATGAAATCAGAGAGGGAGATAAACCATAAGACTCCTAACTATAGAGAACAAACTAAGGGATTCTGGAGGGGACATGGGTAAGAGGATGGGGTAACTGGATGATGGGCATTAATGGAGGGCACGTGATGTATTGAGCAGTGGGTGTTATATGCAACTGATGAGTCACTAAACTCTATCCCTAAAACTAATAATAAACTATATATTAACTAAAATAAATTTAAACAAATATGGATATTTCTTATGTAAATACATTATCATATCTAAAAATTATCTAGAACTCTGGTATCAACTCAGACCATAATCCAATTTCCCTAATTGTCTTAAAAATTCCTTTTATAGGGATGCCTGGGTGGCTCAGTCAGTTAAAGCATCTGCCTTCAGGTCAAGTTGTGATCCCAGAGTCCTCGGACAGTCCCACATTGGGCTCCGGAGCCTGCTTCTTCCTGTCCCTCTGCCCCTCCCCCTCACATATGCCCTCTCTCTCTCAAATAAATAGTCTTTTTGAAAAATTCCTTTTATAGTTGTTTTGTTTGACTCAGGGTGCAAACAAGATCAATACATTGCATTTGGTTGTTATGTCTTTTCAGTTCCTTTTCATCTAAAGGAGACACACACACACACACACACACACATTTTTTCCCTTTGATTTTTCCCTGTGATTTGCAGAAACCAAATTCTAGTAACTATAGTAGTCCTTTAGAATGCCCCACATCCCTATTGTGTCCATTTGTTCCTCTCTAGTGTCATGAACTCATTCCTCTATCACCCTTATTTTCTGTAATTGGAAGGTAACTCTTGAAGTGTGGTAGATTGTTTCATCCTTTTTTGTCAAGAATATTTCATAGATGAAGTGTAATTTACAAAGCATTACATCAGGAGGTACCCAGTATCTGATGCTCCCATTTACAATGACACTCAGATAGTGTCACACTCACCTAATGGTTCCATCCATTGATGTTTACTGCATGAAACAATTATTTCATAGGGCTGAAGTGGGGTAAGTGGTCTATAAAAATGGAAAAATTTTGAAACTTGCTTTTTTCCACTTACCAGTATGTTGAGGTTTAACCACGTTGATACATTTGCTAGTTATTTTATACATATATAGTTATTTCATCTTAATTACTACATAGTATTCTATTACATGAAGAAAATACACTTTTATTTATCTATTGCTGAAAAAAGACGATATGTAAATTTTTATTAAAAACAATTTTTGAGTATATTCTTATGTATGTTTCTGTGTACATATAAATGAGTGTCTCTAAAGTCTAGAGCAAGGATTATAAAAGTTTTTCTGTAAAGGGACAGATAGTAAATATTTTAGGCTTTGTAGGCCATGTGGTCTCTGTTGCAGCTCTTCTGCTGTTATCAAATGAAAACAGCCATAGACAATATATAAATGAATGACCACAGCCATGTACCAATAAAAATTTATTAATAAATTTATAAACGTATTTATAAAAACAATGATGGCCGGGACGCCTGGGTGGCTCAGTTGGTTAAGCAGCTGCCTTCAGCTCAGGTCATGATCTCAGCGTCCTGGGATCGAGTCCCACACTGGGCTCCTTGCTCAGCGGGGAGCCTGCTCCTCTCTCTACCTCTGCCTGCCTCTCTGCCTGCTTGTGTTCTCTCTCTGTTAAAATAAATAAATAAAATCTTTAAAAAAAAAAAAAAAACAGGGGTGCCTGGGTGGCTCAGTTGGTTAAGCGACTGCCTTCGGCTCAGGTCATGATCCCGGAGTCCCGGGATCGAGTCCCATATCGGACTCCCGGCTCTGCGGGAAGTCTGCTTCTCCCTCTGACCTTCTCCCCTCTCATTCTCAGTCTCTCTCTCTCTAATAAATAAATAAATAAATAAATCTTAAAAAAAAAAAAAAACAATGATGGCCTAGGGGCCATCATTTGCATAGATACCTCTTTATACTTCCATTAGTAACATATGAGTGACTGTTTCCACATATTTGTCCCACTTGGTATTATCTAATATCTTAGTTTTTAGCCAATCTGATGGGTATGAAATGTTATTTTAATAAGTGTTTCATTTTTCCTAAGTCTAACTGCAAATGTGTAAACACATTTTTCACATGCATGTTGGCTACATAGATTTCTCAGACTTGCCTGTTCATATCTTTGCCTACTTTTCTGTTGTTTGCCTTTTTCTTAATTTGTATTCTTTATGTATTCCAATTCTATTCTTCTGTTGGTTATATGTACTGTAAATATCTTCTACCATGAGCTTATCTTTGCTTCACTCATGAAACAGAAGTTTTTGTTTTTAAACTTACATGGACATATTAATCCTTCTGTGTGTATGTCCTTTTTACATTTTGTATAAGAAATCTTTCCCTACTCCAATCTCATAATATTTTTCTGTATTTTCTTCAAAATGTTTCCTTTCCACATTCATGTTTTAGTGTATCTAGGATTTATGTTTACAACATTGTCAGGTATTTTATCTAATTTTATCATATCCAATATGAGCAGTCGATTATCTGAGCCCCCTTTACTAACTACTCTGTGTATTTCCCAATGATTTGTGATGTTACCTTTGAGTTACTGCAAGTACCCATATATTGTGGGTCTGTTTCTAGAATCTATATTCTGCTTTTTAAGTCTCGTCATCTATCTCTGGGCCGTACTACACTATCATTTTTGTAAGTAGTCTTACTATTAGATAACTAAATCCCTCCCTATTTCCAACATCTTTAAATATGTTTCCTAGTATTTATATTTTCTCTTTCAAATAAATTTTATATAAATCTCAATTTAAATGTTAGGAAGCTTAGCATAATCTCCTCCAGTGATGGTTATTAAGGAGGACACAGATTGCATGGAGCACTGGCTGTTATACGCAAACAATGAATCATGGAACACTACATCAAAAACTAACAATGTACTGTATGGTGGCTAACATAACATAATTTAAAAAAAAGTTAGGAAACTAAAATTTTTCCAGAACCCCATGATTAGTATGAAGTGTGGGTGACATCTAAAGTCATGCAGACTGATTTCAAAACCCAGATTCTAGCCACTACATCTACACCATCACCTCCATTTAGCTTATGAAGTAGCAAAAAGAGCTGGCTTAAATGTCAGTAAACCCTAGACTCCAGGCATGGCTTTTCCACAGGTAAGTGCTTGGGTAACTCTCTGGACCAAGTTTCCTCATTTGCAAAATGGTTACAAAAATAATTTGTCTCAGGGCTATGAATGAGAGGTCACCATAAACTGTGAAGCCCTGACTCTATTAAAGCCTACCTATATTTCAGATTTTTGCACAGGAAACTAGTCTATGTCTTTCTGTGCAATATTTATTTTAAATCTCTTTTATTGATATTCCTTCTTTTTTTTAAAGATTTCATTCATTTATTTGACAGAGAGATCAGAAGCTGGCAGAGAGGCAGGCAGAGAGAGAGGAGGAAGCAGGCTCCCCACCGACCAGAGAGCCCGATGCAGGGCTCGACCTCAGGACCCTGAGATCATGACCTGAGCCGAAGGCAGAGGCTCAAACCCACTGAGCCAATAAAAGAGGGGCACCTCTTTTATTGATATTCTATACTAAATCTCTTTCATTGAGTATAGACTAAGGGATCTTCAGGAAAATAATTTTGCCCTTTTTTTTTTAAAGATTTTATTTATTTATTTGACAGAGAGGAGAGAGATCACAAATAGGCAGAGAGGCAGGCAGAGGTGGGGGGGGAAGCAGGCTCCCTGCTGAGCAGAGTCCAATGTGGGGCTCAGTCCCAGGACCCTGAGATCATGACCTGAGCCGAAGGCAGAGGCTTTAACCCACTGAGCCACCCAGGTGCCCCATAATTTTGCCTTTTTTGAGATCAAAATTCAAGTAGATGGAAAATAATCACTGAAATTATTTTGCCTCTAAAGATAATACCAAAAATATATTCTGGAATTTACAGGATCCCCTGTATTGCTCCAAGATCATGCTCAGTCAGTCCCACACCCTACATGAAGTCCAATAGCAGATGAGCTGGGCCCAAGTGAAGAAGAAAAAATTACATGATGTAAAAGCAAATCCCAGGCATGCAGAGCAGATTGAAAAATTATAAGTAAGAAGTTCAAATGCTTTAGAGTCTGTGTCTTTAGAAAAATACCTAGATGGAAAGCCCTAACCGTGGCTTTCTCATAACAGAGTTAGACTACGCCAAACAGAGGAAACCAAAGTATCTGACAGTTGATCTAAGCCTGCATTTCTTCCTTTATTTTTTTCCCAATGTCTGCTTAACCAGAAATAAATGGGAAGCTATAAAATAAATCATAAAAGTAAAATAAAATAAAGATTAGTTTTTCATGTTTCTCAGGGTAGAAAACAGAAATGTATGGGCTGCTTTGGTATGAGTATAATTAAAAGTATAAAATTATTTATACATAAGTCTTACTTCTGTCTCATTTTCCAGAAGCAGAACTTCAGCCAAAAATTCAGGTGCAAGTTACTTATTAAGGAACTTCTCCTAGGAGAAACCTACAAGAGAGCGGGGGAAATGAGATATCAATTATCTTACAAAACCTGGAATTCACAACTATCAAGGTGGAAGGGCTTGAGTGAACATCTCCAGATTTAATTTGGACCTCTAAAGGATTATACCCTAAGAGTAAGGTTGAACTTAAATAGACCAGACTTTATGAAAACTGAAACCCGACCTCAAATCAACTCAATGACTGAATTAAAACAATGTATAACTACTTTAACTGGATGACACAAACTTTAAAAAACTTTTGGCAAATATCACCCAAGCAGCTATTATTTTTCATACACAGTGTCTGTCAATTAATCAAAAATTTCCATGTAAGCTAAGAGACAGGCCCAAGAAAACAAAAAAACAGACAACAGAAACAGACCAAAAGATGATCCAGATATCAGATTTATCAGAAATTGGCTTTAAAACAAAAATAAAGATTAAAGAAGGAGACATCTGTACCACCCCATTCACCCTGTACCCCAAAGAAATATTTTAAACACTTCCAGCAATTTCTTCTGTTATTTACCTCAATTTTCACAAATGGTATGCTTCTGTTATCACTGAATATACCCATTTTAGCTCATCTATTGACTTCCTATGATTGCTAAGATTTTTAGCTCTCTTTCAACTTTCCTGCCTTGCAAATCTCTTATATAACTAATTCCTTTCCTTCCTCACATATATTAACAATAAATATACACTTAAATATACACTTTTATATACACTTAAATCAACATTCACTCTGAGGGTTATATGAACATTGATTTCTACTGAGCCAATGATTGTACTACAGTTCCTTTCACATACAACTCATAGAGTTTGGGCTTACTGCCTTATTTTTTATTTTATATTTTCTACATACCTATCATTAATTCTCCCTCAAACTCCCAAATAAATTTATAAAACCCCTTTCAATACTATTTTCCATATGGTCAGATATGAATATGGTTAACTATCAGTTCCATTCTATTTTCTCTAAAAACTTCCTTCCTGAAGTCTTCCATCTTCTCCTCCTCCAAAATGTACTGGTTGCTCTCTAAGCCTAATGTACGTCATCTTGGCACCTTATCATTTGTAAAATTAGGAGTTCCTTCCTTTATCTGCTATATTGAAGCCCACATTTCCTGGATTCCGTGTCTTAGTTTCCTCCCTATTTTGGTATATCTTGCATTAGAAATAATATGCTTGATACTCTGCATGTCTGAAAATGACCTTATTATCCTTCTCATAGTTGACTGAGTTTTGCTATGCACAGAATTCTATTAGAAAGTTATTTCCCGGGACGCCTGGGTGGCTCAGTTGGTTAAGCAGCTGCCTTTGGCTCGGGTCATGATCCCAGGGTCCTGGGATCGAGTCCCATATCGGGCTCCTTGCTCAGCAGGGGGCCTGCTTCTCCCTCTGCCTCTGCCTGCAGCTCTGCCTGCTTGTGCTCGCTCTCTCTCTCTGACAAATAAATAAAATCTTAAAAAATAATAATTTTTAAAAAAAGTTATTTCCCTCAGAATTTTGAAGGCCCCCCTCCACTGTCTTCTGGTATCCATATTGTTGGTTGAAATGTCTGAAGTTTTGTTCCCAATTCTTTACATGTGACCTGCTTTTTTAATCTCTAAAAAATACCAAGATCTTCTCTCTATCCATAATATTCTAAAAATTATACAGTGATATGCCTCAGTTAGGATTGGAAGAGTCTCAGGTTCTTAAATTCATAGAAATTATTTTAAATTATCTCTTTGATAAATTCCTTTCTTTTTTTTGATAAATTCCTTTCTATCAAAATTCTCATCAAATTCTTGTTATCTATTTTTGGACCCTCTGAAATCATCTTTAATTTTTCTTATCTGCAGAGCAAATAACTTACTTCTCCTAATTTCAACAAAATGGAGTTTGTTTATACTTATTCTCCTTGTTGCTTTGATATAGTTTTGTAAAAGAAGATAGAACTAAAATACCTAATTCTATTCTCTTTAAACTGGGCATTACTAAATTGTTTCATTATTCAGTGTTATTGAGAAACAATTGATGCACATCACTATAGAAGTTTAAGGCATATGAAATGATGATTTGACTTACATATATTGTGAAATGATTACCACAAAAGATTTGGCTAAATATCCATCATCTTGCATAGATACAATAAAAGGAAAATAAAGAACTAAAAAAAAGAAAAAATTTCTCCTTGTGATGGAAACTCCTAGGATTTACTCTCTTAACAACTTTCCTACATATCATACAGCAGCGTTAGCTATAGTCACTATGTTGTACATTACATCCCTAGTACATATTTACCTTATAATTAGAAGTTTGTACTTGATAGTGCTGTTTTATTGTTTTAAAAAGACACAAAGGCAAAAGAAAACATTTTATTTAAACTTACAAACTATGGTTCAATAATAGATATTACAGGGCAAGTACCACCATACATCAACAGCTGCAGAAACTCTGTCACAAGGACCCAGTTAAATATTGTCCAATCCTTCGAAAATCCTCCCATTTTTCTGGACTTTAATTAAGAGGAAATCTAGGAGACATTTTTAAGTGAAATATTAGTTCCTCTACTAAATTAAGATTAAACATTATTTTTAGGCTAGTGCAGCACTGAGATTAGAGCTATTTATCAAAAATCATAGAGTATACTTCAGAAAGCCTACAGGTGGGGAATTGCTGGAAATCTACTTGACTCAGTTTGGACCAAGGGCAAACATGACTGGGGCAGATTTTTACATAGGTATATAACAACATTATCAAGCACAATCACTTCATGCTTGGACTTTGTACTCAGAAAAGCTGTCTAGAAGCCAGAGGAAAAGAATTTATTTTGAAAATGTTTCAAAAGCATAAAATGTTTTCTTAACTACTAAATATAAGTGTTGGAACCTCTTATTCCTTTAACTCCTATTATCTAACCACCAATTTATTTGGTAGACTGGAAGAGGGCACTGGAAAAAGAACTCTTCAAACACTTGCAATGTTTTTAAATGTCCAAATAATTAGCTTTTGAGACTTTCTACTACAGTTAAGCAACTGAATATATTACTATGCTTCCTTATTTAATATTTTCAGATGAAAGTCAATGGAACAGAGTTCAGAGTACTCTAACAAACACCAGTGACACAATTTGGTGTCAACTGGAATTCACAGGCAGAAGGGTAAGAAATACACCATCTACTATTCACACAACATCCCATGGTGCAACCTGGGCCAAGTACAGCAAACACAGCTGGAGACTGTGCTATGGGCTCCAGACCTTCACTACTTTACCTTTTACAGAGGAACTATGGAACAGTCTTATAATGGGGACAACCTGAGTCTGGATGTCACCGTTGGGGGGAATGCTAGAATAACCAGCTGTGCAGCACCTGGAGGCCTTAAGAAAATTGTATTTATATCCAGTGCCATCTGCTGAGAGGATAAGGAGCCCCCAGTTCCATGAACTTTAATGCCAGGAAACCTACCAAGGGTCTGTGGTATTATTCAGGAAGAAATCTTAATTTTTTCCCTAGTCTTGCCAAACTGACATAATTGTTTCTCCTTATACAGAGTACATATTATGTCTTTTAGATTTTTGTGCCTCTTTTTGAAGTATTTCTGTCTCTTTCCTTGCTGTCCTCTACTTGCTCTCCTTGTTGTCCTCTACTTGCTGTCAGGACCTGGGATGGTAGACCACCACATCCTCTAGCCTTTAATCTGCCAGGAATTTAGGAACAAAGTAATCAAGGATGTTGAGATTGTGCATAAAATAAGGTTAAATGGCTTCTTAGTGGGAGCCTAAGAAGCATCCCTGAAATAAATAATATGCAACATTGGATTTAGTAATTTCCTTCTAGACCAATGGTTCTCAAAGTGTGGTCCAGGGAACCCTGAGGGTCCCCAAGACCCTTTTAGGAGGGTCCTCAAGGTCACAACTATTTTCATAATAATATTAAGGCATTACTTGCCTTTTTCACTTTCATTCTCTCATGAATATAAAGTTGAATTTTCCATACTACATAACATGTGATATCACAACAGACTGAATGCAGGAACAGATATAAGTGAGAATCTACCTGTCTTCCATTAAAATATTTAAGATATCTGAAAATATGTAAAACAATGCCATTCTCATCATTAAATGTTTTTATTCAGAAAAAGTTATTTTGCTTTAAAAAACTACTTATGTTAACATGCAGTAGATTTATTTATTGTTATTTTTAAATGGATTAAAAAGGAAATATACTCTAATTTTCTCAACTTTAATTTCAAGTACAGTACATATTGACATATAGAGTCCATATAAACAAGAATTCTTTGAAATTCTTAATGATTTTTAAGAGTACAAAGGGTACAAAGTTTAAGAAAAGCTAAGACCTAAGACCCAAAAGCTTAAGAAACACTAGTCTAGGTAGTCTTTCGAGAAATCCAACCCATTCGATGCCTTCCTTCAACATACTAAGAAGTGAATCACAAAATCTTGACCTGATGATGTACTAGAGTTCAAATTTTTAATTCATGTATATCTTAAAATATACTGGAAGAAGAGCGAATGGTTGGATAGTAGAATCAAAAAAAAGTTGCGCAACTCAAAAAGGCCTAGAAATTTTTTTTAAAACTGTGCAGTAAAACCTGAGAATCTTCCAAAGCCATAAAATGCAGAGTCACCTTGGAAAGTGACTCTAAAGCTATCAAAGTCCTGCTTATGTGGCCTTTCAAGGTGACCACATTCATAGTACAGGTTATTAACTTTTAAATTTTTTTATCTGTTGATTGTTCAAAAGTAGTTTTATTGCCCTTATAACGGAAAGAGTCAAGAATGTACTTTTCTGTTTGATGGTTCTGTTTATCTAGAGTCAACCATGATCATTTGCTTGCTTAAGTTATATGCTCCTCCTTCCATTCCCATCACTGAAGTCCACTGAGAAATAAACACTTGTTCTCATTTCAGCAAATGCAACTTTCATTTCAGTAACTGTATTTTAAACATGGAATTATTGAACTGAACAACTGACTTTCCTTCCCTAAGAAATATCGAATTATGAAGTTGCTTATCACAAATAAAGGACTTTAAATTGTCACAAAAGAATAAAAAATAGGAAAGTTTAGAACCAACCTTGGATACAAATTATTATAATTATTTTTTCTCATATTCAGGTTGCAAATACATTTTAATACTACTCTTTAGATGAATTTAAAATAATGTTAAAATAATGAAGAAAAAGTTTTTTATGTTAACATTTTCACCAAACAACAGAGGCACAAAAAATAAAACACAGGGGCACCTGGGTGGCTCAGTTGGTTGGGCGACTGCCTTCGGCTCAGGTCATGACCCCAGAGTCCCAGGATCGAGTCCCATATCAGGCTCCCAGCTCTGCAGGAAGTCTGCTTCTCCCTCTGATCTTCTCCCCTCTCATTCTCTCTCTCTCTCTCTCTCTCAAATAAATAAATAAAATAAAATAAAAAATAAAATAAAAAAATAAAACACAAAGAATTACATTTTTCCTTTAGAGATAAGAGACTTAATCAGTAATCTTAACTATTCTAAACAAAGAACTCCAGAAGGAAGTCCCTCATCCCTTTGAGAAACCAAAAACTTAATCCCAAATTCCATGCACTAAAACTACTGCAGTTTATTTATGGGAAAACTCTTTAAGTTCTCACTTGGAATTGACTTAATCTTAATTTAGACCAGGAGTCAGCAAACTAGAACCTGTGGATGAATCTAGCCTGCCACCTGTTTTTGTAAATAAAGTTTTATTGAAACACAGCTGTGCTCACTTATTCACATATTACCTATGGCTGCTGTTGTACTATACCAGCAGAATTGAGCGGCTGCAACCGAAACTATATGGCCCACAACGCCTTAGATCTTTACACTGAAAGTTTGCCAACTCCTAATTTAGAACAAATTTTAAGAAGATGAGAAATATTTTTCAACCCACAGTAGACTGGAAGCAGAAGAGATGGTGGGTAGAAGATATCCTAAAGCTGGGTGTGCTGACCTCAGAGGGTAGTGGCCCATTTGGCCTGATACCTAGGAAGAAGACCAAAGAACTCTAAAAGACATTCCTAAAATTAAACCATCAAAGAAGTAGGCTTAATAAGTCCCCTTGACTTAATGATAGACAACTCTGAAAAGCCAGTCCTGCTCAAGAGCTCCCATAGGATGTACAAAAGCCTGGTTGCAACCATGTTCAGGTCAGCTTCTCCCTCTGCCCAGTCCTGTCTTCCTCCCTTCCTTTCAGGTGTATCACCCAAAAGCAATTTTGTGAATGCAGGTACTCATCTCAGCATCCAATCTAAGGAACCGAATCTAAGACTTTACATATAAAATCATAGCAATTGATATTGGCCTCAGTCTTTAAGAAAAATTGCAATCAACTCAATAAATATTTATTGATTACCTAGATTTCTAGCACTACACTAGGCACTGCTGAAGATTACAAGATAAGTAAGATACACACCGTGCCTTCAAGGATCTGACAATTTACATAATGTCTACAGTTGCTATCGTGCTACCCAAGGTGATTAAAACTACCCAAGGAGAGAATAAACTGCCCAAAATATTGTAAGATGAGGGTCATTGTCACCATCACTGTAGATGGCTTGGGGTAAGGAACTAGGAATGGAGATTTGGGTCAGCCATCCAACATCCCATCGAGGGAAATGAAAATGGTGTCATGGAAGTTATGCTTGGCAAGGAGTTTCAAAGATGAACTAGCACTTTAAGGTGGGTGAAGAGAACAGCAAACATGCGAAACATAAAAAGGGACTAGATGCAGGAATAGAAAGTACAGATTATGTTGGAGATTCGACTGTAGCCAATTTGTCTGAAGCCTGAAATATGAAGACTTCATTTGAAGCATAGGTTGAAACCACCTCATGGAGGTTCATAAACACTAATCCAAAAAGTTCGTTTAAAACAACAGGCAAGGGACACCTGGGTGGCTCACTCAGTTAAGGGTCTGCCTTTGGCTCAGGTAATGATCCCAGGGTCCTGGGACAGACTTCTGCATTGGGCTCCCTGCTCAGCGGGGAACCTCCTTCTTCCTCTGCCTGCTGCTCCTTCTGCTTGTGCTCTCTCTTTCTCTCTTGCTCTCCCTCTCTCTCTGACAAATAAATAAAATCTTTTTTAAAAATTTTAAAAATAAATAAAACAACAGGCAATAGGAATAATTTTGAGCAGAAGTACTGTGACTTTTTAGTTTGTCATCCAAAGTAGCAATTTTGAGAGTTAAAGATGGTATTATTAATGCAAGGACAACAGATATAAACTAAGACTATCACATGTAAACCAGAAAGGTCACCTGAGCAGAAAGACAAGATAATTAGAGCTGTTGTTTAAAATAATGAACATGGTACTCTATCGATTACCTGTTGCCATATAACAAACCATCCCAAAATACAGTGGTTTAAAACAGCAATAATTTATTAGTTCAAAATTCAGTGAGCTAGCAATTTGGGCTACACTCAGTTGGGCAATTCTTCTGCTGTTCTGGCTTAGGCTCACACCTTTAGCTGCAAACACCTACATTTGCTGATTTGTCTAGCTTTGTCTAGCTCTGGTGGTTGGTGCTGGCACGTCCACTGAATAACGTATCTACAACATTCTAGCCAAGCTTTTTCCCATGGTAGCAGAAGGGGTCCCAGCAGCAAAAGATAAGCAAACACTTTTCAAATCCCTGCTTGTGGCACATTTGCTATTGTCTAATTGGCCCAAACAAGTCACATAGCCCGGAGACTACTCACAACCTAGAAACAGGGATGGGAATTTTGCTTGTAATTTTGCAAATATTCTACCACAGATAGTACTGTTTGAGATGAACTAAAGGAGTAAGGCTAAATAAACATGGGGACAACTCAAAGACAATTATAATAAAGATCACCTTTCCTAACATTTATTGAGCCTTTTTTATGTTCAAGGAACTCTACATTTTTTATCACATGTAATTCTCACACATCCCTATGAAGCAGTTGTTATTGTTATTATCCCCATTTTTCAGATGAGAAAACTCAGGCTTAGAGATATTCAGTAACTTTAGCAGAGGTTTATTCAGCTAACAATGTTAAGACTAGAATTCAAACCCAATTAATCTGGGTCCAGAGCACAAAGACCCTTGAGGTCACACTGCCCCCTCTCCACTAGCAAAGTACAGGAAACAGTGAAAGCCTGGGGTGGGGTGTTGGCAGTGAAACGGGATAGGGTGTTTGAGAGGTAAATCAGTAGAACATATTCACTAGTAGGATACGGGAGTTCAGAAAGAAGGGTGACTCACAGATGACTCAGACTTCAAACCAGCATGGCAAGGGGAAGTATGTGAGCCCAGATGTTAAATTACAAGTTTTGACTGAGCCCCTGAGATTTAAGAAATATCAGATGCCAAAGGGAGATGTGTGAGATAGACTGCCTACATACAACATACAAATTTTCTTTTTTTGGTGGAGAGGAGGGCTTGAACTCATGAGCCTGATATCAAGACCTGAACTGAGATCAAAAGTTGGGTGCTTAACCAACTGAGCCTGAACTCCACACAAATTTTCAAAGAAAGTGCTTAAGAGGGCCTCCTGGGTGGCTCAGTGGGTTAAAGCCTCTACCTTCAGCTCAGGCCCTGATCCCAGCGTCCTGGGATCGAGTCCCACATCGGGCTCTCTGCTCAGCAGGGAGCCTGCTTCCCTCCACCTCACCGCCCCGCCTGCCTCTCTGCCTACTTGTGATCTCTCTCTCTCTCTCTCTCTGTCAAATAAATAAATAAAATCTTTTTTAAAAAGTGCTTAAGAGGGGCGCCTGGGTGGCTCAGTGGGTTAAAGCCTCTGCCTTCAGCTCAGGTCATGATCTCAGGGTCCTGGGATCGAGCCCCGCATCGGGCTCTCTGCTCAGCAGGGAGCCTGCTTTCCCCTCTATCTCTGCCTACCTCTCTGCCTACTTGTCATCTCTCTCTGTCAAATAAGTGAATAAAATCTTTAAAAAAAAAAAAGTGCTTAAGAATCAGTTGCAAGCTTGGGGACGCTCATTCAAATCAAGAATAGAAAAGACTTGAGAGCATGAAAATTTGAGAATTTGTGAGGATTTACTTGGAATAAACTCAGCTATGAATAACACAAACATATATCTAAGGGAAGGAATAGGAGGTGTTTCCTTTCATTCTAAGCCCAGTGAGAAGGGCTTCAAGGGCATCACTCGGTCTGACACGTGTTCCCGGCAGGTAAAAGACACAAGGCACAGTTTGGACTCTGCCTGAGAAAACTCAACCATCCTGTGGCTACAGAGTAGAGTTGTAGCTGGATAGTGACTTAACTTCCTCAGATTAAAAAAAAAAAATACATGAATTTTGGGGACCGTAGCAGGAACATGAGCCTAGAGTCATTATAAAAGGGATCTTGACCTGGAGGATGGCTTCCAGGCCAAAGAAGCCCAACAATAGTAGGCTGGAGAATGTATATTAAGGCAGAAGCCAAGAGAAGATCAGCAGCTGCCAGTTGATGGAGAGGCACCATTCATATCACAGGGTACAGGGTCCAGAATGGGATTTGCAAGAGCCCACAAAAATGCCCACAAGAAAAAGAACCAAATTTAAACATCTGCGCCCCCCACCCCACCCCACCCCCCGCCACACACACACACACAGAAAGCATGTGGTCATCTCATGGCAGTGCCTATTAGGTAACAACAGTAACTGCTCTCTCATTTCTCCTTTCCAGTCTCCTTCAATTCTGGTAGATAGAGGAACAAACACGAATAAATCTTAAGAAGAAAGAGTTTAGCTACTCAGGTCCCACAGGGATTTAAGTCTAGGCTGAGGTTGCCAAGTTTAGCAAATAAAAATACAGGATGCCCAGTTAAATTTGAACTCAGATAAACAAAGGAAAAAATTTTTAGTATACGTATGTCTCAAATATTGCATGGAACATTTATACTAAAAAAGTATTCATTGTTTGTCTGAAATTCAAATTTAACTGTATTTTATCTGGCAACCCTAATTCCAGTTTTTTTGTTTGTTTTTCTTTCTTTCTTTCTTTTCTTTTCTTTTTTTTTTTTTTTGGTCTGTAAGAAAAGGGCGTTAGCCAGAGGACAGTAAAAGCAATAATTACAAACTATGTTCTGCCTATTCTGCCAACTCTTTTTATTTGTTTCCATTAGAGGACAGAACCTGCTCATCCTAACTAACCCTTAATCAGGTAGCCTTCTTGTTATATGCTTCTATAGCACACTATACTTTTTTTAATTAACTTTATTTTTAAGAGCAATTTTAGGTTCACAGTAAAATTGAATAGAAGGTAGAAGGATTTCCCATATACCTTCTTCCCCCACATATATCATCTCTTTTACTATCAATATTCTCCACCAAAGTTGTACCTTTGTTATAACTGATGAACCTATACTGACATATCATTATCACACAGAGTCCATAGTATACATTATGGTTCATTCTTGGTGTTATAACTGCTCTTGATTTGGACAAATGTATAATGACATGTATCTATCATTATAGTATCTTACAAAATAGTTTCACTGCCCTTAAAATCCTCCATCTATTTATCCCTCCACTGATCTTTTTGCTGTCTCCACAGTTTCACCTTTTCCAGAATGTCTTTTTTTTTTTAAAGATTTTATTTATTTATTTGACAGAGAGAGAGAGAGAGAGATCACAAGTAGGCAGAAGCCAGGCAGAGAGAGAGGGGGAAGCAGGCTCCCTGCTGAGCAGAGAGCCCGAAGCGGGGCTCGATCCCAGGACCCTGAGATCATGACCTGAGCCGAAGGCAGAGGCTCAACCTACTGAGCCACCCAGGCGCCCCTTCCAGAATGTCTTATAGGTGGAATCATACTTACAGGTATGATTCAGTCACAGGCTTTTCAGATTGACTTCTTTCACTTAGTAATATGCATTTAAGTTTCCTCCATGTCTTTTCGTGGCTTGATAACTCATTTATTTTAACTGAAGACTACTCCATTGTCTGAATGTGCTATGATTTATCTATTTACTTACTGAAGGACATCTTGGTTGCTTCCAAGTTTTGGCAATTATGAATAAAGCTGCTATAAACATCTGTAAGCAGGTCTGTGTGTGGACATAAGTTTTCAGCTCCTTCGCATAAACACCAACACATGATTGCTGGATCATATGGTAAAAAGTATATTTCGTTTTATAAGAAACCACCAAACAATCTTACAAAGTGGCGGTACAATTTTGCATTCCCACCAGCAATGAATAGTAATTCTTATTGTGCTAAATTCTCACCCGCATTTGGTGTTGTCAGTGTTCTGGGTTTTGGCCATTCTAATAGGTATATAGTGGTATCTCACTGTTGTTTCACACTATACTTTGTCATATGAGTACTGCTGTATTAGCTTAGGGTAAAAGTTTATCTGTCATAATAACAATAGAGGGGGGAAAAACTGGCAAGGTTATCCTTTATGGATAACTTCCATCTCTAAGCCCAAGGTACTACTCAGATTGTTACCACTCACCTGCCAATGGGCCAACAGGAGGAGGGGAAAAAAGGTATAGGGTAACTAAATTTCATTTTAAGGATGAGACAAGGAAGTGACACCCATCACTTTTATTAGCATGAACTGACTCCCAATTCATGCTTGGCCACTCCTAACTGCAAGGGAGATTAGGAAATATAGTTTATAGCCCCATGCCTGCTTCTACTCCAGGAGACTCCATTACTATAAAGAAAAGGAGAATAGATGGGGAGGGGGCAATTAGAAATCTCTGCCAAAACTTACTACTATGGTAATCAGGTAATTATTTGTCTAATTATTAATTTAATGGTTATGTCTCACCGTCTAGTCTATAAGTTTGCATGAGGGCAAAGACATCCAGCTAATTCACCACTCTTATCTCTGGAGTCTAGGACACTATCTACAAATATTTCATAAATATTTGTGAAAAGAAGAGATTGAAGAAAAATGGAGAGTTACTCCCCAAAGGTCTCTGCCCTCCAGCCTCCATGCTTCTTTCCCCAATCAAATGCTCTGTGGGGCCCTCCTCACTGGTGTCCACTCACTGTCCTCCTCTGAGGATCTGGCTCTGCTCTCCTTTCTTCTCTGCCTGGGCCTGCCTATCTCTGGGTACTGCAGAACAGCATCTGTTCTCAGCCATGTAGCCCCAGAATTATCTTCTGTAGTTCCATCTGTCCACTTGGCATATCTGTTCATCTGTCCACATGGGTATTTGGCATAGCTCACACTAAACAGGCCAATGACCAGTTTACACCTTTGCTACAGGGCCCTCCTCCTAAAATGATCACATCTGTATCACATTTACTCACACAGACTCAGAGGAGTCACAATAACTCCCACCCTCCCCAGGATTCTAATTTGGTCTTGGGCTATCTGAGTAATAAAGTTCAGATCCCATCTCCAGATAAGGGACAGAGAACCCTCACCAAAGAACACTGCCCTACCTAAGGGCAAAGGACCATGACCTCAAATGAATGCTCCTTGTTTTAAAGAGAATGACCATATACCTACACTGGCACTTCATTGGCTAACATTCCATACTGGATAGAATTATCCAGTTGCCTAGAACATCTGCAATGGTTGAAATTTGAAGCAAAGTTTGACTTTAAAACACTGTGCAACTTACCAGAGACAGTAGATATTTGAAGACAGACAGTTTAGGTTCACATCCCATCTCATCTTATTAGCTGTGTGATCTGGGGCAAATTACTTACCTCCCTGAACCTAGATTTCTTTACCTATAAAACATGAATAATAATAGTACCTACCTCATAGGGGTTTTGTAAGGATTACGATATATACTCAATGTCTCGTATTTTGTAAGTGTGATGGGTTGTTTGTTTGTTTGTTAATGGCCACAAATTCCTTCCCACTACTCACACTGAGAATTGAAATACATGTCCTCTCCCACTGACTTTGGGTGGACTTGTGACTGCTTTGACCAGTAGAGTTCAGTGGACAAGATCTCCATGGCTAAGTCAGGAAAAGCTATACATGTTCTGCCTGGTTCTCTTGGGGTGCTTGCTGTGGGAGAAGTTAGCTCCCATGTAAGAAGTCTGACTAGCCTAAGTTCACCATGATGGAGAGGCATGTGCAGATGCTCCAGTTAACAGTGCCAGCGGAGCTACCCCTGGACAGCTAACAAACTGTCAACCACATAAGTGAGCCAGCTGGGACATCTACCCCAGGAAAACCTCCGGATAAAGAACATGTGACTATAACCTATACAAGAGCCACCAGCTGAGCCCTTTCCAGATTCCTGACCCACAAAACCGGGAGCAAAATAAAAGTTTGTACCATGACATATTGGGGTAGTCTGTAACACAGCAATAGTAACCAGAACAACGAACAATAGTAAATGGTAGCGGATATTAATATTAATGCCGCATCTCAGCACATAAGCCCTAGAACAGGACCTCTTGCTTCCAAAGTGCGAATACCAAGGGGTATCACAGCTCAGACTCCTTCTGCCTATACTTAAAGTTCCGTCTCTTCAGAGCCTGGTTTCTTTCCATTTTCTGCTAGGTTTCTGTCTAGCTTCTAGATCACGAAAGTCTGGATAAACTTCAGATAAACACTTTAAAATTATTTCCTGGAAGCTCACCAAACCGAACATGTGAATCCTCCCCAGTCTGCACAATTGAAAACAAGTTATATAATTTCTGTTTCTCAGGGCGGAAAGGGCTGTGCAAGACAGAGAACACTGGGACTGTTGCCTGTTGTCTGGAATCACATTTTAAATAAATAGACAAAGTGAACTGCACAGAAATGATGAATAATGAAATGGTAGAAATAGAAATTAGAGAGCAGTGGGGACTACAGAAGCTATTTCTGTCTCTCACTGAGAATTCCTAATGGCTTAGGTTAGGTGTTTATTTCTAAGGAAGTGGATTATTTTTTTTTTTTGGAAGTGGATTATTTTTAATGTCTTTGAACATCACGCCTCCATGACATCCATTATTTCCAAATGACTGTAATGTACTTCTCAGATCTAAACATCACTGAAGGATTGAGGAACAGCTTGAGGTTTATACTGAATGTGTATGTTTTTCCTTCAGCTATTTAAAATGTTCCATAGGCTATCTCAATTACTTATGGTATTCATTCTCTGATGAGGAATGATTTTCTGTAGAAACTAGAATTATTTTAGGTGTGAATTTTTTCCTCCTTTCTGTTTCCTTCACTGCTCAACACTCTCCAGTCCATCCATTTAGGACCGTATCATCTGGGATAGCATTACAATCTTCCTGAAGATGGAAAAAAAGTGGAAATCAGATTTGAACCATATAGATATTACATTCATGGCTGTATCTTCTCCTCCCACTCCATACTTTCAGGATGTCCTGCGGCATGTTTGAAAACAATTGTAGATGTGTAACTATGTTTAAAACATTTAGGATTCTGGAATCATTATGGCAATCATTATTCTTTTAAAATTCATGTAAGTATCTAGGAAATTTAAATTACATTGTTGGTGCCAACGTGTCCTGTTCCCCAAACTTGACTGATCATCAGAACAACCATGGGATTTTGTAAAAATGAAGATTCCTGGGGCACCTGGGTGGCTCAGTTGGTTGAGCGGCTGCCTTCAGCTCAGGTCATGGTCCCGGAGTCCCAGGATCGAGTCCCACATTGGGCTCCCAGCTCCACGGGAAGTCTGCTTCTCTCTCTGACCTTCTCCCCTCTCATGCTCTTTCTCGCTCTCTCTCTCAAATAAATAAAATCTTTTTTAAAAAAAATGAAGATTCCTGGATTTTGCCTCAGAAAAGTGGAATCAGAGTCTCTGTGAAAGGGACTCAAGAATTCATGTGTATATAATAATCTTTCTGGTGATTTGATGGGCTGCCAGCTCCGATAGTCTCAGCCCAAATGAATCGACACCCCACTATAAAGCATCAAGTGAAAGGAGCTGTAACCAAGCAGGTAACATGTGAGCAATAGGAGGAAGCTTCATCCAGAAACTTCCCAGGCCTGGAAAGGACTAACAGAACTCCCTTCCAGTTACTCAATTAACAAACAAACATCTTTTAAGGATCTAGTGTGAATAAATCATGAGATGGAAGGAAACTGAAGAATATCACTTATTCTCTACCATCAAGAAACTCAGAACTATTCATTCATTCATTCATTCATTCAACAAATACTTATTGAGCACCAGCCATGTTGTAGGTACTATGGTGATACAGTGCCAAACCAACATAATTCCTGTCTTCATGGAAACGGTATTGAACATTAAATTCCTTTTTTAGGAAGGTACGCAGGTAACATATGAACTTGGCTCTGACAATTACATCAGGCAGTTCACTAGACAGAAGCAGTATAGCACTTATCAAACCCGAGAATCTCCTTACATTCTGCACCCCAGATACTTCACTTGCCTCACTCTAGTCCCAATCATGAGGTTCAGAGGTATCCTAGATGGGTTCACAGTATGTGTAAAGACAAGAAAATGCCAAAGATTATTCAGAAAATGATGAATAATCTAGTGTGGCTTAAGTACAGAATACACAGGTAGGGAGAGTGGCTGGAGATTTTGCTGTGGATGAAGTGAGACTTCCCACCTATTCTCTACAAACAATTTAGAAGTTCTATAAATGCCAAATGTTTCTTCTCTGTATAAAAATCATATTCTCTATTTTATTTTTTAAAAAGGTCACTCTGATGGTAGGATAAAAATAAAAAGGAGGAAAAGGTTTGGAGACCAAGAAACAAAGTTGCTATTACAGTAGTGCCAGAAAAAGGTAATAAATATTTGAATTGAAGCAATGGCCTAAATGGAAAGGAAGTTTTGGTACTCAGGGCTATAGGGATGTAGACGAAAGAAGAAAATTCTAGGGCCACCCAAGCTGAAGAGTCTAACTATGCACTTCAGAAGAAGAGTAAATGAAACATAAAAAGAAGAAAGTAAACTTGCCTATTCCATCCTTAGCACTGCCCAAAAGGAAAAGGTGTTTGGTTTTTTTTTTTTTTTAATTTTTTAAATTCACTACCACAGAACAGCGTCCACATAGGTCTGTGGTCCAAATTCATGATAAATACACACACACATACACACACACACACACATACCCCCTCAAGTATAGAATTTAATTTAAAGCTAGGCCAGGGTTAGAAATATGCCAAGGTAAATGGCAGAAGCAAACAAAAATCCTCATTGGAGTAATACCATCATCTGAGGCCTCAGAAAATTCTCATAGATAAAGTTCCAAAGGCAACAAACAGTTCACAGTATAAAAGTACAAACACAGAGAAACAATGCACCCTGAGTGAGAGCCAGGAAAACAATAGACTATATAGTCAATCCCACAAAGACTTCAGATACTGGAACTGTATAGTACAAAATGAAAAATAACAATGTTCTACATGTTTAAAGAAAAAGACAACTTTGAAAATATGAGCCAGAATGTATTCTAGAGAGACAAAGAAACAGAAATGTAAAATAGAAGTTTGAAGGCATAGAGCATAATGTAAGAGAGTCCAAGTTGTGTCCAATTGGAATTTAGGTGGAAACAACAGAGGAAGGAGGAAGAGGCACTCTTCAAGGAAACCATGGCTGAGAATTTTCTGGAATTCGTGAAAAGACAGAAATCTTCATATCAAGGTGGTTTTCTTAAGAAATTCTCCCTGAGACCAATCAGTAAACCTTAAGAATACAAAAGAAAAAGAGAAAATCATAAAAAGGGAGAAACAAGATCATCTGCATAGAAATGACAATTACAACTGAATTCAAAGAAGCAAAAATGAAAGTCAAAAGACAGTGAGGCAATATCTATAATGTGCATAAAGAAAAGAACTGTCATCTTAGATATGTATATCCAAAGAAACTTCTTCCAAAATAATGAATAAATTCAATTTCTTGAAAGAATTAAAATCAAAAATGGAATGAATTTACCACCAATAAACCTCTGATATAAAATAAATTCTAAAGGATGCACTTCAGGAATGAGAAAAATAACCCGGATGAAAAATCTAGATTCAAAAAAGGTAGTGGTCAAAGATATTAGTAAATATATGAGGAAATCTAAACCAATATTAACTGTTTAAAACAATAATAAGTGGTTGGAGAGTCCAAAATGGTGGAGTAGGAGACCTTTGTTTCATCTGGTCCCAGGAATTCAGCTAGCTAGCTATCAAATCATTCTGAACACCTGTGAACTCAACCAGAGATCAAAGAAAAGAACAGCTGCAACTCTACAAATAGAAAAACAACCACTTTCTGAAAGGTAGGCAGTGTGGAGAAGTGAATTTGAAGAAATATAAGGGAAGATAAACCACGGGGGAGCCTCCATAAGCCGGCTACAGATAAGTGATATAGCAGTGGAGTGCAGAACCAGAACTTTTAGAAGTCTGCTCTGGTGAGGCACCACCCTGCCTGAAAGGCACTCAAGGTTGCTAAGTGGGGGCAGAACTCTAGGTGGGACAGGTTTCAGGATTCCCGAGGTCACCAGAAGACAGGGGTGCCTGAGTGGGTAGCAGAGCTCCCAGGCATCAGCCCAGGGAAGCCAGCTATCAACAGTGTATCCAGGAGTGGCTGCCAGAAACTGTGAACGGTAGCACAGTCAGATAACTGCTCTCTGAGCAGGAGCCCAACAAGTGCCAGAACGAGAGAGACCCCTCCTCCAGGGTTTTGAGACTTCAAATGGGGGTTGTGTGCCTGAGATAGGAACACTCAGTCACGGCCAGGTCAGGTGAGCACGGAGTCTGGCTGGAAACCAGAGAGACAGAAGTGATTGACTGTTTTTCCCTGAGAGTACACTGAGGAGTTGGGGCTGAGAGCTCTCAGTTTCAGCCTGGAGATTGGGAAGCCGCCATTTTCATTCTCGGCCTCTAAAGCTGCTCGGAAAGCCTTCAGAGAACAAAAAGCCACATAGAGCAAACCAGAGCAGAAAACATCCTGGCCCCCTGGCAAGGGCGGTGCAATTCTGCCCAGGGCAAGGACACTTGAGCATCAATGCAACAGACCCCTCCCCCAGATCAGCAAAAAGATACAGCCAGGACCAAGTTTACCCATCAATGAAAACTACAAAACTCCAGTGCTAGGGTAGAATTCATGGCTTTTTCCCCATGATTTTTTTTTTAAGATTTTATTTATTTATTTGACAGAGAGACAGAGATCACAAGTAGGCAGAGAGGCAGGCAGAGAGAGAGGGGAAAGCAGGCTCCCTGCTGAGCAGAGAGCCCAATGTGGGGCTCAATCCCAGGACCCTGAGATCATGGCCTCAGCCAAAGGCAGAGGCTTTAACCCACTGAGCTGCCCAGGTGCCCTTTCTCCATGATTCTTTAGATTTCAACTTTAAAATTTTTTTTTAATTTTTTTAATTAAAAATTTTTTTCTGAGGGCACCTGGGCGGCTCAGTGGGTTAAAGCCTCTGCTTTCGGCTCAGGTCATGGTCTCAGGGTTCTGGAATCGAACCCCACATCCGGCTCTCCACTCAGCGGGGAGCCTGCTTCTGCCTCTCTGCCTGCCTCTCTGCCTACTTGTGATCTGTCTCTGTCAAATAAATAAATAAAATCTTTAAAAAAAAATTTTTTTTCTCTTTCCTTTTTCAACCAATTTATTTTATCAACTTTTTTTAAAAATTTTATTTATTTATTTGACAGAGATATAGAGAGCACAAGTAGGCAGAGCAGCAGGCAGAGGGAGAAGAGAGTAGGCTCTCCGCTGAGGAGGGAGCCCAATGCTAGACTTGATCCCAGAACCGTGGGATCATGACCTGAGCCAAAGGTAGCCACTTAACCGACTGAGCCACCCAGGTACCCTTTTTTAAATCATATTTAATTTTCATTTTTACAGTTACATGCTATCCCTTCATTGTCTTAAAAATTGACATTGAATGGGATGTCCGAAATCACCTGAGAGTGGAAGGGACTCCCCTAACCTAATTCAACAGTTTTCATTCTGTGCCAAATGTGTACCCAGACTCTGGTACCTATAGTTTTTTTTTTTTCCTTTTAGAGACATAACACATTGAAAAAAACATTGAAAATTTGTTTAAAATACCACTTCACACCTGTCAGAATGGCTAAAATTAACCATACAGGAAACAAGAGATGTTGGTGACAATCCAAAGAAAGGAGGATCCTCTTACAGTGTTGGTGGGAATGCAAACTGGTACAGTCATTGTGGAAAACAGTATGGAGTTTCCACAAAAAGGTAAAAATAGAACTACCCTACAACTCAGCAATTGTACTACTTAGGTATTTACCCCAAGGATACAAAAATATAAATTTGAAGGGGCACATACATGTACCCCAACATTTATAGCAGCATTATCAACAATAGTCAAATTATGAAAAGAGCCTAAATGCCCTTCAACTGATGAATGGATAAAGAAGATGTGGCACATATATACAATGGAATATTACTCAGCCATCAAAAAAATGGAATCTTGCCATTTGCAACAACATGGATGGAACTAGAGGGTATTATACTAAGCAAAATAAGTCAGTCAAAGAAAGACAAATACCATATGATTTCACTCATATGTGGAATTTAAGAAACAAAACAGATGAACAAAAGGGGGGAAAAAAGAGAGTAAAACAAACCATAAGAGACTCTTAATGATAGAGAACTGAGGTAGAAGGATAGGGGATGGGCTAAACGAGTGGAGTATATTAAGAAGGGTACCTGTTGTGACGAGCACGAGATGTTACATGTAAGTGATTAATCACTAAATTTTACCCCTGAAACCAATATAACACTATATATTGACTCACTAGAATTTAAATAAAAATTTGAAATAAAAGAATTTTTTTTAAATTTTTTATTAACATATAATGTATTATTTGCCCCAGGGTACATGTCTGTGAATCATCAGGCTTACACATTTCACAGCATTTGCCATAGCACATACCCTCCCCAATGTCCATAACCCTACCCCCCCACACACACCTCCCAGCAACCCTTAGTTTGTTTCATGAGTTTAGGAGTCTCTTATGGTTTGTCTCCTTCCCCATCCCATTAAAAGAAAATTTTTTGAAAAAAATTGTACAGAAATAGAAAATAAAGGTAATCCTAATGACTTCTACCATATATTTAGTGCAAACTCTGCTCCAGGTATCATACAAGGAGCTTGACTTCCATTAATTCTAATCTTTAAAACAAGAATTCAAGCTTAACCAAATAGGCAAAAGACCCATACTCTGAAAACTATAAGACATTGATTAAAAAAAATTAAGATGACACAAAGGAATAGAAAGATATTCCATGCCCATGGATAGGAAGAACAAATATTATTAAAATATCTATACTACCCAAAGCAATCTATACATTTAATGCAATCCCTATCAAAATACAAGCAACGTTTTTCACAGAACTGAAACAAACAATCCTAAAATTTGTATGGAACCACAACATACCCCGAATAGCCAAAACAATACTGAAAGAAAAAAAAAAAACACGTTTGCAACGGAGGTATCACAATTGCAGACTTCAAGTTATATTACAAAACTCTAGTAATTAAAATACTATGGTACTGGCACAAAAATAGACACATAAACCAACAGAACAGAATAGAAAGCCCAGAAATAAACCTACAATTATATGGTCAATTAATCTTCAACAAAGGAGTCAAGAACATGCAAGGGGAAAAAAACAGTCTTTTCAACAAACAGTGTTGGGAAAACTGGACAGCTACATACAAAAGAATCTATTCTTTCTTACGCCATATACAAAAATAAACTCAAAAAGGATTAAAGGACCTAAATATGAGAACTTAAATCATAAAAATTCTAAAAGAGAGCACAGGGAGCAATTTCTCTGATATGAACCATAACAACATCTTTCTAGATATGTCTCCCGAGGTAAGAGAAACAAAAGCAAAAATAAACTATTGAAACTACATCAAAATAAAAAGCTTCTGTACAGCAAAGGAAATAGTCAACAAAATCAAAAGACAATCTATTGAATGGGAGAAGATATTTGCAAATGACATAGCCACTAAAGGGTTAGTATCCAAAATATATGAAGAACTTATATAACCCAACACCCAAAAACCAAATAATCCAATTTAAAAATGGACAGAAGACATTTACAAGCTTTTCACCAAAAACGTACAGATGGCCAATAACACATGAAAAGATGCTCAACATCACTCATCATCAGGAAAATGCAAATCAAACCACAATGAGATATCAGCTCATATCTGTCAGAATGGTTAAAATAAACACAGGAAACAAGTGTTGGCAAGGACGTGGAAAAATAGGAACCTTTATGTACTGCTGGTGGGAATGCAAACTGATACAGCCAGTGTGGAAAGTTCCTCAAAAAATTAAAAATAGAACTACCATATGATCAGGCGCCTGGGTGGCTCAGTGGGTTAAAGCCTCTGCCTTCGGCTCAGGTCATGATCTCAGGATCCTGGGATGGAGCCCTACATCAGGCTTTCTGCTCAGCAGGGAGCCTGCTTCCCCCCTCTCTCTCTGCCTGCCTCTCTGCCTACTTGTGATCTCTTTCTCTCTCTCTCTCTCTCTGTCTCAAATAAATAAAATAAAATAAAATAAAATAAAATAAAATAAAATAAAATAAAATAAAATAAAATAAAATAAAATAAAATAAAATAAAATAAAATAGAACTACCATACGATCGGGCGCCTGGGTGGCTCAGTTGGTTAAGCAACTGCCTTCAGCTCGGGTCATGATCCCGGAGTCCTGGGATGGAGTCCCACATCCGCCTCCCAGCTCCATGAGGAGTCTACTTCTCCCTCTGACCTTCTCCCCTCTCAAGCTCTCTCTCACTGTCTCTAAATCAAGTAAATCAATAAAATCTTTAAAAAAAAAAAAAAAAGAAGAACTACCATACAATCCAGTAACTGCACTACTGGGTATTTACCCAAGGAAAACAAAAATTCTAATTCAAAGGGATACATGCACCCCTACGTTTATTGCAGCATTATTTGCAATAGCCAAATTATGGAAGTAGCCCCAGCGTCCACTGATGAATGGTTAAAGAAGATACACATATTGATGATCATCAAGACTGATGAATGGATTAAGAAGATATGCATATATATATATAATGGAATATTACTCAGCCATAAAAAAGAATGAAATCTTGCCATTTGCAACAACATGGATGGAGCTAGAGAGTATTATGCTAAGCAAAATAAGTCTGTCAAAGACAAAATACCATATGATTTCACTCATATGTGGAATTTAAGAAACAAAACAAATGAGCAAAGGTGAAGAAAAGAGACAAACCAAAAGCAGACTCTTTTCTATAGAGAATAAACAGATGGTTACCAGAGGGGAGGTGGGTGGCGCAGATGGGTGAAATAGATGAAGGAGATTAAGAGTACATTTATCATGATGAGCACTAAGATATAGAATTGTTGAATCACTACATTGAATACCTGAAATGAATATAACACTGTATGTTAACTATACTGGAATTAAAATTATACACACACATATATATATTTATTTATTATTTATAAAGATAATATTTTTTAAATTTTTTAAATAAAACAAGGCTCCAAGTTTACCATTATTATCATCTTATTGTAAACAAGTAAACCAAAGCCCAAGCAGGTTAAGTAAACCTCTTAGGATCACACAGCTACTAAAGGACAGAACCAGCATTTTTTTTAAAGATATATTTATTTATTTGACAGAGAGAGAGATCACAAGTAGGCAGAGAGGCAGGCAGAGAGAGAAGGGGAAGGAGGCTCCTTGCTGAGCAGAGAGCCCAATGCGGGGCTTGATCCCAGGACCCTGGGATCATGACCTGAGCCAAAGGCGGAGGTGTAACCCACTGAGCCACCCAGGTGCCCCCAGAACCAGCATTTAAAGCCAAGTTTGTTAATTCCAAAATCCACACATAGGCCACTATACTTTAGAGCTCAAAGCAAATCATGAAAAATGTTATTGCAGGCTGGAAATGTTTTGAGTGGTAAGAAATGGGTGGACTCAGTGTAGCCTGGGACTTCTGGGGAAAATTTCAAAGGGCTAAGGGATACTTCCTCATCTCCAAATGTTACCTGGTTTATTAAAAGCTCATTAAGCCCAATATTCCTAATGTAAAAGCTACTGGAGATTCCAGCATGACAGATTCTGAGGTCAATATTAAGGTAATGGGTCCAAACTAAAGTCTTACACAAAGAAGCATTAATGCTAATTCCTACACAAATAAAAAGGCTTTGCTCTAAGGACAAAAACACTTGGCAAATATTTTCCATCAATTCCCACAGGTACCTTTTTCAGTTGTGAAAATGTGCTTCACACAAAGTTTAAAACAACAAAAATCAGCTTCTTAAGCATCAACTGTCCAAACAATACTCAGTTTGCAATTCCTTGATTCAAAATACATCATTCAATCTACCCATTAACTTCTAGGAAATAAAACTGAGCAAAATAATCACTATAAAAACAACATTAGGGGTGCCTGGTGGCTCAATTGTTAAGTGTCTGCCTTCGGCTCAGGTCATGATCCCAGCGTCCTGAGATTGAGCCCCATATTGGGCTCCCTGCTCAGCAGGGAGCCTGCTTCTCCCTCTCCAGCTCCCCTGTGCTTGCATTCCCTCTCTCGATATCTCTGTGTCATAAATAAATAAAATCTTTAAAAAAATTTTAAAATTCCAACCAGAAATGAATATATGCAAGGTTCAAAAAATGTGTTTTTCCTACCCCTATCTAATGCAGATTGAAATCAATTTCCTTGGGCGCCTGGGTGGCTCAGTTGGTTGAGCAACTGGCTTTGGCTCAGGTCATGATCACGGAGTCCCGGGATCGAGTCCCATATCGGACTCCCAGCTCTGCGGGAAGTCTGCTTCTCCCTCTGACTTTCTCCCCTCTCATTCTCAGTCTCTCGCTCTCTAATAAATAAATAAATAAATCTTAAAAAAAAAAAAAAGAAATCAATTTCCTCTCCTCTCCTTTGTCTTCTTCTTTTATTAACTAATCATCATCTCTCCTAAACTACTGATTAATAGTCTTCTGAGTATATTTCACCAGCTTTTTATAATATCATTCTGGCTTGAAATAACAAGCTAGAAATAGGACAGTCTGTGGCAGCTTAATTCACATGGATAAAATAGTGCAATCATGAAATCCACATCAGTCATATCACCTCATATAAGCACAGTGCCTAGAAGAAAGCAGGCGCCGATGAATGACAGCAAGATTAACATGTACACTCACTACCATGGACAGGTGTCTTATTAATTTGGTTTCTGGTAGACATGCTTTTGAGTCTTGGAAGGTGGGGCAGGGATGGAGGTTGTAGATTATATGTTGGGATTGAAAAAGGGGAGGATAAAAAACCTATATATCATCCACTCCTGGAAACAGAGAAATGCTCTCGCTAGTGTATATCAGTGTGAAAAAAAAAATTGGGAAAATGGAAGAGAATGTCCCCATTTTCTGACATTTGAAGATTATTGCTTTGAATAATGTGGGAAATATAAGGTATTTATGATATTGATGACACTAGATGATAATAGCACAGTAACTGGCCACAGTAAACAAGGGGAAACCAAGTACTTTCCATTTATCATTTCACTGAACCATCCTGAGTACTAACATACCATTGTCACATCCCCAAAAAGATGTGTTGCTCCTGAGTGGAGATGCAGCCTACTAGGGAGCAGGTTAACTTTTTTGTGCCATGGCCCCTTTTGGCAGTCTTGTGAAGCCTACAAATACCTACTTAAAATTGTGTTTTTTAAATGCATAAAATAAAGGAAATCCATTGTACTAAATCACACTTCTATCCGTGGACTCCATGGAATATGTAAAGAATTCCTGGTAGAGACTGAGCTGGTTCCACACAAAACAGGTATTAGAGATGAAAGGTCATTTACTATCTAGTCACCCTGGCCCTGCAGGCCCGTGTTGGGGGAAACGGCTGTATGTGAGAGAGAAACAGAGAAAGAGAACTCCACAAGTTGGGCAACTACAGTAGAATCAAGTCTGCATCATCAATGCACACTTGACATCCAAGGGTCAAAGACCAACACAGGTAGAATGCCTACTATTAGCCTTGTCTGCAGGTGGCATTCGTGTCCTCCCTCCCATGGCTAAAGGCCTATGTGGAGGTGACTGCACCACAGGCAATGACTAGACTCACACCAGGCTCTAGGTGAGCAGGAACTAGAAAGGGATTAGATGCAATTCATCCTAGATCATCAGGGCGTAAACTGAAAGGAAGGCACAGGGCCACCAGCCTTCCCATTTCAGCAACGATACCTGGTGCCAGCAACAACAGCCAAAACTGGCTCACTGAGCAAGCAATACCATGCAGGACTAACATCCAGAATTGAGAATGTATTCCTAAGGGGCTTAGGGAACTGCAGGGAGACAGCCTTGTATTAGTCAGTCCCCCAGCAGGAAGCTGACAGCCCCTCAAAGGGGCTAATTGAGGAGAGCTTAATAAAGGCTCTAGTTATAAAGATGGAAGTAGGTTTAAAGGAAACCAAGAAAAGTCTGGTAGCCTAGATTAGCTGGAGACATTTACCTTCACCGCCCCTAAAGAAGCAAGAGAAGAAAAGCAGTTACCAGAATCCAGAGAGAAAAGCAGAATAAATGCCCTGACCTCACTCCATTCCACCTTGCAAATCTCCCTGATGCTTCCCATCGGCTGAACGTAACTGAAGCCCCAAGTTCTTAAAGCCCTTCAGGGTCAGCCCTATAGCACAGAGCAGGGAGAAGATGAATGAAGAGTCCACCTAGAAAGGCAAAAGGAACTAGCCAAGAAACTTTTCACAGGGAGGGAGAAAGGTGCCAAAAAGCCATTTAATCTATTAAATTATTACCCCATGATAAAACATAGATCAACAAAACCAACAGGAGATATTAGTCACATCCCTTTTTCAGATAATAAAATTGAGCCTCGGGAGGAAAAATGACTTAGTAAAGACTAATAAAAAAAATGAGATTCAAACTCAAGTCTTCTTAACAAGAGCCCACACTTTTAGCCACTCTGATACACTGCCTCCAAGAGTTATATTTTAAAACTAGAATTCTCAGACTGCAACAGGACTTGGATATAACCCATTCTCATCTCACTGTTCAAAATATTTTTTTTCTAAAACTATAACATATGGGCATTTTCTTTTTTTTTTTAAGATTTTATTTATTTATTTGACAGAGAGAGAGACAGAGAGAACAGGAACACAAGCAGAGGGACTGGGAGAGGGAGAAGCAGGCTTCTCACTGAGCAGGGAGCCCATTATGGGCCTCAATCCCAGAACCCTGGGATCATGACCTGAGCCGAAGGCAGAGTCTTAACGACTGAGCCACCCAGGCACCCACATATGGGTATTTTCATGTAAAATCATCTATGAGAGAATTATAAACTCTTTACATGAGGACAAGCAGTACAGAAAATGGTCTATGTTTGGAAATAGTCAACCAAAATAAGAAATAAATTATTGTTTGAAAGGGTAGGGTTGCTTGTCTCAGTCTAGGCAAAGCTTCAGTTTTCAAAAATCCGTGAAGATTAAAATGAGGTCTCAGAAGAAGCCAACATTACTGATTGTATGAAAGCTTAGAAAGCAAGGCTGATTAGGCAAAATTCCATTCTGCAGACTTTATATTCAGTGAGCAAAAGCGAGGGTTCTTGTCTTTCCTTAGCAACTTTTTAAAAAAGGAATGCATTCAGTAGCTACTTGACACCAAGGAAAAAGTCCAGTTCAGAAAGCACAACCACTTCTGTTTCACCAGATTAACAACAGTATATTCTCTTCTCAAGTATTTTCCTTTTCTCCTAATCCAGTAAAGGTCAATTAACATCCAATTCCTTTTCCCACGCATAGCCAAGTATCTCCATGCATTTCTACATTCATTTCTATATGTATATATTTCTAGGCAAGTTCAGGTCTTTGTCGAGTGTGTAGTAGGAGGATCCTAGGTGTTTAGCAGACCAGAAGGCCAGACACCACAGCCTGACAAAGAAGCACCTCAGCTCAATAAAGTCAAACCTGAAAAAGAGGATAACCTCTTCTCCACCATCTTTGTATGGATAGATGAGAAGCCAAGAACAGCAATCATGCCAGAAATAAGGAAAAGAGAAAAAATATAAAGCAAAAAAGTAAGACCAGAAATCCAAAGTCACTTGTCACTTATTTTCCTAAACTAAGTTTCAAAGTTGACTTCTTAAAAAAAAAAAAAGCTCTGTAGCATGCTGTAGCATGTAAGAGACCCTGTTGTATCATTGAACATATCTTCAAAGCCTATAGAAACAGGCCAGGTTCTAATCCAGGCCTTGATACTTTGTCCTATTTGTGTGTCCAGTTGGGCAAATTTAGTCTCTCTGGAGCCCCAGTTTTTCCAACTATATAAAGGGGAAGTCACAATGCCCAAATCACAGGGCTATTGTGAGAGTTGCATGAGATCTCCTGCCTCTTTTTCGACAAACCTCAAAGCTTTATAAATAAAATCCAATTTCCTCTAAATTCAACTTTGCCTAAGTCAGGCTTTAGAAATACTTAAAATTTACTTGAGGGAGTCTAAGAACACCCATGGAAAAAATTAAGATATCAGCACCAAAATACAGACCATCCATTGTATTACAAATACTCACTTGTAGTTGATGATGGAAACAAAACTAGTCTCTTCGTTCTACATAGGCTTCCAGAAGACATCCCACCACATACATCCCACCACTCAACATATCCCACAGACTCCTCTGTCTAGTTTCCTCTTAGATTGCACATGTGTAGAGGCAAGCACTTTATCTTATACTTCTATAATCCCAACACACAGCATAAGAGTTGGCACATCCAGAGTGCTCAATAAGTATTTATTGAGTGGACAGACAGATGGATGGACACATGAATTACTGCCCTCCTGCCTGTCACAGGGATGTTTTGGGGAGCAAACAATATATGTATGTGGAAGTGCTTTGGAAATTCTAAAGGATTTCAAAAGAGCTCAGTGAACTGTCTTGCTTTTCTCAGTCCATAAGAAGATGGCAAGTGTTTTTCAGGGCAGGAAAGAAGATGACTTATAGGCTAATGTTAAGGGAAAGATGTAAAACTTACACTGTAACATTGCTGCTCATCAATGTACACCCTTGGTCATGTTTCTAAGTAATTCATAAAAGTAAAGTTATGAATTTGTCAGTCATGATTTTGTTCAGGAAAACAGAAATCATTTGAGGCATTCTGAACAAGAAAGGATTTAATACTAGAAATTAGAACCTTACAAAACACTGGAGGGGCTGAGAGAATAAAGGTAAGGGAAAGCTGCCATAGAATTCAGGAAATTAGGAAGCGCAGAAACTGCAGAAAAGTACTGTCAGTGATCTCAACTGCAAAGGAAAGGAAAGGAGTTATATACATAAGCTTCTACTTCAGACGGCAAACCAGTACTTATGTATATAAATTCCCCCATATTTTTTAGCAAGTTGTTGCCTCTCAGATCTAAATTTATTATTTCTTGCCTGCTCTATGAAAATGAATCTGGACCCTTGAAATATTTTCCGTTAGCCTACTGACTAGATGTTAAGTTTTGTCAGTAGGGGGCACTGGAGAGATTGCAGGAAGAAGTTTGCATCCTGGTTTGGTGTGCTCTCTTGGCCAGATCCAGCACTTGGCTTCTGCTGCAGGAGCAGCTTTTCCAGCACTAAAAATCTAGCTCCTATAGTGTAAATAGTTTCCTCAACTCCCAGTTCCCATAGTGTAGATTACCTACAGCACCCAGCAGCCAGCTTCCCTTGGAACCCCCTAAGCAGTTCTGAAGCTGTGCACCTTCTGTGAGACACCTCCCCAGGAACAGATTTCCCTGGCACCCTAGAGGGCAGATTTCCAGCAAATTTGACCGGACAGGCCCCACAGCAATCTCTCAATTGTTCAGTGAGCCATGGCCACACCTTCTTCAACAAGGTCTAGAGCTCAGTGCTGAAAGGGATGAACTCATCCTTGGGCACCTGACCTCAGCCATAGGGGTGGTGCCTGCTTCATATATCTGCTGGCCTTATATTATTTAGCGATCTCTTTACTTCTTACCAATTCCTCATTACCCAATCCTCTGTTATAGTTAATAATTCTTTATATTAAACTTTTCCTATTCAAATTGCTATATGGTTTCTTTCCCTTTATTGAACCAGACCATTCTATCCTTTAATAATGCTATAGTATATCAGTATGTAAAATAATTCATTACATGCGATGACTCACTCCCCTCTCTCCATTCTCACCACTTTCAGCATTACCATTTAACATAGTACTAGAAGTCTTAGCCTCAGCAATCAGACAACAAAAAGGAATAAAAGGCATCCAAATTGGCAAGAAATCAAACTTTCACAATTTGCAGATGACATGATACTCTATGTAGAAAACCCAAGAGACTTCAACAAAAAATTGTTAGAACTCATATGAATTCAAAAATGTTGCAGAACATAAAATCAATATGAAGAAATCAGTTACATTTCTATACACCAATAATGAAGCATCGTAACAAGAAATCAAGGAATCAACCCCATTTGCAATTGCACCAAAAACAATAAAATACCTAGGAATAAACCTAACTAAAGAGGTAGAAGATCTATACTCTGGAAACTACAGAACACTTAGGGAAAAAATTGAAGAGGACACAAAGAAATGGAAAAGCATTCCATGTTCACAGATTGGAAGAGCGAACATTGTTAAAATGTCTATACTACCTAAAGCAATCTGCACATTTAATGCAATCCCTATCACAATACCACTAGCACTTTCACAGAGTTAGAACAAACAATCCTAAAATTTGTATGGAACCACAAAAGACCCCAAATAGCTAAAGCAATCTTGAAAAAGAAAAACAAAACTAGAGGCATCACAATTCTGGATTTCAAGTTATATTACAAAACTGTGATCATCAAGACAGTATGGTACTGGCACAAAAACAGACACATAGATCAATGGACCAGAACAGAGAACCCAGATTTGGACCCACAACTATATGGTCAACTAATCTATGACAAAGCAGGAACAAATAGCCGATGGAAAAAAGATGGTCTCTTCAACAAATAGTGTTAGGAAAACTGGACAGCCAAATCCAGAAGAATGTGTGCCCTCCTTAATTCCCACCATCAGGCTCACCCATCCGCCTAACCACCTCCCTTTCAAAATTCTCAGTTTGTTTCTCAACGTCCACAATTTCTCATGCTTCATCTCCCCCTCCGATTTCCCCCAATTCACTTTTCCTTTCCTAATGTCCTCCATGTTATTCCTTACGGTCCACAAGTAAGTGAAACCATATGATGATTGACCTTCTCCGCTTGACTTATTTCACTCAGCATAATCTCCTCCAGTCCCATCCATGTGGATACAAAAGTTGGGTATTCATCATTTCCGATGGCTGTGTAATATTCCATTGTGTATATGGACCACATCTTCTTTATCCATTTGTCTGTTGAAGGGCATCTTGGCTCTTTCTGCAGTACGGCAATTGTGGACATTGCTGCTATGAACATTGGGGTACATATGGCCCTTCTTTTCAGTACATCTGTATCTTTGGGGTAAATACCCAGTAGTCAATTGCCAGGTCATAGGATAACTCTATTTTTAATTTTTTGAGGAATCTCCACACTGTTTTCCAAAGTGGCTGCACCAACTTGCATTCTCACCAACAGAGCAAGAGCGTTCCCCTTTCTCCACATCTTCTCCAACACTTGTTGTTTCCTGTCCTGTTGGTTTTGGACATTCTAACTGGTGTAAGGTGGTATCTCAATGTGGTTTTGATTTGAATTTCCCTGATGGCTAGTGATGATGAACATTTTTTCATGTGTCTGTTAGCCATTTTTATGTATTCTTTGGAGAAGTGTCTGTTCATGTCTTCTTCCCATTTTTTTAAGATTTTATTTATTTATTTGACAGAGAGAGAGAGATCACAAGTAGGCAGAGAGGCAGGCAGAGAGAGAAGGGGAAGCAGGCTCCCTGCTGAGCAGAGAGCCCTATGCAGGGCTCGATCCCAGGACTCTGAGATCATGACCTGAGCTGAAGGCAGAACTCCTTGAGGAGTTCTTTATAGATCTTGGATATCAGCCCTTTGTCTATAGTGTCATTTGCAAATATCTTCTCCATTTCTGTGGGTTGCCTCTTTGTTTCATTGACTGTTTCATTTGCTGTGCAGAAGCTTTTTATCTTGAAGTCCCAAAAGTTCATTTTCACTTGATTTTGGTTCAAGTCATGATCTCAGGGTGGTGAGCAGTGTCTGCTTAAGATTCTCTCTCTCAGGCACCTGGGTGGCTCAGTGAGTTAAAGCCTCTGCCTTTGGCTCAGGTCATGATCTGACAAGGATGTTGACAAGGATGTGAAGAAAGGGGAACAAACCTTACACTGTTGGTGGGAATGCGAACTAGTGCAGCCAGTATGGAGGACAGTATGGAGGTTCCTCAAAAAGTTAAAAACAGGCTCACTTCAGCAACACATATACTAAAATTGGAACGATACAGAGATTAGCATGGCCCCTGCACAAGGATGACACGCAAATTCGTGAAGCGTTCCATATTTAAAAAAAAAGTTAAAAACAGAACTACCCTATGATCCATCAATTGCACTACTAGGTATTGACCCAAAAGATACAAAAATACAGATCTGAAGGTGCATATGCACCCCAACATTTATAGCAGCATTATCAACCATATCCAAACTATGGAAAGAGCCCAAGTATTCGTCAACTGATGAGTGGATAAAGAAGATGTGGTATATATATACAACGGAATATTACTAAGCCATCATAAAGAATGGAATCTTGGGATGCCTGGGCAGCTCAGTCAGTTAGATGCCCGACTTTTGGTTTTGGTTCAGGTCATGATCTCAGGGTTGTGAGATCAGCCGCCACGCTCAGTGCAGAGTCTGCTTGTCCCTCTCCCTCCCCCTCTTCTGCCCCTCCCCCTACTTATGCTCACTCATTGTCTCTCACTCTCTCTCTCTAAAATAAATAAAATATTTTTAAAAAAAGAACAAAATCTTGCCATTTGCAATGATGTGGATGGAACTAATGTATTATGTTAAGTGAAGTAAGTCGGTCACAGAAAGACAAATATCATATGATCTCACTCATATGTGGAATTTAAGAAAGCAAACAGATGAACATATGGGAAGAGGTGACGGAGAGAGGGAAAAAAACCATAAGACTCTTAATGATAAGGAACAAACTAGGGTTGATGGAGGGGGGGTGGGAGATGGGTGATGTGTATTAAAGAAGGCACTTGTTATGAGCACTGGGTGTTGTATGTAAGTGATGAATCCCTGAATTCTACTCCAAAACCTAATATTGCACTGTATGTTAACTACCTAAAATTGAAATTAAAGAAGTATAACCGGTTCATTGAATGTATGAACCAAGTAGAGTACAAGATAAAATGGTTTTCTTTTTTTCCAAATACTCTCCCCATTTGTGTTATGTTGTATCATTGTTTCCCATCACAACATCTCAGGCTGATCCTGTAGCTTTCTGTCACTTTCAGCTATTAAAATTCCATTTTTAAACTTTGGCATAAATATTACCATTACCTCTTCTCCTCCAGGTCAGGCTACATCATGAGTAGAAGAGTAGAGTAGTATGGTCTGTTTCTGGAGTACCTTCATTCACTCTCCCTCCTGTATGCAGGGGTGGGGAGGATGAAGAAAGAGAAAAGTATTGCTTATAACTGATGCTCAGTATCTCATGAAGCACATGGGGCACATCCTTTAGGAGCCCTGGAAGAGCCTCTACACTGGAGGGTTCCTGACAGGAGGTCCAGCCCTAATCAACTTTTTTCAGATGCCCCCTTAGCTCTTGCTCCCTGATAGTGCTCCCAAAGCAGCTTCCTGCTAGAGTCCCCTGCCCAGCAGGCAGTCCTTTTGCCCTGGATACCAGCAAGCTGCTTCAAATCACACCATCATCTCTCACATCATCATCATCTCTAGTTTTCCTCTCCTCTGCCCAGGTAGGCCCAGAGTCTACCACTAAATCCTAATCCACTGCCTTAGCAGTGTTCCATCTGAGGAATGGGATGCCCAACTCCCATTCTTGCAGATGCCTTCAATCCCTGAATTCAAATCTCTTCTAGTTGCAGAAACTAGTTCCCTAGTTTCTAGGGAAAAAAGAGAACAAACATGGGAGAGTCACAGCACTCCCTACCATCCTGACAACCTACAATTCCAAAAATGAACCCCTTCTACCCTTCCAGGTCATTTAGGCCCTAGAACCATGTGTTTGGGGGTAGCATTTCCAAGTCAGCTCTTCCTCAGAAGGTCCTGGAGTAGTTATTAGGCCCAATTATTGGCAGCTGTTCTTTTAAAAAAGTGAGAGATTTTATTTATTTGAGAGAGGGAGATAGCAAGAGCAGTGGGGGAGAGGGAGAAGCAGGCTCTCTATTGAGTAGGGAACCTGACTTGGGGCTCCATTCCAGGACGCTGGGATCATGACCTGAGCCAAAGGCAGATGCTTAACTGATTGAGCCACCCAGGTGCCCCAGCAGCTCTTATACTGTGGAAGATTTATAATCACTTTCAACTCCTAATGGATCCTATTGACAGTCCTAGATAGGAAGTCCCTCTCAGCCTTCTGACACACATGGAAATACTAATTAAAACACAGCATGACTTTTTTTAAAGGTTTTATTTATTTACTTGTCAGAGAGAGAGAGCGTAAGAGGGGGAGCAGCAGGCAGAGGGAGAAACAGGCTCCCCGCTGAGCAAGGAGCCCAATATGGGACTTGATCCCAGGACCCTAGGATCATGACCTGAGCCAGTCAGATGCTTAGCTAACTGACCCACCTAGGTGTTCCTAAAATACAGCATGATTAGCACCACAATAGCAATGCTCTATGGGTACCTAACTCAGGTTTGAGATGGTTTTTACAGAGTAGATAATATCTAAGTTGAGTCCTACAAGACATGCAGGTTTTTCTAAACACCAAGTATGGGGAGAAGGTACCCAAAAGAGAGAAGAGCTCATATGGAAGTCTGGAAGATAGAGTGTTTTTCCCCCAGGAATTGCAAGTTTTTCCTGCAACAAACATTACCAGCATTTACAATGTACCCGGCATTGTGCTGAGTGATGGAGGTATAGCAGAAAGCAAACCACCACAAAAATCCTGACCTCACAATGTTTATTATCCTGGTGGAAGGGAGAGGACAAGATAGGGAGCAGGGAATAAGGTTTCAGGGAAATAAGGTTTCAGGGAAATAAGGAAATAAGGAAAAGGGGGCTAGATACAAAGGGCCTTGAAGCCTCGTCAAGAAATTTTGGCTTATCTGAGGGCATGGGAATACCATTGATTTTAGGCAGAGGAGAAATGTGATAGGTTTACATATCACTCTGTTTCAGAGCATATTTTTCTTTGTATTTCCCATAAAAAATCCTCTACATTCATTTTTCAAGGCTAGCACAATCCTCTTGGTATACCTGACTAAAGTATCATATGAAAGAATTTCAATTACAAACACAGGCACAAAAATCCTAATGACATTCAGCAGTTAGTTATAAATTCAGCAAAGAATACAGATAGGAGCTCATATTATAGATAAGTAAAAATAAATTTCAAGTGGATAAGAGGTTTCAATATAAAAATAGAATGATAAAAACACTGGAAGAAAATATAGAAGGGTATTTTATAATCCTGGAGGGGGGAGACATTTTTTAAACATAACAAAAAATATTCAGATTTGACTACTAACCAAATCATTAAGCACTTAAGAGGCAAAAGTGACTGCACACAAAATTTGAAATCACAACTAGGAAAATAATGACAGTGTATACGACTATAAAGGGGCAATACATATAAAGCTCTCATGAATCAACATAAAAAAGTTTAATTTCACTCCCAATAATATAAGGGCAGAAGATATAGACAAACATTCTCGGTAAAAGACATATAAATCAATGTTATGAAACACATTTAAAAGATGTTTCACATTTAAAAATAAAACCTAAAATTGCATTACGATCTTTGTTTATGTTCTTTTTTTTTTTCAACTTTATCAAGATATACTTTTCTCAGGTTTTTTGCTTCACTGTGTTGCTAAAGTTTCTTAAGTGGAGCCTTTATCTCTCCCAGAACTGTATTTGTTCACAGACAGCTGTCTAATTGTTGATCCTTGTTGAGGGACAGAGGCAGAGGTCTTCTACCTCACCTTAGGATGTCCTGCACTGCCTCTTTTAGTAATCACATTTACAGATTTGTATCACACCTTTTAATGCTTATAACCAACCAAATGCTCTAGGATTTTTTTTTTTCACAAATTAGTACCAAACTCGGTTTTCCTCCATTCTATGGTGGTGTGATTGCTCTTTTGAAGCTAAATTCCAGGTCTTTATTTCTATTACACTCAAATTTCAAAACGATCTTAACAGGTCTGAAATCTGGGCTAAATTGAACAATCATAATTTCCTATCTGTCACGCCAGCTCTCAATTCCAAGCTATATTTTTATTCCAAGTCATTTTTCTTAAAGATGAATATCTCAGGAACAAAGATAGAAAGCAGATGCAATGAGATCAAAGGAGGAAACCCCAGCACAGTCTGTGCACAGGAGAGGGGTTCTGTGAAGGTGGGAGCTGCCCCAAGAGAGACCTAAGCTTTGCGATGGGGAAAAAAAGGGGGGGGGGGTAATACCAATTTGTTGGGTTTTTTATTTTTATTTTTTAAAGACTTTATTTATTTGACAGAAAGAGAGAGAGAGAGAGACAGTGAGAGAGGGAACACAAGCAGGGGGAGAGGGAGAAGCAGACTCCCTGCTTGGCAGGGAGCCCGATGCGGGGCTCGATCCCAGGACCCTGAGATTATGACGTGAGCAGATGCTTAAGCAACTGAACCACCCAGGCACCGCTATATATCCATGTTTTCTATAAGGTTTTGATATAGTTCATATTTTTTATTGTTATTATACAGTACTGAGCACCCATTATATGAATATACCACCATTTATTGTTTCATTATCTTATTAATGGGAATTGGTATTATTTCTAATATTTTTGTTGTTACAAATAATACAGCAATGAAAAAAAAAGGGGGGGGTTCACAAAGGAGATGCAATCAACCACATGCCCGGTGACATTAACAGGTAACACCCCAGGAGGTTCATCCCACACCACCTATGCCAAGCAGAATGAAGTAGACAGATGGATTTGGATGAAAGAGGCCATACATTGCCTGGGGTAGCTGGAGAAACCCAGAACACCATCAGATAATTGGATACTAGCATCCCACCAACAACATCTTAACTCTCTCTCCATTAGAGGCAATAAGGAAAAGGAAATACATACAAATACATACAAAAGGAAACCTCAACTATCCAGATGAGTACAGAAGCAATAATGTTCTAATATTTGTAGGAAGCTGACAGCAAGAAAAGGAGGTATTAAACTCAACAAACAGAACTAACACCCAAGGAAAGAAAGTTAATAGAAAACAAGCAGAAACATTAAAAGAAGTATTAGGGGAAGAACCAATTAGAGATCTTGGGAAATAATAAAAATAAACAGCACAATAGATGGCAGCTAAGGAGCAATTAATAAGCCAAGAAATTCAGAATGCAGCCCAATTTTTCAAGGGAATTAAAAATATGAAATAAAAGTCAGTGTCAGGGGTGCCTCGGTGGCTCAGTAGGTTAAAGCATCTGCCTTCGGCTCAGATCATGATCTCAGGGTCCTGGGATCGAGCCCTGCATCGGGCTTTCTGCTCAGCAGGGAGCCTGCTTCCCCCTCTCTCTGCCTACTTGTGCTCTCTCGCTCTCTCTCTCTGTCAAATAAATAAATAAAATCTTTAAAAAAAAAAAAAGTCAGTGTCATTTCTGCTACATTCTCTTGGTAAGAAATGAATCACTGTTTGGTTAACCAGCCCAGATTCAAGGGGAGGGGACTACACAAAACTGGGAGGGATGACTCTTTGGGAGCATCATTGTGACAACCACCCCCCATGCCTTCCCATTACGGTGTATGTGCCTCTATTATCATCTGTCATGTGATGTTATAATTCAGTTGTCAGCCTCCCCATTATACTATGATCATGAGGCAAGAACCATCTCACTCATCTTTCATAGCTACAGTGGCTGGCTCAAGTCTTAGCACATAGCAGGTGCTTACTAAAGGTTTGTGGAATTAAATTATTCTGTTGCAATCATCCAGAGTACAAAGAGTCAGAGTACCTGGTTTTAAAGATAGTTCTGGCCCATGTGGGCTGTATCTCTAAAGAAAATAAATTAAATCAATTATTGTCAATGTAAAGGTAACCTCAAGAAGAACTAAAGTAGAACATGTAACTTCCAAGACATTACAGGGAAGGGCGAAACAGAAAACATAATCAATTTAATAAAAGCCTTTTATATATCTCACTCAGAAATCTACATATAGACAAAACATAGTAATATAACATGGTTATATTATTTAGATCTGCTATCAGATTTGAACTAAAGATACAAAAAGAGAACTTTGCAGTCAACAATTTGTGAGCAAAGACATGTCACATTTATAAAAACTATGTATCAGGCCACACACAAAAAACCCTGAAAATTTTCAAAATGCAAACATCATGCAGATCATATTATAACATAATTTAAAATTCATAAAACAAAAAAATTGATAGTCCCTTCCCCCCAACTCTCCACCAAAGAATCTATCTACATAAAAATGTGAAATCTTAAAAAATGTATGGGTACACGTGAAAAGATACTCAACATCACTCATCATCAAGGAATAGAAATCAAAACCACAGAAAGATATCACCTCAACCTGTAAGAATGGCTAAAATTAACAACACAAGAAACAAGAGGTATTAGCAAGGATGCAGAGAAAGGGGAACCCTCTTTCACTCCTGGTGGGAATGCAAATTGGTGCAGCCACTCTGGAGAACAGTATGGAGGTTCCTCAAAAAGTTAGAACCAGATAGAACTACCCTACAATTTACCCAAAGGATACAAAAATACAGATTCAGAGGGATATATGCACCCCAATGTTTATAGCAGCATTATTAACAATAGCCAAATTATAGAGAGAGCCCAAATGTCCATTGACTGATGAACAGATAAAGAAGATGATAGATAGATAGATGATAGATAAAGAGATAGATATGATGGAATATTACTCAGCCATCAAAAAATGAAATCTTGCCATTTGCAAGGACATGGATGAACCTAGAGTATATTATGCTAAGTGAAATAAGTCAGTAGGAGAAAGATAAATACCATATGATTTCATTCATATGTGGATTTTGGAAACAAAACAGATTAAAGTGTGAAAAGGGGGAGAAAAAAAGAGAGGAAAGAGGAGGGGCAAACCATAAGAGACTCTTAATGATAGACAATAAACAGAGGGTTGATGGAGGGAGGTCAGTGTGGAGTAGGCTAGACGGGTGGTGGGTATGAAGGAGGATACTTGTTATGATAAACACTGGGTGCTATATGTAAGTGATGAATCACTGAATTCTGCTCCAGAAGCCAATATTGCACTGTATGTTAACTACCTAAAATATAAATAAAAAATAAAGTTCAGTAGAAGTTTTTAAAAATGTCTGGGTAAAAGAAGAAATAAACTAGAAATTATAAACCTAAGTAGAACACTAACCATATATATATATATATATATATATATATATATATATATATATATAAATCAAATTGTATCAGGCCCATTTGATTTTGCAGGTGTTCTGTTAAGCTTTCGAGGTCATAATTTCCAAGTTACATAAATAAGCCCAGATCACAGATAAAGGTGAAAAGATTTTTAACTAGTATTATGAAGTTATAATACTGATATCAAAACCAAAAAAAGAGGGGCACCTGGGTGGCTCAGTCAGTTAAATGTACAACTCTTGGTCTCAGCTCAGGTCTCAATCTCCAGGTCATGAGTTCAAGCTCTGCATTGGGCTCCATGCTGGGTGTGGAGCCTACTTTAAAAACACACAGAAAAAGAATACACAGGGAAAAAAGCACAGGCCTATGTCATGTATGAATATATAAACAGAATGTTTACCTAAGAGAATATTTAAATAATGAAAAATTACAACTGATTCCAGGAAATCAATGTTAGATCACATCTTTTAAATTTTACATACTGAATGACATTAACAGATCAAAGAAGAAAACCCCCAAAAACATTTCAATAGATGATAGAGGGGCACCTGGGTGGCTCACTTGGTTAAGTAGTCTGCCTTCAGCTCAGGTCATGATCTCCGGGTCCTAAGATCTAGCCCTGCATCAGGTTTCCTGCCCAGCAGGAAGTTTGCTTCTCTCTCTCTCTTTCTCTCTCTCTCTCCCTCTGTTCCTATACCCCCCAAATATATATTTTATTTAAGTGGTGAATTTAGTGAAATTCTGCCTCTTGAATGTTGAGAGTACTTCCCAGTTGCCTTTCCCAGCCAAACTCCCAGAACTCCCATAATGATGGAGAAACCTCCAAAGCACAGGACAAACAGATCCTTCTCAGGAGAAATTGCACAGCCCCAAGACATCCAGTTACTAAAAATCTCAGGATCTCCCAGTGAAAAAGCCAGCTCACCACCCAGTCACCATATGATAGAGGCCAGCAGTGACAAGCCTGCCCCCCGACCAACACACACACAGGTCTGCCAGTTTTCAGCACCTCACTGTTTAACAGACCCATGGCTCAGCAATATCTGATTTAAAGGAATCCCTGAACATAAAACAGAGAGCAAAGCAAATAAATAGGAAAAGGAACTAGAAGAAACTGAGCTATGCACAACATCAAAAAAAACAACTTACAGAAAAACACTTAAAATGAATAGACACAAAGTCATAGGAGACACTGTCATATCCACAAACCAAATACAGGCTGCTATTTTCAAAAAGCAAGAACGAGAAAGAGAAAGAGGCCTTGGAAGCTAAAATTGTGATAGTGACAATTGAAAATTTAATAGGAAGTTTAGAAAAGTCAATAAAAGAGATACCCCAGATGATAAATCGAAGGAAAGGACATAAAATAAGCAAAAAGCAAAGAAGAGAGTAAGAGAATTAGAGGTTCAATCTGTGAGATTCACTATCCAAATATGTGGAGTTCCAGAAAAGAGGATGGGATTGGGGGGCGGGGGGGGGGGGGGACATGGGAAAAAGAACTTTAAAAAATAAAAAGAAGAAAACTTCCAGAACTGGAATATGTGACTCTCTGGGTAGAAAACAGCCATTTATTGGCTAAAATTAACATTCAAGAAACAACAGATGTTCACAAGGATTTGGGAAAAGGGGAATCCTCTTACACTGCTGGTGGGAATGCAAACTGCTGCAGCCACTCTGGAGAACAGTATGGAGGTTCCTCAAAAAGTTAAAAATAGTATTACCCTATGACCCAAAGGATAAAAAAATACAGATTTGAAGGTGCATATGCACCCCAACATTTACAGCAGCATTATCAACAATAGCCAAACTATGGAAAGAGCCCAAGTGTTCATCAACTGATGAGTGGATAAAGAAGATGTGGCACATATATACAATGGAATACAACTCAGCCATCAAAAAGAATGAAGTCTTGCCATTTGCAACGACATGGATGGAACTAGAGTGTATGATGTTAAGTGAAGTCAGTCAGTCAGAGAAAGACAAATACCATATGATTTCACTCATATGTGGAATTTAAGAAAGAAAACAGATGAACGTAGAGGGAGGGAAGGAAAAATAAAATAAGATAAAAACAGAGAGGGAGGCAAACCATAAGAGACTCTTAAATACAGAGAACAAACAGGGTTGCTGGAGGGGTAGTGGGTGGGGGATGGGCTAGATGGGTGACGAGCATTAAGGAGGGCACTCGTTGAGCACCGGCTGTTACATGGAAGTGATGAATCACTAAATTCTACTTCTGAAACCAATACTACCCTATATGTTAACTAACTTGAATTTAAATAAAATCTCAAGAAAGAAAACAGTCATTTATAACCCACAATAAAATTTAAAAGACACATGCCACAATAGATCATTGTGGGATTTCAGAACACTAGGAATAAAGAAGAGATTTTAAAAGCTTCCAGAGAGAGATGGAGGAAAATAATCAAGGCAGAGGAAAGCACAGAATCCAGGAAACAAGAGAACTCAAAAGAGAAGAGAGGAGGGAAAACTTCTAAGAGGAAAAGAAGTCCCAGGAGGACAGCAAGCCCAGGAGCACAGAGTCCAGATTTGGGCAGAAAAGTGGACTCCAGGAAGAAGGTCCGGGGAGGTAGGGGAGTGGGATTAGTAAATTATCTGCCAGAGGGTGTGGGATAGATTAGCAATAGGTACCAAGAAAACTTAGCAAAATAAATGGATGTAATGAACAACTCTAGGAGAAGCAAAACAAAAGGAACTATGATCTTAGTGCAGTACTTGGTTCAAAATAAACAATCTGTACACGTAAACAATATCTCTACAGGTGCTGAAATGGAGCAAATGCAACAGAACACAGTGGATGAGATGTGTCTGATCCTGGGTTCTTGTCTCCCCCAATCGCTACCATCCTCTGGTCGTCATATCTGCTCAGGTTTTATAGGACTTCATGAGTAGCTGATTTGTTGATTGTATAAATATAACGTATTAGTCTTCTCCATGTTTTTTGCGGTTTTATTGTTTATAAACTTCTTTTTGTATTGAGAAAAACAGCCAAAGCATCATTGACCAAAGTTCTTGCAGCAGGCAAAAGAATCTGGAACATAGCTCAGCGAGCCCTCTTCTTGAAGTGTGAGGGGGTCTTAAACCATCCTTTCTTCTATGTTCCCCTTTCCCTGTTTCCTAATGTGCTAAAAACTTGACTCTCACCCTATTCCCACTTCTCTCCCCCCCCCAAAAAAAGCTCCCACACATACCTATTCAATTTGTGGGTATGTCCACAACTCTTAAATGATTTGTGCAAAAATCTTGAAGAAGCTAAGAACACTCCATCCCTGGTTCTCAATCTCTTGTGTCAAGACCATTCTTTGATGAGATTCATACTGATACACTTGTATTTGGAAGGATCAAACCTACTTTAATCTCTAATCCTAGAGTAGAGAGAAGCAAAAGCAGTGAGGGGGCCTTCCATGTAGAAAGCAGGGTCAAGGGCCACCTGAGTGGCCCAGCTGGTTAAGCATCTATCTGCCTTTGGCTCAGGTCATGATCCTGGGGTCCTGGAATTGAGCCCCACATTGGGCTTCCTGCTCAACAGAGAGCCTGGTTTTCTCTCTCCCTCTGCTGCTCCCCCGCCCCTGCTCCCCAGCTTCGGTTCTCTCTCACTCTCTGAAATAAATAAATAAAATCTTTAAAAAAAGGAAAAGGAAAAGGAAAAGGAAAAGGAAAAGGAAAAGGAAAAGGAAAAGGAAAAGGAAAAGGAAAAGGAAAAGGAAAAGGAAAAGGAAAAGGAAAAGGAAAGAAAGAAAGAAAGAAAGAAAGAAAGAAAGAAAGAAAGAAAGAAAGAAAGAAAGAAAGAAAAGAGGGACGCCTGGGTGGCTCAGTTGGTTAAGCAGCTGCCTTCGGCTCGGGTCATGATCCCAGTGTCCTGGGATCGAGTCCCGCATCGGGCTCCTTGCTCGGCGGGGAGCCTGCTTCTCCCTCTGCCTCTGCCTGCCTCTTTGCCTGCTTGTGCTCTCTCTCTCTCTCTCTGACAAATAAATAAATAAAATCTTTAAAAAAAAAAAAAGAAAGAAAGAGAAAGAAAGAAAGAAGAAAAGAAAAAGCAGGGTCAGAAGACCAAGAAAGGAAAGACAAATGTATATCCAAGTCACTCAGGAACTTTTATGCAGGTACAGGAAACATGTCAAAATGGCCACTTTGTTTAATAAGAAATGGATAAATGTAGCTCCATGCATGTTTACTAACAGAAACCAAAACTTCTGGTGAAATCTTGAATTTATGGAGCAGGGGTGGAGGGGAGGGTAGACAAGTGTATACCTCTCTGTTCTTTCCCTGATCCCTTCCCCTCATTTCTGAACTCCAGGAGACTGAGCCCTCATGGATTTTTGTGACCCCATCATAAGCAAATGCTTATTTGATGGTTGATTTTGCTAGGTACTTCCTTTCCCATTTTGCTAACATTTTGTAACACGCATGTTGACATTTTCCCCTTCTCTTTACCCTAGAAAAATACAATGGATAAATAAAAACTTACTGGTATTGAAAAAAATTACCTTCACTATAGCAACAAAAATTATAAAATGCCTAAGAACACACTTGAAAAGAAATGTACAGGGGAGCCTGGGTGGCTCAGACGGTTAAGTGTCTGCCTTCAGCTCAGGTCATGATCTCCAGGTCCTGGGATTAAGCTCCGCTCGCACATGCTAGCTCTCTCACTCTCTCTCTCTCTCAAATGAATAAATAAAATCTTGAAAAAAAAAAAAAAGAAATGTAAAAAACTTATTTGAATAAAAATATAAAAATTTCCTCCAGATGATAAAATGTGATCTGAATAAAGGGAGAGACATTCCACGCCCCTGGGTATGAAGACTCATTATTGTAAAACTCATTATTTCCTTCCTACATTAACCCATAAATTCTCAATGCAAACACACCAAAATCCCAATATGATTCCTTAGTGAAATTTGACAAACTGATTATAAGTACCCTCTGAATGCGAAAATATTCAAGAATAGTCAAGCAATGCTTTAAAAATAAGAACAATACATAAGGCTTAAACTACCAGATATCAAAAGAGTTTTGAGGTGTCATTGGTGCAATAAGATACAAATAGAGATTAAAGATAACAGGAAATTGTAAAAGAGACTCATTTTGGATCAGAATACATTTAGATAAAAATAATATTTAAAGCCAGAAGGGAGAGGTGCCTTCATAGCACAGTCTGTTAAGCATCTGACTCTTGGTTTAGGCTCAGATTGTGATCTCAGGGTTGTCGGATCCAGCCCCACATCCAGCTTCACACTCAGTGAGAACTCTTCTTGTGACTTTCTCTCCCTCTTCCCCTGCCCAAAAAAAAATAAATAAGTCTTAAAAAATATATATAGTAGGGAAAAAAGGATTATTTAACAAATGTTTTAGAGGGGGTGTCTAGGTGACTCAGCTGGTTAAGCATCTGCATAGCTCAGTGTCTGCCTTTGGCTCAGGTCATGATACCTAGGTCCTGGGATGGACATCAGGCTTCCTGCTCAGCGGGGAGCCTGCTTCTCCCTCTCCTTCTCCCCCCACCCTCCCACTCATGTTCTCATTCACTCTGCTCTCTCTCTCAAATAAATACATTAAAAATCGAAAGAGAGAGAGAGAGAGAGAGAGAGAAAGAAAGAAAGAAAGAAAGAAAGAAAGAAAGAAAGAAAGAAAGAAAGAGGAAGGAAGGAAGGAAGGAAGGAAGAAAGAAATGTTCTAGGGACAACTGGACACTCATTTAGAAAACATTTAAGTAGCCTTGGGCGCCTGGGTGGCTCGGTTGGTTGAGCGACTGCCTTCGGCTCAGGTCATGATCCTGGAGTCCCGGGATCGAGTCCCACATCGGGCTCCCTGCTCTGAGAGGAGCCTGCTTCTCCTTCTGACCTCTCCCCTTTCATTCTCTCTCTATCTCTGTCTCAATTAAATAAAATAAATCTTTAAAAAAAAAAAAAAGAAAACATTTAAGTAGGATCCCTGACAACAAATACTTATTTAAGATCTAGTCATAAGAACAAAAAGAAATATTTTCTGTTGCTGTAGAGCTAACAGGTAAGAAAAAAGATATTAAATCAAAGAACCGTGGAAATGAATAAAAATTACTATTGTTGTAAGGGCTACAAAATAAAGTGCTACTATCTGTTATGAAAACTCAAAAGAGTAGGAATTATATTAGGAAAGTCAAGATAGGCTTCCCTGAAAAGGAACTGACTGAACTTAGTCCTGAGATCTGAAGAAAGAATAAGGATTTGCTCAGCTCAGCTAAGAGTTGGAAGGCAACTTACCTAGGAAAGGACACAGCTGTACAAAGGCTTGTGGAGAAGAATGTATGGAACATTCAAAGAAGCAGGGGTGGGCTAGTAGGACTAGAATTTAGAAAAGAAAAGGGAGCATGAGGCCAGATCTTACAGGGTCTTGGAGGTCACATTATTAAAGATTCCAATCCCTATTCTAAGAGCAATAGAATCCCTTGACAGTGACAAAAGGAGATGTGGGTTTTGAAAAGATCACCTCTGGCTGCAAGGTAGAAAAATGGGTTGGCCAAGAGGCTGTACTGGGTCAGGGGATAAACAGAATGTAGGCAGCAGCAGTAGTCCATAGAAAGATATTAATTGGAGGAGAATAGTAGCAATGAAAATAGAAAGAGGTGGGCTAAAGACGTATTTAAAAGGTAAGGTGTACATGAGTTGATGGTGGATTGGATACTGGGGGCGAGAAAAGAAGGTGTCGAGAATGGGTAGATGGTTATATCACTCACTGAAATAAAGGGCAGAGGACTAGTTTGGCCGCTAGGGAAATCAAAAATTCAGGTTTAGACATGTAGAGTTTGAGGCATCCTGAGATATGTCACGGGAGCTACCAAGCAGGCAGTGTAGAACCTCAGGGAGAACATTCCCATGTCATTCTTTCAACAGAACATGGACTAGAACAATAGTAACTGCTCTAGCAAACCAACTCCACAGACCGACTAACTCACCACAGCTGAAGTTCCTTGCTCGCTCACCAAGCAGTCCAAAGCAGGGCGTGAGCAGCTCCCCTTCATATGCAATGCAGGGACACCCGTTTCTCCCCAACTTGTGCCCTGCTCCTCCCCTCAGGCACCCAAAGCCTCTGCATTCAGGCAGAAGGGGAGAACACACACTTTAACCACATTAGCCAGGCAGTGACACACACCATGCATTACACATCACATCTCACTATGGCCCATTGGCGAGAATAGAGCCCTCGACTGAGCAGCTACTTCCCAGTGTGGTGCTGTCAGATAAAATGCAGGATACATAGTTAGATTTGAATTTTGGGGGAATAAAATCATTTTTAGTATATGTCCCAAATATTGTATCTGAAATTCAAATTTAACTAGATGTCTTGTTTTTCACAGTTGCTTGCTTGCTTGCTTGCTTGCTTGCTTGCTAAATCTAGCAACGCTATCCCAGGGACAATCCTATCTCTGACAGAAGATCACACATTTTGATGGAGTTAGTTATTTCTGCCATAAGATACAAATGACGTGAAGCAGACTTCCCCCATATTTCAGGCAGTCCACAGGTGGCTTGTAGCAACCTGTCCCTGAGTTTGAAAGACCACGGAAGAGATGCTAAGTGTCTAGTTCGATCAGTTAAGTGTCTGCCTCAGCTCAGGTCATGATCCCAGCGCCCTGGGATCAAGCTCCACGTTGGGGGGATGAGGGACCAAAGTTACAATAAAAAAAAATTTAAAAACATTCAGCACATGTATAAGACAGTAGTTCTCAAAATGAGGTCCCTTGACCAGGAGAATCAATATCACCTGGAATTTGTTAGCAATTCACATTTTCTGACTCCACTTCAGTCCTAATACTGAAGCAGAAACTCTGAGTAGTGCCCAGCTGTCTGTATTTTAAGGAGTCCTCAGGTGATTTGGATGCACACTAACGTTTCAGAACCACGTGTATAATAGTTTTGCCATCACATTAATTTAACTCAAATATTGCATAGACTGTTGTTAGATCCTAATAATCTAACAATTGCTGTCCTTCGGTTTTTATGCATTTTTTTCGGATTACTCTAATGTATTCTGCTGATTAAACCTCACTACAGGAAAGAGTAAGCCAAGTGAGGGGCACCTGGGTGGCTCAGATGTTTGGGCGTCTGCCTTCAGCTCAGATCATGATCTCCAGGTCCTGGGATCAAGCCCCAGGTCGGGCTCCCAGCTCAGCAGGGAGTCTGCTTCTCCCTCTCTCTGCCTCTTCCCCCTGCCTGTGTCCTCTCTCTCTCAAATGAACAAATAAAATCTTTTAAAAAAAAAATAAAGAGTAAACCAAGTGAAACGATGTTGCATTAAACACCTTACAAAAAGTGATTCGATATAAAAAGATAAATGTCGAGAAGTTCTTAAGTCATTTTAATGGCCAAATGGAGGAAGTGAAGACTAAATTGGTAGCATCTTTTCCAATCCTAGGAAGAGGTAAGCACAGATGACACTTCAGAAATCCAACCAATTTCACAGTGAATTATTTCCTTTTCAATTTACCTCTTCCTCCCCCAATCCCTTTCACAAAAACTGGACTCCTAACTCACCTATTATGTTTTCCCAACTTGAAAATCTGGAAAACAACAAAGCAATATCAATCCAGAAATCACATACTTGTCATTAGGTGCAAAAGTTTATGTGCTTGAAGACCTCAAAACACTGAATGCTACAGAACGAGAGCAGGATGTGGGCTGTGGGCTGGGCAGCTGAAACCAATTATGCAGGAAATTTGGCATCTAAAGTAAATGGTACATCTGAATACTTAGAATGACTCTCAATTACATTAAAGTAGTTTTAATTTTTTCCAATTGCTACACAACTCCTCCACATCCCTCTCCCAAGGCTCTACTCTTCCATGCTTCTTGCAGATGATTTCAATTGTTTTCGATTTTCTTAATCTTCTCTATTATCTCCACTGGTTTTTTTCCCTCATCACCATGATTTTTTTTTCTTACGAGGGACTCACACAGCGTCTGATGCTTCTACAAATGGAGAGATTTTTCTTCCCGTCCTTGAAGCAACAGCTTGTCTTTCCCCTGAAGTGTCTTTGTCGCAATGCCTGATAAACTGTTTATTTTTCCTAACAGCTTTCCTTTTTTGTCTGAAAAACAAACATTAACCAAAAAAGTCCTTGTTTCCCTAAATTTATACTTTTTAGGCAATCCCTGGTGCTGGAGCGCCGCCTGCTGAGAAAATGAGGATTAGCAGATCACATGGCTTTTGGTTTTGTACAGGATAAAATAATTGAGTTGGAGTGGCCATTTTTGCACTGTAGCTACAGATTCTTCAGGAACAAGCGTAATATTCTTTTTTTTTTTAAAGATTTTATTTATTTATTTGACAGAGAGAGAGAAAGAGATGACAAGTAGGCAGAGAGGCAGGCAGAGAGAGAGAGGGAAGCAGGCTCCCTGCTGAGGAGAAAGCCTGATGCGGGGCTCGATCCTAGGACCCTGAGATCATGGCCTGAGCCGAAGGCAGAGGCTTTAACCCACTGAGCCACCCAGGCGCCCCAGGAATGAGCGTAATATTCTTAAGAATCCTTCCACTCACTATCCTGCAGAATTCACTGGACATTACCACTAACAGAACTTCACCACATAATAAAACTATTTTTTACCACCATCTACCAAATACTTAACAAAATGCCCTGTGTGGAACAGAATTGTCAGCCAGTGAGGTAGGGCCTTTGAATCAGCTAATGATATGAAACCGGTGACCTCCTATGGCAAGCTATTCTGCCCCATTACAAAGGGCCCAAATTATTGCATAGGCCTTTCTTATAACAAACTAAAGTCATGGGCGCCTCAGACTTACTAGCCTCTAGACTGTGAGAAATAAACTTCTGTTGCTCAGGCAACCCAGTCGATGGTATTTTGTTATAAAGTGATCCCACTCTACATACCACTGTTATATCTTGCAAGAGTCCATAGTATACTCTATACCCTATAGATTTTATATTCAAGTAGTTACATTTTCAAGTGAGCTAACTGGATGTCCCTATTCTACAGCTGAGACACTAAAGCAAAATTTTATACACACACACACACACACACAAACATGTTCATGTATACACATATATGCCACAGCAAGTTTTTGCTACAGTCGTTTTTGTAAAAAGCTCCTCACCAACTGCTAACCTGCAATCTCAGCTGAACTCAAAATTTTCATTTTCAGGGCTTCTCTGTTACTCCAACACATTCATAGTACCTGGTTTCTCAGAAACTTATATTTTCAACAGTAGCCTGGAAAATTTTCCTGCTAGTTGGCCCATTCATGAAAAATACAAACCCAGTGTGGTAGATTGAAAAAATGACCACAAATTCTTTTCCTCCTGGTACCTACGCCCTAGCAACGTGACAGTCTTTTTCTCCACTTCTGGGCTGGCCCTGAGATTTTCTCCAATAGAAACGATATTGTACAAGTTTCGAATCTATGTTTCAAGAGGCTTTGTGTGTTTCTGATTTCACTCTTGGAACCCTGAGATGCCATATGAATGAGCCTAAAATAGCATGATGAAAGAAAGTGAGTACATCAAGAAAGGTCTCAGTCATCTGAGCCATCCAAGCTGAATCCATTACAGGCATAACTCACAGATATTGCAGGTTTGGTTCCAGATCACCACAACAAAGTAGAGAGTGCAATAAAGCAAATCAAATTGATTTTTTTGTGACTCAGTGTTTACACTGCACTATATTTTATTAAGTCCACAATAGCACTATATCTAAAAAAACAACATACATACGTTAATTTTAAAACACTTTATTGCTAAAAAATGGTAACCATCATCTAAGCTCTCAGCAGGTCATAATCTTTCTGCTGATAGAGGGTCTTGCCTCGATGTTGATGGCTGCTGATGGATCAGGGTGATGGTTGCCAAAGGTTAGGGTGGCTGTGACAATTTCTTAAAACAAGACAAAAATGAAATTTGCCACATCCACCAACTCTTCCTTTCACTTGAACACTTAGATGTTATTGTAGGGTTATAAACTGACCTAACTTCAACATTGTTGTGTCTCAGGGAATAGGGAGGTCAGAGGAGAGGGAGAAAGATAATATTTATCTATTAGGTTCATCCTTATTATATGGGTACAGTTCATGGAACCCCAAAACAATTACAAAAGTAACATCAAAGATCACTGATCACAGATCACCAACACATAATGCTGAAAAAATATGAAATATTGAAAGAATTCCCAAAATGTGACACAGAGACACAAAGTGACCAAATGCTGTTAGAAAATGGCACCAATACACTTGCTTGACCCAGGCTGACACAAACCTTCAATCTGTAAAAAATGCAATATTCGCAAAGCACCATAAAATGAGGTATGCCTGTGTGAGCCAATCAAACCACTCAAACCACCGACAGACCACCTACATGATAAACCCAGCCAAGATCAATCAAACCCAGCCTAAACTAGACCTTCCTAGCAGAGCCCAGCCTATATTGAAGAATGACCTTCAAAATCATGACTAATAAATAGTTATGAAGCTATATGAAACTACAACATCACCTATAGTACATTGCAGCCATAAATAATTAATTTGAATCTAATCAAGTCTTTAGTTGTAATGTCTAGTTTACAGGAACTACACGGGATAAAGGAACAAGCTAACTTCTATTTGGCAACGAGGCAGGTATATTTAAATAAGCACACACATATGCACACTCTACACACATACCAATTTACAATATTTAGTTTTTTAAGTTAGAGAATGCTCTAAGAACTTTGGATGCACATTTCTCCAGCAGTTCTCCTTACTGTGCCTAAAACCTAAATTAATTCCAATACTGTGTACAGTGTTCTGTAAAGAGAAGACATAAGGTTGCCTCTCAGGGATCTTAAGGAAAGTTGAGGTCCAGCCACTTTGGAGCCTATGATGAAGATTTATCTACATGCAGTCTCTGAATTGATTACTTCACAGTTAAGTTTTTTTAGGACCATTTTAACAGTCAGTCTCTTGAAACCCAGCCACACAATCTCTATGACTCACACAGAGTCAGGGAAAACCATCAGACTAACCATTTTTTATCTCAAAATTTTTATTCTCCTTGACATAAAGAAGGACTATTATGAACTTCGGGTTGATTATTATCAACTGCAGGTAATAAATCAGTCTAGGTGCTTGAACTAGAAATGCATAAATATGACAGGAGTTTGGGTTCATCTGATGTAAGGAACAGTTTAGAGTTTTGAAATTCCTTTTAACTAATATTACATATTTAAAAACCAAAACCATATTTTCTTAAGGCTTTTCTCCTGCATTTCTAAATCCAAGTATATTATCAAGGAAAATGGAATCCATGCATTCCATTGAATGTATTCACACTCCATTCATTACAGTGTATTACAACACTGACATTCTCTTTTGTAGGAGTTATTTCAAGGTTCATATGATTCTGAGGCTAAAATTTCAGAGAACTTTCTTCTCCCAGCCCCTCAAGGAGTCCTAGAATTTGTAAACCATACTCTTGACTGGAACATAAAGTTCTTTTTTTTATTTATTTAAGATATTTTTTTATTTGAAAAAGAGCACACACAAGCAGGGGGAGCCATAGGCAGAGGGAGAGGGAGAAGCAAGCTCCCTGCTGTGCAGGGACCCTGATGCAGGGTCTTATCCCAGGACCCTGGGATCACAACCTGAGCCATAGGGAGACGCTTAACCAACTGAGTCACCCAGGTGCCTCTGGAATATCAAATTCTTAAGAGTTTTTGTCCAAATTTAATATTCACAAGACGAAAACATTTCCAGATTAAACAAGTCATTCCCCTTCTTTCCGTTGTCCTTGGTTCTAACTGCTTTGGATAAAGAGAATGAAAGTCTTCTATCTGAAGAAGCAGCAGTTGGTACACTCTTACAACTGAACAGAATAGGGTTACACTAGAAAATTCCAAAGTAAGGAAAGAAAAGGCACAATATGAGTGCAAGGTGCTACCACACTCTTCACAAAGCCCCTTTCAAAATATTATCTCCCAGTATTGCAGCATCCCCAGACAGCAAATGGAGAACTGTTAATAGCACAGCTGGGGTGGGGGGGAATGCTAATGTGAGCTCAGGTAGATATTTTTACCTCCCTGAGTTTCCAGTGACTTCTCTAAAAAATGGTAGGTTACCCTTACCCCAAAAGGTGTGAAGTGAACATTTCCTCGATACCTCCAGTTTCCTAGGTAAGTGTTCTAGTTACTATTATTGCATAACAAAGTAGTTCAAATGTAAAAGTGTAAAACAATCATAGATTCTGTGAGTCAGGAATTCAGGAAGTGCTTGACTGGACAGTTCTCCTTGGGAGGCTGCAGTCAGATACTGGCTGAGGCTGCAGATATCTGAAGGTTTAACTAAGCTAGACCTCCTAGGTGGTTCACTCACATGGCTGGCAACTGACTGGGAGCCATTGGCTGGGAGCCCAGCTGGGGCTTCTGACAATACATGGCCTCTGCACCATGAAGGTCTCACATAGCAGATCAAAGCTCCAAATACAAGTGTCCCAGCAACAAAGGTGGAATTTGCATGGCTTTTTATGACCTAACCTAGGAAGTCACACAGATCACTTTTATCATACCCTATTGGGCGAAGCAGTCCCAAGCCTACCTATATTCAAGGGAAAAAACCAACAGATTCCCATTTCTGAATGGGAAGTGTGTCAAGAATTTGCAGATGAGATGTTAAAACCACCATAATAACCCTGGATATTCACAAAGAGTAAGACTGACACTACTGCTGCCCTGGCCCATTTCTGAGGTCACCTACAACTGCAGAGGACAGTTCCTGTGATTGCTGACAGTGGCCACTTCTGGGGCCCAGGTCTTTGTTTCTCAGTCTAAGAGCTTTTTCTCTATGTGGGAAGGAGCTAAGCCCTCAGAGGCAACCCTCAACCAATAATAGAGTCAGTAGATAAATACTCAACTTCCTTATCCCTTGGCAGGCCAGTTCTGACGTAAAGTGAGATGGTGCCCAACATGACAGAGAGCCACTTGGCCTCAGCAGCAGCCAGCTCATTAATACCCTCTGTACTGGCCTTCCTTCCTTCTCTCTCCAGCACTCCTTCCCTCATCTTTGCTTCCTGGCATCAATTCCAGCACCTGACTTCCTGTCCTCCAGTCTGCTTTTGGAGACCCAAACTAAAACACCCATGACGCGTGTCCCGATTAGAGAAGTCTGGGAACTGCTGGAATGGGTGACCTCCCCAGTTTAAATTCCTGCTATTATTATCATTCATATCATAAATGTAGTTAACTGGGAAGGTCTGGGATTGCCCTGAGTGCTCAAAGAAGTCCTAGGGTAAATCCAAAACTGCTCCAGTGCCTAGGTGGATAACTGTTTCATTAATGGATCCCACTTTCCCCATGAAACAAAGTACTTCCTACAGCAAAAAAGGAGGCTCCTCCTTGATCCCTTAAAAGAAGCCATAAAAGGGGCACCTAGTGGCTCAGTCAGTGAAGCACCCAACTCTTGATTTCGGCTCAGGTCAGGATCTCAGGGTTGTGAGACTGAGTCCCACATTGGGCTCCGTGCTGGCCATGGAGGCTGCTTAAGATGTTCTCTCTCCCTCTCCCTCTGCCCCTCTCCTTTCTCTCTCTCTTCCTCTCTCTCTCTCCCCTTCCAAAAATTAATTAATTAATTAATTAATTAATTAATTAATATTTTTTAAGGTAGCCATAAAAATCAGCACTGAATGACGGCCTATAGCCTTAAAAGAAATTAAGCAAGATTAAAAATCAATACATCTAAAAAAAAAAAATCAATACATCTGAGTAAAATCTAAACTTTCAGAGCCAGCAAACTTCTGGCAATTGCAATTTCAGCAGCCAAGTGGGGTTTTTTTTATTCTTTAACTTCGCAATCATGCCTACTGGAAGTACTACAACCCAGGCTCAAGGTATGCTCTCAAATTAGCTTATCAGATGAATCAGCCTTCCCTCGGCTCTCAAGATCTTTTACAATTAGCTTTGTAACATAATGCATACAGTGGCTACAGCCAGAGCTCGGAGGAATGAGAAAATTCATTTAGAGCAGTTGCCAGAGTTCCAGTGTTTTCTCAAGCTTAGCCAGTTAATTCTACTTCTGGGCATAACCAAGAATGGGTCTCGGGGACTGCCAGGCTTTTCTGGCTTCCCTTAAGTTGGAAATGTCTGGAGAACCAGTCTTCAGTTTCTTTGGAGTATTCTCTTGATATCCCACCTGAATGAAAGAAGTGCAGTTGCAGAAATGACAGATGTCCATCATTTGTCAACCTTGTACTGAAGTGGGAATTTAACTACATATATGCCAACCATCCCCAAACCTCCTTAACAAAGGTAACATAACTGCATGGGACACAGCAACATGGTTGTTTTCTTGAAAGAACTCCAGAGACCAAATTATACAATTTCTAACACTGGGCTATTCAGGGGCCTGGTAAACACAGAAACCACAAGAGGGGAGGGAAGGGAAAAGAAGTGGGGGCAGGATGTCTGCTCTAATTCTGCATTCACTCTGCTGTGCTATTTCATAACAATGTCAGGTCTATGGAATAAAACCAAATGTGGTTTCTGTGTCTTTAAGGCCCAGGCAACTTGGGCAATGGATAGGTTGTCATGGCAACTTGTAATTCTACTGTCTACTAAATTGAAAAGCAACAATAGAAAATCCTTAGCAAATAAAGTGGGATACCTCTCAACGACAATTATCTGTTTATCACAGTCTGGTTTTGAGTTCTTCAAAATACAAACACCTAGAATTCTTTGCTATGTTTGATTGAAGGAGGGCTATTTTTTTCTTTTTTTCTCTTTTCAAAAGCTCTTAGATAGAAAAGAAGAAAACAAACAAGTTTCTGAGAGAGTTTAGATGTCAAGCATCTTCTATGGCCCCAGAAGAATGCTCCTACTATATATACACCCACAAAAGGAGGAAACGAGATTAAGCAACTCAAAAATTTATAGCAACATGAGGTAGTAAAACCTCAGCCAGTAAGTGTCTTACATCAGAAAGCCTTGAAAAAAGGCCTGAGACGATAATAAGCTTTGAGATGTGTGCTTTCCACATATACATACAAAAAAGTGTTTTAAGATTATAACCCCAATAAAACATCAAAAAGTTCTTCCATCCACGGTCAATTTAAATGTACTGAAAGACTGCTAGGCATTTTGTAAGACACTAGAGCTACAAAAACAAGGAAGACCAAGTCTCTGACCTCTAATAACCTCATATTTGGGGACTAGGGAGAAAGGCACATAAAGTATATGACCGGTTTTCCCAAGTGTTATGATCTGAATTGTCTCCTCCAAAGAATCCGTATGTTTTAGTCCTAACACATAGTACCCCAGAATGTAACCATATTTGGAGATAGGGTCTTTAAAGAGGTGATTAAATTAAAGCAAGGTCGTTAGGGTCAGCACTAATCCAATCAGAATGTTGTCCTTATAAGAAGAGGAAACTTGGACACAGACATGCACAGAGGGAAGATGACATGAAGACACATGGAGAACACAAGCATCTACAACCAAGGCGAGAGGAGCCTTCTCTTGTGGCCCTCAGAAAGACTGAACCCTGCCAATACTTTGATCTCAGACTCCAAGCCTCCAGAAGGGTGAGAAGTAAATTTCTGTTGTTTGCCACCCGGTCTGTAGCACTTTGTTATAGCAGCCCCAGCAAACGATTACATTGAGGCTATATTCTAGAGTAGTGGTTCTCAATCTTTTAGCTGCATCAGAGTCCCCTGGAGGACTTATTAAGACACTGTTGGACTCACACCCAGAGTTTCTGATCCAGGAGGTCTCGGGAGGGACCACAGAATCTACATTTCTAGTAAGTTCTCAAGTGATGCTGCTGCTGCTGGTCTAAGCACTACCCCTTGAGAACTACTCTTCTAAGAGATACAAATTACAACAAATCAAGGCCTCAAGTCAAGAGGCCTCTTTCTCCCTCCTTCTTGAATCTAAAATGGAAAGGATTCTTACCGATTCTAACCTGAGCTTCACATCCAGGTACAGTCACAGGTGAGCTTGCCCCATATACTGCAATCATAAAAGCTGCATCTTGCTGAGATCCTAAATTTTAAGACACAATAACCCTGTCCACTACTAAAACGCAGCCCATGAATGGATTCTGATAAATTAGACCAGTAATTCTCTCTTTATTGAGAAGTTAAGCAGGTATATGAGAGATGGAAAGGCTCTCTTCCACCTAGTCAAAGGCAGAAGATGGGGGAGAGTGGACAAAAGTATTTCCCTCTCTTGCCCACTCTACACCCCAGGCCACTGGCCCCCTGCCCTGGAGTCACATTTTAGAGGTTCCAAGCCTAAAGCTATGCTCCTCAGGCCAAGTATGCCCAGAACCCATATCCCACTCTAGATCATGTTCCAGTACCTGAACTCCGTACCCAAATGACTCTGGGCCTGCTTCCAAGGCCTGCAGAAGGCTCTTTCCTTGGTCCTCCCACAGCCAGACACATTGCTAGTATGCACAGCACTCAGCCCCAGGGACAGATGATAAAAGAGAGGTGATGAATAGAGCTTGGACCTAGGAGCTAGAGTGTCCCTGAATATGTGTGAAAGGCTCAGCAGCACATTGGTCCTCAGGGTAGAAAGAGTCCTAATCTGTAGCATTTAACGATTTCCATAGTATGAATATTCCCACTGTAGCCAATTTCAAGATACCAATACAAAGTCAACTGGCTCACAAAATTCCTGGAAAAAAAACCAACAACAACAACAAAAACAGTCCTTCACATTATGGGACAAAGGCATGAGTGGGGAAAAAAACAAGGGCAAGCTGGTGGTCTTCATTTGTATTCTTTCCCTGGCACTGCATATATTAAAGGTAAGCCAAGGGCATCATCCCTGTATCAACCAAGATTTGCTCTGGTCACCATTCATAGTAGCCATCAATGCTGACCTAACAAAGAAGGACTCATCCTCCCTAACAGTAGTCCATTCAGAAGATAACATTGTTGGTTCCCTCCCCATTCCCCAACCCCTTGTTCTCTCCAGAAGAGTACATTACTCTCTACATAGGCCAAAAAATGGTACATACTTGCTTTCCGAGCTCTCTTGTAGCATGAGACACAATCTGGCCAATGGGAGCTGAGACGGGGAAGTCTGCTCAGGCCTCCTGAGAAAGGTTTCTCCCTAAAAAACAAGAGGAATGGCCTCTCTTATTCTCTGGACATACTCCTTCTGCTGTGATGCCTAACAGTGGCACCCACCATCTTGTAACCATGAGAGAAAACATTACAAATATGCACAAGATGACAAAGAAGGATCAGAAGCTACTGGGTTGTTTTTTTATTTTAATTAATTGTGATAAAATACATGTACATGGAAATTTACCACCTTAACCACTTTTAGGTGTACAGTTTTGTAGTGTTTAAATAAATTGTTGTGCAACAAATCTCCAGAACATTTTCATCTTGCAAAACTGAAACTCTGAAACATTCCTCCCCTCCCCCACCACCCCCGGGCAACCACCACTCTATCCACTCTATTTTCTAAGAATGTGACTACTCTAGGTACTTCATATAAGTGGAATCACATAGTATTTGTCTTTCTGTGACTGGCATATTTCACTTAGCATAAGGTTTATCCATGTTGTAGCATGTGTCAGAATTTCCTTCCTTTTTAAGTTTGAATAATATGCCACTATATGTATATACCACATGCTGTGTGTCCATCAGTGGACACTTGGGTTGCTTCCATCATTTGGCCATTATGAATAATGCTGGATATACAAATGTGGAACCCGCTTTCAGGTGAATTGGAGGAAATCAGAGGGGGAGACAAAGCATGAGAGACTATGGACTCTGAGAAACAAACAGGGTTTTGGAGGGAAGGCTCACCAGGTGAGCCTGGTGGTGGGTATTAAGGAGGGCATGTATTGCATGGAGAACTGGGTGTGGTACATGAACAATGAATCTTGGAACACTCAAAAAATAAAATAAAAGTTAAAAAAAAAAAAGAACCTGCTTTCAATTCCTTTGGATATATATATATCTAGAAGTGGAACTGCTGGATCATATGGTAATTCTATTTTTAATTTTCTTTTCTATTTTTAATTGTTTAAAAAGCATCACACTGTTTTCCACAAAAGTGTACCATTTCACATTCCCACCAAGAGCGCACAATTGTTCGAATTTTTCCACATCCTCACCAACACTTGTTATTTTCCTTTGTTTTGTTTTGTTTTGTGTTTTGTTTGTTCACTTGATTATGGCCAATCTAATGGATATGAGGTGAGCGCCTGGATTCTTCAGTGGCATTTGGAGCTAGCCTGGAATTGCCCTGCCTCCAGAAGTCTTATGCAGGAAATAAGTAATAAATATCCTTATTGTTGAACTCCCTTTTAGATAGGACTTAAGCTTCTCCTAGTTGATGAGCTGCTTTTTCTATAAGAACTCTAAGCAGACAGGGTGCCTGGGTGGCTCAGTGGGCTAAACCCTCTGCCTTCGGCTCAGGTCATGATCTCAGGGTCCTGGAATCGAGCCCTGCATGGGGCTCTCTACTCAGCAGGGAGCCTGCTTCCCCCTCTCTCTCTCTCTGCCTGCCTCTCTGCCTACTTGTGATCTCTCTCTCTCTCCCTGTCAAATAAATAAATAAATAACTCTTTAAAAAAAAAAGAACTAAGGAGAAAGAATTTAGATTTAATTCTCTGTTTCTCATGCTTTCCACTATATGCTGTTTCTTGTACTCGTGGAACTAACAAATTCTACCCCAAGGTCAAGTCATGACATAGTGCAACAGCAAATACAAAGGAGTATTCGTAATAGCTTTATCCATAATAACCAAAAACTGGAAAGAACCCAGATATCCACTGACGGGATAAATAAACTGTGGTATATCCATATAAAGGAATACCATTTAGCAATAAAAAGAATAAAATCATGATGGGTAAATCTCAAAAACACTATGCTGAATGGAGAAGTCTTATACAAGAGAGTACATACGGCAACGATACCATTTATATAAAGTTATAGAACAAAATCTAATCTATGGTGGAAAAAATCAGAACAATAGCTATTGCCTCTGAGGGGTGGGGATTGCCTAGAAAGGGGCATGAGAAAACTTTCTACGATCATGGTAATGTTCTATATCTCAACTGGGTTACACAGTGAGAATGCATTTGTGAAAATAAAGTGGCAGATATACCCTAAAGACTTGTGCATTTCATTATCTATAAATTGTATATCAAAAGAACAAAGTATAAATTAATATTCAACTCTAGTAAATTACATGCAAGACAAAAAATTTAAGGGGAATTTTATTGAGGACTGCAATTTACTTTGAAATGCATTTTTAAAAAACACGATAAGGACTGATGGATGGAAGGACAGATGGCTGTGTAATTCACAAGTATAATAAAATGTTAATGGTGGAGGGGTCGGGAGGTTCACTATAAAATTCTTTTGATTTTGCCAGCTAAGAATGCTGGAAACTAAAAATAGGTACAAGTTTTAGTTTTATATGGTAGAAATTTTCCTGACTACCTTGAGAGTTGGAATAAATTAAAAAGATTTAGGAGAAAAGACAAGAGAATCATCAACTACAAAAAATTTTGCACTCATTCCCATTCAACTACAAAATTTTATATTTTTGTTAGGATCAAAAACTGGGAAGTGCTGCCATGCAGGAAAAGGCTCAGCTTGAACAGTGCTGCTACTAGGCTTAGGGATTCCTGATGTTCCTTGTGCTTTGTGTGTCCAGTTTCAGTTGCCCCTTCCACTGGACATGGGAACCTTGGGGGATATGAAATTCCTAGACATGACCCCTCTTCCCCCAGCACACTTCCTGTTCCTGACCTTAAGAGACAACTTTGAGCTACAGGTATTGTGAATACTGAGCAGTGAGGCAGGCATGAGGGAGCAGGGAGTCACACCACAAGGACGATGGACAGATGGCCAGCAGGGTGCAATGTCACACCAGGTTAAGGCAAGTGTGATCGGTCAACCTTTAGGGACAGGAACCATCTTTGTCTCCCCTCACCTCACCTCCAACAAAACAAATTTTTCACTCTCTGGCTTTTTTTCTTTTTTGAAAGCCACTCTCTGGCTTTTTTTCTTTATATACCATCATATCACAAATGTTAACCCTGGAAGGGATGAGGGAGAGCATGCAGTTAAATTCCTTCACTTTACAGAAGGAAGCTGAACCCAAAGATAAAGGGATCTTCTCAAGATCACTGAAGAGCAGAATCACAACTAGAAAGGTATCCTCAATCCTCAGTAAATGGTGAGAATATGCAAAACTCAAAGACATGAAAATACCTTTTCAAGGGTATTTTCGTTATTTTTACTGTGAAGGAGCATTGAGCCCATTATCCCTGCCCCTTGTGACAAATGTACACCTTGAACAATAATAGCATCTACTGGAATACTAACGACCTTCCTCAAACATAGCCGTGTCCCCCTGGCTGCAGGGGGATACATTCCAAGACCCCCAGTGGATGCCTGAAAAATAGAAGTACCAAAATCTAGCTAAATGATTTCTTTTCCTATACACACAAACCTATGATGAAGCTTAACTTCTAAATTAGGTGCAGTACGAGATAAACAATTAAAAAAAACTATAACAATATACTATAATAGAAGTTACGTAAATGTCCTCTCTCAAAATACCTTAGGGCGCTGTACTCACCCTTCTCCTTGAGACGATGGTAGAAAGAAGACGCCTACGTGAGATGACGTGAGATGACGTGAGGCGAACGCCGCCCTTTGACGCAACGTTGGGTTCTTACTTCCGGGCGCAATTGGGGCTGAGGGCAGGTCATTGGAACTGCAGAAACCCAATCTGCGGGACAGGGAGACTACTGTATTCTCTTCTGAGTGCTTGGAAATGGGATGCGGACTGGGTTATCTTTTTGTCACTTGGTTAGCTTCTCCTGAGGACGTTAATGGAAATCAGAAGTATCCAAATGTTGCGGTCTTCACAGTCAACTGTCAGAGCAGTTCCCCGCGGAGAAAGGCCTAAATCGAACCGCCAGCTCACTTCAGCCCCAACGTGCCTGTGAGAGGCCAAGCCACACAGACTGACCCAGGGAAAGTCTCCTCCAGGGCCCTGCGCTCACTTTCCCCACGCCCCAGGAGACTCTCCTTTCTCTTCTTCTTTATGCCATTTCTTAAGGAAAGACAATTACCTCATGTCTGTAGAGGACATCACTGCAGAGTTTTTAAATACAGCTCATTTAGTCTTGCAATCCCTCTAAGTAGTTTACATTTCTTACAGATAAGAGAAAAAGTTATGTAGGGGTTGGAGGATAACACTAAACTCAAGATTATGTACTAAATCCTGACTAAAGAGCTTCCTCTTACCCATCACCAAACAATCCCATAAACATGAGCTCTACATACATATAGATCAGAATACACTTACTAAAACCACCCTGCCAAGGATACTCCAAGCCCAGTACTCTATTATGCAGAAGTTGAGAGTAAACTCTTGGCCCAAACATCTGGGGTATATAGTCCCAACTCTCCCGTTCAGTAGCTGTGTGACCTTGAGCCAATTACTTACACTCTCTGAGCATTGGTTTCCTATAACTAGAAAACAGAACTATTTCTTGTGGCTAATAGTGGTGTGCTGGTAAACATTTTACTGCCTCTCTGAGGGGAAAAATACTTTATGAATGTGTCTATTTTTACTGAAAGCAAACAATTTCTAAATTTATAATAAAATCTTTACTGTAAGTCCAATGTAACCAATTAATTTTCACAGAATGCTTGCTTTATTTTGCTGAAGTTGCAACTAACAAGTACAGTTCTGACATGAATGTTGCTGTTTTAAGTATATTAGTAAAACAAAAATGAAACAAAAATTATGCGAGAACTTGATTTGCTCACCAAAGATGTGAGCAGCTTCTTTGCAGAATCAAATAATGGCTTTCAAACACTATTCGGTCAATTTTCTATTTGCAACATTTAATGTCTACAGGCATGAGATTTTAATTTGTATTATTAACAATTTCTCCATCACTGTCTTAAATCTAGAGAACCAACAAAATAAATCAAGCCTGATTCATAGTATTTGCAGCTTTGCATAGTATAAATAATTCTGCCTTGGCCAATTTTGAGCTACCAATGGGCCATCACTTAGGGAGTTGAGATGTACAGGAACACCATTATAAAATATTGCCACCATATCCATAAAAATAAAGGTACTGAGCCTCAAAAGCAAAAATAACAGTAAAATATAAGATAATTAGGAAGTGAGTTTTGAGTATTATCTTCTCAAATATAATTCAGTTGTAAGCTTATGTAATTTAATTTTTAATAATGGCTATTTCTAACAACCAGCTCCATAAATTCCTGGAAATGTAACAACGAGACCTCAAGAGACCTAATAAGCTGGCTCCAGCACACCACACCATAGCTAGAACAGCATTTACTGGCAATTACTTCCTAAGACGCCGTGATTGGTGGCCTTTTGCTTCATGTGCACACTACTTCTACAACACTGTCTGGATTTTCAAGGAAACTCATTTGCATTTGGATAAAAAAAAAGAAATTCTTGAGTCATGCATGTGTGTTCAATAAATGCCTAATGAATAACTAAACCATCAGTTTATTCCTCCAAAGTCCTGTTAGATAAAACAGCTTAGAAAGAAAGCAGCTTTACTGTAGATAGCAAGAATATCAAGAGAGAATGAAAGTGTAGGTGCTTTCCACTTTGGAAACTACCCTACTTGCATTTTACTGCAGAACCTGAACAGGAAATGAATGGCTGTTGTCGGGGGGAGGGAGCAGATGAAAATTTGCAAGCAAAGCAATGAAGTAATGGGGGGCAGAGGGAACTGCTGGGGTTACGGATAAGGAGAATTCAGAGAAAAATGAAACTGTAGAGAAGAAAAAACACAGAACTTACCTTAGAGACTTTTCAGAAGATCATACTCAATTCTGTGGTGACCAGTAAGAAAACAGAGCAGAAAAAAAACTTCTGAAAACATCATTTTCATCCCAGGTATTTGAGTCTTCTTTGAAAGACTGATCCCACCCTCTTTAGTAGTTTTTATTCATATGTAGGGGAAATGCTAATTTTGAGACCATCTTTATGGTCACCATGCCCCTATAGAAAGCATTTTGGAGAGGTTGTGAGTTCCTCCAAGACTGTCATGGTTCCTCCACCAACTTTGATATTGTGAAAAGCAACTCTAAAGTGGCTACTAGAACACAGGCCATAGTTGTTGCTAAACCTTTAGAAAGATCAAGAATTAAGAAAAGCAAATGTGACAAATTTTAACAGGCCCAAGTGAGTGTGAAACTAAAACCAGATCCATGAACTGGCTGTCTTTACTCATTCATTCACATGCAGCACTTCCAAAATTCAAAAGGAATTTAATCTATTTTGTTTTTCATCAACTACATTTATTTTTTTTTAAGGTTTTATTTATTTGAGAGACAGAGACAGCGAGAGAGAGTATGAGAGGAGAGAAGGTTAGAGGAAGAAGCAGACTCCCCGTGGAGCTGGGAGCCGGTTGTGGGACTCAATCCCGGAACTCATGGATCATGACCTGAGCCAAGGCAGTTGCTCAACCAACTAAGCCACCCAGGCGCCCTCATCTACATTTATTAAGAGCTCAATGTGGGAGCCTGGGGGGCCCAGTGGGTTAAGCATCTGCCTTTGGCTCAGGCCGAGATCCTGGAGTCTCAGGATCAAGTCCCGCATCCAGCTCCCTGCTGAGGAGGGAGTCTGCTTCTCCCTCTGACCTTCCCTCTTCTAGTGCTTTCTCTCTCTCTCTCAAATAAATAAATAAAATCTTAAAACAAAACAAAACAAAAAAACCTTATTTGGGGCACCTGGGTGGCTCAGTCGTTAAGCGTATGCCTTTGGCTCGGGTCATGATCCCAGGGTCCTGGGATCGAGCCCTACATCGGGCTCCCTGCTTGGCGGGAAGCCTGCTTCTCCCTCTCCCACTTCCCCTGCTTGTGTTCCCTCTCTCGCTGTGTCTCTCTCTGTCAAATAAATAAATAAAATCTTTAAAAAAAAAAAAAGAGCTCAATGTTTATTATACTGTGAAAAAAAGGAGAAAATAGAAATTTGTACAGTAATCCACAGAATATGATCAGTATCCTGACCAACAACTGAAGTGGGTTAACATTTTTTCTCCTGAAAGCACACCTTCCAAGGAGCCCCAAGAAGTGCTCAACACAGAAAAAAGGGGGAGGGGGCGCTACTTGGCAGAGGAAGTTTGGGAAAGACTACCTCCCACTAAACACTTCCTTAAAGAATTCACGATACGCACTTGCTTATTAGAGAATGTGACTAATATAAAGACATCTCAGTAATCTTGTAACCCAGCATTTCCAAGTTATTTGATCAAGGAGCCCATTTCTCCCACCCAACATTGATTATCAGCCACAGAATAGTAGCGGGTATTACTGGTCTAGGAAACAACTGTAGTGGATGCAGATTGAAGTAACGGCCTCAACTTTGCTGGCATGGCTACAAGCCCTAGAAAAGGGGAAAGGAGGTGGTGGCCTTGCTGAGGCATCTTATCCCATTCATAGCCAAGGCGCAGTCTTGGCTAGATAAAGCACCCCCTTCTTCTCTCACCATCTCCTTCTAAGACAGATTACAAGATTCAGAGAATCCACTGTTCAGCTGTCATTGTAGAAAACAGCAACAACCCTTGCCAGACTCTCTAAACAAACTAAAATCAAAAGAGCCCTGCATATATACATTCCACCATGCTGAATCAGAAATTTAGGTAAGATGTACTGCTATGTTCAGGGGAAAGTAGGAAGTTAAATTACAGTCTTACAAAAACATCGTGATAAAAAGATACCGAAACCACACTTGGTTAGAAATAATATTTATTATCCCCTCCCCCCATGTACAGATTACTTTTCAGAAACATGAAGATATTATCCATGTCCTCATCAATAACAGTTCGTAGAAAATAAACTTAATTCATATCTTGACAATATATTTCTATCACTTTTTTAAAACAATAGCCATTTTATTTTTCCACATTAGTTCAAGAATAGCTTCAAGTTTTATGTTTTGAATCAAATCAAGACAATCTTTGTTTATAGGCAATTTCCTGACAGATCCCAACCCCCCAACCCCTAAAAAAAATTCTATATCCTAAGTGATAAACTCTTCTTGTACATTCAGCAAACTTTATATTGGAAAAGAAAAAGAATAATTGAGATAGGTACTTACTTTCGTGCACAGTAATAAATCTAGCTGAGCTTCTACACCTTGCTTTGCAATGATGTTTACATAAAATAAATCATTTCTTATCAAGTTACAATGGTAATTTCTTGAAATGTAGATACAAAAGCTATACACTTAATCCACTGAAATTGCCTTCTAATTTTTTTAATCTGTACTTAAACCATCGCCCTAAGGAAAAGCTTCAACTCAAGAAGATGTATCCCCTTTCCCCTCAGCTATTTCTCTCTAAAGCTTGAATCCTCTCTCAGATCATGTAAAGAGATACATGAAAAGCACAGGAAAAAAATGTTTTAGCTTGCTGACATAATGCCCTTAAGTTTGCTGACATAATGCCCATATTTTAACTTAAAATGTAAAATCAGAGTTAAAGCATCACTTAATTCATACAGTACATTATCAATTAATCAACAGTGTCCCACTGACCCAGAAGTTTCCCAAACTGGTTGTCTTCTCCACATTTAGTAAGTTTATACTCAATGACTCAATCAAAGAATGTGCTTATAATAGGCTGCTGGTTTAATTTTAGTAGTTTTAATATTGGGCTATTTTCAAATATAGAGATGCTACAAGTGGCATATGAACTACTAATTTTGTTTCCCATTACTTACAGGAAAAAATTGTTCAAATAAAATTTTACAAGACAAAATGCGAACCTACATACCTATATATAGATGTATACATGTATATATTGAACCTAACTAAAGTTGTATAAGCAATACTAACATAGTTCTGGTTACACACTCCTAAAGACAGTAACTGTTTTAAAGATAACATGTTATAAAGAGGCTTAGGCAAAAGGCAAAAATTAAGAACAAACATGATCTCTGAGGTTTTCAGGATTACTTCAAAAAGCCATTTCTATCCCCCATAGAAGAAAACTATGCATTCATCTTAGGAAAAAAATTATAAAAAGATAATGCTATCATGTAAATAATTCACAAAAACTATACTGTATATCCCATAAAAGTCTTACCTATGTAAGGTAAATCACAATTATGGTTTATAATGTATTACAGACATCACCATCACCTTTCCTCTTTAATAATGAGAGGCTTAACTTCTTTTTTTTACTTACTTAACAAGTGCCACAGAAATTCAAGTCCCAGTAGCAACAAGTTAAACAAGATTACAAAATAAGGCATTCTGCTCACATGTCATTAAAGTAACAGGTTGAGTATAGTAAAGCAGGCTCTTTCCATTCTTACAGTTTTATATAATCTAAAAATTATACAGAAGGCAATTTTTTCCAAAAAAAATTCCAATTAATAGCTATTTTTCCAGGGAAACAGAAAAATATACGTAAAATCCTCGACTTTGGCTATTTCTCCCACTGCCATAAACAGAGGCTGATCTCTATTTAATAAAGCCCAATATTAGATATGTGGAGGAAATGTCTCTGTACCACTTCTAAGCCTGTAGGTCACACACACTAAATGATTTTTCAAATTATAGAGTAAATCTAATTTGACAAAATCCCTGTAGTGTTATTTAGGGAAAAACAAGTGGACTCAAAACACACTTGCACACAAATGCATACGCACACACGAGCATGCGTGTGCAGGGCCAACACATTGAACGGTTTTCTTAAAACATTGATTGGTTCTCCAAAAAGAATCAAAATATTTATCATCAAGCTGCAGCATGTGTATAAGGGGCAGCAATGTAACCTTTTTCAGTACAAGGTAAGAAATCTAAATGAACTTTTAAAACTAGTACCTTGAACCAAGGATTTCACCAAAGATGAACTCAAAATATGTATTTTTTGAAATTTGGATTCAACTGCCTGTTGTACTTTTACATTAAGTGCTGCTTAAATAAAATAGAGCATAAGTTCAATAACATACTGTCTAAACATTTAAAGCAATGGTTATATCATCAACAGGTAAAATGCACCTAATTTGAGTTTTTGACACCACTTGTTTTAAGTTTATTGTATGATAAAAGTTCTTCACAGTTTAAAATATTGTGAAGAAATGTGTTTATGTATAACTATATTCACATAGATATTATGTACACGTACTATGTATTTGATGTACCCATAAACTTTGAATATGTGTGTGCCAGGAGGATACCCCACACAACATATGCAGGAACCCTGAATAATATGTTGGTGTGGACTGTGAAATGATTTCTCAGAAATACGTAGAAATAAGGAAAGAATATTATTATGAATAATTATAGTAACAAAAAATTTATCTTATTTACATAGTGCCTATCTCCCAAGAGGTAAATATGCTTTATAGACATTTTTTAGTATCTGTGAGGTGGGGCATTAAGAACACTACCAATTTTCATTTTCCACAACCAACTAACCTGCCCAGGATCATACGCTTTAACAAGCGGCAGAACAAAATACAGACATCAAGATCTCCTAACTTGCACTACCTCCAATTACCAGATCAAATGGTCTTGTGGCAAAATCTAGTCTTCACCATACAATAGAATTTCTACCACGAAGGACTAATTTTTAAGTCCTCATATACTTGTGATTGTGCGTTATATTTATACCACAGGGAGATCAAAATGATTTTTGGTTTTGGCAGATGAAAAAGTCTAACATTCAGTGTGACTATAATTCAGTGTAACTTCTCCAGTTTAAGTGCGACACAGCTGATTGGTCTATAGGGGAAATGCAGTCAATGTCTAACCATGGCTGAAGAAACCTCAATCCAAACAGCTACTGCATAATTACAGAGATAGCCTACAATCTTGTATTGTCTTAAAGGTCTTTTCTATCTCCACATATGGTATACACATATAAATAAGCATTTTAGCACAAAATGTACAGTTAGCATGAATCAGTTTGTGTTTAAATAAACAAAGGCCTTAGGGGTGAACTTTAAAGGCCAAGAGCTCCTCGGAGTGCATGTTGTTTAAAGATCGAAGATCTGGCAACTTTAGAAGAAGTTTTGTAAAAATAGAGGCCTCATTTGGATGGTTTTTCATTATTAAGGTCCTTAGTGCACGGATGAGAGTTTCCTGCAAAGCCTCCACAGAGTTGACGTTTTCTATTCCAGATCGATCTAACAGAGAGTAAGGAATAGACAGATATGAATAAGAGGACATGTTATTAACATTAAATATAAATACCAATTAAGAGAAAACATTAAATAAAATATAATTCTTGCTTATCAATCTCATTTATGAATCCACGAGGTTTTATACATTGGAATAAAGGCAAAAGACAGTTGTCAACATTTAAATCCCAATGGCAAGTTCTGTACCTATTTATTATATTACAAAGAGATACATTCCACAGTGTACTTGATAAATCAAAATTTAGTGTTTAGTATTTTGTTCACAAAACTAAAGGTTCTAATTTTTAAAATTAGAAGCCATCTATTAATTTCAACTGCTCCTGTCAAAATAAAATAGCAGTTTACAAATATATTTTTTTCTTCATTTGGAATATATCCACATTTATATGTTTCCACATATGGCAGACAACCTCTAAAATGGCCACCTCATCCTAGTATCCACACCCTTGTGTATCCCTTTTCCCTTGAGTAGACTAGACTTACTGACTCACTACTGATGAATAAAATACTAGATTACCCAAAAAAAAAAAAAAAGGCTTCCATCTCCAGCATACTCTTGCTCACTTTCTCTGAGAAAAGCCAGATGCCAGGTGCCATGTTGTGAGCTGCCTATGAAGTGGCCCTTATGCTAAGGAACTGATGGTGGTCTCTAGCTAGCATTCAGCAAAGAACTGAGGCACTCAGCCAAATATCTTGCAAGGAAATGACTCCTGCCACAATCATATGAATAAGCCTAGAAGCAGATCCTTCCCTAGTTGAGCCTTCACAGTCGACCACAGCCCTGCTCACGGTTTAACTATAATCTCCCAAGAAACCTCAAGCCAGAGGCACCCATCTAGGCCATACCCATATTCCTAACCCTCAGAAACTGTGAGATCATAAATGTACACCTTTTCAAGCCACTAAGTTTTAAGGTAATTTGTTATGCAGTAACAGGTAACTAATATACTATGCACCATTATTACCTAGTTATATTAACCTGCATTCACTTCCATTTAGCATGATGTGTTTATTAAGCTCATCATACAAAATGTTAATAAACTAGTTATTTAGTATAATTCAACAATAAAGGGAAATATCTTAAAATTAGCAAAAGCTGTACTGTTTGCCCATAAACTTTTTTTTTTTCATCATCAAGTGTTATTTCTTCCCTTCACAATAGGAGGCAGTAGAGCATAAAAAATACTCAATGGCTCCCAGTACAGGGAGTTTTAATTAATAAGAAAGATACTGCCAAAAATCTCTGGCCATTCACACCCTTTTTATTCATTGTTCACAAGGATATTTAGGTTCTGCATAGTAGCTGGTAGCTAAAAAGGCCATTTGCAACGCAAACACTAAAATTTCATAGTCAAGGGGGAAGTCTAACTCTAAATGCAGAAAAAAATGATGGAAACAGGTTTATCTTACATTTAATAAAGTATGGCTTATTACTGAACTACTTGCTAATTATTATGGAAAAAGAAACAATCTGAATTTTGACTATTGGTTTGGGGGGGATCATATGTTTTCAGACAAAACTGTTACATGGACAAAAAGACCTCTTAACATTTGACTTTGATCATACAATCATAAGGGCCATATAAAACTATGTAAAGCCTTCAATAAGGCTTCCAAGAGTCTCTCTTGCCTTTAATATTTAAGCAGTTGTTTTCTTCAACATCCTTGCAATTAATTCCCTCACTAAACACTTACTGAATGTATATGGCAACTGTGATAGGTGCTAGGGAATTAGCAGTCAACGTAACAAACCAAAATTCCTTACCTGAGAGAGCTCTTAAAGCAGAAAAAATACCTGGTTTGCATCATATCATCAGTAATTTACAATACCAACAACTGGGAAAAGAATGACTGTGAGCCCTACAAACAAAATAATCTAGATAGGCAGAGAAGGATACTTGAGTTAGAACTAGTATTATGAGTCTTTCAGTGAATATTCTGTGTTGGAAAGACCCATGTTTCCTCCTTACAACTCAGAACTTCAGGAAAATGGATTCCTATACCTAAAAATGTGAATTGCATTAAATTTTTCTAAAATCACATTTCTTCCTTTTTTTTTTTTTAATTTATTTATTAGAGAGAGAGAGACTGAGAATGAGAGGGGAGAAGGTCAGAGGGAGAAGCAGACTTCCCGCAGAGCCGGGAGTCCGATATGGGACTCGATCCTGGGACTCCGGGATCATGACCCGAGCCGAAGGCAGTCGCTTAACCAACTGAGCCACCCAGGCACCCCAAAATCACATTTCTAAAAGCATGATTTCATGATTTCAAGGCCAAATAACCTACCTACAAATCTAGCTACCTACCTACCTACCTACCTACCTACCTACAAATCTAGCTGGATCAATAATACAATAATCCTGGAACAATAATCCTCTAGAAATTATAATACAATGCACAGATTGAAATGAAAATTAATCTTCTAAATGATGCGCTAAATGCTACGCTACCTACTTCATAGTTTATAGTATAGGTTAATTCACAATATACCTGTCCTCTACTTCCTTAAACTTAGAGAGGTTCTCCATCGCTTATCACCAAATCTCACCAAAATCGCCTCTCGGTGTATATTCACTTCCTACAAGATGAAAGTCAAGGGGCGCCTGGGTGGCTCAGTGGGTTAAAGCCTCTGCCTTTGGCTCGGGTCATGATCTCAGGGTCCTGGGATGGAGCCCCACATCAGGCTCTCTGCTCAGTGGGGAGCCTGCTTCCCCCTCTCTTTGTGCCTGCCTCTCTGCCTACCTATGGTCTCTCTGTCAAATAAATAAATAAAATCTTAAAAAAAAACCAAAAAGATGAAAGTCAAATTCCTTCCACAACTAAAATCCATATCCAGATTGTTCTCACACTTATATGCCAGTCCCTAATCTTCAACTGCAAGTGCTGCCATTTCACACAATCTCAAGAATTTACCTTCCAGGTATAACTCCCTTTTTCTCCATGGTATCAAGTCTTCTAACCTCACAGGCAAATATTATGTTTTAGATTTCTCTCTCCCTCAGCAGCTAGAGCTATTCTGTGAACAAGCAGTATAGCAGAAAGGCTTTGAAGCTAGACCAAGAGGAGTACAAATGCATGCGCAGCCAATTTTTTAAAATGCACGACCTTGGGCAAATTATTTAACCCTTCTGTTCCTCAAATTTCTTGCTTATATTTGAGAATAACATATCCTAGCTCACATCAGAGGTCTGTTGTAAGGATAAAACTTATATAATGAGATCTAGAAACTAGCATTTTATCTGACAACAACCAAAACAAAACCCAGATGGCAACTGTAAACAAAAAGCTATTTTAAATATAAAGCAAATGTAATGGTTACTCAATTCTAAGCAATTAATAGGGAATATAAATAATCCATTTGTTATCTGATACTTGGAACATTCCCCCCCTTGAGAGGCACAGGTTTAGGACAAGATTTATATTGCCTTGGGAGGCCTAGACGGCTCAGTCAGTTAGGCATTTGACTTCAGCTCAGGCCATGATCAGGTCCTGGAATCCCCCACATTGTCGCATTGTCGCATTGTCGCCTTGTCGCCTTGTCAGGCTCCTCACTCAGCAGGAAGTCTGCTTGCCCTTCTCACTCTCCTTCTGCCCCTCCCCCTGCTCATGCTGTCTCTCTCTCTCAAATAAATAAAATCTTTTAAAATAAAACTTATATTGCCTCATCTACCATTTCAACCCCACTGTGTGAACACTGTGGGTACTATTTACATAATCCTAATACTGTAAATGTAGATTTTTTACTTTTCAATATTTAGAATCATCTGATAAAGCATGGAAACTAATCACACCTATAGAACAGAATGTAAATATTTTCATTCTTGACAATGTAAAAAAAAAAAAAAAATGGTATAGCAAAAGAAGCCAGGATATGGAAAGAGGAGGATATTGTCTCCCTAAGGAGAAGATTCTATCTAAACTATCTGAGAGATTATGTAAAAGTGAAGGGTCAAAGAATGTAAACATACTACAATTTTATATAAAACAAAGTAACTGTAAAAATAAAACTTATAAAAAGAAGATACTTTGTCAGTTTTATCTACTCAATAAAAAGAGTTGTATAAGCACAATATTTAGAATTGGGTGGGCAACTCCCAGAACAATTAAGAAGAAAGATGGTTAGAATTCTAGTTCTCTGAAGAGTAGGCTGGGAAAAGGAATGAGAGACTTTTATTTTATCTTCTATAGTTTCCAAATTTTATTTTCCCATATAGATACTGCTTTAAAAATAACAATAATCTTTTTTTGGTGGTAAAGATTTAAGTTAGACATGAACACTATCATATGTTTAAGTGAAAGCAAAGTATTTTAAAATGCATGAAATTGTGTATGTGTATGTGTGTATGTGTTGCTTGTGTACCTTCGTTTAGATAGAACAAAAAGAATAATGCATTATATTCTTTTATAATCAGTCTTTCCCACTTGGTATGTCACACATTTTTTTACGTACTATAATAAGCAAGCAAATGGTACATGGATGGACAGGTGAACAGACAGAAGGGGACCCCCTAATGTTGACAGTGATCTTTTTTGCTAGCAATATTATCATCTTTATGTTCATCTTAGTAATTTCTACTTTTGCAAAGAACCCATGTTATTCTTACGATCAGTAAGCAAAATAAGTCTTTTTCAAAAGGAGATTAAAACAAAATAAAAATTATGTTCACTTGGTAGAAAATATAACTAAATAGCACACTTCCTGGTACAGAGTTCCCGTTTATCCCCTGCCACTGTTTTTTCCTTTCCACCATCTCTGAGACAGTCCTCCTTCTCCACCTCCTCTACTACACCTATCTCGGGAGAGTTCACTCCACTGCCTCCTACCTGAAGTTATTTCAACAGCTTCTCAACCTGACTCTCCAGCTCCAATGACTCACTTGTCCAATCCACCCAAGATAAACATGCAGAACTAACATCAGACCATCACTTTTGTTCATGCCTCCCCATTCCCCTACGCTGACTTTCCACCGCCCCATATCTCAGTTAAATATGGTTCTCCTTAGTTCTCCCTCGTGGTCATTCCATAATCTGGTGCCCCTTTAACTCACAAGCCTTCCGTCTCTTTCCTCCTTGATGTACACATCAGAATTTGACCACCTGCCCCTGCCCTACCTCATGTTCTCCCAAGCCCCTCCATCACTGTTTTTGTTTTGTTTTGTTTTTAAAGGTTTTTTATTTATTCATTTAACAGAGAGAGAACACAAGCAGGCAGAGAGACAGGCAGAGGCAGAGAGAGAGGAGCAGGCTCCCTGCCGAGCAAGGAGCCCGATGCGGGACTCGATCCCAGGACGCCGGGATCATGACCTGAGCCGAAGGCAGCTGCTCAACCAACTGAGCCACCCAGGCGTCCCCCTCCATCACTGTTTTGATGGGAAAATCTACTAAGCCATCCTTCAAATTCCTGCTCTACTTCCATCTTCCTCACAAAGCTCTCTCAGGTAATTTCGTCTTCCAACTAGGGGTTCCAAGTAGAACCCTTACTTCCTCAGTCTTCCACATGGCTTAATACCATAAAGCTTTTTGTGTCAGTTCTGTCTCTCCAAATAAAACATAAATGCTTGGAGAGCAAGCTTGGGTCTTAATGCTTGTTCTGTCTCCCCAAGCACATATTGATCAGATAAAGAAATTACAAAGTATGGATAACCTTTAGTGATCCATAAAAATAAGATTTATTAATCTGATGTCAACTCAAACCATTAATAATTACTTATCGAGAGGCTACAAAATGGTAGGTAAAGTACAAGAAGCATTAATTATAAGGTTACCAAGAAAATAAGTATCCCTTATTAACCTGTTTCTTTCATACTCTTCCATATCATAAGTGCATTTTTAGCTACCTAGGTAGAACTGATCAGAATAGGTAGCTAAATTATGCTTCCAAATGACAGAACTCTTTATCTACACCACTGATGTACAGGTCCTTTAAGATATACAAAGAGCCTACTCTCCTTAGGAGTTACTGATTTACAGTTTACCACATAAGCAGGGGTTATAACTTATACTTTATAATCCCCACAGCACCTGGTACAATGGCTTTTATATAGTAGGAAGCAAATAGGAAACTTAAAGTAAGTCATATCAAAATACTGTAAAATTCTCAACAACTGTTTTAAAACAAAGTTAGTGATACCTAAAAATGGCAGGTACTTACTTACACATCCCCAGGAAAGTCACTGTGTATCAATTTCCTGTTTTTTATTATCTTTATAGCTATTACATAAATTGAAATACTTTGGTCAGAAATAGCTGTAACATAAATGCAAGGAGGCAGGGAAACTAGAAAACATCATCAATGACTCATATAAATAAACATTAAATGTTAGGACTCAAAAATCTTGGTCACTCATTCAAAAAGAAACTAAGTACCTATTCTGTGCCAGATCCCAGGTTGGCTCACATGGTACAATCCCTTCCTTCCACAAGAAAATTGAGACCCAAAAGAATAGAATTATTTACACAAATCACACAGAAAATTCAGTGGCAAAGCTGCGTAAAAGTCTAGTCATAATTCACCAATTTTTGGAACAAGCCACACTAATATACCTTGATAATTTTAACATTTTCAAGTAAAACACATTTTAATTAAAACTTAAATTCGTATCAGAAGCACCTATGTTCCGAAAGTTAAATCCACAAAAACAACAATTTAGAGTTGTAAAAATTACAAGCAAAAGTTAAAGACTAAGACTTGAAGTCAATATGAGGCCTAGATCTAAACATCATTTTATTATTATACAGCACTTTTGAATTTTTACTGTCTAATTACGCAAAAATAACAGATTCACACGATTTAGCATCTGCCTCAGGCCCTGTCGCCTTACAAAGAGCTTGCTGGAACATAGTTCCACCTTCTCTCCACTTGGTAATTATATTTTACATGTAGCACAGTTTTGAACCAGGCTGCTTACCTGCAGATACCAGGACAACAGCTGTAAACAAACTCATCTCTTCATCACTAAGTTGGAGGGCATTTAGCTTCTCACTAAATTCAAACATAGAGTTTAGCAGGTCCCCTGCTCCCATTGAGTGTAAATCATCAACACTGTATTTCTTTCCACTTAAAAAGGTGACCGTACGCTCCTTTGCATCAAACAATGATGCAAACCGTACCATTAAAACCTGGAAAAAGAAAAAGACTTAAATGTATTTGAAGGAGTTCAGTACTAATACTAAGAAATAATTCGGTATTCAAGTCAGTTAAGAAACATCCTACATATAAAAGAAAGTTGTAAAAGAAAAACTGAGTTTATTTTTACCCAGAACCATTTCCTTAAGGCAAATTCTCTACCAAAGCAATAAATATCCCAAGAACATCATCCAGCCACCAGTGGCAAAATACTTGAGTCCTGTGATACTCTGAAACTCTATTAATAAAGATTCTGAAATGCAAATATAAAATTAAAGCAGGCAATAACGCCAAGAAATCTGAAACTGGGCCTTGGCCAAAAGCATTAAAGAAACTCCTTAAGCCACCAAGTATATCACATGGTCTCTAAATCATAAGTAAAAAGAGCAGCATCTCAATGAAACAACACTTAGAGACATCAAAACACCAAATGCAGCCAAGACAAATGCCGCGGATAAACTCTAATTAGACTATTTTAAGAAACCATAACCCAAAGAGACAATACACGAAGAAAACTATTTACAGTAGAAGTGTTCCAGACACCAAGCTGTAATTCAAATCCAAACCAAATCAGTCAGCAACCACTTATCTACAGCACTCCCTCCCCTATAGTAAATGGTAACGCCTATGTCACATACTTCTTTCATAACCAGAGGAATACTGAACAAACACCTCCCCTTTGCAATTTTCCCAAAGACTCATTTTACTCAAGACAATCCAAAAGATGGCACTATGAAGATGGCACTAACTAGAACACAGCAATCCCAAGACAAATCCCAAGGTGGAGACCTCTAAATCACATTTAGAGACCACAAGTCCTGGAGTCTGGGATCTGTGTTATGGTCCTGTGTTAGAAATGAATTGGTAATCCCAGAAAAATCTCTTCACTGTCTGGGCCACAGTTACTTAACCTCAAAAAATGGATGAATTGAACTTGATCACTGACACTCTTCTAAGATTTAGAGTTTAAATCTTAACTCTAATGCTTTCCTTTACATTGAAAATCCTAACCTAACAGTTTTACTTTTAAATTATGCCATAGCTATTTTATTTATGAATATGGCTCCTTCTCCATTCTGGTCCAGGGGCCCCCAGAAACAGAGCATAAGGCCGAAGTTTATGTGGAATGTGCACCACCCTTTGTGAAAACAGGTTTGAGGAAAAAGGAAATGAGATGACAGGGATGACAGCAATATCAGCAAATAGCAGAGGATGCATTATTGAGCGGGCCACCACTCAGTATCATTAACCTGAAAGCTCAGTCTACGGGTCCAGCAGAGGAAAGTGAAAACGTATCCTCGGGATCCCATCCCCCACGCATCAAAGACATGGCCCACCAGACGCCAACTTTCCACCTACCACCCTACATTTCAGAATAATATTTAAGTGAGCTCTGAGCAAGTCCTGAGGCTCCTCACACTTCACCAGCACCTGGCAGCCCTGGGGAAGATAGGTGGGAGGCACACACAGCACAGAGAGAGGCACCCTGTGTCCTACTCAGGCTGGCAACAGTGGCCGCCCCCAAGTCCAGGCAGAATGCATCAGAGCAAGGGAAGCCAGAGAAGAAAACGTAGCAAGGATTCTGGATGAGGTAAGGCCAAGAGAGTCTAAAGTAGCACGTAAGACACATCTCGCATAACCCTGAAATATTCTACAATCTCCTAAAAGAGAAAAAGCACTTCCTATTTACCCTTTGTACTCCATACTGGAACACCAGGCTAGGCTTTCAGTGGGTGTCTAATGCTCTGCAGACTCTGCCTGCCGTCCACACCTGAAAGTAATACTAGAACCTGGAAGAAACCTGAATGCTGATAATGCACAGCAATTGTATTTCAAGCCCTAAGAAACGCTGGATTTATCTCATCTCTTCCCAAGATTCTGAGATGGTTATTCTTTTGCTGGTAATTTCAGCCTCTGGACTACCCATACTTATTTAGAAAAGAATGAAAATGTACATGAAAATAAAATACTACACACACCCTGCATCGATTTCTCGATAAATAAAACCTACCTCGAAAGTCCCAGCCTTCAAAAGGTTGACCTGGTCATGCTGAGAGAGATCTCTGAATCCAGGTATACGCTTTGCAAATTCCACCACTTCTTTCACTGCTGGGGTGAAGCTCATTGAAAATTCTTCCCAGATTTCATGCCCAGATTTATGAGGATCCACGTACGGAGACTTACTCATTGGACAAACCTAGCACGCACATAACAGAAAAACTCTTAAATTGTGAGAGATGGTAAAGAAACTTCAAAAGTGGCATCTCAATCACTGGAAACCCCAATGTGAAAATAACTCTCTGACACAGGTAAAATATACTAATAGTAACACTTACTCTTCTTCTACTTGCCTCATGTTAGGAAGCCTCATGGCAACCTACTTTGAACAACAATTAATGAATCATAAAAGAGGCAGCCTAAGCCATTTCAAAAACCTATTGCACGAGTCTAAGAGTTTATTCTTTAAGACTGCTGCCACCTTATGCTGGTTTTATGATTTTCAAACAAATTCATACATACTTTATTATCAATCCTATTCATTAGTCATGCCAGATATTGTAATTACTATTTCTTAGATAAGGAAATGAGATCCTAAGAAGTTTAGTTATTTCTCTAAATACAGCTAGAAGTCACAGGCCTAGAACCCAATATTTAGCTAATATTTCAAAACTTACTTTCTTCTAAATGGCACAATTACAGTATTATAATTTCAAAGAAAGAAAGATAGTGAGATGCCTCACTTTTTTTAAAAAGGTCGTTCACCATTTATTTCACAAACAGTGGTGTGACTACTGGCCTCCACTTTTTCAATTAGGGAACAATGATGGGAAATACAAGGGGCAAGGGGCACCTTCTATATAAGGATTGCCGAGGAAAAACCAGGAAGCCAAACAAGGTATAAGAACACTAAAAAGATTATGAACATTCACCGTATACTCTATTAGTAAAGTCAACCTTTATATTTTCACTAAATCCATAGGAGATCCAGGAATGGGATGATTCTATAACCATGGAGAATACCACAAAATTAGAACCTAAATGCTTGTAAATTTTTCCCTCCTTAAAGTAGCCATTAAGCCTAATAAAATATAAGATCACCTTTCAGACCCACGGACTCAAATACTTGCAAGTGACAAGAAAAGTCTAACAAAAGAATTGGAGGGCGCCTGGGTGGCTCAGTGGGTTGAAGCCTCTGCCTTTGGCCCAGGTCACGATCTCAGGGTCCTGGAATCGAGCCCCACATCGGGCTCTCTGCTCAGCAGGGAGCCTGCTTCCCTCTCTCTGCCTACTTGTGATCTCTCTCTCTCTCTGTCAAATAAATAAATAAAATCTTTTTTTTTTTTAAAGATTTTATTTATTCACTTAACAGAGAGAGAACACAAGCAGGCAGAGAGGCAGGCAGAGGCAGAGAGAGGAGCAGGCTCCCCGCGGAGCAAGGAGCCCGATGCGGGACTCGATCCCAAGACGCCGGGATCATGACCGGAGCCAAAGGCAGTTGCCCAACCAACTGAGCCACTCAGGCGCCCCTAAATAAAATCTTTAAAAAAAATAAATAATTGGAGGAGTCTCAGCTATTTTGAAAATGAAAAAAGAAGACTTTAATTACCTGGCTGTAGAAAATAAGCACTACCAAAGGACCTCACAGTTTATACTGGAAATGGTGTGGTACTGCTGTTTCTGATGAAATTTTGGCTGAATATAAACACTGTACTTTCATGTACACTGTTGTATTTGATTAAAAAAAACCTTGAATAGGGCGCCTGGGTGGCTCAGTTGGTTGAGCAACTGCCTTTGGCTCGGGTCATGATCCCGGAGTCCCGGGATCGAGTCCCATATCGGACTCCCGGCTCTGCGGGAAGTCTGCTTCTCCCTCTGACTTTCTCCCCTCTCATTCTCAGTCTCTCACTCTCTAATAAATAAATAAACATCTTTAAAAAAAAAAACAAAAAAACCTTGAATAATAAGAATAACACTAACTCATCTCATAAAATGAAGTCTGAGAAAATCCTTAGAAACTAGCGTATTAACTTATTTCTAAATTCTCACATAGTAAAACACCTATCCACGTTCTATATTCAAAGACCTTTTTGCACTATAATGGTTAAAGAACACTTTCCATAGAAATTAAAGGATTACTAACTGTGGCAAGCTAAATGATCAGACCTTTGAGAAAATCCCAAAGCTAGTAAGATAGTGATTAGTCAGAATGCTTAAATTTTGAAAGGGATTTCTAAGAATTAAAGGATCAATTCTACATGATCCGTATTTTATTTAAAATCCTAATCCCGATCATAGTATCAATCAAATCACATGCTTGTACCTTGTTCTGTACGAAATTAGGTCAATCAACAAATGTTATTAGAAGTATCTGACCTAAGATATTACACAAAACTGATCTGTAAGTCTCAAGTTTTCTGACACTACCCCTGCCCCCTGAAGTTTGTACACTCCCCCAAATAAAAAACTTTCAAAAGCTTTCCTTGATACAAGATGGGTAAAAAAAATGATTTCACTATACCAGATGCATTCTCCCTCCAGTGTTGCACAGGTAACTATTCGTGTTCTCATTCTGAGAAAATCCATCTACCGAAACTCTATCACATACTCGTTGAGTATAAGCATTGGAGAAGTTCATACAATGTCCATTTGCAATACAAATGGCATGCCCATTTGGGTAATGCATTATGTTCCTCCCTTTGTACTGTCCATTGAGGTGCTGCTGGCTCTCACTACATGGAAAATGGCTGCTAAGCCCACTGCCACAATGGTCATGATTTAAATTATACTGCTCCATGCTCTTGGGAATCCGTTCTCTCTGAGGCTGCATGGTCTCTGCTGAGTTTTCTCGCTGCTCCTGATTATACATAAAGGTGTCCTTATGCGCCCTGGTCACCATGCCAATCACTTCATCCTTTGCAAAATCAGAAGAGGGAGAAGCGCTTTTGATGTTTTCTTGTTCCAGCTGGGGCTTGGGTCGCAGCTGTTCCTGGGCTGGTAAGGCTGTCTGTTCATGATGTTCCAAAGTGTCATTCTGCAAATGACCACTGAACTGGCTGTTCATCATGGTCTTCATTGCACTCTGCATTTCAATTAGCATCCTCTGTTTTTCACGCTTAGGAATACGACCAAACCGAACAGCTATTGAAGAAAAAGATATTTAACATCTATATTCTAAATAAGACCTGTTTATACAAACGAATAGCATTAAATTATCTCTGTTAGCTATGGTCTCTAGTGATACAAATAAAAAATATCTGTATGTTTCTGGCCCAAATTACTCTAAATTTACTGGTCATACTTTTGATGTTACCATAGGAAGTGGAAAGGAGAAAAATTTTTCAAAACAGCTAAGAGAAGATCTATGTCTTGGGTACCACAGGAGTAAAATTTTTAAAAAAATTTTGAAATTGACTAATAAAAATCACTGTTTGAAGCAGATCAGCATTACTATATAGCACCTACTAATAAGACTGAAGGCTGTGTTCTTAAAAAGGCAAATGGGATTCAGCTACCCCCAGCCATTAAGGTTAATGGAACCTAGTAGGTACAAGTACTCCCTTAACATCTAACCTTTATCAATTCATTTTTGTAACCCTATTCTCAAGGGTTACAAATGATTTGCCATTAAATGATTTGCTCTTGGGGTGCCTGGGTGGCTCAGTCATTAAGCATCCGCCTTCAGCTCAGGTCATGATCCCAGGGTCCTGGGATCGAGCCCCACATCAGGCTCCCTGCTCAGCAAGAGGACTGCTTCTCCTTCTCCCACTCCCCCTGCTTGTGTTCCCTCTCTCGCTGTCTCTCTCTCTACCAAATAAATAAATAAAAAATCTTAAAAAAAAAAAAAAAAGATTAGCTCTCTCCTTTTCCAGCTTCTTAAAAGAGAAAATCTTTTTAAGATTTGTTTTAGTTAAAAAAAACACAGCCAATAGAAATGCAGTGAATGGAATATTTGCTGGATTTCAATTAAAATCAATGAAACAAAAATTAAATCATTCATCTTCCATTATTTTAGCAGCCAAGTTTTAGAATGTGTTCTGTCTCCAACATTCCTATCCCTGAGGGACAGAAAAGAAAAGCTTTCTAGTCTAATATTTATACGGAGATAATAAAAATCCAATATACCCACCCAGCAAGAACGCCTTCCTAATCTAATTGTAGCCTCTGACATTATTGCTATCATGGACAATTTTATCATGTTTCACTCTACCTCTATTTCCTCCTTCACAAATGCTTGTCATTTTTGTTCTTTTGAGGAAATCACAATATCCACCAACTTTGGATCAGTATTTCCAGTAATATAAAAAAAATGTTCAGGGGCGCCTGGGTGGCTCAGTGGGTTAAAGCCTCTGCCTTTGGCGCAGGTCATGATCTCAAGGTCCTGGAATCGAGCCCCGCATCGGGCTCTCTGCTCAGCAGGGAGCCCGCTTCCCCCCCTCCCACCTCTCTGCCTACTTGTGATCTCTCTCCTCTCTGTCAAATAAATAAATAAAATCTTTAAAAAAAAATGTTCAGGCAAATGAAATCTAAAACATCAACTGCTGAAATCATTACTCAAGAAGCACTATTACAAACAGTATTTGTGTAATATATTAGACTAACTTAAGGGACTGTTTAAGTGATGCTTCCCTAAATAAATATCGGGTTCATTCTTAGCAATTCTTAATTAATCCTACTAAACTAACCCCTCTGAAAGCCTCATATTCTTCTGTTATGTTACTTAGAACTGAATGAGACTATCCAAAAGTGATTTCCGTAGGCATAATATAAGAGTCAAATTTTCCAGTGATGTCATCCACAGAAAATACTAATAGTCCCACAAATTAACTTTTCTTTTTTATGGGAATGGATCATGCCAGAATTTAGTAATCACCTCCATCCCAGACCCTACTGTTTCTTTCAATTTTGTATCTCCTTTAAATGTATTCAGAACCTGTGCCCTAAAAGCACATTACTGTCTCAGTGCTAAGAAAGTCACGGGGTAATTCACATGGGAGAAATGGGTTCGTCAGAAATGCTAAGAAATCGAGGAGAAAGAGCCAAGGATTCCTATATTAAAAAAAAAAAAAGGGGGCGCCTGGATGATTCAGTCAGTTAAGCCTCCAACTCTTGATTTCGGCTCAGGTCGTAACCTGGGGGTCGTGAGATCAAGCTCAGTGTTGGGCTCCACACTGGGCATGGAGCCTGCTTGAGATTCTCTCTCTCTCGCTCTCTCCCCCCTCTTTCTCGCTCTCAAAAAAAAAAGAGAGAGAAAATAAATTCTTTTTTTAGGAAATAAAGTATTCAAACTGTATACTAGAAAAAGGGGGAGAAGGTTACAAGAAGTCCCAAAAGAGAGCCAAAAGCTGTTTTTCCAGAGTAATAACACTAAAATTTAACTTTAATGAATTTAGCAACTTACAAGGCATCAAAATGTGTTTTCTAAAATATGCTTCACTCTAAGCACAAGAAGGTCACTGGTAACTTGCCTATAGGTCTGGTTTATGCTGAGGAATAAAAGCCTAGCTCCATATGTTTTAAGAAGCATACTCGCTAAAGTGGGAACATACCATCTCTTGACATTCCAACAGACAGACACTTTTTGAAGCGACACTGCTGACATCTGTTTCTATTCATTCTCATTATAGAACAGTTTTCATTCTTCAGGCACTTCTTGTACTGAATGTTTTGCTGAATGCTTCTCCGAAAGAAACCCTAAGAATAAAGGAAGATGTATTCAGCCATTTAGAAACATCCAGATGAAATCCTTGTAAGCACTCCCCCCAAACTATCGAGTACTTTATGAGCTACCTGGAAAATAATTCTGGCTTAGAACATAGGGATATATAACACTGACACACAGAATTTAACCGGATTCTTACTATTATTAGTAAGCACCTATGCCTACTAGCCAAACAAAACTCTTCTTCCCCTTCTTCCCTTTAGAGAGAGAATCTTGGAGCTTGCCATGCACCCCTTTACCACACTTTACCCTGTTACCAGCCGCTGCCTGAAGCCACACTTTCCAGTCCAAACTTTAATCACACACAGATCCTAAAACTCTTAAAATATGAATGACTGATTTTTAAAGAGTTGACAGAGAAATGTATTCCATAGCTATAATTCCCTCACTAGAACCAAGGACTCCATCAGAAGAGCTTGGTCTTTCCTGGGTCATTACCTGCTGACACCAACAAGGTCTACTTGCACGTGCCAGATGTGCCCGGCTACCTGTGAGCAAAGGTACACACCCACAGAGCAGCTAGTAATCCAAGGAAACACAGTTCCCAGCTAGATGGCTACAAATAACTGCCTTTACTACAAAAACAATTTAAGAACATGCTCTGTGATAAAAAAAAAAAAAAAGAATATGCTCTGTGATGGGTCTTCAAAGAGCTCCAGCTTCCGTGGTCTCAGAAAGAACAGAAAAGTCAAGAACACAATTACCAAAATTTTAAATTGCAGTTTCCTTGAATATCATAACTAACCACACATTTCATGAATCTGTATAATTTTAAAATACAATTTAAATTTTTATTACTGAATGTTATACTTGGACACTAAAATATCTGAACTAGACACATCACTAAGAGGGTATAAAACAATTAGGTATATTTATCAAGGATACACAATTAGGATCATTTGCTTGTGCTTTTATTTCTTTAGCAATAAAGTGAAAATGATGCCTGCTCTACGATTACTTCACATTTTTATTAAAAAAAAAAAGAAAAAGTAAATAGTATTTACAGAATTTTTTAAACAATGGAGAAGTACTACTTCTGTATTAAATACTGACTAGTCTTGTGAAGTGATCCAGCCATTAAGAGCTACAAAACTCACAATTTATTCAGAGTTACCCTAGAAAATATTTCTTCTTCCATCATGTATATTCTTTATCTTGCTCACCCATCATATCTTGCCAAACTGGATTCCTACAACTGGCTTTCAGTCAGAAAACAGCAAGAGCAATATCTTGGCTATATTAATTTTTGATACTAGGGAGAAATAGCCGTGTCAGATTTTTAAAAAAAAAGAGAGAGAGATTCCCTGGACAGAAGTAGGAGGTACAGACTATCTCACTTGGAATTAGCTGACCCTCTAACCAAGAAATAGTCAACGAACCTTAATAATAAAATGAGGTTTCTCAAGTCTTCGATTTATATTCAAGATTCTTTTACTTACTTAGCATTAGTTTTGAAGATACTACATTTTTATAAGTATGTGGGAACTATTCCCAACTCCTAATACCTGACATAAAAGAACGTCAACACATCTGAGGAGACCTATTCAAAGTTTGGTTTAAACTAAGCCAACAAGGCAGCAGTACCTTGCATTTTGCTCCCTGCTATTTCTCCACTACCTGGAATAGTGCCTGATGCATTAATGAATGAGCATCTGTGCACTTGGTTTCATACCATAATTAAGTTTGAGTGAGATAGCAAATTTACTCTGATCAAAATCTTAAAGAAAAAAATATTTTCACTGAATTAAAAATATATTTTTCAAAACAAGTTACATTTATATACTACATAAAGTGCTTAAAACTTTAAGAGTAGCTGCTAGCTTCTCTCATCCTCCCAGGTTATCAATTATGGAAATTGGCAAGGCTAATTCCAATTTCTTTAATCCCAGAATCAGTAGCTTACCTTACAGCCTTCACAAGCATGAACTCCATAGTGGAATCCTGATGCCACATCCCCACAGACTTTACACAGTAGAACCATGCCACTAAATTCTAAGATACAAACAGACACAGAAGTATAAAGCTAGAAGAAAAACTTCAACTGTTTGTTTTCTTTCCAACTGATTCCAATTTATTTTATTCAACCTGTAAGTACTTCCAAAAGATACAAATCTACTTTTACAGTGCAAAAGAAAACTCTTTACACAAATTAACAAACCCAAAGAAATCTTAATCTTCTTTTAAACAGTTTATGGGACTGCCAAAAATATCTCTGAGAGCCTGATGATTTTAAACATACACTGAAATTTTATAAATCTAGAAATTTTATAAATCTACTTTACACCATGTATATGAAACCAGAACTAAAAACAGTTCTCCTCAGACAAAAGAGTCAATTAACAGAGGTGTGAACACATGTCTCCACAGGCTGCTGTACGATACACAGTTCAATTCACCCAACAGGCACCATTCCTCCCCTGTATCCGCCCATCTTACCTCCACATTCACTCAGGGGTCCAAATTCCACCACTCATTTAGTTATCCCAATGCTGCTTTGTTTTCTAATCCCCAAAGTTCCTAGCTCCAACTTCATGAAAGCAAACCCCTTCCCACAACAAGTAACTTGTTCTAGAAACCAGATTCAGTACGAAGAGTCCAGAAGGAAGGCAACTGTGAAAATGTGGTAACAGGGGATACCCTAGAGGAAACATGGTCAGGCAGAGTACAGGTCACATTTCTTTTTCTGTGGCAAGAACCAATTTGATAACCCCTAGGCTGTAACTTTTAAAATCATCACTGATTTCTTACCTAACTACTAAACTAAGATTACCCAAAAGGGAGTGAAATGACACCAAATGAAAAACTGATAAAATAAACCCCACCTGCAATTAATAGCACCAACCTTTGAAAACTAAAGTAACTTACTTGTCACTCCACTGTGACTCTTTGTCATCCCAGGTGCACTCGATTTGCTTGTTTTCATAGAACAATCTATTCGATCATTCTTCAGGATGCCTTCAATATTGGAGAGATCACCATTTTTGGGATTACCATTGTTATCAGAATTCGAGCTATTTGGAGAAGATGGAACAGAGGAGGAGGACTGGAAACTGTTCTCAGAACCCTCACTGTGACAAGAGGCAGGGCTAGAGGCTGAGCTGGAAGAACTGATATAGGCAATCACACCTCCTAGAAAAGAGGGAGAATTCAGATAATTAGATACATGACAATATATGTTTTCTATTTTTCCAAATCTGAATAGTAAAGTCACTAACTTTAGAAACAGGTGGCTGACTAAATATCCACTTACCCTAAAAAGAGAAAGTAACTTATTTCCTTATCTCCTATTCTTCTTGCTTCCACAAAGTTCAAAGCACAGACCATTTCCACTGATTCAAAAAATAAGAAGGTTCTCACTGGCTTAATTATTCTGAGCACACAAAGATCCAAACCTAAAACTTTTCATTTTCTGGGCTTTTTTTTTTTTTTACCTAAAAGGAATGAAAAACTTTCCTGACTGATCACATAGCTTAGAGTAAGCAAACTGTTTTTGTCATGAAGTCTGCTTCTGGTCCTCTCTTTGCCTCCTTCATTATAGTGACACAATCCTAGAAACAAAGAGTTCATTTGCCTCCCCTAGCACTTGGCTAAAACACAGGTTAACCAGAAACAGATGTAACATTTGGAACTCCAGATAATTTATGTCAAAATGGGGAATCTTTCATAGCAATTGCTCCCCAAATCTTTCCTGAAAGATCCCTGAAAACTTTTATGACTACCCACTAATCACCAGTTCTACGCTCCCCCTTCTCCACCTGCTTCTGTCGCTGGCCTTGTAGACACACTTATCTGTAAACAGCTCTTAAAAGAATCCAGACTGACCACCTGTTCTCTGACATGCTATTTACAGTAAATGTTAAAAGAGGCTGAAAGAATGCATTCTATAAGAGAATAACATTAAGGCTGACGCTAAATCGCTTTACATTGAGCTACTCTCAAAACACTACTCAGGACCTCACCAGTATAACCTCCACAACCCTGGTGAAAACTGGTCTTGGCCTCTTAGACTGTAAACCTCCCAGGTTAAGAAATAGTATTTAAAAGAATGTAATTTCAGGGCGCCTGGGTGGCTCAGTTGGTTGAGCAACTGCTTTCAGCTCAGGTCATGATCCCGGAGACCCGAGATCAAGTCCCGCATCGGGCTCCCAGCTTCACAGGGAGTCTGCTTCTCACTCTGACCTTCTCCCTTCTCATGCTCTCTCTCACTCTCTCTCTCTCTAATAAATAAATAAATAAAATCTTAAAAAAAAAAAAGAATGTAATTTCAAACATCTTCCCTCAAAGACATAAAATGCTGTAAGAGTTACCCCATAGCCAATTTTTTTTTCCAAGTCCTAGGCCAAACAACTAATTCTCAACTTTTCTGCCAAGATCTACTGTGGTTTCTTTTCCTCTTTCTTCTATCATCAACAAACATTTATGGGATTTTTCAATGTGCATCAGATACAAAGTTAAAATTATCTCTCTTCTATCATTGTCCTGGGCTCTTCCTTAAATCTACTGTTTACCTGTTTCCATCTCTTTCTCAACTAGACTATAACCACCTAAGTGCACAGTGTCTCTTAATTTCCTATATATGCTTTACAAGTAATAAGCTTGCCATAAATATTTTTTAAGACCTACTTCCCTGCCTTTGTGAAGCCCACATTTAATTACACGGACAGATCCCAAATATCATAAAACATTACTAGGAAGTCACAAAACAGGGCATTTCTGACAACAATCTGGGTAACTATACAGAGTAATAAGTGGAGAGTTCTCCACATTCCCTAAGTAACAACTGAAATTTAAGCATTCACTCTGGAATAAAATTCTCTGCTAATTAAGAAATGATTTATCTTTTTTTAGATAAAAGCCACACTTCCCACGCTTTATAAGTCAACACACACACGCGCGCGCACACACACACACACAGAGCAAAATGCTAAGGCCAAAACAATTCCAAAGTACAGAAAGACACTTCCACTTAAACAGAAGAAAAAAATGGACAGAGGAATTTTAGGTCGCTTTTAGTCTGTTGTGTTGAAATAAGGTACCAGCCATATATTTAAGTACCAATTATACACATCCAAGACGGGAAGTTCCTGAGAAGTAAAACCATAACTCTTAGGGATTTTTGGTCACAACCTAAAAGAGAAGTTAAAACAGCACCTACCATGCCAAGAAAAACACAACAGTGTTCATCATACACAAATTTAATATGCATAAATGCAACTAAATGTACTTGAATTTTGAAGACAAAAAATATAATGTGGAGAATTTCATCCACTTTTCCATTCATTAAGCATATGCCTGCTATTAGTGCTGAAGTTAGATGTGTGACTCTGGTCTTTCTAGACTAACCCACTTCCCAAATGTTCTCTTGGCATGTGCTTATCATCTTCCCAAAGCGAAGCCAGAGCTTTATGATTAATATTAGACCTGTGTGCTCCCCACCTATAAACCAGTCATTCTCAAAGTGGGGTCCCTAGATCAAAAGCTTCAGCATTACCTGCAAATCTGTTAGAAATATAAGTTCTCAAGCCCCACTCCAGATCTACTGAATCAGAAACGTTAATCAGCCTCTTGGTGAAACTGATACACAATAAAGTAGTTACACAGTAAAACCAGAACTGTCACAAGCCAAAGTCTTTATCTGTGCTCAATGGAAGAAAATGATACCAAGGGTGATTTTTTTTATTTAAGATCTTAATTATTTATTTGAGAGAGAGACAGAGAGCATGGTGGGAGGGTGAATATAGAGAGAGGGAGAAGCAGACTCCCCAACGAGCAGGGAGCCAGATGCAGGGCCTAATCACAGGACCCTGGGATCATGACCTGAGCCAAAGGTAGATGCTCAACCAATGGAGCCACCCAGGCACCCCATGACCAAGGGTAATTTTGATAATAGAAATGTCATCTACTGCTGATTTTGAAAGCTCCTAAAACTCCAAACACAAGGAGGAAAAACTTTCTAAGTTTGAGTTTATTCTCATCATCCATAGAAATTATGAAAATTTGTATCATGAGAACCACCTGGTACATTTTCAAAATACATGTCTCCAAGGCCCTGCCTAGACTAGAGAAGGTCCCTCAGGAATGACCATTTTTAATTGTTAACAAGTTCCCCCAGGCATCTCTTTGCACACTGAAGTTTAAGAATAGCTATAATCACTGAATTAAAGCACAAATTGGTTCATAATTTTAAAAGTTGATGTTTTCATTGACATAATTGCCTGAATACCCTTAATATACTGTGATTCCAGAGATAAGCAATTCTAACTTGGAAGACGAGCAAATGTCATGTTACTGGGTAAAACCACTGTGCCAAATGTTTTCATAAAATTTTAGAGATCTGAAGTTCACATTAGAAATTCCAGGTGTTAGCAAACTACTACTATTTTCACTACACACTCAGAATAGAATGCAAAGGAAACTATTATCCTTAGTCTTCAATAAATTCCCAAAAGAACCTCTCACAGCTATTTATCTTACCTAAAGTACTACCACTTTAGGTGGTAAATTCACTTCCTTACATCTCAAGTTAGTGAAAGACGAGAAGTGATGGTTTTCCTTAAAGTAAGGTTTTCTTAGGGCCAGTGTTTGAGAGAGCCATTTGTGTTCACAAGGTCTTCTGATTGCCTCACCTTAGAAATAAACTTGCAAAACTCAGAACTATCCCAATGGCTTAGTAACTGTTTTAAAACAACTAGGCAATGGAAGGTACTGTTATTAACTACCCAAAAGCACCTTCCTTTCAAAACCTCCAAAATCAAACGAAAGAAAAATTACTGAGTTACTATCAGTCCAGTTAATATCCAATTCCTATCTTTATGGGATTTAACGATCCTTTCGAGCAAGCATTTGTGCCAGGGACCATGGTATCAGAGATGACCCATCTCGAAGCAGCTACATTCTCCTAGCAAGACCTCAACACTGATTTAGTTGTCTTAGCAGCCACTCTTGGAACCAGACACCCATCTACTGACCTGATGGTTAGTAACCCAAACGGTTACATTTTAATTTCCTAGAAAGTTAAAGAGTGCATCTACTAGTTCCTCAACCCACTGAAGAAAGGGAAGTAAAAACTACAAGTCCTCAAGCACCTACTGAGTATCAAGAATAAAGTGACACAACTACCTATCACATTTTGACCTCACAAGCATTTACTTTCATTATCCCATCTTTCACAGGAGGAACTCAGAGTTCAGAGAGGTTTAAGTGGCAGGGCCAGGCTTGAAGGCCAAGGCCAGAGTATAGACTATTATCTCTTACTGCAAAGACCTGGGCAAGGCACTTTCAATCTCTCTAAAACTGAGTCACCTTCTATAAAATGGCAATATCTGCCAGAGTTATTACAAGATTGAAATGAAATGGTGTTCATAAAAGGAGATTATTAAAGTGCTTTTTACATACATGGTTTTTGATGATAAAGCAAGAAAGGTAAAATCCCCGAACCAGCAAGCTCCAACACTTCCAGAAACAGGCAGAATGTACTTCTTAGACGTCTCAAGCTAAAATTAGCTGAAGCAGTCTTCTCTATTTTTAGTTGAAAAAAAATCCCTGGAGCTAGGCCAGGTTCCCAGGCTAGGGCTTACCCAGTGGTCAACTTCAGACAAGCCAGAAGTCAATATCTAATTTTATACTGCTGGGAAGCATTTACTGTTCACCATATACTGGGGTTTTCTTACCCCAATTCTAGGCTTGCCCATCACCAAAACCTTCTCACTCCCACTGTCCACCATCCTGGAAAGTATGCTTGAGTTCAACTCATGAGTGCCTTGTGACTTAGAATGAAACATATTTACCATCAAGAAGCTTTAGTTCTTCTCATTTTAAAAGTAGGTTACTAATAATTTCTACTCACAGGATGGTAGAATAGATCTAAATGAAGCACTAACCTTCCAACTATGTCCCGAATGTCAGGGCTCCAGAGAACAACATGGTCCCTTCCCAAAAAAGCCTTGTAGACCAACTGAGGAAACAGCTGTGTTAACCATTCACTCCCCTGCAACATGAGCACTGTTTCATACAAATTACTGTGAACTGAGGATCACACAAGAGCACTCTACAGGGCAAAGATCAAAAGGGGCAAACCCAGCCAAGATGACAGCAAGCCGGGTCTTGAAGAACATGCAAATTATTAAATGATGTACGATGTAAGAGGTTTAAGGAAACAAATAAAAAATGGGATGAAAAAACAAATCGGTCTTATTTTGTAAAATAGTGTTTTTGTCTCCATGTAAATTACTGGGGGAAGTGGGAGATGGGGAAGACACAAGCATAATCTAGCAACAAGATTAAAAGATAGGAATGACAGATTAGGAAGCTTTCATGACACTCACCCTTTTCCATCAACTATGACCCTATTCCACTGCAAATCAAGTAGATCCACATATTTATTTCCTTTACCCCCAAGAAGACAAGACTGCCAAGATGTGCATATGCTATCAAATGTTATGTGGGTTTAGACCTAATACAGCATAGTAGCCTTTGCTCCCCCAAGTGGACTTTGTGGATTCTAAATCTGGCTCCAACACTTGCCTGGATAAATTAATTAACTTCAATCTACTTAGCTCTTCATCTTCAAATGGTAACAGTACCTGCCTTCACAGAATTAACCTGTGGTATCAAAGTAGTGATACATGTAAAGGACCTGGCACATAGTAAGTACTCAACCAATACTGGTGATTATTTTCCCATCTTACTTCAGAGTTCAATTAGAAGAGTTCAGACAAAATTAATCGTCCCTATCCTTTCTTCTTTCCTTTAATTTTGAGTGTGTCATATGGACCCAGATGTTTCCCTGGAGGTTATTTCCACACCACCTTCTGAATATCTTAACTCCCTTGACTAGTCAAGCAACTTGCTACTTCACTTCTAAGTCTTCCCATGCTCTTGCTGTTTCTCTCTCCAACTGACTTCTTTACAGTTACTGCTCTCTGACATATTTTTTTCCAAGTTAGGAGAAATACAGGTTTGTAAAAACAAGAATGAACTATGTGGGAATGTTTTCCCAATTTTTAAAAATGTGAATTACAGCTATGGTTATGAAGTTTGTGCACTGAGTTATCACTTATTTAAATAACCTGGCATATTCACCCAAAATTTGTTACAGAAGCGTATAGTCAATTTCTGCTACTTCACTATTTCACATCTGCATTAGTTATGGATACGAAAAGACACAATATGTCATAAGCGATGAAACGGTCACTGGCTGAATGTGTTGTACTGATACAATGATATCAACCAAAGGGATTCGTCAGAGGTACGCCACACAGCACCGAATTTGGCCCCACCCTAGGGGCCAATGTGAAGGAAATTAAAGGGAATGCTTACCAATACTCCAACGGATATATGGCAGAAACTGTCAATGTACGGGATAACAGCTTAGAACAGTTTGAAAATGGAGCCAAAAGGGACAAAAGAAAATTTAAGATAACTTCTAATTCCTACATTTTACAGCAAACAATAATCTGCACAATGGATGAAACCTAGCTTTAAAATGGTTCACATGAAAAGGTCCTAGTTGATTGCAAGGTTACTGTGAGTCAGCAAAGCCAATAAGCCACAAAAGCTCAGCCTGCCAGAAAATTCATTTGCATCAGAATCCAAAACTTGGAACATGGTAACTGTCCAACCATTTCCGCAGCAGCCTGTTCACCTGTGGGTGCTACAGCCCAGAGGGCAACAAGGATGATGATCAAAACAACACTGAGCAAAGACCAAGTAATGAGAACTCAAAATGGAAGAACTGGAGTGGAAGTGAAGAATGTTCAAGTTATCCAAAGGAATTTTTTTTATCTGTAGCTCCAAAAGGCAAGATTAAAATCAGTGATACTGTTCCAGGAAGGTTCAAACCAGATGAAAACTTTCTAGCTTCCTGAACTAGCCCACCTTACAAGGCTACAAATCTGCAAGAATTCATTCATGCTAAAAGCTGGGTTGAAAAAGGTTGAACCTAATAATCTCTAAATTCTTATCAAGCAAAAGTTTAATTCCACGGCAGATTACCCAATTTTTATAAAAACACCCTCAAAGGCTAAAAATACCCAGAGGTAATTAAAACAGTTAGAAAAGGTCTTTATTTTTACTACTGGTGAAAAATTCACATTTGTTTTCAAGCTATGTTTTTTAAAAAGTGTGTATAAATATAAAAATATTTACTTAAAACTTAAAAAAATATAAAGCTGGCTTTTTTTGATTCAAATTCAATTAGCCAATCTATAGCACATCATTAGTTTCAAATGTAGTATTCAATAATTCATCAGTTGTGTTTAACACCCAGTCCTCATCACAAACTGGCTTCTTCTGTAACCTCACTGGCCTCAGGTGTAAAGACCATCAATGAGGACAGACAAAAGGAGAGAAGGGAGTACAGTATTGTTCTGTGACACTGTAACAGGAAATGTAACTAGAAAAATATTCATAAAGCCAAATATTGTTGATCAGGTTCAAAAAAGGTCGGCAACCAATGGGTTTTTAAAAATCAATTTAAATAAACAATGACCAGTCCGTCCTAAAGTCCCGGGGTCACTTAGGATCACCTGAGTCATCCCGACCCTACGTGAGATGAATGATTAGCTATGGGTGTGATCTATAAGCTCCCAGCCCGAGGAGATTTTCGAGCCTTTTTTATGACTTAAGATGTGTAAGATAGGTCACGTCCTAGAGCAACCATTTTTCCAGGAAATACTGAAGCAGCATCATAACAAGGGCGGGTGCCGTCCCTGCTACCAGGCATTGCTCGGGATCTAAGCACCTCAGAGCTCCGAGGGGTCTTGCTTTGGGGAAGCACCCAGTCTTCCCCCCAAGAAAGCTTTCTCCGCCTGTGGCTCGCTCTGGCCCCGCACTTCTTCCTCAGTATCCGCAAGAACTGCGGCCCGTGCAGTCGGCCTGGCCCCGGCTCCCCGCGTCGGGGTCACCTCCTTGACGCTGGGGTGGCAGCGGGTGCACTGCGGCGTCGGTGCCCACCTCGGGACCGCCCGGGCGCGGGGTTCACCGCACGCGCACGCGCGGCCTCCTCCGCAGTGTGCAACCCCGCGGGGGAGAAGGGAATCGCGGCCACGTCACAGCCCGGAGGGTTCCAAAGGGGCGGGGCCTCCCGGGAGGCTGCGGCGCTCCCCGCCGGCGCGCGCGCGCACCCGCCCCCACGTGTCCCTGCGGCCCCGGGGAATGTGGGTCACCGAGCCGAGCGGCCTCACGTGTCCCCGCCCGCCGCCGCCGCCTCAGCGCCCATTATGTAATGCCGCGTCACGCGCCCGCCCAGCCAACCGGCGCCCGCGCGCCGCCGAACGTAAACACAGCGCGCACGTGGCTCGCGCGGCCGGGCCATGTGAGGGGGGGGCCGGGCCGGCGCCGCCGGGCCGCGCTGCGGCGTTGCAGGGAGCCGGGAGGGCGGCCGTGGAGCGGCCCGGGGGGCGACGCAGGGACCGCGCCCGAACCGATATGCACCGCGTGGCAGCCGACCCCACCAGCCCTGGGGTTACTCCCGTCGCCGCCCCCCGAAGTGCCCCAGCGGGATCTGAGCGCACCCTCCGCCGTGTCCCCACCCTCCGCAGTCCGGCTCTTACCCGCATTCACCTCCATGGTGCCCTCCGGGAGGGGACCGAGGCTGCCCGCTTCCCGCAGAGGTGGCAGCGCCGCCTCCGCCTCAGCGCCGCGCCGCCCCGGGCTGAAGGCAGCGGTGGTCGCGGGGCCCCCTCATGGGCAGGGCGGGCGGGGCGCCCGGGACCCGGGCCCCGCGGCCAGAGAGCGGGCTGCAGCGAGAGAGGGCGGCGGCGGCCGGCGAGCGGCGCTCCTCGCGGAGTCCCTAACAACAAAAGCGGCGGCGCGGCGGCTTCCTGCAGCCAGCGCACCGCGGCGGCGAGGGCGGCTGACGGGGAGGGCAGCTGCGACCATGTGACCCGCGCACACACCCCCTCCCTCCGCCCGCCCCTCGGCCGGCCGCTGAGGCGACTCCGCCCCCCTCACCGCCTCCTCTTCCCTTCCCTTGGCATCTGGGTTGTCGTCTCCGTTCCCTTGCCCCCCTTCCCCATTCCCTCCTCCCAAATCCCTTTTCCTCTTTCCCCTCCTCCCTCCTCTCCAGGCCGACCTCCGGTCTTGGACTGGGAGTCCCCTTCATGTCCCCCTCCTCAATCTCCCCTCCCGTGACACCTCAGGTCACCTGGATGGTTACCAAGGACCGCCCAGAGGCGCCAAACAGATCGGCCTTTCGGGACCCCGGACTGGGCCAACCCCTGACCTCCCCACAGGTCGCGCTCTCCCCCCACGCTCCTCCACGCCCCCAACAGACCGTTAAAAGCTGGACACTTTGTGGGTAGAGCCTATTTCTCTTCAGTCTACACCCTTTGGGTTATTTCATCCAATCCCATAGCTCAAGTAAACCTGTGTTCTGAGGCTTGCCAGATTTGCTTTTCAAACCGAGACCTCTCTAGATTCCCACTCTTGGCATCCCGTCTGATTATGCCCCTTTGATGTCCCTTAAGCATCTTATATTTAAGGTATAGACAGGGGTCTACAAGTGTCAAGACTCAGTGAATGCACATGTAAGATTTGTGCATTCCACCTTGTATATAAATTTTACATCCAAAAAAACTGGAAATGACATGTATGCTGAAGTATGCAGAGGAAAGCGCATTGATGTCTGCAACTGAAACATTACAAAAGTAAGATGGGTTGATGGCATGGATAAATAGAAGTATATTAAGATGGTAGTTGTAGATGTTATAAATGGGTATTCATAAAATTATTTTCCAATTTGCTCTTTGAATATGCTCAGTACAAAATGTTGGGGGAAATGTAATGTGTAAAACATTTTTACATGTACCACACTCCTTCTGCCCCTCCCAATCCATTACACACACACACACACACACACACACACACACACACACACACACATTTGTTCCTTCTCCATCTCAATCTTCACTATATGGCAAATCTGCCAGTACCTGAAACCAGCAAATTGCATTTCTTCTGTCGTGTGCGTGTGTGTGTGTGCGTGTGTCACTCTGCCTTCTATATCCTATTTAATAAATTAACAAATCTGAGGTACCTTCATATGTCTTCAATTTCTGTGCTTCCCTCCATTGATATCATTGATAGCATTGCTATCACTCTAGACCAAATGACCATCATCTCTTGCCTCAGCTACTGTGATAGTTCCCTAATTAGGGAGAGGGACTGTTCCTTGCATCCAACTACAGTCATTTATCCCTCTCAGAGTGTCGTTTTTTAAATGTAAATGAGATCAGATTACTCTGCTCAAAACCCTCCAAATAGCTTCCTATTGCACTTTGAGGTAACTCCAATGCCTTAGCCTGACCTGCAAAGCCCAGCACAAATTGTAGGCCTTGATTCTCTTTCTAAGGCTTGCCTGCCACCCCCTAACCACTGTTCTCTAACCACAGTGCTCGCTTTTCTTCCCTACCTCAGGGCTTTATTGCTCTATGTGATGCTGATGCAAGAGTTCCCCAGGCTACACTTTGTAGCTTGCTTTTTCGTTTTATTTATCAACCACCATCTGTTTCTGAGGCCAGTATGAGCAGTCTAGAAGGAAGAAATCATAAAAGAGGATACCTCCCTGAAAAGGCTATATACTGTATGATTCCAACTATATGACATTCTGGAAAAGGCAAAGCTATGAAGAGAGTAAAAATATCATTGATTGCCAGGGGTTGGGGAGGCAGAGGGATGAAAAGGCAGAGTACAGATGATTTTTAGGGCAGTAAAACTGTTCCGTATGATACTATGATAGTGTACATGTCCAATGTACAACCTAGAGTAAACGCTGATATAAACTATAGTCTTTGGATAATTATGATGTGTCAATATAGGTTCATCGGTGGTAACAAATGTACCCCTGTTGTATGGGCTATTGCCAATGGGGGAGGTTGTGTGTTCCTGGGGACAGAATGTATACAGGAACTCTCTGTACTTTGTTTAATTTTGCTGTGGATGTAAAACTGCTCTAAAAAGTAAAGCCTATTTTAAGAGAGAAAGAGGATACTACCATTTAAATTTGAAAAAGAAGAGTGGAATTGAAAATAAGCCACTGCAAAGGAATGTCCCTTAAGCATCTTAAATTTAAACAAATGAAATAAAATCTGTGTTCATGAGCCTCGTGTTTTCAAAAGGCCACCTCTTACCTGAGAGGCATTGTGGATAACTACCAGAGGCTATAAAACTACAATCCAGGTCAGTGAACAGCCACACCACTGGCCACAGGAAACATTAGGTTCATCAGGGCTGGAGGAGGATGCTGAGCAGCATCCGAGTTGGACAGTCCCCGGGGTGCTATAGCTGCAGTGGAAATTGCCTTTTGCTGCTGTCATTCCAAGGAGCCTTAAGTATTAACCCTGTAGAGTCCATGGCTCAGTCTGTAGGGATTCTCAGACTATTCGTGGTGGATTTCTACCTACTTCACCTTCCTTATTCCTCTCACCAAAATATTAACTCTGCTGAATGAAGATTGTGTCTTCAAAAGTCATCCGTTAAAAATGCAAATTAGGGGCCACCTGATTGGCTCAGTTGGTGGAGCATTTGACTCTTGATCTCTGGGGTTTTAGGCTCAAGCCCCATGTTGGGTGGAGAGATTGCTTACAAAATAAAATCTCTTTCAAAAAGGCGAATGGTTTCCTGTAAAAGCTTCCTCATTAATCCTTATAATCCACTAATACCAGGGCCCTGGGAAACTGAACACAGGATAGGTGGATCTGGATGTGGATAAAGAAGAGCCTAGGGGCGCCTGCGTGGCTCAGTGGGCTAAAGCCTCTGCATTCGGCTTGGGTCCTGATCAATGCTGAGATCCAGTAAAATAGATCAACTGAGGTATTGCAGTATGAGGACCTTGATGAAAGACAGGTATTGGGAAAGGTGATGGAATTTTTTTAAGTTAAAGCCAGTTAAAAATGTCCAAGGTTATTCCTCATTTTAAAATGTTCTAGTGAATACTGCTTCTTCCTAATACCATAATAACATTCTACTTTGTCTTCTCTATGCCCTGTTCAGGAGTTCTCAAACGTTTTGATTTATACTCATAATGATTGAAGACCACCAAGGGCTTTTTTGTGGGATGAATTTATCCATAGTTACCTATTAGAAATTAAAACAGAAATGTTTAAAACACAAGAATACACAGCATAGATGTCACAGAGCAGGGGTGTCATCACATGTCAATGACTCTGGGGGCTTCCTCTTCCACAGCAAATTGAAATCGCCAGGCATCATGATATTTGTGATGTACTTTCTTTTTTTTTTTAAGATTTTATTTATTTATTAGACAGAGAGAAAGAGATCACAAGTAGGCAGAGAGGCAGGCAGAGAGAGAGGGGGAAGCAGGTTCCCTGCTGAGCAGAAAGCCTGATGCGGGGCTCTATCCCAGGACCCCGAGATCATGACCCGAGCCAAAGGCAGAGGCTTTAACCCACTGAGCCACCCAGGCGCCCCTCTGATGTACTTTCTTACAGGTTCTTTATTTCTTTACCGTTTCAGTCAAAGGACTAGCTCTGTATCATCTTTCAAATCTGCATCAAAGTATGTCTTTATTGTAAATTCAAAAATTTATCTATACTTCTTTTTTAACCAGAAAAGTAATTTTATTCAGGTGCCTGAGTGGCACAGTCGTTTAAGCCTGTGACTCAATTTCAGTTCAGGTCATGATCTTGGGGTCCTGGGATTGAGTCCCATGTCAGGCTCCATGCTCAGCATGAAGTCTGCTTGGAGTTTCTCTCTCACTCTACCTCTTCCCCTTCCCCCCAAATAAATAAGTCTTTTTAAAAGTATTGTAGCTAATCAACATTCAATTATGATATACATATGTGTCACGAGGTAAGTCATATTCTCATTTTATGTCTTCATAAAATATTCAAATACAATATTATATCTGTGCATAGAAAAAATATCAACAAGATCAGTGATGTGTTTATGTGCAATATTAGAAATGACACACACATCCAACACACACTATAATGCGATAATAATATCTTACAAGATGCAATAAAGCGAATTATCATCCTAGCAAAAGAGTCAACTTTGCAAAATAAGTCAATCAGAGAAAGACAATTATCATATGATCTCTGATATGAAGAATTTGAGAGGCAGGGTGGGAGGTAGAGGGGGAAAATGAAACAAGAGGGGATAGAGAGGGAGACAAATCACAAAGAGACTCGCAATCTCATGAAACAAACTGAGGGTTGCTGGAGGGGAGGAGGGGTAGGGAAAGGGTGGCTGGGTTATGGACATTGGGGAGGGTATGTGCTATGGTTAGTGCTGTGAAATGTGTGAGCTTGATGATTCACAGGCCTGTACCCCTGGGGCAAATAATACATTATATGTTAATAAAAAAAAAAAAGAGTCAACTTTGTTTAACAAAAAAATATTTTTACACTGTGCCAGTTTTTAAATTTAAATTTACATTACTTTAAATTAGATTTTAAAAAGTTTTTAATTAGATAAAATTGAGGCATCTGGTGGCTCAGTCGGTTGAGCCTCCCAATTCGTGATTTCAGCTCATATCACAATTTCAGGGTCATGGGATCAAGCCCTGAGTTGGGCTCCACACTCAGCATGGAGTCTGCTCGTCCCTCTCCCTCTGCTCCTCCCTGCCGCTCATGTCCTCTCACTCTCAAATAAATAAATAAAATCTTTAAAAAACTATTTAAAATTTGGATTTAGCCCCTCGGTTACACTCACCATGTTTCAAGTGTCTAAAGTCACGTGTAAGAGTAATCATACCGGTCATTACAGATTTATAGAGCCTTTCTTCCTCTTTCTGAGTCAGTATAATAAATTATCATTCTGGAAGTATGTCCATATTGTGTAAATTTTCAAGTTTATTGAAACAAAATTCTTCATATTCTTTTATTATCTCTTTAATCTCCATCAATTCTAGTTTCTCATTCTTAATTTTGTTGGCACTTTTTTTTCCTTTAATCGGTCCTATTAGAGATGTATCCACTAGCTTCCTCAAAGATTTAATTTTTGGCTTTATTGATTCATTATTTTTGTTTTCAACCTCACGAATTTCTCCTCTTTATCTTGATCTCCCTTCTTCCATTCACTTTTAATCTGATTTTTCTAACTTCTTAATTTGGACATTTATCTCACCAATGTTGCTTCAGTTGACCAGAGTCAGTTTCTCTTATAACTCACGAAGCCTCATTGGTAAAATTGCTTTAATCCTTCTCACCTATTTAAGGGATTATTCCAGTTACTACTGCAGTGTAACAACTTACCCCAAAACTTAGTGATTTAAAATAGCAGCAATCATGGGGCGCCTGGGTGGCTCAGGGGGTTAAAGCCTCTGCCTTCAGCTCAGGTCATGATCTCAGGGTCCTGGGATCGAGCCCTGCATCGGGCTCTCTGCTCGGCAGGGAGCCTGCTTCTCCCTCTCTCTCTGCCTGCCTCTCTGCCTGCTTGTGATCTCTCGCTCTGTCTAATAGCAGCAATCATGGGGTGCCCGGTAGGTTCAGTCAGTGAAACATCTGACTCTTCATCTCGGGGGTTGTGAGGTTGAGCTGCACATTGGGTGTAGAGATTATTAAAAATAAAATCTTTAAAAAATAAAATAGAATAGCAGAAATCATGTTATTATCTCCGCTGGCTTCTATGAGTCAGGAACTTGGGGAGCCCCTGGCTGGGCATTTATGACTCAGAGTCTCAACACCAGCAATCAGACAGTAGGCAGAGCTAGAACAGCAGGGGGCTGGAGCGGCTAGGAGTTGACCTAGCCTTTCTCTCTTCAGTAATTGCAGAGTTTCTCTACATTGTCTCTATATATGGGCTACTCTGGACTCCCTCACAGCTTGTTGGCCTCAGGACAGTCAGATTACTTACAATTTAAGTAACTTACTCTTGTAAGTTATTCTTACAAGAGTAGGCCAGGGCTCCTGTGCAAGCATTCCAGGGAAGTAGGCAGAAGTTGTCTCACTTTTTCCTAACCAAGCTTCCAAAGTCAGGCAACACCAATTTCACCGCATTTCTGGTTTGTAGCAAGGGAGTTATAAGCGTACCCAGATCAGACACGTAGGGCACACAGACCTCAATCTCTTCTTAAGAGGAACATCAAAGTCGTATTTTGAATAGCATGAGAGATGGAATATATTGTTGCAGCTACCATTGCTCAAACAGGGTACAACTTTAAAGAATAACACACATACACAGTCCGTCTTGATCTGAATACCACATTGCAGCATCAAAACCTTAAGATACACTCCTCGGGGTAAGCATTTTCCTCCCCTCTACCTGGTAGCATTTTCTAAGTGTTGGTGTAAGGAGAAAGGATGCTCCAGAGAAAGGAATGAGTCAGATAACGGTGGGTACAGAAAGGCCTCCACTCCACAGGATGGTTCCACTCCATTGTTTTATTCTCTGCTCCCTCAGAGGAGAATCTAGTGGGAGAAAGGGTTATGTCTACATGCAATGAGTGCAATCTATACAACATGACATGGAAACCCTGGTTGAATTTAAGTCCTCCATTGCTTTAATAATATTCTAAACAGAAATTTCACATCTTGCTGACTTACTCATCTCCCCATCTGATCTTCTTCCTTTTGAAAACTTATCTGAGATTCCCTCCCAGCAGTGGAATCTGTCCTAGTGTGACCCCCATTAACTGAACAGTCTAAGTTCTCTATCCCAATTTGTCAGCAACACTCAAGAGGGCACTTAGAGACTAGTGTGTCTCTCTTTCACCAAGACCAGGGGCTCTCAAAGGGTTTGGTCACTGGATCAGCTGCAGCAGCATCACCTACGAACTTGTTAGAATGCAATTTCTTGAGCTCCACCCCAAGCCTAATGAGTTAGAAACCCTGCAGGTGATGCCAGCAATTTGTGTTTTAACAAACCCTCCAGGTGATGCTGATGCACTCAAGTTTGAAAACACTGCTTATGAAGCCAGTAGCATCCACCACCAGAGAACTGATCAGTCCTGTATTTCAGGGCTGTAGGGCCATGTGACTAAGTGTATAAGGCCAGTGGCTGCCTCTTTCCAGATCCTTTGCACCATGCCCCCAAGTGAGCAGGATTTGTGCCCTGTAATGTGTATATAATATGACAGGATAGGGATGCCTGGGTGGCTCAGTCGGTTAAGCCACTGCCTTTGGCTCAGGTCATGATCCCAGGGTCCTGGGATCGAGTCCCACATCAGGGTCCTTGCTCAGTGGGGAGCCTGCTTCTCTCTCTGCCTCTGCCTGCCACTCTGCCTGCTTGTGCTCTGCTTCTCTCTCTCTCTCTCTCTCTCTGATAAATAAATAAATAAATAGATAGATAGATAGATAAAATCTTTAAAAGAAAAAAATAATATGACAGGATGTTATACAACTGGGTAGGATTCTATATGCAAAACCCACATTGCATAGGCTTCTGATTTCAGTTCTTCCTACAGACCTGGATGACTTTCTGCCCACAGACTCTAGGAGTAATCTGCTAGTCTCATGAATTGGTATGCTTACTGCTAGCAAGTCTTTACTAATTGCCTATAGATTTATTTATCTATATTCTAGAAAGTAAATTTATTCCCAACGCTTAGACACTTCTTTCTGGCTGTGCAGGAAAAACAAAATGTCTTAATAGTGGTAACAATAGGATTGTCATGTAAACCAGAGTCAATATCCAGGACCATCTCTTACCTTCTAAATCCATACAAAAACTCATTCCTCCTCTTCATGATGTTCTATAAAAGAAAATTGGAGAAAGAATACCTTACCATTTGCATCATAACCAAGAGACTGCATACTGATTTTTTCATATGTCTGGATTCTATTGTTTTAAGGCAATATGTCGGGACATCCAAAGACTTTACAATTTGTGACTAACATATTAGTCTTTTGGACTAGTAATGATAGTTTTTTTTTCTTTTAAATAAAAACATTCCCACAGCATTTATTGTCCTCTGGTAATAACATAAAGGTAATCAAAACAATACAAACAAATGTTTTAAAAGGATATCTAAAAAAAAAACCTACATGGCCTTCTTAAGAATTTCTCACTTCATTGACCATTTCTAGTTGGAGACACTTTGGAGCAGGGTAGTATTATCTCCTTTTAGCATGATCTGACCCAATTGTTTTCTCAACTTTATTTTAGAAAGAATCTCTTTGGCATCATCTCATATGAGGTTCATGTACTCATCAAAACCAATGATACAGCCCTCTATCCACATGTTCACTTGCTCATAAAGCCACACCTGAATTTTAGGTCTATTTTGCAAGTATCTGAAGATGAGGTTGATGGGCTAAACCATCACCTTCTGCATTTTTTTTGGCCCTGGTCATGGTGTGCCATGGTGGAAGCCAACCTAGTAATGATCTTTTATGTTTGGGCCTTCTCTCAGTCTTGGAAGAGAGGCCAAATGTAATTTTTTTAGCTTAAGCCAAGAGGCACGTTGTTTTTTTTACTACCTCACTATTCAAAGTGCGGTCCTGGACCAGAAGTATTAGCGTTAGTTGAATCAGGATCTCAAACCCCACCCTAGAGTTACTGAAGCAGAATCTGCATGCTAACAAGAAGCTCCAGGTGACCTATGCACAAAAAAGTTCGAGAAGCCCAGCAATACTATACCCGGGAGACAGAGGCTTTGTAGCGGGAGTGTTCTCTGGAGGGAAGTGGTAGGCAGCCTTCTCAAGATGTCCCCCAGGGACCCTTGCATCCTCTTATTCACTCCTTTGTGTAATCCCCTTCCCTTGAGTGTGAACTGGACCCATGAATTGCTACTAAAAGTAGACTATGGCAGGGGTGCCTGCTGGCTCAGTTGGTTAAGCATCTGCATTCAACTAAGGTCATGACCCCAGGGTCCTGGGATCGAATCTCTCATGGGGACCCTTGCTCAGTGGGGAGCCTGCTTCTCCCTCTCCCTCTCCCACTCCCCCTGCCTGTGCTCTATCTCTCTCTGACAAATAAATGAATAAAATCTTGAAAAAATAATTAAAAAATAAAAATAGGCTATGGTAAAAGTGATGGTATGTCACTTTTGAGGTTGTTATAAAAGACTGAGACATATCTTACTCACACTCTCTCCCTGGCTTTTCTTACCTGCTTACCTGATCAAGCAAGCCGCAGGGCCGTGACCTGCCCCAGAGAGATTCATGCGATAAAGAAGTGAGGGTGGCCTTTGGCCAGCAGCCAGCAGAGAACAGGATCCTGCCAACAAGCACATGCATGAACCTGGAAGTAGATCTCTCCCCAGCTGAGCCTTCAGACAACTTCAGCCACACCCAACACCTTGAATGTGAGATACTAAAGCAGAGAACCCAGCTAAACTGCATGCAGATTCCTGAGCCACAGAACTGTGAGATAACAAATGTTGTTTTAAACCTTTAGGTTTTAGAGTACTTTGTTACTCAGCAATGGATGACTAATAATGAGCAGGAACCAGTAGATCAAGGATATCAAAAATTTAGGTACCATCCAGATTCCCCGGAAGTCGTAGGGACCTAATAGACAGATAAATAAACACCTATAGGCAGAGTAAATACCTAAAGAAGATTATCACTGAGTCCAAGATGAGTAGTGAGGCTGAAATCTGGGATTGATTTAAAATTCACATAAGTGAAGCAGCAGGGCCTGAAGCTTTAAAGTCAGTGGGGTTCCCCAGAGCTCCCCAAGATACACACACACACACACACACACACACACACACACGGTATCTAATCAGCTTTTATTTTATTTTTTAAGATTTTATTTATTTGGGGGCGCCTGGGTAGCTCAGTGGGTTATGCCTCTGCCTTTGGCTCAGGTCATGATCTCAAGAGTCCTGGGATTGAGCCCCGCATCGCATCGGGCTCTCTGCTCAGCAGGGAGTCTGCTTCCTCCTCTCCCTCTGCCTGCCTCTCTGCCTACCTGTGATCTCTTTCTCTCTGTCAAATGAATAGATGAAATCTTTAAAAAAAAAAAAAGATTTTATTTATTTGTTAGAGAGAGTGCACAAGCAGGGGGAGCGTCAGGCAGAGGGAGAAGCAGGCTCCCCACTGAGGAAGGAGCCCAATGTGGGACTCCATCCCAGGACTCTGGGACTGTGACCTGAGCCAAAGGCAGATGCTTAATGGCTGAGCCACCCAGGTGTCCCTCTAATCAGCTTTTAATGGTTCACTCAAATATAAACAGATAGCAATGGATCACTAGACTTTTGAGGGAAGATTCTACCATGATAGAAAGAAAACAGAAACTAAGAAATAATATAAGATGTAATTTTCTTTATTATCGGAAAGGTAAGAGAAGACAGAACATCCACGAGAGCGGGATGCTACAAAAAAGGAATACAAAATATGTAAGAGTTCTTGAAAATTAAAGGCAATTTACGAAATAGAAAAAGTATTAGAAAAGTTAGAAATCAAGGCAATCACCATTAAGCAGAACATAAAGACAAAAGATGAACATTAGAAATTATTATTTACTTATTTGTTTTTAAGTTTTTTAAGTTTTATTTATTTAGGTAATCTCTACATCCCACGTGGAGCCTGAATTCATGACCCTGAAATCAAGAGTCACAGGCTCCACCAACTGAGTTAGCCAGGTGCCCCTGAAGCGATTGTTTTTTAATCTTAAAGATTAATCCAAGAGTAGAAGTTCCAGAACGAAAAGTATCAAAGAAGTAATTGAAGACAGTTTCCCTGGATTTAAATGAAAGGGTTAAAAAATAAATAAATAAATAAATAAATAGAAGGGTTTCCAGATTAGAATACATATAGATTATCCTGCACAACTAATGGAAAAAAAAACAAAACCTCAAGGCATGTCATGATGAAATGTCAAAACATCAGGCATAAAGAGAAGATCATAAAAATATCCAGAAAGAAAGATCAAATCACATACAAAACAATAGAAATCTAAATGTCATCAGACTTCTTAACGGCATCACTGAATGCCTCAGGAATGCCTTTCAATTTTTGAGATAAAAATACTTTACCTCGGGACGCCTGAGTGGCTCAGTTGGTTAAGCAGCTGCCTTTGGCTCAGGTCATGATCTTGGCATCCTGGGATGGAGTCCCTCATCGGGCTCCTTGCTCGGCGGGGAGCCTGCTCCTCTCTCTGCCTCTGCCTGCCTCTCTGCCTGCTTGTGTTCTCTCTCTGTTAAATGAATAAATAAAATCTTTAAAAAAAAAAATACTTTACCTCAAAACTCAGCCAAACCATTAGTCAAATGCAAAGGTAGGAAAAAGGTATTTTCAGACAAGTAAGTGTTCAAAAAACTCTCTTTTCATATACCTTTTCTTAGAAAGTCACCAAGGTGATATAACATAGACTGAGAGAATAGAGGGAAGAGAAATATGTGTGTTTATGTGTGTGTGAGTGCACAAGCATGTGGGTGGACTAACACACCTACACATATGAGAGGTACTGGAAAAAGGAATGCGTGTGACAAGGAAGTGTTATTTAAATTCTCATCTTCCATAATAGCAAATCAATAGATAATACCTAAAACTTATGGGGGAAAAAATAGCATTTTAAGGATCTCATGGGGCAGGATGGGGCAGGGAACCACTGTTATTCATCATAAGCCTTATGTTACTTTTTGACTTCTGAAATTGTGTGAATTTATCAGTTTGCTGAAAATGAAAATTACTTTGAAAGCAAAAACTGGGGGCACCTAGGTGGCTCGGTCTGTTTAGCATCTGCCTTTAGCTCAGGTCATGATCTCAGGGTCCTGGGATCGAGCCCCACATCTGGCTCCATGCTCAGCGGGGAGTCCATTTCTCCCTCTCCCTCTGCCCTTCCCCACCACTCATGCTGTCTCTCTCACTCACTCTCAAATACATACATACATACTTACAAGCAAAATCCATCTCAGTCAGTTAAGTGACCGACTCTTGATTTCAGCTCAGGTCACTTGATCTCCCAGTCCTGAGATCAAGCCCGAGTTGGGCTCCACATTGGGCAGGAATCTGCTTGAGATTCTCTCTCTCCCTCTCCCTCTCCCTCTCCCTCTGCCTTTGCCCCTCCTTCTCCCCCCCCCCCAACTTCAAGGAGATCACACACTCATACAAACGTGTGCCCTCTCTCTCTCTCTCTCAATCTCTAAAAAAAAAAGCAAAACTGTCCAACTCCCCTTAAATACCACAATCTTCCAAAATAATAGAAAATATCTACAGCTGAATTACAGCTGCTTTTAGGTGTCTGAGCTGCTTTTCACTGGTCCCATGTCTGGACAGGATATTACTAATAAAACTATCTCTTTCTCTCCTCAAATTAAAAGAAAGACAAATGTTTTGAACCTATAATTCCATTTCTAGGACTCTATGCTAACAAAATAATACTAAATATACAAAAATCTTTATGTGTAACAATATATAGCACTGTTTATATATTATTACAAAGTTGGCAAAATTACCCAACCAAAAGAAAATTCCCCTTGGCCTTTAAAAAACAAACTGAGGGTTTTGGAGGGGAGGGGAGTGGGGGGTTGGGAGAGCCTGGTGGTGGGTATTGAGGAGGGCACGTACTGCATGGAGCACTGGGTGTGTTGCATGAACAATGAATCTTGGAACACTAAAAAATTAAATTAAATTAAATTTTAAAAAGAAAAAAAAATTTTAAAAGAGAACCTCCAAAAAAATCTTAAAAAAAAGAATATTTATGAAGATGAGGCAATAATATGAAAATGTTGATAATCTAATGTTACATGAAAAAATCTGTACGAAAACCTGTATATGAAGTAACATTAACAATTAAAAATTAACAATTTTTTAATTCTATGCATTAAAAAAAAGATTGGAAGAATACACCAAAAGGTTTAACAATGTTTTTTTTTAAAGATTTTATTTATTTATTTATTAGGAAAGATTGAGAGTGAGAGAGAGCATGAGAAGGGAGAAGGTCAGAGGGAGAAGCAGACTCCCCATGGAGCTGGGAGCCCAATGTGGGACTCGATCCCAGGACTCCGGGATCATGACCTGAGCCAAAGGCAGTTGCTTAACCAACTGAGCCACCCAGGCGCCCTTAACAATGGTTTTGTTTTGATGATGATAGTATAGATATTTTTTCCTTTTACTTTGTGCATTATCAAAAAATTTAAAAATTTTTGTATAATATTATAATGAAAATACTTGAAAATATGAATTAAAATTAATATTTATGTTAAAAATGTCTTTGGAGTTTACCATTTTGATGCTGCCAACCTGGCCTTAATGTTTTTATCCAGTGAATTTTTTTAATGGCAGTCATTTCAAACTTACAGATAGTTGACTCTTTGACAAGTTTATGAATACATTTTTTCTTTAAAGATTCGATTTATTTATTTGACAGAGAGAGAGATCACAAGTAGGCAGAGAGATAGGCAGAGAGAGAGGGAAGCAGGCTCCCCGTTGAGCAGAGAGCCTGGTGTGGAGCTTGATCCCAGCACCCCGAGATCACGACCCAAGCCAAAGGCAGAGGCTTTAACTCACTGAGCCACCCAGGTACCCCATGAATACAAACATTTTAACCACAATTACCCCAATACTGATAAATTTTCAGCAAGAAAGTATTAACTAGAGAAATCCATCAGGCCAGCATGACTTGAATAATTTATTATTGAACAAATCAATAAATGATCAATTTTTTATATAGTGAAATTAAACTATTTCAAGTACTTCCCATTTTCATTCTGGTTTGTTGGAATTATTTTCATAAACATCAAACTTTTCCCTAAAATTCTTATTTAAAAAAAGGTGATTCGTTGATCAATTTTTCTTCTGTCTTTTTTTTTTCCTTCCTTATTGGCCAATCAGAGTTTCAACCATTAAGCTTTCTTTTTTTTTTTTTAAGATTTTATTTATTTATTTGACAGAGAGAGTGAGAGAGCACAAGCAGGGGGAGCAGCAGACGGAGAAGGAGAAGCAGACTCCCTGCTCATCACCGTGGGATCCCAGGACCCTGAGATCATGACATGAGCCCAAGGAGGATGCTTAACTGACTGAGCCATTCAGGCACCCCTCATTAAGCTTTCTTTCAAGAACTTATTTCTTCCAAGTCCATCTGTCTTATCAAATTTTGCAAATTTCAATTTGCCAAGATTTAATTCTGTTACTTTTGAGTCAACAAGAAATCTTACCATGTTTAATTTTAGCCATTGTCAGACTTATTTTTACTATAATATTCATTATAAATTTGATTTTTTAAAGCCTGTTGGTTTCTGCTTTTTTTTAAAAAAAATCTAACTCATGAAAAAGTGTGATAAATTCTCCTCAGATATTTCAGGATTGGTACAAGGTTCATGACAGGGCTACTCCACTGCTGAACAAATGTCCCAATCATTTTTTCCATTTTGAACCAAGTCTCGGAGCTGCTGATCAAGAAAAGGTAAAGGCCTAGTCAAAACGTCCTACTTCATAAAAATCAAATAACTAGAAATGACAGGATAATATTTATTGTTAGCACTTTTAGATACTCCTATCAGGCACTATAGTAAGTCCTGAGGATGAAAAGATGCTAGTCTTAGACAACTCTAGGGCTTCTAATGAAGGAAAAGAACTATTATAGTGTTCCTAATATGTTCATTAAAGGGGTGCCAGAGTGGCTCAGTGGTTAAGCCTCTGTCTTTGGCCCAGGTCATGATCTTGAGGGCCTGGGATCGAGTCCCGCATTGGGCTCTCTGCTTAGCAGGGAGCCAGCTTCCTCCTCTCCCTCTGCCTGCCTCTGTGCCTAGTTGTGATCTCTTTCTCCGTGTCAAATAAATAAAGTCTTAAAAAATATATGTTCATTAAATTGGGTATACTTTTTTAAAAAGATTTATTTATTTATTTTAGACAGAGAGAAAGGGAGAGAGAGAGATGGAGGAGGGGAGAGAGAGAATCTCCAACAAACTCCCCAATGAGTATGGAGCCCCACATGGGGCTTGATCTCACAACCCCAAGATCATGACCTGAGCTGAAATCAAGAGTCTGATGTGCAGCCAATTGAGCTACCAGGTGCCCCTAAATTGGATATACTTAATGCATTGGTTAAATTGGATATATCTAATCTTTTGCCACAAAAGAGACTTTGCTGGTAAACAGATAACTACAATGCTGCATCACCTCTAACCACTTCCCTGGTCCACCTCATTTTTGTCCATCCTGACATTAAAGCCCTCCAATACCCATTATATTTCATATGGAATAAAAGCAAGGCCTTTCCCATGGCTGAGAAGATCTGACATGACCCAGCCCCTGCCTCTGTCTCCAGCCTCATCTCCCTCCACTCTCTCCGTGATTATCCTTCTATTCCTGCTTCATTGCCCTCTTTTCTTTTCCTCTAGTCTCCCAGCTCAGAGCCTTTACATTTGCTGTTCCTTCTAGCCTGAGATGATTGTCCCTCAGATTATCATATGGAACTACATTTTATCCACACTTTATCTCTATTTCCTTCTGGAGACTTCCCTGATTTCCATTTAATGTATTTCAATCTTTGTTCCGCAATTCTTGTCACTATCTGAAATTGTTTTATTCATTTCCTTTATTGTCCCCTCTACTAGAATATGGGATACATGAGAGGAGTGTCCATTATGGTCACTGGTATATTCCATTTGCCTGACACATGGCTGTTCCAAAATAAATATTTGTGAACTGAATGAATGAATCATATGTAGGAAGAGCCGTAATAGAGGAATGAAACACATGTCACAGAAGAGTCAGAGATGCCATCACTAGAGAGGTGGGTTTTGTTTGGATGATGAATAGAAATTCAGATGGTGGAGGGCAGGCAGTTGAGAAGGGGGCCACGTGGAAGGATGGAGAAGAAATGGAAGATACCAGAGATCCTGGAAGGTGAAGTCTGTGTAGAGATGACCAAACAAGAAAGAAGGAGGGGCGCCTGGGTGGCTCAGTGGGTTGGGGCCTCTGCCTTTGGCTCGGGTCGTGGTCTGGGGGCTCTGGGATCGAGCCCCGCCTCGGGCTCTCTGCTGGGGGGGGGGCGCTGCTTCCCCCATTCTCTCTGCCTGCCTCTCTGCCTACTTGTGATCTCATTCCTCTCTGTCAAATAAATAATGATCTAGAAAGAAAGAAAGAAAGAAAGAAAGAAAGAAAGAAAGAAAGAAAGAAAGAAAAAGAAAGAAAGAAAGAAAGAACAGGTGTACTGAGGAAGGAGATCAATATGGTTGAAACCTGAGTTGTTTCATTCCTGCCTGACAAAGACACTGTGCTCAGCAGAATAATGGCCTCTAAAGATGTCCACATTCTGTAACGTGATTCCCCAGAATCTGTGATTATCTGATGCCATGTTATGAGGAAGAATTAAGGTGCAGATGGTTGGTTGAGCTTAAACTAAAGAGATTAGCCTGGGGGGCCCAAGGTAATCACAGGGATCTTTAACGGAATAGAGCAGGGCAGAAAGTCAGTGTCAGTGTGATGCAGGCTGAGAAAGACCACACAGGCCATTGCTGGCTTTGAGATGGAAGGGCGGCCACAAAACAAGGAATGTGGGCAACCTCCAGAAGCTGGCAAAGGATTTTTCCCTAGAGCCTCCGGAAAAGAATACAGCCCTACAGATGCCTGGATTTTAGCCCAGAGAGATCCATCTTGGGCTTCTGACCTCCAGACCTATGAATTAATAAATTTGGGTTGCAATATGACACTAAATTTGTGGTAACTTGTTATAGAAGCATTAGAGACCAAATACAGACACCACAAAGTCACTCAGGTAAAATGAGGAAAGGAAAAAGAAAGCTCCCAGCTAGTTCTGAGTTTATGGACTGGTAAAAGGTTTGGCAAGCAGTAGAAAGGCTGCATTCTCCTCTTGGAATGCTCACTGCACACAGTTCATCTTTGCCCAAAGCGTGAAAACAACCCGAAGATCTGAGAAATCTTTAAGAGGAAAAGAATGGTTAAATGAGATGGGAAAGAAGCCTGCTGAGTGATTACCACTGCTTTCCCTTGTCATCCTTTCAAGATTCAGAAATCATTTATTACATGGATCTCTTAGGCAATCTTTTATAGATTCTAAAAAAATCTGTTAGGTACTAAGTCTTCCTATATTATCTGGATCTGTTTTTGTTTTGTTTTGTTTTTGTTTTTTGGGTTTTTTGTTTTTTTGAGTGTTTTGCTTTTTTTTTTTTTTTAAACTAGAGAGGAAATGGATGCTTTCATTTAGAGGAGGAAAAAAAAATCTCTGAAGATGTTTTATTTTCTCAGGAAGATGGGCAAGCTGTGAATAATCACCATTGTGGTTAGCATTAATTCTTGCAGACTTGATCCTTATAGGTCAACCAGATCCCTTTCTTTGGCTTTATAAATTGAGCTGAAATAGTTACTGCTGACCCGAGAGTGCTGGCTGCATGCCCAAAAGTGCCACCCTGCGGGCACTGTATGATGAGACAATCCACAGGGCTGATCTCAGCATAAATAAAAGTTCAAGCTAGGACTTAAATTTTTAACACATTTGCAGTATGAAAGCAAAATAGCCAGAGGAACTTCAATGGAATGACATCATTCAAATCACCGAATAAGCGTTTAATCATTCAAAGAACCGATATCATAAAAGACATGTCATTATGACAGCATGGCCCACAGGTGCCTAGGATGAATGTTTCCTTCTTACTGCATACCCTGGACACAGCATAAGGATACAATTACATTTGGTGTTTGGTTTTGCTTTATTGGAGTGCTTCGTTTGGGGGCAAGGAAAGGTGAGAAGATGTTTGACTTTGTGGAAAAAAGTTTCTACACGTAAAAGATGGAAGGAATGAAGGAGCAAATGATAAACAGACACACACACACACACACACACACACGCACCCTCCCCATTTCATGTGGACTAATATCAAAGTCAGGTCATTACTTTGCCATTCTTTGATGAACTAGATTTAAAAATGTCTCATAAGCATTGTTAATATTTGTAATATGAATATGTAAATTTCAAAAGGCAAAAAAATTGTAGTCTCATACAAATATTTATTAGGCTGCCAGTGTACACCTTATTAACCCCTTGGAAGCATTGTTTAACAAAAGCGAAAAAGTATTAAGTGGTGTGAAACTAAACATATTCTATTTTAGAGTTTTTATTATTTGTGGTTATATATTCATGACTGTGCCACACTACTAGATTTTCCTTCTTCAAATTAATGACCTGTCCTAGGTAAAATGAAGGAATAAGTAAAAACAGGGCAAAACATCTTAAACCAGATGTTAGCAGTTGAACAATAATTTTGTACATCATTTTAAGTACATTTTTAAAAACTCATAAGCATGCAAATTTAAAAATGACTTTACTAGCGTGCAACATTTGTTCATTAACGCTCTTCGTTAAACAACACAACTGCTTTAACAGCTAATGAGTAAGTTCCCCTTAAATCTAACAGAAAAGGTCAGAAGAAAAGACCGTCTTTGGAAGTGATTAATAACACATTTTAGTGTAAAGCATGTTTCTCAACCTTTTTTTCATTATCACCCACCTAAGGACAAAATATATATATAACTTAAATACTCCCTAATGAGAGAAATGAAGTACTAAGGAACAGGAGTTTTTTAGGTGGGGTTGAGTTTTGAAGGGTCACAAACTATTGTAATATCTATATTTTTGCTCCTTAAAAAACGATTTTCACTTCCTAGAGGGGTACCCCTTTGAGAATTGTAAAGAATGCGAGACCAAAAAAAGTAAGGGCTGGAGTGTCCGGAGAAGGGTAGAGGGGAAGAGGAAGCAGTGGGGAAGGGAGGATACAAAAACTCATCGAGTGTGGGCAATTGTCCCCCTGACCCCATGTATTATATAACCCGTTATGTGTGTACAGCAGATTCTCCCCAAGAGTGGTGGGTTGACATTGTGGGTTGGATAATCCTGTTGCGGAGGGCTGTCCTGTGTATTAGACGGTGTTGAGCAACATCCCTGGCTTCTACTCACGGGATGCCAATACCGAACCTCCCAGTCCCCAGTTGTGACTACCAAAACCCTCTCCAGACATTAACAAATGTCCCTTTGGGGATGGGAAGAGGGGAGAGCAAAATTGCCCCACTGAGAACCACTAGTGATTCGCAAACTGACAACAGAAAGGAGAACTAGAGCCCTTGAGGTGGGGTAGGAGAGAGAGTAACTTCTGTGGGTGAGCTTAAATGACAAACGCAGACAGCAGAACAATACTGTATTAGTTTCTTATTGCTGCTGTAACAAATTACCACAAACTTAGTGCTTTAACACAATGCATAGTTATTATCTTACAGTAAGTCAGAAGTCCAACACAGGTCTCACTAGACTAAAATCCAAGTATTAGCAGGGCTGCATTCCTCTCTGGAGCTCTTGGGGAGAATCTGTTTTCTTGCCTTTGCCAAAAGCTCTAGGAGGCTGCCCACACTTCTTTAAATTGTCCCCCCCCTTCCATCTTCAAATTTTGAATTTGTCAAGCCAAATCCTTCTCATGTGCCCATCTCTCTGACCCTCATGCTCTTCTGCTTCCCTCTCATATTTAAAGGACCCTCATGATTACATTGAACCCACCAGATAATCTCTCCATTCCAAGGTTGGCTGCTTAGCAACCTTAATTCCATCCGCAACCTTAATTCTCCTTTGCTTTGTAACTTAATATATACATATCACAGGATTCAAGACATGGACATCTTCAGAGGAGCCATTGCTCTGCCTATCACAAACACATATGGGACAATCTCATTAATTTTCATATTACTGACTTCTGCCATAGGAAAAAACAAAACAAAACCCTGCTTTGGAGGAAGAAGCAAAAATGGAACACACTACTAGTTCCTTCTGTTTCCAATGAGAGGCATCTACAGTCTTCTCTATTTCTTTCTAAAACAATGGAAGTTATTTTGTGGTAGGTAATAATAGATAGCTCTTAGGTGGGCTTATTTTGTTTAAGATGTACACTTTAGCTCATGAAATTGCAGGCGAAGACAGGGACCTCCAGATATCATTTGGTATAGCAGTTTATACAAATGACTGGAATTTCATTGTCTGATTTCTTTGTTTATTAAACCCCTGTTTATTTAGTCCTATTTTATAGGCACTCTCACAATAGCTATTATTGAAGCCTTCCTTCTGTGACTAACTCAAAACATCCCTTAAAAAGTCTTCTATACCCATAATCACGGCGGATGTTTCCATTTAGTTTTGAGTTTTCAGGTCCATAAATGCACCACATTATAAAAAGATCAAGAGCTCTAAGCCATGTTCCTTTATAACCATCTGTAGTCTATTGGCTTCAGGGTAATAGAGGCTCATAGAGGTTCTTACCAACTCTCAACTCAAAATTAACCTCTCCATTTACCACAACTTCAAAAAACAGGGCTAGACTCTACTGACTAATTCACTTACTAATAACTAGCATCATAACGCCAGATAAACACTGGATAGGAAACTGTCTCTGCCCAGTTCCCAAAAGAAGGAAAAATGAGACAGTCTTTGGGGGCAAGGAAGCAACAGCCAATGCCTTTCTGAACCCACTGGGTAGCTGAGGGTGAGAAGACAGATCTGGGTCTCATATCCCTTCACTACCTTTTGGAAGCCCACTCTTATTCTCCACTTCCCTCCCTCACTCTCTCCCTCTCCTTTTTTTCCCTTTTTCTTTTTCCTTTGCTTTTCCTTCCCTTCTACTGATATTTATTGAACACTGCAGTGGGCAAAACAGACAAGAAACCTAATTGCACTAGACTGACTGGGGGTGAAAGTGGTCAGATAAATAGTAAATAAATAAGTAAAACATGGGGACTGGCAGATGGTGCTGTTATGGGGATAAAAGAAATAGAGGAAGGGAGAAGAGGGAATGCCAAGGTTAAGGATGGGGGAATTTTGAATTTTAAATAAAGGGTCCAGGGAGGTCCCATTGAGAAGGTGAAGTTTGAGAAAAGACTTGAAGGAGGTGAGGGAGGGAGTCATGTCTTTGGAGGAAGAATATTCCAGGCAGAGAGAACAGACACTGCAAAGAGCCTAAAGCTGGAGCACGTATAATTGTATTTCAAGACAGCAGGGAGGTCAGTGTAGCTGCAAAGGCAGGAGCAAGGAAAAACAGTGGGAAATGAACTCAGGGAGGTAACTATGCCCCAGGTCCCTGGTAAGAGTGAGACTCAAAGGCAGTGAGTATGTTCCTCTGTCTCAGGAGAGCATTTTTTTTTTTTTAAGATTTTATTTATTTATTTGACAGAGAGAGAGATCGCAAAAGGCAGAGAGAGAGGGGGAAGCAGGCTCCCCGCTGAGCAGAGAGCCCGATGCGGGGCTCCATCCCAGGACCCTGAGATCATGACCTGAGCCGAGGGCAGAGGCTTTAACCCACTGAGCCACCCAGGCATTTTGAAACTTGGTGGGGGTGTTTTTCATTGTCACAGTGATAGCAGCGGTGTTATGTGCATTTCATGGAGGCCAAGACTGCCAGAAATCCTACAACTGTGTGGGACAGTCCCACGCAGTGGGGAATTGTCCTGTGTTTAACAAAACTTCCAAATGTCTTGTCATGGTGACAGAGGTGAAAGAAAATTTTATTTTATTATGTGAGCCTAGAACTTCATTTCACTTATAAACACAAACTACTTTTTGTACGGTTTTAATATATACCGTATTCTCTAAGAGTGTAACTACTTTGTGAATGAAGGGAAAGTTTTTGTCTGTCTAGTTTGGAACTTTACCAAGATTTTTTAAACTGTTCAGAAATCAGATCATTGTTGGCAACGCCGTTTATGGTATTCACGTTGCTGATAGCATACACACCTGTATCAGGCTATATTTATAGTCATTCTGCATACAAGTATAAACACTATCTTTTTTTTTTTCAAAAAGTTTTTTTTTTCCAAAAAGTTTTTTTTTCCAAAAAGTTTTTTTTATATAAACACTATCTTATCACTTCATTAGATCATCTGATCTAGTTATATGCAGAAATTTACATATTGAAATACATATTGTTTTGTTATAGATTACTTTTATATTTCCTTTATACTACAGTTTGGGCATCATATTGATTTTTCTGAAATTATATTTATAAATTCGTTGTTATATCTACATTTCATATTATCATAGTAAAGAGGGCATTATAAATTCTTATTATAAAAAGAGGGTGTTGGGGGCCTGGGTGGCTCAGTTGGTTAGGTGTCAGACTCTTGATTTTGGCTCAGGTCATGATCTCAGGGTCGTGAGATTGAGCCCTGTGCTCAATTGGATTGGGCTCTATGCTGAGTGTGGAGCCTACCTGAGATTCTCTCTCTCCCTCTTACCCTCCCCACTCGTGCACACATGCTTGCTCTGTCTCTCTCTCTCAAAAAACAACAAAAAAAGAGAGTGTTGACCCAAAAAACAAAGAATCTAATTAAAAATGGACAGAAGACATGAATATGCATTTTTCCAAGGAAGACATACAGATTGCCAATAGACATGAGAAGATGCTCAGCATAACTTACGATCAAGGAAATGCAAATCGAAGCTAAAATGAGATGTCACCTCACACCTGTCAGAATGGTTAACATGAACAACACAAGAAACAAGTGTTGGCAAGGATGTGGAGAAAGGGGAACCCTCTTACATTGTTGGTGGGAGTGCAAACTGGTGCAGCCACTCTGGAAAACAGTATAGAGGCTCCTCAAAAAGTTAAAAATAGAACTTTATGATCCAGCAATTGCCCTACTTGTTATTTACCCAAAGAATACAAAAATGTTAATTCAAAGGGATACATTCACCCCGATACTTTGTTTTGTTTTTGTTTTTTAAAGATTTTATTTGAAGAGAGGAGAGAGGTGACAAGTAAGCAGAGAGGCAGGCAGAGAGAGAGGGGGAAGCAGCTCCCTGCTTAGCAGAGAGCCCGATGTGGGGCTTGATTCCAGGACCCTGAGATCATGACCTGAGCCAAAGGCAGAGGCTTTAACCCACTAAGCCACCCAGGCGCCCCGCACCCGATTTTTTTTTTTTTTTTGACAGAGAGATCACAAGTAGGCAGAGGCAGGCAGAGAGAAAGGGGTTAGCAGGTTCCCTGCTGAGCAGAGAGCCCGATGCGGGGCTCGATCCCTGGACCCCGAGATCATGACATGGGCCAAAGGCAGAGGCTTTAACCCACTGAGCCACCCAGGTGCCCCCGCACCCAATATTTTTATCAGCATTATCTACGATAGCCAAATTATGGAAACAGCCCAAGTATCCATTGACGGGTTAATAGATAAAGATGATGTGGTATATATATATCTATATTGATATATAGATATATATAATGGAATATATTACTCAGCCATAAAAAAAATGAAATTTGCAATGACATGGATGGAGCTAGAGAGTATTATACTAAATTAAAGAAGTCATCAGAGAAAGACAAATAACATATAATTTCACTCATATGTGGAATTTAAGAAACAAAACAAATGAGCAAAGGTGAAATAAAAGAGAGAGAGAGGCAAACCAAGAAATAAACTCAACTATGGAGAACAATCTGATAGTTACCAGAGGGGAGGGGAGTGGGGGATGGGTGTAATAGGTGATAGGGATTAAGGAATGCAGTTGTGATGAGCACCCAGTATTGTATGGAAGTGGTGAATCACTACATTGTCCACTTGAAACTAGCATTACGCTATATGTTAACTAACTGGAATTTTTTATTTTATTTTATTTATTTGACAGCAAGAGAGAGACAGCTGAGAGCAGGAACACAAGCAGTGGGAGTGGGAGAGGGAGAAGCAGGTCTCCCACCCAGCAGGGAGCCAGACGTGGTGCTCCAGTTCAGGACCTTGGGATCATGACCCCAGGCAAAGGCAGATGCTTAACACTGAGCCACCCAGGTGCCCCCACTGACTGGAATTTAAATTTTAAAAAGAGAGTACTAGGTTCTTTGAACCTCAAAATAGGGTAGAAACTGCTAGTGTAAGAGTTTTGTAGGCCTTTTGTCTTTTTTTTTTTTTTATTATTTTATCCTTTACTCTGAGATTGAAAGACATTGGGGAGTTTTAAGCAGGAGTACCATGATCTGACAAATTTTAGAAATGTCACTCTTGCTACTTTGTGGAGAATAGATTTTAGGGAATCCCAACCCAAAGCATAGAAGGATTATCAGAACCCTCCTCCTACACTGCTTGGTAGATCCCTACATTATTATTGCCATAGCCCACCAAGGCTATCAGAGTGCTGCTCAGCCTCTCTACATCTCAGCTACCCCTTCCAGAAGCAGTGCTGAATGCCACACCTTCTCCAGACTCTCCATGTTCTCCTGGATCTGAGTTCTGTAAGTTTTCACTGCCCGTTAGCTCCAATGCCTACATATACATAAATATATACAAAGTCTACATATACTTTATATACTTGCATGTGTGTATATATACTTAATTTATATACTTATAGGTATGTGTATATATACCTTATTTACTTTTTTTTTAAAAGATTTTATTTATTTATTTATTAGGAAAGAGAGAGAGTGAGAGAGAGCAGGTCAGAGTGAGAAGCGGACTCCCCATGGAGCTGGGAGCCCGATGTGGGACTCAATCCCGGGACTCCGGGACCATGACCTGAGCCGAAGGCAGTCGCTCAACCAACTGCGCCACCCAGGGGCCCTACCTTATTTACTTTTACACGTGTGTGTGTGTTTGTGTGTGTGTGTGTGTATAATTATATATAAAATTTTTCCTACCTTTCTAGCTGTCCTCGGCGAGCTTGTCCAGATTACCTATTCTTCCAATATAGATCCCACCATTATTAAAGGTGGAATTTCTATGGCATTTATGATTAAAAAAAATCTCACAGAAAACAAACCAAACTGATAACATGATTTTTAGTGGTGGAATTCAGGTAATTTAAAAAATTTTTTGTGTTTTTAAATTTCCTGTAATTAAAAAAAAAAAAAAAGCCTTCTTGCTGGTTAGCGTTATGTTCAAGAAGTTTGAAAGTCCAGGCGTGTGAGTATCTCAGTGGATTGAGCATCTGATTCTTGATTCCAGTTTGGGTCGTGATCTCAGGGTCATGATCTTGGGGTCATGGGATTAAGCCCCTCATTGGATAAAATTGTTTTATCCATTTTACAGAAGAACTTGAAGCCATGAGCCCGAGATGATTCCTGCCAGTAGTGGGAAGTCTGCTTAGAATTCTCTCTCTCCCTCTCCCTCAGCCTCTCCTCCCTCCCTCTCCCTCAGCCTCCCCTCCCTCCCTCTCCTTGCTCTCTCTCTCTCTTTCTCTCTGAAATAAATAAATAAAAATCTTAAAAGAAAAAAAGAAGAAGAAATTTGAAAGTCCGGGGGCACCAGACTGGCTCAGTCAGTAGAGCATGTGACTCTTAATCTCAGGGTTGTGAGTTTGAGTCCCATGTTAGGTAAAGATATTACATTAAAAAAAAGAAAAAGTCCCATACATTCTAAGTACATTTAAAAATAGAAATAATTTGTACAGGTAGTCTAGAATGTGGTTTTTAGAGTTAATTTTAATGTACATTTTAAACATTCTTTTTCAATGATGTTGTAAAAAATTTAAAGTAACTTATTATTCCCTGGAATACTCTGAAAACTTAATTAGCCAATAAGTCAAATATGTTTTTATTTATTTAAAATTAAAAATGATTTAGTGTAAGCTTGTTAAGAACACTGTCGTTTATTTTAAGATACATGAGATTTTTGGAAACATCTTTTACCTAGCAATTACAGTATTTAAGCGATTATTAGAAAATCTTTGGGGGAGCCTGGCTAGCTCAGTCAGAAGAGCATGGGACTCTTGATCTCCGAATCATGAGTTTGGACCCCATGTTAGTTGTAGAGATTACTTAAATAAATAAAACTTTTAAAAAAGAAAATCATTGTATATAGAATAGACTACATGTAATTAAATAATTATGTTTCCACCAGAGGCACAAATGTATTTTGAAACGCCACATATAGGGGTGCCTGGGTGGCTCAGTCGTTGGGTGTCTGCCTTCGGCTCACGTCGTGGTCCCCAGGTCCCGGGATAGAACCCCGCATCGGGTTCCCTGCTCAGCGGGAAGCCTGCTTCTCCCTCTCCCATTCCCCTTGCTTGTGTTCCCTCTCTTGCTGTGTCTCTGTCTGTCAAATGAATAAATAAAATCTTTGAAAGAAAGAAAGAAAGAAAGAAAGAAAGAAAGAAAGAAAGAAAGAAAGAAAGAAAGAAAGAAGGAAAGAAAGAAAGAAAGAAAAGAAAAAAACTTAAAAAAAAAATCTGACCTAGACATCCACACTCTCAGAATACTCCTTCTTCCAGGTGGAATTGGAAAATTACCGACAAATCCTCAATTTATTGTTTTATCAACTTTACACAAGAACTTCAAGCCATGTGCATAAGATGATTCCTGCCAGGAACTGGGAGTACAGGAGTTTGAATTCCAGCAATCTGACACCAGCCTCCTTGTCTTTAACTATTGCCCTACTAACCCACAGCATCATCTCTCACGTTTATAATGAGAGATAGAAGCCCGAGAGAGACTAAGAAGCTTGCCTGAGGCATCACAGTGAGTCCCAAATGGTAAAACTAGATTATCTTTTTTAAAAATTACATATATTTTTTAAGTTTATTTATTTATTTACTTTCTTACTTACTTATTTTTAGTAATCTCTATACCCAATATGGGGCTCAAACTCACAACCTTGAGATCAAGAGTCACATACTCAGATGCCTGGATGACTGAGTTGTTTAAACGTCTGCCCTTGGATCAGGTCATGATCCCAGGGTCTTGGGACTGAGTCCGGTTCCCGGCTCATGGAGGAGTTTGCTTCTCCCTTTGCTCCTCCCCATGTTCATGCTCTCTCTCTCTCTCTCTCTCTTTCTCTCTGTCTCTCTCAAATAAATAAATAAAATACTAATAAAAAAAGAGTCACATGCTCTTTGGACTGAGCCAGCCAAGCTCCCTCAAACTAGATTACCTAGTTGGATGTGTGCCTAGGTTTTTCCTTCCTGTTAACCTCTTGATTCTTCTAAAATTCTCTTTAAATAGTTTCTGCTGTTCCCAGCTACATTACAGAGTAGTAAGGGGAGGTCAGGGTGGTAACAGAGGTGACCACAAAGAGCCCTAGAAGATAAAGGGAATCTTGAATAGTCTGGCCACCCAATCCCAGTTGGAGACCATTCTCAATCTACAAGCCCCTGAGATAAAAGTTTTATTTTATTAAAAAAAGTCAGTGGCTTTTTTTTTTTTAAAGATTTTATTTATTTATTTGACACAGAGAGAGACAGTGAGAGAGGGAACACAAGCAGGGGGGTGGGAGAGGGAGAAGCAGGCCTCCCGCTGAGCAGGGACCCTGATGTGGGACTTGATCCCAGGATTCTGGGATCATGACCCAAGCCAAAGGCAGACGCTTAACAACTGAGCCACCCAGGTGCACCTGTTTTTTATATTAATTCCAGTATAGTTGACATACAGTGTTGTATCAGTTTCAGGTGTACAACATAGTGATTCAACATTTGTGTACATTACTCCGTGCTCATTGTGGTAAGTATACTTTTAATCCCCTTCATCCGTCTCACCCACTCTCTCTAGTAGCCCTCAGTTTGTTCTCTATAGTTAAGAGTCTTTTTCTTGGTTTGCCTCTCTCTTTTTTTTTTTCTTATTTTGTTGGTTTTATTTCTTAAATTCTACATATGAGTGAAATCATATGATATTTGTCTTTCTCTGACTGACTTATTCCACTTAGCATTATACTCTCTAGATCCATCCCATGTTGTTGTAAATGGCAACCTCTCATTCTTTTTTACAGCCTTGTGTTTATTTATGCCACCTCTTCTTTATCTATTCATCTATCAATATACACTTGGACTGCTTCCATATCTTGACTATTGTAAATAATATTACAATAAACATAGGGGTGCATATATCTTTTCAAATTAGTGTTTTCATTTTCTTCGGGTAAATACCCAGGATTGGAATTTCTGTATTGTATGAGAATTCTATTTTAATTTTTTGAGGAACCTCCATACTATTTTTTTGTCCATGGTGGCTACACCAGTTTTCATTCCCACCACTAGTGCATAAGGTCTCCTTTTTCTCCACACTCTCCCGAATGCGTCTTAGTGTGTGTGTGTGTGTGTGTGTGTGTGTGTGTGTGTGTGTGTAGCCGTTCTGATAGATATGAGGTGATATCTCATTGTGGTTTTGATTTGCATTTACTTGATGATGAGTGATATTGAGCATCTTTTCATGTGTCCACTGGCCATCTGTGTGTCTTTAGAGAAATGTTTGTTCATGTCTTCTGCACATTTTTTATCGCATAATTTGGGGTTTTGGTGTTGAGTTGTATTTCTTTGTATATTTTGGATATGTACCCAATATGTCATTTACAAATATCTTCTCCCATTTCATAGATTGTCTTTTAGCTTTGTTGATTGTTTCCTTTGCTGTGCAGAAGCTTTTTATTTTGATGTAGTTCCAACAGTTTATCTTTGCTTTTTTTTCCCTTGCCTGAAGAGATATATCTAGAGAAATGCTGCTATGGTTGATGTCAGAGAAATTATTGCCTGTGCTCTTTTCTAGGATTTTCATGGTTTTGGGTCTCATATTTAGATCCTTAATCCATTTCGAGTTCATTTTTGTGTATGTTGTAAGAAAGTAGTCCACTTTCATTCTTTTGGGTATTGCTGTCCAGTTTCCCCAACACCTTTTGATGAAGAGATAGTCTTTTTGACATGGCATGATCTTGCCTCCTTTGTCATAGATTAATTGACCACATAATCATGAGCTTATTTCTGAGCTCTCTATTCTGTTCCATTAATCTATGTGTCTGTTTTTGTGCTGGTACCATACTGTTTTGATTACTACAGCTCTGCAGTATATCTTGAAATCCGGGATTGTAATACCTCCAGTCTTGTTCTTCTTTTTCAAGATTGATTTGGCTATTCAAGATCTTTTGTTCCATACAAACTTTAGAATTATTTGTTCTGGTTCTGTGAAAAGTGCTGTTGGTATTTTGATAGGGATTGCATTAGTTCTATAGATTGCTTTGGGTAGTATGGACATTTTAACAATATTTGTTCTTCCAATCTGTGATCATGGCATATCTTTCCATTTGTTTGTGTCATCTTCAGTTTCTTTCATTACTGTTTTATAGTTCTCAGAAAATGGGTCTTTTACCTCCTTGCTTAAGTTTATTCCTAGGTATTTTATTATTTTTGATACAATTATAAATGGCATTGTTTTCTTAAGTTCTTTTCCTACCACTCCATTATTAGCATATAGAAATGCAACAGATTTGTGTATATTGATTTTATATCCTGCAACTTTGTTTAATTCATATATCAGTTCTAATAATTTTTTGGTGGAGTCTTTAGGATTTTCTGTATATAGTATCATATCACCTATAAATAGTGGAACTTTTACTTCTTCCTTACTAATTTGGATACCTTTTATTTCTTTTTCTTTTCTGATTGCTGTGGCTAGGACTTCCAGTACTATGTTGAATAAAGGTAGTGAGAATGGATATTTTTGTCTTATTCCTGATCTTAGCTCTTATTTTTCACCATTGAATATAATGTTAGCAGTAGATTTTTCATATATGCATTTTATTATGTATGTTTCCTCTAAACCTTCTTGGTTGAGGGTTTTTATCATGAACGGATGTTATACTTTGTTTTCTTTGCATCTATCAAAATGATCATATAATTTTCATCTTTCTCTTGATGTGATGTATCACATTGACTGATTTGTAAAAACCATTTAATACATTTTTTATTTTATTTTTTAAAGGTTTTTTTTTTTTTAAGATTATATTCATTTATTTGACAGAAAGAGAGTACAAGCAGGGGGAGCAGCAGGGAGAGGGAGAAGCAGTCTCCTGCTGAGCAGAGAGCCTGACGTGGGGCTCAATCCCAGGACCCCGGGATCATGACCTGAGCCCAACATAGACACTTAATCAAGTGAGCCACCCAGGTGCCCCTGACTTGCAAATATTGAACTACACTTGCACCTTGGGAATAAATCCCACTCTATAGTAATGAATGTTTTTAAAACATATTTTTGGATTCTGTTTGCTGATACTTCGTTGAGGATTTTTACGTCTATATTCATGAGAGATATTGGTCTGTAGTTCTCATTTTTGTGGTGTCTTTATCTGGTTTTGGTATCAGCGTAATGCTAGCCTCACAGAATGAATTTGGAACCTTCTCTTCCTCTTCTATTTTTTGGAACAATTAGTGAAAAATAGGTATTCAGTCTTCTTTAAATGTTTGGTAGAATTCACCTGTGAAACTGTCTGGTTCTGGACTTTGGTGGGAATTTTTTGAACACTGATTCAATTTCATTGCTGGTAATTAGTCTATTCAAATTTTCTATTTCTTCCTGATTTAGTTTTGGGAGGTTATATGTTCCTAGGAATTTATCCACTTCTTCTAGGTTGTCCAATTTTTTGGTATATAATGGTTCATAGTATTTCTTATAATCCTTTGCATTTTTGTGGTGTCAGGTATTATTTCCCCTCTATCATTTCTGATTTTGTTATCTGAGTTCTCTCTCTCTTATGAATCTAGCTAAAGGTTTATCAATTTTGCTGCTCTTTTCAAAGAACCAGCTCCTGGCTTCATTGATCTGTTCTATTGCTTTTTAGTTTCTACTTTGTTTATGCTCTAATCTTTATTATTTCCTTTCTTCTACTGGTTTTGGTTTTTCTTTGTTCTTCTTTTTCTAGGTCCTTTAGGTGTAAGGTTAGGCTGTTTATTTGGAGTTTTCTTGTTTCTTGAGGTAGAAAAAAAAGGCAGTGGCTTTTGAAACATAAAGATATTTATGAAGAGTAATAAGAGGAAGAGCACCATTCTGAAATAACGATAATGCTATTGCTCAAAGCATTTTCAAAACTTCAGAAGTATTTTACACATCACATGAAAGCAATCAGTGATATTGCAGCCTTACACATATTAATTTCTACCATTACATTGTAGGATGGGTTACAGTAGGGAGACTTTTCAGTTGGCAGCTAACATCTTCAGTGGTGATTTTTATCTTTGGGTTTGGCACTTCTTGAACTTGTTCTTAGGGTTTGTTACTGATTCTATATTGGGGCTCTCCAATTCTCTCTTCACTGACTGACTATAAGAAAGGGGAGAGGCAGGGTACAGTGAGGACATAGAAGAGCAAACCTATGAGCAGTCATTATACCAACATACACCATACAAAAACTAACAAGGATGAATAAATTAAAGAACTAAATTGGGGGGGGGTGAAACATTTAGCAATTTTTTATCCTTTTGTTTTAAAGATTTTATTTATTTATTTGATATATAGAGAGAGATCACAAGTAGGCAGAGAGGCAGGCAGAGAGAGAGGGGGGAAGCAGGCTCCCTACTGAGCAGAGAGCCTAATGCGGGGCTCAATCCCATGACCCTGAGATCATGACCTAAGTCACCCTTAGATCATGACCTAAGCCGAAGGCAGAGGCTTTAATTCACTGAGCCACCCAGGCGCCCCGCAATTTTTCATCCTAATCACAATACTAATGTGGGTGCGTTAGCAGCAATAGATTCGAAAAGAATCCAACTACAGTCCAACAGACAGAATTCTTTAATGTGGGTGATCATATTTGGGGTTTTCCTTTCCGCTAAGTGAAACTTCCTAGCTTAATAATCATCTTCTGGGGATGCCTGGCTAGTTCAGTTGGAAGAGCATGCTCCTCTTGATCTCCGGGTGTTGAGTTCAAGTCCTATGTTGGGTGTAGAGAATACCAAAAATAAACAAACTTAAAAAAAATCAACCTCTGGAACCAAATGGTATGTTTACAGTCTCAGAGAAAGAAGTTTAGTGATTAGAAGACTGATAATTACTTTACCTTTTAATTAGTATTTCTAAATCAACTAGGATTGCCAAATAATCACCCTTTCTTTAAATGACAATGACAATTGCAAGCAAAAGAGTTCAGATGTTCACGGCATACCAATTAAGTTAAATGGTTCAATCAATTTTGGAGGGTGAGTCTTCCTTCAGTAAGATTTGAGAGTGAGCTGTGAAGTGTGTGTTCCAGATGCTTCATTAAATTTGAATGAGTTAGTCATAATGCCCTAATTATGAGTTTTAAAGGTACAAGCTAACTATGCCACCTTTGCAGAGATTTTTTTTAAGGTAACCTGATCGGTATTTCCTAATAAAGGCCTCTGTTTTATTTTTCCTGTATAAAAATAGATTAAAAACTATATGTATAGGGGCGCCTGGGTGGCTCAGTGGGTTAAAGCCTCTGCCTTCGGCTCAGGTCATGATCTCAGGGTCCTGGGATCCAGCCCCCACATCAGGCGCTCAGCTCAGCGGGGAGTCTGCTTCCCCCTCTCTCTCTGCCTGCCTCTCTGCCTACTTGTGATCTCTCTCTCTGTCAAATAAATAAATAAATAAAAATCTTTAAAAAAAAAAAAAACTATATGTATATGATGATGTTCACTGCAGCATTAACAACAGTAGCTAAAAATCTATGAATGAGCTAAATGTCCAGGCAACATTCCCAATGCTGAACTAGAAGGTATTGATGGGGCTGTGGGAGAGCATTGCTGGGCAAAAACTGCCAGTTTGGGTGAGTCTCTGTGGGGTGGTCAAGATATAGCTTGTGGCTGCATGTCACCTCACAACTGGTATCTCAGGCCAGCTTAACCTTTCAAGGACAAATCCAACGACTGTTTTTATTCCAAATGATGAATATTTATAAATTTATTTTGAGTATCCAGCACTTTGGGGGGAAAAAATGCAGGCCACATTGAAGCCTGTGGAAAACTAAAGGTCTTTTTCAACCCAAATTTTCATTCTTAGTAAAGTTGTTGGAGCAGTTCCTTCTTTTATAGTTAATGCTGATGGGATAAAACTCTTTTTTTTTTTTGGTTTTGCTTTGTTTTTAAAGTAAGTTCTACACCCAGTGTGGGGCCTGAACTCACCATCCCCAAATCAGGGGTTGCATGCTCTGCTAACTGAGCCAGCCCAGATTCCCATGGGATAAAACTCTTGTCTAGAATTTCTATAAATCCAATATCACCCCAACCAAGGAAATGGAATCATATACACCTTAAAAATCTGTGGCAATAAATATTATTCTGATATGAAATCTATGCACCAAACAGATTTTGTATGGGAAAACCAGACTTCAGATGCCTCATTTTTATCTACTGGGAAATACCACAAAAAAGAAAAGAACGTCAAGGGTCTAAAGCAGGAGACTTGTACAACAGAACTTTCTCTGATGGTTAAAATATTTTCTGTGCTTTCCAAAGTGATAAACATGGAACCAAATGTGGGGCTTGAATTCATGACCCTGAGATCAAGACCTGAGTTGAGATCAAGAGTTGGTTGCTTAACCAACTGAGCCCTAAGGTGCCCTTGAAGAACTTTAAAAAAAATTTTTTTTAAAGATTTTATTTATTTATTTGACAGAGAGAGATCACAGGCAGGCAGAGAGGCAAGCAGAGATAGAGGGAGAAGCAGGCTCCGCCTTGAGCAGAAAGCCCAATGCGGGGCTCGATCCCAGGACCCTGAGATCATGACCCGAGCTGAAGGCAGAGGCTTCAACCCACTGAGCCACCCAGGCGCCCCTATTTTTTAAATTTTTTAAAAAATTATATTTATTTTTTAAAGATAGAGCACATGCACGAGAGAGCAGGAGCAGGAGCGGGGGCAGGAGTGGGGGCAGGAGTAGGGGTAGGGGGAGAGGGAGAAGCAGGCTCCTGGCTGAGCAGGAACCTGATATGGGGCTAGATCCCAGGACGCTGGGATCATGACCTGAGCAGAAGGCAGACGCTTAACCGATTGAGCCACCCAGGTGCCCCCTAAAATTATATTTAATTTAAATATAGTTGCAGCTGACTAGTGGCTACCATATTAGATGGCACAATTCTAAAGTATTTTTCAATAAATATTTGTGTGGTTTCCAAAAAGAAGCCATGTCACATAAAAAAGTGGCAGGCAAATTGTTTGCTGAGTTCTATATAGATAACTTTGACTTGCAAAAAAAAAAAAAATCAACTCGGTAGGCAGTTGCATTCTCTGTAGAGAGTTTAAAAACAACAAAAGCTGACTAAAAGTCTGTTTTTATTACTTATACATGCTGACAATTCTAAACAATGTCAGTTACAGGGTACTCCTCTCTGCCAGGGTGGACTGCAGTGGTTTCTGCTCTTCCCCCTTGGTATACCAGCTCTTCTCCATAATACCTTACACATGTACAAGGACAAAAGAAAATAAAATAATTGGTGTATGTGATGGCTATTAGAGCTATTCACAAATACATGGTTCTCCCTCTCCTTCCAGACACATGGTAAGATTTCACTTCCTGACCCCTTGATCTCAGACTTGCTTTGGAAAATCTTCTCAGCAGAAGCACTAAAAGCCAGGGCATACAATACTGTGCTCTCTTTGCCCTTTGCCATGGCCACATGGCAATGTTCCAGATAGCAGCTACTCCAATAGCCTGGTTTCTGGACAGAGGACTATGATGAACCTTCAGTGAACATGTAGTATGTGCAAGAAATAAACCTTTATTATTTTAAGCCACTGAGATTTGGGGGAATGCTTGTTACTATAGTTTAATCAAGTCTGCCTTACTGATACAATATACCTACCAATATCCCTTAGCAATTTCAGAATTTAGAGATGAAACCACAGCTCAGAATCAAAAGGCTAAAATGAACAGTTGAGTTTCCAGAATTTATTCTATAGAAAATCACCTTCAAGAATGTTTTTTATTCCAATATAATTAACATATAGTGTTATATTAGCTTCAGGTGTATAAAACAGTGATTCAACAATCCTATACTCAATTCTCATCACAGAATGTGTACTCTTAATTCCCTTCACCTAGTTCACCCATCCACCCATGGGTTTCCCCTCTGGTAACCACCAGTTTGTTCTCTGTATTCGAGTTTAATTTTTTTTTAACTCTTTTTCTCTTTGTTTATTTGTTTCTTAAATTCCACAAATGATTGAAATTATATGGTATTTGTCTCTCTCTGACTTATTTCACTTAGCATTATATGCTCTAGATACATCCATCTTGTTGCAAATGACAAGATTTCATTCTTTTTTGTGGCTAAGTAATATTCCATTGTGTATATGTGTATATACAACCTCTTCTTTATTAATTTATCTATCAATGGACACTTGGGTTGCTTCCATATCTTGGCTATGGTAATACTATAATAAACATAGGTGTGCATGTATCTTTTCAAATTAGTGTTTTCATTTTCTTTGGGTATATACTCAGGAGTGGAATTTCTAGATCATATGGTAATTCTATTTTTTAATTTTTTGAGGAACCTCTATACTGTTTTCCCCACATTGGCTACACCAGTTTGCATTCCCACCAGCAGTGCATGAGGATTCCTTTATTCTTTCTTTCTTTTTTTTTTTTTTAAGGCTTTATTTATTTGTTTGACAGAGAGACACAGCAGGAGAGGGAACACAAGCAGGGGGAGTGAGAGAGGGAGAGGCAGGCTTCCCACCGAGCAGGGAGTACGATGCGGGCCTCAACGCAGGGCTCAACGCAGGGCTCAACGCAGGGCTCAATGCAGGGCTCAATGCAGGGCTCGATCCCAGGACTCGATCCCAGGACCCTGGGGTCATGACCTGAGCCGAAGGCAGATGCTTAACAGCTGAGCCACCCAGGTGCCCCTGAGGATTCCTTTTTCTCCACAACCTCCCTAATACTTCTTGTGTTCCTGTGTTATTTTAGCCATTCTGACAGGTGTGAGGTGAAACCTCATCGTGGTTTCGAGTTGCATTTACTTGATGAGTGATGTTGAACATCTCTGCATCTGTCCATTGGCCATCTGTGTGTTTTCTTTGGAGAAATGTTTGTTCATGTCTTCTGCCCATTTTTAATTGATTATTTGGGGTTTTTTTCAGTGCTGTGTTGTATAAGTTCTTTATATATTTTAGATATTAATCACTTATCAGATATAGTATTTGCAAATGGCTTCTTCCATTCTGTAGGTTGTCTTTTAGTTTTGTTGTTTCCTTTGCTTTGCAGAAGTTTTTATTTTGATGTAGTCTCAATACTTTATTTTTGCTTTTGTTTCCCTTGGCTGAGGAGACATATCTAGAAGAATGTTGCTATGGTCAATGTCAGAGAAATTACTGCCTATGCTCTTTTCTTTTCATGCTTGCAGGTCTCACATTTAGGTCTTTTTATCAATTTTGAGTTTACTTTTGTGTATGGTGTGTGAAACTGGCCCAGCTAAAAGATCTTTTTTTTTTTTAAAGATTTTATTTATTTATTTATTTATTTATTTATTTATTTATTTATTTATTTATTTATTTATTTATTTATTATTTGACAAAGAGAGACACAGCAAGAGAGGGAACATAAGCAGGGGGAATGGGAGAGGGAGAAGCAAGCATCCCACCAAGCAGGGAACCCGATGTGGGGCTCGATCCCAGGACCCTGGGATCATGACCTGAGATGAAGGTCATTAAGCGGCTGCTTAATGACTGAGCTCCCCAGCTGCCCCCCAGCTATAAGAACTTAAGAGCAGAGTAATGATGGTTAGTAGCAATGAGCTAGCAACCACCCTCCTTTTAATACAGCATGATATTTAAGAGTATGGATTCGGATAGAAAGATAGACAAAAGATTATAATGAAAGGTCACTGTAAGAAAAGTGTAAGGCTTTTTTTTTAAGCCAACATTTTTCTTTTTTAAAAAGATTTTATTTATTCATTTGACAGAGAGAGGGGGAGAGAGAGAGAGTGAGAGATAGGCATGCAGAGGGAGAAGCAGACTCCCTGCTGAGCAGGGACCCTAATGTGGGACGCGGTCCCAGGATCCAGGGATCATGTCCCGAGCTGAAGGCAGAGGCTCAACCAGCTGAGCCACCCAGGCACCCCCCAACATAAGACTCTTATAAATAATGCTCAACTTTACTAAATTAGTTAGGGTCAAGCTAGGCTAGACTGCCATAAGAATGAACACAACTAACACAGCAGTTTAACACAAAATGTTCTCAGTTGCCCAGTCTGATAGGGATTGAGCAGCTTTCTTCCATCTTGTAGTATGCTATTTGGATTATTGGCTTCCACTGGCATACAACCCGATTGTCTTGGAAGAAGTAATAAATCATTTGTGCTCATTCCAGGAATGTCATAAAACTCCTACTTAAATGTATAAAGGACCAGGAAAACAGTTTAGGTATCTGTCCAGGGGGAAAAAAGGCTATGATGCATACATGACTTTGCCTCTGCCACTCGTAAATGCAAAAACAAAACTAGGTAAGAAGACCGTTTTTCCTAATCAGACTGGCAGGGCAGAGTCTCTCTGCCAATACATAGTTTTTAACTTTTCCATTCTACTTCTAGGAATTTATCCTACAGATAAACTTGAGATATATGCAAAAACTTTTTGTAAAAGCAACAGATTGGGAATAATTTTAAATGTTCATCCTAGGTGGCCACATCAAATTATGATGCATCCATTATGATGGAATACCATGCAGTCATAAAAAAGAATGAGGAAGCTCTTTGTGAAGTGATATAGAGTAAGCTCTGAGATATGTAAATAAATGAAAAAAAAATCAACACTATATTAACATTTTGGTAAAAGAAGGATTTTTTTCTGCATGTATGAAAGAATCTCCTGATGAAAATCCAAAAAACTAATCAGATTGTCTCCAGAGGGGACCTGAGGAGACTTTTACTGACTTTAATTGTACTTTTTGAGTTTTTAGCCATGTCAGTGTATTACCTAGTCAAAATTTTAACCTTATTGGGAGGATATGAATTCAGCCAGCCACTTTGTGACTTTGAGCAAGTTGCTTCATCTTTAAGTCTGTGCATTCACTAGGAAAAGGGAGTTAATATTAGTATAGTACCTGCACTTTTGGGGTTGTAAGAAGCCAATTGCTCTATTTCTAAAGAAAATTTTAATTGATTTGGGTGTTTTTTAATCACATTGATTTAGAAACATTATTGTTAGGGAAAGCCTCTAAGGTAACATTTAAGATCTGGGAGTTTTCTCATCATAAAGGCATTGGGAGAGTGCTTGGCTTGTCTGAGGAACAGCAAAGTAGCTGCAGTATCAAATGAGGACAGCAGTCGGACATGAATTCAGTGGGAAGAGTATAAAGATCATGGAAGCTATCTTAGGATTTCAGCTTCCAGCACTGGAATGACAACACTTAAATAGCTACAGTATGGAGAGCAAACTATAGGGTACGAAGAATAGAAGCAAGCCCTTTTTGGAAATAAGGAACACCGACCTTTAGCCTGAACCCTCCCCCTAGTCTCCTTCCCAAATTAGCGTTCACTTTAAAAAAATATTTAAATGGGTTTTTCTAATTCATGCAAGGACCAAAGAACCAAGAGGAAAAAATTCTCAAGACTAAATACTATACATTTTATTTTCTCTCCAAGTGACTGTTTCTGCCATTACAATTTTTTGTAAGTTAGGGTATTTGGCTTGCTTATTAGCATTAGATGACAAAAGATAACAGGTCTGTCTTAGTTTAATAAACATTTATTCCTTTAGTTGAACAACCTCTACACACAAAATATATGGTTTAGGATCTCTTTTTGAGTGGAAAGGAATTTAGGTCTCAAGGTGTTTTGAGCCTTTTTCTGGAAATCATTCAAATGAGCCTAAGACCCCTGAAAGAAATACAGAAACTGGTTCAAGGAAACCAGCAATTAGATTTTGAAATCAAACTATGGATTAAGTTAGCAAACTTAAAATTGGGGCAGTTCCTCTCCTTTATTTCCTGCACATTTACCCTGGAAAACAGAAACCTTGTCTACTGGAAGACAAAATGGACAAAGAATAGTGGTATACTTAACATCAAGGTGGGCACAATTGATGGACTGGCAAGTTTATGGAATGGCAAAGATTTTGAGGGGTTTGAGTAAGGATGAGAAAAATGATTGTGGATAACACATGTAAGGATTATATTGGAAAATGACAGACTCGTATTGACACCAGCTATGACTTTTCTCAATAGCTTATAGGAATGGATAAGTGGGTTGACCCAAGATGACAGGATGTGGAATGAGCAATGACATACTTTTAAAGTCAACCCTATTTTTCCCAAGGTGGTTAGTGGATTCACAATGGTCACAAAGACCATGGATAAAGTATTTAAGATTCTGATCAAAGCCATTTTTAATTTATCTTCACACTTAAAAGGTCATCTGAGGGCCAACAGTTTATGATTAGCTTACAAATCTTAGACTCTCATTTACCTAATGTTCAATTTCCACCAGTTATCATATAGACCAGAGTAAATACCATTAACTGACTGCTTTGTAGGAAATTCAGTATTCTACAGATCTTGTGGAGTCATGGGATAGAACCAGGAGCCTCCACATTTTACGGTAGCTTCAATGGTACTGTAGAGACCAAGGCAATTTTGCTTTGGTTAAGTAGGATGTATTTTCATTTTTAAGAGTACCCTCTTGTAACAGGCAGGTTTATTTAATTCTCTTAAAAAGTTGGTGACATTTATTCTTTCCAAAGCAGCAGTTACATAATTGGAATATTGGATTCAATCTAAAAATGTGGTTCCTAGTTAACACTGTTCTGCGTATGATCATGATTAAAGATTAGGATAGTCTTCACAAAATCCAGTTTAAAAAGCTTCTTTTTCCCAACCCCATAATAACAGCCACTTGAGAGTAAACCAGAGCATTACATTACCCCAATGAAGCTGTAGGTATCATTACATGCACCAACAAATCTACATGGCTAGCTTCTGCATTCCACTTTTACAGAATTTTATATCTATTATACCAAACAGTATTTTAAACACTGACATATAAACTCCCTAATAAGATAAAACAAAGACAAAAGCGTTTATCTTATTAGAAACAAGATACACCATCACTTATAGTCTTCAAACATTATTGCACTTTAACTTTCATAATTTGACAATGCATTCATGGAACAATCTGCAGACAACTAAATTTAACAAAGAACACTTTTAAGCAGACATGACTGTCCTAAATTGTTTATTAGGTAAGAATTTTACAAACATTACTTTTATTAGCGGTAACGGTGAAGCTGGAGAGTATTGCGTCTTCTCCATGCCGCACGGCGAGAACCACCAATAGTGTGGTGGAACTTGTGACCCTTTCCAAGGCCACGGCTCTTTCGGCCTGCAGATGTCAGCCCTCGCATCTCCCTGTGCTTGTGGACTGGTTTGGTGATCCACTGGGTGTCAGGATTTCTTCTGATAGCTTTATGGAATGGATCAATGAGGATAACCTCAAAGAATTTGTATGTGGAATCTTCGCCAACCCAGTAAGAATTCAAGACTCTCAGAGCCCCACAGTGACGTCCAGCTCGCTCCTATTAACAGGAAAAAAGGCTCAAGGTCAGCCTCCATTTCCCACAGTAGGAAATTAAGAAGAATTCCCTTTAGTTTACCACACTAGACGAGAGACTAACTAGGGCTCTTCACTTATCTACTTGAATATTTACTAAGTATCTTCCCAATGGCTAGGCCCCCAAATATGATTTAAGACTTACTACAATAAACACATGAAACATTCTGATTTGAAACCATTGCCTATTACCATCCTCTCCTTAACCAAGGGACAAATGGTAATATCTGACCAACAAAATTCAGGAACCTAGTCCTTTTCTAAGACACTTGAGGAATCAGCAAACTTTTCATACAAAACTTTAATATTTAGCGTATTATTTTAGGCTTTGCAGGCCACTATGGTCTCTAGTGTATGATGTCTTTGTCTTTCAAGAACAAAAAAACATTAAAACAACCTAAAACTGAACATCGAAAACTAGCCATATGAATAAACGCACAGCTTCTGGGGAGATGTGCTTTCAAGACAAAGTTTACTGCCCTTCAAAAACTTAGGTTCCAAGGCTCACACTAACCATAAAACACGTTCCATTACACACAAGCAAAGACAAATTAATAACAAAAACTATGACTTTGACAGCAACACTTTACTTAAGACGAAGTAAAAATCACAAACCCCATTTTAAACACAACAGGGCTCACCTAGGTATAAGTTATCAGAAAAGGTGCTCAAATTCTTTTCCACCATCTCCAGATGAGGGATACAACTGCTCCTGAAAAATCACTTACCTCTGCAACAGACTGAAGGCTTCGAGCAAACTTTAGCTGGTTAACACCGTGATGGACAGGCTTGCCGTAGGTAGCACCCTTAGGAACCGGGCGTTTGCGGCCACCACGACGCACACGAATCCGATATATGACATAACCTATACGAACAAATTGACAGTGGTCTTATAAAAGCTGTACGGATGAAGACTCAGTAACTTGCTACTAAATGCCGCAATGTCGAATATATTTTGGACTATAAGCCAAATACTACACACCTGAAGGTAAAATAAATACCACTTAAGACTTACTCTAAAAATAAACACGTTCCCGTGTTTTTCAAAGTACTTTATGACACAGGAAGAGTAACTTCTCATTCCCACTCTACACGGAGGTATTGGGGCCATACTACCTCTAATTACCAGTTTTCTAGCATTTCCTCAGGAACACAATTTTATCCAAGGATCCATGCAGAGACCACTCACCTTGCTTGGCCTTGTACCCCAGCCTGCGCGCTTTATCGGGCCGGGTTGGGCGGGGGGCCCTGTGGAGCGCAGAGAGCTGGCGGTATTGCCAGCAGCGCACCCTGAGAAGAAAGCGCATTACATCGGACTGCTTCTTCCTCCATAGCTCCTGGATGTACTTGTAAGCGCCCATCTTGGCCTACTTTTGAGCTAAAAAACATCATGCATTTAAAATATGAGACGATCGCGTCCGTCCATCTTAGTTCCCCACCAGCCACAAGGAAACCACTGAGGCTGAAAATGGCTCTCCATGAACTGCAGGGAATAGCTGCGCCCTAGGAAAACAGCGCTGTCACCTCTGCGACCCCAGCGCGTAGCAGCGCAGGGAGGGCCTTGGTACATTTTTGTTGGATGAATGAATGGCGCCAGACGGGCACTGAGGAGGGCTGCTGAATGCAGCAGGCGGCGTCCCCAAGGGCCTGGCCTGCAAAGAAACCTCGTCGATACCAGAGGGGAAAGTGCTGTAGCCGTTATCTCTTCAGGATAACTGGAGGAAGATCCCTTACTGCACCCAATCTGCAGGTCTCGCTCTAGGATCCTCTAGGTCGGGCCTTCCATCCCTCAGCCCCATGCTTCCTTTTCCTTCACGCTACAGGCCCCGCTCGAATTCGCGCCGCCATCACATTACCACCCCAGCCCGCCCCGGGGGCCGCCTCTCTACGCCCGCGCAGCCCCGCATCCTGATCGAACTCGCGCCGCACAAGAGGCAGGAGGAGCTCCGAGGACGTAGGGTCCCCGAGTCTGGATGGCTGAAGCGAAGGGAGATGAGCAGCGGATGCAGCAGCGAATTCCACCAACACAGCCTACCTGATGGCCGCCGACAGACGGAAAGGAAAGAGGCTTCTCCCACAATCCTTTTTGGGCTCCTCCCCCTCAGCGGCTAGCCTCTTTCCGGTGGAAAGCTGCGGGTCCCACGGCCTGATGGGGCATGTAGTTCCGGCAGCGAGCCTGGTGGGAGGAGTTCGGCTGGGATTGGGCGCAGCCTCCCCTATTATCCCGCCCCCTTGTCCTCAGGATTTGAGTTTGAGAGGCAGGGGCGGGTCAAAGGGCTAGAGTCCTTGGCTAGGCCTCGGCTGGCGTGCGTCCGAGGCCGTCTCGCTGCCGGGAGGAGGCAAGTTGGGGGCGGGACTCAGGTGGCCGAAGCCGGTGGTGAAGCGGGTGGTGAAGCCGCTTTGCCAGAGCACCGCTGTCTTTGGAGCCTGCGGAGGTGTTCAGGTCTGTGTCTTGAGGTACAGGGAACAGCTCCACGCGCCGCACTCTCCTCACCTGAGGAGTCGCGGCGGGTTCCCCAGTGCGGCGCTATCTATCCCCGTATCCCACTAGACTGGACTCCCGAGACGCTGCCCCAGCAGTCAAATAACACGCTCGTGCTGTCAGGACTTCACAGGTGGGGGCGCGCGCGCCGCCTTCGGGTTTCAGCCTCCGCAGGCCCGGGCTCCGAGGGATTTTGCCCTAAGGAAGGGTCGGAGGGTGGGGAACTGGGGGGCTAGGGCGGGGAGCGCGGGCGGCTCGGCGCCTTTCCATTTCCGTACCTTTCCTGCCGGCTTGGTCCCAGATTTGCTACGTCAGAACCCGTTTTTTTTAGAAAGGCAAAATATTGTTATGCCCAGACCTGGCTTGCAGGTACGAGTGTTCGGGGGAAGAAATGCCGAGAAAATGTTGGCGTTTCGTGTTGCGTTCTTTATTGAAAAATAGTTAACCAGTTTTTTGCGTCTCCAGAATATTTTCATTTTTGATGCAGTCATGTAGTTTACCTTTTAACTTGTTACCGGTTTTGTTTTTTTCTCCTTTTTTCCTATTTTCCTTTTTTTTTTTTTAAATCGTAGCTTTACCATTGCAGGGATCCTCACATGGTTCATTGATTTATTCAGCAAATATTTATGAAATGCCTAGTACGTGCCAGATAGTGTCCCAACTGCTGAGGATGAAGCAGTAGTGAATGCAGAAATTCTAGCTTTCTTAGAAATGGGCAATAGACATAAATAAGATATATATAATGTTCGGTAAAAAATACTAAAGACAAACGTTAGGGGGAGGGAAAGGATAGTGTTGGGGTGGGGGGGGGTCAAAATTTTTGGAATATTCAGGATAAGTCTTCTTGAGAAATAACATTTGAGGGAAGAAGACCCCGAAGGACGTGAGCTTTGGAGATTTGGACTGGTTTCAGTCAAAAGGAAAATTGCCAAGGCTGGAGTAATGCCTGGATTCGTACAGAAACAGCAAGGAGGCTGTGTGGCAGGAGTCAACCATAAGGGAAACTAGCAGGTAACATTAGAGAGGTGGAGGGTCTTAGGTTTTCACACTGCCTGAGATCAGAAACTGTTGGAAGATTTTAAGCAGAAAGGTGACTTCCTGTGACTTACATTTTTTTTTTTTTATTTGACAGAGAGAGAGAGAGATCACAAGTGGGCGGAGAGGCAAGCAGAGAGAGAGGGGGAAGCAGGCTTCCCACTGAGCAGAGAGCCCAATGTGGGGACTCGATCCCAGGACCCTGAGATCATGACCTGAGCTGAAGGCAGAGGCTTTAACCCACTGAGCCACCCAGGTGCCCCTGACTTACATTTTTAATGGATTATCGGAATTGCAGTTTTGAGGCCAAAAGAAGGGAAAAAGTTGAAGCAAAGAGACTAGGAAGTTGTATTAGGTTTTTTTTTGCTAATTACAGCAAACTTATTGGCTTAAAATACCGCAAATTTGTTGTTTTACACAGGTCAGAAATATCTGTAGGCTAAAATCAGATTGCTGTGTTCCTTTTAGAGAAGCTAGGGGAGAATCCATTTACTTGCTTTTTTAAAAAAATATTTATATGAGAGGAGGGGTTAGGCACCAGTGGAGGGGGTGGGGGGGGGGGAAGAGGAACAGAGGGAGAGAGACAAGCTGATTTTACGTTGGAGGGCAGACAGGGTTGAAGAGCCAATCCAACGATCTTGAGACCATGACCCTAGCCAAAACCAGGAGTCAGTTGCTCAACCAACTGAACTGCCCAGGTGCCCCTGCTTTTTGCAGCTTTTAGTGGCTGCCAGCATTCTTTGACTCCTGACCCCTTCCTTCATTTTCAAAGCCAGCTGTATAGCATCTTCATAGTCTCTATTTCTCTTTCTGACACACTTCCCTCCTTAAAAAGACACATGTGATTACACTGGGTCTACCCAGGTAGTCCAGGATAGTCTCCACATCTCAAGGGTCTTAGTTTAATCACAGCTGCAAAGTTCTTGTTGTTGTGTAAAACAAAATACTCACAGGTTTTGGGGATTATCACGTGGACATCTTTGAGAGACCAGGTGAGAGAAGTTGGTGCCTCTGACCACTTCATTAATGGAGCTGCTAAGTGGTCCAGCCCTGGATGTGTTCGAAAGGTGGAGGCTTTACTGGTGGATCAGATATGGGGTGTAAAAAAAAATGAGTTAAGAATGATTGGCTATAAAAAATTAATTAAAACAATAAAAAAGGGGTGTCTGGCTGGCTCAGTCGGTAGAGCATGTGACTCTTGATCTCAGGGTCGTGAGTTTGAACCCCATGTTGAGCGTAGAGATTACTTTAATAAAATGACTACAAACTTGGATGAATCGTTTGGAAGGCAGTTCTGGCAATGCAAATAATAGCTGCTAATTCCTTAATTAGTTTTTGCAGTTTTCCTTCTTCATTTGCAATTAGCAGTTTCTTAGTAGTTTTGCAAAATTTGGATTGGTATTTCCAATTGATTCTGAGATTCCTTAAGGGCAGGTATCATTTCTGGTTTTGCCCCCTTAGTTTGTCCCTCATATGTGGCATTATAGTAAGACCTCAGTAGATAATGAATAAAAGAATGGCAAGCTGGAATCTGCTCATTATATTTTATTTTGTGCAGTATTGCTTACAAAACCTTTTAAATGTATGATTATGTAAAATTATTCATATATGGATAAGTGTTGCATACAGTACCTGCTGTTTGCATGAATAAATACACAGTGTAAAAGTTTTCTCCATGCGAGGCTTCATAATATGATCTATAACATCTCTCTGTGATGTTAAGTGTTTCAGTATTAATATTATTTTGGTAGTATAAAAGAAAGTTGTGTTTTACTTATAAAAGTAGAATCATTTCCTTAGAAAAACAGAAGTACTGACAATTTCGGGTAGCTGTTTCTGATAGCTCTTTAAACAGATTATTGACCAAGCTCAATGTTTTCCACAGGAATGGGTCAAGTGTTTTTATTCTCTAGAAACAGTATTGATTAGCCTGGAAAGCAAAGCAATATACAGTTAAAACTGCATTGGATTTTGCCTGTTAAGCCTGTTCTCTCAAGTCATTTATATCAGATGAGGATTAATAGGTCACAAATTGAGTTTTATTATCCAGCAGTTACTTAGGGTAGGGACTGTACTAAGTAGTTCTAACTAGTGCTTTACATTAAACACTAACTGGGGCGCCTGGGTGGCTCAGTCAAGTGTAACTTTTCAGACTAGGTCTTGATCTTAGGGTTATGAGTTTAAGCCCTCCATTGGGCTTAATGCTGAGTGTGGAGACTACTAAAAAACATTAGATACTATTTTAAAAGAAATTAATACTTGAATTAGAAGGTTGTTAATCTTCAGCTTTAGGTAATATTGTTTCCCACTTGAAGACAACTTAGAACCTAGACTGTTTCAGCTATGCTTTGATTAATCATATTTACCCTTTCATCTTTGTTTTGTTTTTGATGGTGTAAAATATTTAACATGGATTATTCTGTTTTATCTTGCTTCTTTCCTTGTAAAATACTTTAAAATACTTACCAAGTGTTTGAATGACCTCTGTTTAGTTATTTTTACTGTTTATCCTTGATGGAGATTCTCTGATAGACTAAAATAACTCCCCCAGTTTATTTATACACACACATATATTCAAAGTAATGTATATTTTTAACACACTTCATCTGCTAATCCTAATATCAGTGAGTGATCAAAGTATAATTGTAGTATGCCACTTTTATGTATTGAGACACAGCGAGAGAGAGATCACAAGCAGGGGGAGTGGGAGATGGAGAAGCAGGCTTCCCATGGAGCAGGGAGCCTGATGAGGGGCTCAATCCCAGACCCTGGGACCATGACCCAAGTTGAAGGCAGATGCTAATGACTGAGCCACCCAGGCACCACAGTAGTATACCATTTTTTTTTTTTTTTTAAGATTTTATTTATTTATTTGAGAGAGAGAGTGAGAGAGAACATGAGAGGGGAGGTCAGAGGGAGAAGCAGACTCCCCATGGAGCCGGGAGTCCGATGTGGGACTCGATCCGGGGACTCCGGGATCATGACCTGAGCTGAAGACAGTTGCTTAACCAACTGAGCCACACAGGCGCCCAGTAGTATACCATTTTTAAAGCAAATATATTAAGACCACTACCAAAGACTGGAGTATTTGGGATTTCTCAGGATTCTGTTGGTTTCAGCATTTTCCCAGTTTGCTGCCATCCCCAGAACTCTTATTTGCTTCCCTTTTATGGGGAGTCTATTGCTATGAATAATTGCTGCTGTTGTTTTTTCTTTTAACTATCTGGTTCATTTAACTGCAACATGTACTTGCCCTTTAAAGCACTTGTGTTTGAAGATTGATACAATATATGGTAAAGGGACATTTTCTGATTCAACAGGAAAAGGAGAGAAGGTCAGGTATTTAGAAATTCTGCTGGGACTAAGACATTTTCAGAGACAGGGAAATAACAAAAGAAAAATTAGAATTTAGATTCCAGTAGCAACCTTTTCTGATAACAGAATTGCTCTGTGCTGTCAACATTTTTCTTATCATTGGACAGATTTCTTTTTCATTCTTTTGGTTGGTAGCATGTGATTAAGTGGCAATTTCCTTTAAATTTTAACTATTGGGGCACCTGGGTGGCTCAGTGGGTTAAAGCCTCTGCCTTCAGCTCGGGTCATGATCTCAGGGTCCTGAGATCGAGCCCCATATGGAGCTCTCTGCTCAGCGGGGAGCCTGCTTCCTCCTCTCTCTCTGTCTGCCTCTCTGCCTACTTGTGATCTCTCTCTGTCAAATAAATAAATAAAATCTTTTTTTTTTAATAAATAAAATCTTTAAAAAAATTTTTTTTAACTATTATAATTAAAAACCCTTTGAAAGGAGGGTTTTTATAGGAGACCACAATATGCAAAAAGAGTAGAATCCTACAATAAATGAGGTGACATTAGATTAATCATAAATTCAGATGTAGAAAACCTTTTAAAATAGTCCATAGTTGCTGACATAGGCGATATCATATCAAAGATGATCAGTGTAACACCGAGCTCTCCTCTTACAAATAAAGGCTGAGAATTTTTCTATTGCAGTTATGTTGAAAGTATATTTAAAAAAAAGGGAGGTACCTGTTTGGATCGATTGGTAGAGCATGCGACTCTTGATCTTGGGGTCGTGAGTTTGAATCACACATTGGGCATAGAGATTACTTTAAAAAATTTAAAAATAAATATAATAAATACATATATATTTGTGTGTGTGAGTATGTGTTCCTTAGGAGAAGTAGTTCTCATAGAAATACGTGATAAATATTCCTGGGAAGATTTGGAAGGATCCCAAGCATGCCACCAGAAAATAATGGCTACATTACACTGAGTGATGATTATTTCTCTACTTGTAAAATGTAGCATACTGCTCTGGAAATGAGCACTGTGTTATTACTGTGCTACAATAATGATAGCAGTAAAATTTTTCCTGTCAGTAGACTGGTGTTGTGGCTAATTTGGGTTATAAAATACCACAGACTTTTGGGGTGCCTGGGTGGCTCAGTCAGTTATATGTCCAACTCTCGGTTTCAACTCAGGTCTAATCTCAGGGTCATGCGATCGAGCCCTATGTTGGGCTCCACACTCAGCATGGAGTCTCCTTGAGATTTTCTCTCCCTGTCCTCACCGCAACACGCTCGTGTGTGTGTGTGTGTGTGTGTGTGTGTGTGTGCGCGTGTGTGTGCGCGCGCGCGCGCGCTCTCTCACTCTCTCAAATAAATAAATAAATCTTTAAAAACAAAACACCAACTTTAAAAAAAGATTCTCTGCCCCTCTCACGTTGACTCCCAGGCTTGCTCACTCTCTCTCTATTTCAAACAAATATAATAGACTTTGAGAAAATAGAGTTATGGAAGTTCATTTGTTGCTTAATATTTTTGGTATTGGTTAAAACAAACAATACTGATGTACAAAACACATACATATCCAGAAAGGTACCAGGAAGCCCATTGAATGCTTATTTGAACTTTATTGGTGTAGTTTTCTGACTTCAAGGAGTTGTGGCTTCCCCTTTAGTCAGTTACTGTATGTTCTATACTTATAGGTAAAAAGAGAATTGGGGAAATAAAAAGGTGGTGGAGATGGCAAAAGGCAGTGTGGAAATTTAAATTCTCTTATCAAGTTAATCTATTGTCTTCAGTGAGCTTTTTTTCTTCGCTGGTTTCTGGTATATTGACTTTTGGGAAATAAAAGCGTTGAGGAAAATTGAAGAGAATGTTATCCGATTTTGCTCTTCCTTGGATATGTTAGGATGAGCAATTTTTCTAGCATTAAGAAGCATGACTCAGGGACACCGGGGTGGTTCAGACAGTTAAGCATCTGCCTGTCGCTCAGGTCATGAGCCCAGGGTCCTGGGATTCAGTCTTGCATTGGGCTCCCTGCTCAGCGGGGAATCTGCTTCTGCCTCTTCCTCTGCCCGCCACTCACCTACTTGTTCTCTCTCTCTTTCTGTCAAATAAATAAATAAAATATATTTTTTTTTAAAAAAAGCATAACTCAAGAAGAAGCACGACAAAGAGAGCCCAATTTTTCACTCTCCTGAGAAAAGACGGATGGCATTAATAGCATTAATGTTTCTCTAAAAAATCATGTCCATTCTCTATCTAAATTTTTGTCTTCGTGCCTCCTTAAATTTTTGCTTAAATATTGGTTTTTTTTCCAGGTAAATATTGATGAGCAGGCAGTGTCTTTCAAGGATTGGTTTCATCTAGGATTTGATTTAGATTCCTGTAGACTTAGTGTTGAAATATTCTTTGTATAAAATTTTTTTTAAATAAACATGTATTCATATCTTCATGTATTCTTGTGTTTATCTAGATTACCTCTGCAAAACTGTGTAAGAAACTGGTAATGCTGATTGCTCGAAGGGAGCAAATGGGAGACTAGTAATGGGGTTTTGAAGGCTATGCCTTATTGTATATATCCTTTTTTATTTTTGGAATTTCCCCTTGTGTATGTATGACTTATTTAAACATAGAAAAAAAGAAAAACGGTTGTTCAAACTTACAGTTTCACAGATCTTTTATTCTCTTCACAGTGATACATCCTGAGAGAAGATGGGAAAGGGCTGCAAGGTTGTTGTCTGTGGCTTGTTATCTGTGGGGAAAACAGCAATTTTGGAGCAGCTTCTTTATGGGAATCATACTATTGGTAAGATTGTTTTTCTCTAGTTTCTCTGTAGGTTCTGGGAACTGTTCAGGGTCTTTTGTTGGTCATGCTAACACTAAAGATGGGTGATGATACGAAAAGTGAGGTGTAATCCAGAAGGACTAAACGGTTGAAGTCAACAGAGATTGAAAAGCAGGGGAAATAAGGGAGAGAAAAAAATATTTGTTATTGAAATTCAAGAGTATTTGCTGTAAGTTACAACAGGTAAGAAAACAAATGTGTGTGTGCATATGTGGTTTCCCGTGTATTTACCTAATAAATAGTGATCTTGGAGTCATAGAATCACTGACCTAAGAATACGCTGAATGATGATCTGTCATTCAGGTTTCAAACATGACTTTCCAGTGCTGTTATATAAGTTTTAAAAATGGAAGAAACTCGGGGCCCCTGGGTGGCGCAGTTGGTTGAGCTACTGCCTTCAGCTCTGGTCATGATCCCGGAGTCCCGGGATCGAGTCCCACATCGGGCTCCATGGGGACTCCGCTTCTCACTCTGACCTTCTCCCTTCTCATGCTCTCTCTCACTCTCTCTTTCCTAATAAATAAATAAATAAATAAAATCTTTAAAAAAAAAAATGGAAGAAACTCTTATTTGCTCTAATATGACCCAGTTTTGTGAATTGGACTATCTCATTTATTTTTTCATTCATTGAGTTAAATAATTAGCAAATAATTGTTGTATGATACAGGCTGTAGTGAGACCTTTTGAGGGTGCAGAAGTGAAGAAGACCACATCTCTGTCTTTTTAAGGAGATCATCGTTTAGTAAAGAGTATAGACATTACAGGTTAGAATGAAATGAGGTTAGATAAGTGGAACCATGGATCTTTAAAGTATTTATGTCTAACAAGTAGCTCAGAGCACATTTCTATTATTAACCATCTTGATTAACTCTGGTTCTCTTCCACCTTCCCAAAATAATAGTTAACAGTTTTGGTTAAATCCATATTTGGTTTTTATTATAATGATAGTGCCTGCAGTTGTCAAACTTTTTGAGAACTTTTGTTTCAGAATTCCCCTGTCACAAATGCTGCACTATTGATTCTCTCTCTTTTTTCCTCTTTTAGAGATGGGGGAAGGCGCAAAGGGAGATGGAGAGACAAAATCTTAAGTAGGTTCTAGGTGGTACTCCATCTCACAACTCTAGAATCATGACCTGAGCCAAAATCAAGAATCAGACACTTAACTGACTGAGCCACCCAGTGCCCCCGCACTATTGATTCTTAATTTTTTTACCTCCTGGTCCTAATTTATGCCTGTGCAAAAATAAATTATGTCCAGGGAGAAAATCTCTTTACCCTCTTAAAACCCCAAACAGGTTTTATTTATGTAGGCTTTATCATTCAATATTTGTACTGTGTTAGAAATTAAAACTGAGAAATTAAAAAAATACTCATTACTTAAAATAATAAACCTATTACATGCTAAGATAACATTTTTATGAAAAATAATTGTATTTTCAAAAAAGAATGAGAAAAAGAAAGAGCATTGATTTACATTTTTTGAAAATCTAATGTTTAGCTTACTATAAGGCAGCTGGATTATCACATCTACTTGCTTTTGTATTTAATCAGTTGTGGTATTTTTTTTTAGTTGAAATATGTAAAGAAAACCTGGACTCACACAGATAAATCATTAGAAGAAGTAGGAGTATGTTATAGCCTTTCCAGATAATTGTGGGTATTCTTTGCTATTTCACTAAAACTCAACAAGTAATGTTAATTAAAGCTTATTGGAAACCACATTAGTGAACTTTTCCTACTCTATTAAAGTAAAACCTCATCGATCTATCTTGAACTATAAATGGGATTTTTACCCAACAGTGGTTTTTAAACATAAATTGGTCATTTGAAAAATACTGGCTCACTGAGAGAAGCAGATCTTCCAAATAACATTTATTAATATCATCACCAGTCTTATCAGTATTAGGAAGCTATCAAGTGATGGCTACAATTCTCATTTTCACTCAAAAGGTCAAATTTTATCATGGACAACAAATATTGCCAGTTACATTTCTCAAAAACAATAGGCTCCCTTAATTCATTTTTAGAAAACATCTATCAAACACCCCAAATAACATAGTTTTCCTGTCATTCCGTCTTTAAAAAAAATTGGATAGTTCAATTTGCAACTCAAACACAAGAGCTTTTCCTCCAATTACCGCAATTCATTATGCAGAATACTTTATGCATTAATCACATAGAATATTTAAAAATGTGAATATGTATACTCAAGATTTGAGATTTAATAAAACCAGTAATTTTTACTGCTTTATCAAGGACATTCTTAACTCAGATTGGCTTTTTTTCCTCCAAATGGCAAGTATGAGGTGGTAAAAAATACTACTGCTAATAAATACAGTTGGTGCTCTGCCTTCATCTGTACTAATGCACCAGCAGATTTACCCACCATTGCTTTCACATCATCAGTGCAAATGTTAACACAGTGGAAAAGACAGTTGTCTTTGATCATTATGAAAATAGTTCTGTCCATGTGGATTCCCTGAAAGGAGGCACTGAGGGATCTTTAGACCACACTTTAAGAACTGCTGGTGCATGGGGTGCCTGGATGGCTGAGAGGGTTAAAGCCTCTGACTTCGGCTCAGGTCATGATCTCAGGGTCCTGGGATTGAGCCCCACATGGAGCCCTGCATCGAGCCCCCATCAGGCTCTTTGCTCAGCGGGGAGCCTGCTTCCTCTTCTCTCTCTGCTTGCCTCTTTGCCTACTTGTGATCTCTCTCTCTGTCAAATAAATAAATAAAATCTTTATTTAAAAAAAAAACTGGTGGGGGGACGCCTGGGTGGCTCAGTTGGTTGAGCAGCTGCCTTTGGCTCAGGTCATGATCCCAGCGTCCTGGGATCAAGTCCCGCATTGGGCTCCTTGCTCCGCAGGGAGCCTGCTCCTCTCTCTGCCTCTGCCTGCCTCTCTGCCTGCTTGTGTTCTCTCTCTGTTAAATGAATAAATGAAATCTTTAAAAAAAAAAAAAAAACTGGTGCATGTAAATATTCTCAGTTGAGCAATATTCTATACTATGATTGTTTCTTTTCTTTCTTTTTATTTTTCTGGAGGCTGATATTTGTTTTGTCATTTCTTTAATTTTATTCTTTTGCTAATTCTTCCACATGTACACATGGTTCTCAGTTTTTTACAAAGTCAGCTACATCAAATACCCCCCACCTTTGGAGATTATCCTTCCAACAGTTATTGATTCTCTTATATAGGCCTATTACACAGCTATCACCATGGTGGAACTTTTCTTTACCTTTCTTCCTGGGTTTGAGTTCCTGTTTTTTTCTTTTTTTTTTTTTAATTTATTTATTTAGGGTTGCCTGGGTAGCTCAGTCGGTTAAATATCTGCCTTCGGCTCAGATCATGATGCCAGAGCCCTGGGATGAGTCCTGCATTGGGCTCCTTGGTCAGCAGGGAGGCTGCTTCTCCCTCTGCCTGCTTTTCCCCCTGCCTGCTATTTCCACCCTGCTTATACTCTTGTTCTCTCTCTCTCTCTCTCTCTCTCAATCTTTCTCTGGCAAATAAAATCCTTAAAAAATATATTTATTTATTTTTAAAAAAAGATTTACTTATTTGAGGGGAAACGGGCAGAAGGAGAGGTTCAATTGCTTAACCAACTGAACCATCCAGGAACCTCTGAGTCCTGTTTCTTAGATCTCTTGTCATCTTCTTTGGGTTTATGCCCTCTTGATGGAACATATCTTCCAGGACTTTCTTTCTTTCTTTTTTTTTTTTTAAAGATTTATTTAATTGAGACAGAGAGAGAGAGAATGAAAGGGGAGAGGTCAGAGGGAGAAGCAGGCCCCTCTCAGAGCAGGGAGCCCGATGCGGGACTCGATCCCGGGACTCCAGGATCATGACCTGAGCCGAAGGCAGTCGCTCAACCAACTGAGCCACCCAGGCGCCCCTTCCAGGACTTTCTGTCAACTGAAGAGGTTGTACAGGAATGGAGCATCAGGTGATAACAGTCCTTAAAGTGCCCTCTATGCCTGGTACTGCTTTGGCACTATTTTGGTACTACTATGCCAGTAGTAATCCTGGGGCTTCTGATTAGTGGTATTTTCTGTTGTCCCTGTGATTTTCTGTACCTCTGTGTTAGGGTGTATTTTCTGGACCTGAGGTCTTCCTCTCTATGATTATGTGCTAATTTTTTTTTTAAGATTTTATTTATTTATTTGACAGAGAGATCACAAGTAGACAGAGAGGCAAGCAGAGAGAGAAGTGGAAGCAGGGTTTCTGCTGAGCAGAGAGCCTGATGCGGGGCTTAATCCCAGGACCCTGAGATCATGACCTGAGCTGAAGGCAGAGGCTTTAACTCACTGAGCCACCCAGGTGCCCCTATGTGCTAATTTTGATGTAGGACTTACTCAAATAGTTACTTGAAGAAATGTACATGACACATTTTTTTGAGCCTTTGTGTGTTTGAAAATGTCTCTTACTCTCAAAATTAGAATTTTGATGGGTATAGAATTCTAGATTGAAAATAATTTCCTTTCGGAATTTTGCAAGCATTGCTCCATTATCTTTTTTATTATAAAATTCATCATACACATAGAAAAGTACATAAAACATTTATTAGTGGCTTAATGAACAATTATAAAACAATCCTTTATGTTATCTCCATGCAGGTTAAAAAGTAGAATAGAGAGCACTCCAGTAGCTGCCATATTTCTTTCTCCAATCACAACTCAGCCTTTCCTTTAACTTTTGGTTAATCATTTCCTCCTTTTCTTTATAGTTTTTCCATCTATATATGTATCACTAAATGATACAGTTTACTTTTCCCTTTTACTGATTTTATGTCAGTGGAATCATACTGTATAAATTCTTCAGCTTCTTGCTTTTTTTGCTTAACATTATGTTTGTAAGGTATATCTGTATTGTTGAAGGTAGCTGTGGTTTAATTTTCATAAGGGCTTCGGGCATCTGGTGGCTCAGATGGTTGGGCATCTACTTTCGGCTTAGGTCATGATCTCCAGGTTTTGGGATCAAGTCCCACATCGGGCTTCTAGTTCAGTGGGGAGTCTGCTTCTCCCTCTCCCTCCGCCTCTCCCCCTTGCTTCTGCTTTCTCTATCTCTCTGTGTCTCTCTCAAATGAATAAATAAAATCTTTAAAATATTTTTTTCATAAAGGCTTATGGTATTCTATTGTGTACTGCAATTTATCTCTTTTGATGAACATTTTGATTAATTCCAGTTTGGGCTATTAGAAATAATGCTCTTAGGAACAGCCTTGCTTATTTAGCCCAGCTATTATGTGGACAATTTCTTTTTTTTTCTTTTTAAGATTTTATTTATCTGAGAGAGAGAGAGATGGAGAGTGCACACACAGGTGTGTGAGGTGGGTGGGGAGGGGGCTCAAAGAGGAAGGGGAGAGGGACAAGCAGACTCTGTGCTGAGTTTGTGTGGAGCTGACCCATGGGTTCGATCTCTCAACCCTGAGATCTTGACCAGAGCTGAAATCAAAAGTCAGCTGCTTAATGGCCTGAGCCACCCAGGCGCCCCATATGTGGACAATTTCTGGGTTATATATGTAGGAGTGAAATTGCTTGTTCATAGAGGATGTTGTTTTTTCAATTTTACCAGATTCTCTTCTTATTTCCAGTGTTGCTTTTGAGAAGCCATTATGATTCTTGATTCTTTGGATGTGGAAGCTTTTGTAGGCTCTTTTTTTTGCCCCCAGTGTTCTGAAATTTCATAGTGGTGTATCAAATTAGTTTTCATCGGTAATAGTGGGCACTCAGTGGGCTCTTTCAATATGGAAATGGATGTTCATCAGTTCTGAATTATTTTCTTGAGGCTTTCCTTCTTTGTTCTTGTTCTCTTTCTGGAACTCTCTTTTGGATGCTGGACCTTCTGGACTAGTCCTCTAATTTTTGAGTTTCACTTCTGTTTTTCATCTCTCAATATTGTGTTTCACTTTCTGAGTTTTTCTCATCTTTATATTCTAGCCCTTTTATTGAGTTTTCATTTTTTTAGTATCCTGGTCTTATTTCCTAGGTGCCCTATCTTATCCCTTTTAGTAAATATATTGCAGTGTTTTGTTTTCTTTGCATAGTCTTTTCACTCTAAGGTGCTCTTTTCTGATTTTTGGTCTCTCTTTTCCTCAAGTATCTGGTAATCCTTGTTTATCTGCTCTTAATTAAGAATGGGGAACTAACGCTGCAAGTGTGAGGATAGAGTTTATGACTCAGAGTTTCACTGTAAGGTGATCTGGTAGGGCACTTGTTGGAAGAACCCTGGATATTAGTATATTTAGGAATTTTCTTTTTTCACTGGTTAGATTCTTCTGCCTAAAAGAGAAAGACCTGACTCCAACTGGAAACCTTCTGGAAAGGATTCACCATTCTAGATGCTATTAAGAACATTCAGGATTGATGGGAACAGGTCAAAATGTCAACATTAATAGGAGTTTGGAAGACGTTGATTCCAACCCTCATGGGTGCTTTTGAGGGGTTCAAGACCAGAGGGGGAAGTAACTGCAGATGTGGTAGAAATAGCAAGAGAACTAGAATTAGAAGTGGAGCGAGCCTGAAGATGTGACTGAACTGCTGCAATCTCATGACAAAACTTTAACAGATAAGAATTTGCTTCTTATGAATGAGCAAAGAAAGTGGTTTCTTGAGATAGAATCTATTTCTGTGATAATGTCAAGACTGTTGAAATAACAACAAAGGATTTAGAGTATCATAAACTGATCTAATAAGAGCAGCAGCAAGGAGTGTCTAGCTGGCTCAGTTGCAAGAGTGTGTGACTCTTGATCCCAGGATTGTGGGTTTGAACCCCATGTTGGGTATAGAGAGTACTAAAAAAATTAATTTTTAAAAAAGGCAGCAAGGTATGAGGGGATTGACTCCAGTTTGTCTCTTCTTTTTAATTAAGTTCTGTGCCCAGTGTGGGGGCTTGAACTCATGGACCTGAGATCAAGACTTGCATGCCCTGTCAATTGAGCCAGCCAGGTACCCCAGATTGACTCCCAGTTTTTGAAAGAAATTCTGCTGTGGGTTAAAATGCTATCAAAGCATCACATGCTTAAGAGAAATTCTTTGTGAATGGCAGAGTCATTTGATGTGTTCAACTTCACTGTTGTCATATTTTAAGAAATTGCCACACTACACCAGCCTTCAGTAGCCACCACCCCAATCAGTCAGCAGGCATCAACATTGAGGCAAGACCTTCCAGCAACAATAATATTACAACTCCCTGAAAATTCAAGTGATGGTTAGCCTTTTTTTTTTTTTTTTTGATGGTTAGCATTTTTTGGCAATGAAGTATTTTTAAACTAAGGTATATACGGTTTTTTTAGACATAATGCTATGGCATTATATATTTAATAGACCAGTATGAAAGGTACACATAAAATGATCTCCAAAGGCCAAAGGAGTCATAAGACTGAAGAAAAGGGTCAAGTCAAGCTTGACAAAAAATGGTTTATTAGAGGAACTTGCAGACAGAAGTGTGTCTTGGGTAGCTACAGGTAGGTATCTACAGGTAGATACCATAAGGCCTGCTTTTATAGCCCTAGAGGCTGAGGAGTACAGGCTGGGAGACCGCCTGGGAAGAAATGTTTTGAGAATCATAGATTTATCTCCAGAGCAGATCAAGGACATTATGCCCTAAGAGTCTAGTTAAGGGTATGGTTAAACAGAAGGAATGTGTGTGTGTGTGTGCAGGGGGGCGGGGGGTGAACTGTGCTTAAGAAAGCTTCTAGTCAAAGGACGGTCATCATGGCGGATTTGTTCAAGATGGTGTTAGTTTGGTTCACACACTCCACCTCTCAAATCTGGCTCTTACAATCTCCCATGCCCACCTCTTCTGCAGTATTCCCTGAGCCATCAGAGAGCGGCTCTTGGCAGAAGGTTCCTTTGCCAGACTGTGTTCAAGTTGAAGGCATAAACCACAGGAGTAATACAGATAGCAACTGGTGAAGAGACCTATGAAAAGGGGAGCAAACCACATATCCAGCATGAATCACATTGTAAATGATCCCCATATGTCCATGTTCATTGCAGGAAAGGATTTCCTTTACCAGAACATGAGAAGTAGCAGGCTGGGGATAAAAGAATAAATGTTTAGTAGGGACTTGTCTGGGGAGATTCTCTCCCTCTATTGAGATGATGCTAGTGCCTTTGCTCTTTGTCAGGAACACAGAGGTGGCCTGAGGTCCATGAGCAAGTGGGACATACCAGACACATTGCCCTGGCGCCAAAGAGTCTGTCTGTATATGTAAAATTAAAGGTGGTACAAACCATGAAAGGCAACTACAAAGTCTTTCAGTATGGGTGTTTGTCTGGAATATGTATATATGGACTGTTTTGGCCCCAATTCCGGCAGGAAAAATGGGGACTACTTTAGCCATCTGGGACATTTTTTTAAAATTTTATTTATTTATTTGACAGAGATTACAAGTAGGCAGAGAGGCAGGCAGAGAGAGAGGGGGAAGCAGGCTCCCCACTGAGCAGAGAGCCCAATGTGGGGCCCGATCCCACGACCCTTAGATCATGACCTGAGCCGAAGGCAGAGGCCCTAACCCACTGAGACACCCAGGTGCTCCTCTCTGGGACATTTCGTACTCTGGCAAGAAATAGCCCATCATTCTGGGGGAAATTGCCATTCTAATCCCCGTTCAAATTCCTCCCCCAGGAGGATGGGCTAAGGAGCCCAGAACCGCAGTTTTCCCTGGCCTGCTATGAATTTAGCAACCAGCGTCTCAAGCCTCATTTTCTGGATGGCAGTAGTCCAAGGCATGCTGGTTTTGGTTCCTAACCATGCATTTGGGGTGGTGCCAAAGATGGTCTCAGTCGAATTTAACAAGTATCTGGTTTCTGGCAAGACTTGTCTATCCATGCAACCATGGCATCTGTAAGAGAGCTCTGAGTTGAGCTTTAAGAACAATGCCATTCTTCTTTTCAGTTAGCCTGGTGGCCTGTGGATTATAGGGTAAATGAAACCTCACATCATAGCTAGTGAAATGTGTTCCCATATGACAATCTGTCCTTTGAGGATATCTGTACATGGCACTAAGTTGTTCTCGGGCTTTGATGGTGGCATTTTGATTGGCCCTTTTACAGGGAAGGACTCAGATGAGCCCTGGCTGTATCTACACAAGTTAGGGTGTTCTTTTTCCCTTGACTCATAGTTAGAGGACCTATATAATCAATTTGGCAATCTAAAACTAGTTTGATTGCATGATGTATGTGTTTTGTGGTATGTGGAACTTCCTGTCTCAAATGGAAGCAGATCAGTTACTTATGCTGCTAGGATGTCACTATAGTCAAGGGGCATGCCAGCTTCTTTCATTGTGTTTCAACCCACCTTATATTGCAGTGGCTACTGTGGTTATAAAAGCATGCAGCCAGTTCTGAACTTTGCATGGAGGTAAGGGCCCTGATTTTTGCTAAGGTGTCTGCCTCAGTATTCCCATTCTGTGAGACAGGCCTATGCACTGAGATACGGGAAACAGTATGGGAGGCTGCAGGGTCCTATATTCCCTATATCCTTCCATAATTCTCCCCATAATGGTTTCAGTAAAACTTTCCAGTCAGCCTGAGCCCATTGGACCCTTATAGACAGCCTAACTATCCATGCAGAGGACAAAGGATCAGGGTTCATGCATACATACCATCTAGGCAGCTCTCAATTCAGCCCATTGGCTGCTTTTATTATCTGAAGTCTCAAACCAGACAGTATCAGTCTGGGGTAGGATTATTCCTGCAGTTCAGTGACTAGGTTCCTTCTAGGAGAGCCACCCCTAAACCAAGCATCTTCAGGAATAGGATATGTGCCTTCCTTTACTTGTGGAGGGGGTCTCTGTAGGAGGCTTTTGGGGGGTACTCATTAAAGGTTTCATATTCTTTTGGCTCCAAGACACCATGTAATTCAGCTCCCAGGGGACCGTTGGCCAGAACACTCTGTTGTAGATAAGCATGCTATCTTTGCAATGTAGGAGCTTGTGTTACGGGAGAGGCCAGTCTTATGAATATACAATCTAGCCACCCTGTTATAGGCAACCCAGTCTGGATAGTTACTGGAAGAGTGGCAGTTAGGGGCTCCACTTGATGAAGGGTCTCATAGCCCCCTATGAGATAAGAAATGTTGTATCTTTGTTCCCTTCCAGAGTTGTGATCAAAAGTTCAACAGGGTTAACTTTCCATGATGTTCCTGCCAAAATACCCAACTTAACCCATTTGGCATAGTTGGTCATATCTAGGGTCATGGGGATGCTAGGTAAAGGCATTCCCAGGTTTGTGCTTAAGAAACTAATAGCTTAGGGGGCGCCTGGGTGGCTCAGTGAGCTAAAGCCTCTGCCTTCGGCTCAGGTCATGATCTTGGGGTTCTGGAATCGAGCCCCGCATGGGCTCTCCACTTGGCAGGGAGCCTGCTTCCCCCTCTCTCTCTGCCTGCCTCTCTGCCTACTTGTGATCTCTCTGTCAAATAAATAAATAAAATCTTTAAAAAAAAAAAAAAGAAACTAATAGCTTGGTCAAAGCCAGCTTGATGTTCTGCTCGATGCCGGGGGGCTTTCTTCACCAGATGGTGTAGAGGGTACAGGCATTGTGCTAAATTGGGCTAAAGGCCCCAAAGTACCTCAGGAGATCCAGGAACCCTTTCAGTTGCATAACTGTCTTAAGGATGGGAGACTATTAGATCTTGTCAGTCACTGAGCCCAGTGTGAGACACATCTTAACCTGACCAGGTAACCCCACAAAACTTGACTGCTGGCCCAGGGCCTTATACTTTTCTGTGGCTTGATGGCACATCCTTGCTTGTTCAGATGAGAGCAGAGACTGTTCAAGTAAGACAATAACAGAAGTCTTCAAAGGTTAGCATCACATCATTGACATAATGGAACCTTTTAACCATGCGTAGTGGTGGATATAAAGACAAATTGTGAGCAGTCCTACCATGACAGATAGTGGGGCTGTGGCTATGCAAATATTCTTGTGGCAATGCCTGGAATGCCTATGTGACTTGGGATGCATCCCATGTGACTTGGGATGCAAAGGATACTAAAGAAAGCATTGGGGGAGGGGAAGTGCATGGGTGGCTCAGTCGGTTCAGTGCAGACTCTTGGTTTCAGCTCAGGTCACGATCTCAGGTTGTGGGATCAAGCCCTGCATCAGGCTCTGTGCTTGAGATTCTGTCTCTCCATCTCTCTTTGCCACCCCCTCCCACATATGCATGTAATGTGATTTTACACATGTAAAAGCAAGCATTGGCTAAATCTGAAACCACATGGTAAGAGCCTACACCATGTACATTTTGTTCAGTGATTTGGGTAATATTAAATTAGGACGGCCTTATTTCTCTATAATCCATGGTCATTCTCCAGTGCCATCTGGTTTCTTCACAGGCCATACAGTGCTATTATAGGGATTTTGTGCTGGCCTGATTATTCGTACTCTTGCTAATTCCCATATAGTGGCAGGTATTTCCTCAAATTGTCCTAACAACCAGTATCACTTTACATTTATAACCCGGGGAGGGAGTAACACAGGATCCCAATCTGCATTTCCCCTTAAGATAGTTTTAATTACTATAAGTCAAATGTGAAATTCTTCTACAGAATTTTGCAGTTGGGCTCTTATTCTCGAGATCACTGTTGTGCATTTCACCCTTATGCTCTTCTTTTCTTTTTTAAAGATTTTATTTATTTGTCAGAGAGAGAGAGAGAGAGCACAAGCAGGGGAATGGGCAGAGGAAGAAGCAGCCTCCCCACTGAGCAAGGAGCCCAATGTGGGACTCGATCCCAGGACCCTGGGATCATGACCTTAGCTGAAGGTAGACGCTTAACCGACTGAGCCACCCAGACTCTTCCCTCTATAACAGTTGGTGGCTGCCCAGGTCCCTGAATGCCATTCTGGATTGCCATGAATTAGGGTGCATTCTGCTCTGGTATCCAGTAAGGCCATGGTTTTTTGCTTATTTTATGGTGTCCAGTAAATTGTGAACTGTACTTGGAACCCCCTGTGGCTCTCACATGGAAGCAACCTTCGTCCCATCCCCGGTCTCTCAGGCAGGGCGGGTATCCATCCCTGGTAAGAAGTCACTTGTGGCTTAGTTTTTTTTTTTTCTCCCAGGGTGGATAGAGGTGGATAGAGGGCAGTGGCCTAAATGGCTAAGCAGAAATAAACTCCTTCCTTAAAGCCACTAGAATAGCCTTTGGCTGGCGGTCTGTCTTTTCTCTGTTTATGCCCACTGCCGGCAAGTCATGCCACATTTGGTTTTGGGCTACCTTAATGGCGCCTTTGTTTTAGAGTAACCTTATTTCTTTTTTCTTTTTAGAAAAAATTATTTCTAATAGCTTTGATTACATATATTACTTAGAATTCTTGAACCTCAGAAACCTCAATTTCTAGTAAGAACTAAGCAATTGTGAACTGTTATATCAGCATTCATTCTTTTTCTTTCTTCTTTCCTTTCCTTTTTAAGATTTTATTTATTTATTGGACAGAGAAAGACAGAGAGAGGGAACACAAGCCGGGGGAGTGGGAGAGGGAGAAGCAGGCTTCCCGCTGAGCAGGGAGCCTGATGGGAGCTCGATCCCAGGACCCCGGGATCATGACCTGAGCCGAAGGCAGACGCTTAAGGACTGAGCCACCCAGGCGCCCCCCAGTATTCTTCACTTAACAAAACTTTAAGGTTCCAAGACACCAGGAAGATTTGGGAAACTAATTAAAAAGTTTACCTAAAACTTTGTATCTATTCAGTCTGTGTTACTAACAATTGTGTCTAGATGACCTGTGAAAATTTCTTGAGACGTTAGACAAAATCAACATTCTAAGTCATTTTTGCTGACAAATTGCAATAGATGAACATGAACTTAACTAGTAAATTTGATTATTAGAATTGTATCTGATGTTGATAACTCTGAAGATATACCTGTTTTAATTAAACCAACAAACTTAAAACTTTAAGACAAATTATCTTAGATCACATGAACTTAACATTTGGGTTAATTTTTATTATATTTGAGAATTTAAATTATATAAATGATTAATTTTCTTTAAGCCAATTAAAGAGGTTTTTTTTTTAAAGATTTTATTTATTTATTTGACAGAGAGAGATCACAAGTAGGCAGAGAGGCAGACAGAGAAAGGGGGAAGCAGGCTCCCTGCTGAGCAGAGAGCCCGATGCAGGGCTCAATCCCAGGACCCTGAGATCATGACCTGAGCCGAAGGCAGATGCCTAACCAACTGAGCCACCCAGGCGCCCCAAATAGAGCTTTTTTTTAAATACAAATTTTAGCAATACCATGCAGAGGTACTACGTAACTATAACATGTACATATGGACACGCATAAACACACAGATACAGAGACTTTATAGTTTCTGTTTTAAAATAACTGCCATGAAGTAGGTACAAAACTCAAATATTGGATCTAAATTTGGATTTTTCGTAGGTAGAAAGGTAAGGTAACCTGTCTAGATGGCTTAAGCTTTTTCCATTTATATTTGGAAAAGACACTTAAGATTTATATGTATATGTCCTTTTAACAGACAGAAAACCAAATTCTAATTTTTCACCAGCTTACTTTTGATATTAAAACTCATTTTAGGGCGGGCCCCTGGGTGGCGCAGTTGGTTGAGCGACTGCCTTCAGCTCAGGTCATGATCCCGGAGTCCCGGGATCGAGTCCCGCATCGGGCTCCCAGCTCCATGGGGAGTCCGCTTCTCACTCTGACCTTCTCCCTTCTCATGCTCTCTCTCACTCTCTCTTCCCTAATAAATAAATAAATAAAATCTTTAAAAAAAAACAAAACTCATTTTAGGGCACCTGGATGGCTCAGTTGGTTGAGCAACTGCCTTCGGCTCAGGTCATGATCCTTGAGTTCCGGGATCAAGTCCCACATCGGACTCCCAGCTCCACGGGGAGTCTGCTTCTTTCTCTAACCTTCTCTCCTCTCATGCTCTCTCTCACTTTCTCTCTCAAATAAATAAATGAATAAAATCTTAAAATAAATAAATAAATAAAACTCATTTTAATATAAATTCATTTTAATCTTAGCCAACTTTACTGCACATAAAATTCCTTTCCAAATATTCCTTTTCCACAGACCTACAACTTTCTCCATTCTGATTTTGTCCCATTTTTTTTTCTCTTCAGACCACCAGATGCTCTTTAGGACAAAATTTTTAATTCCTCAACAAAAAAGCATCTCCATTTTTAATACCTTCTCCTACTGAGAACACATCTCATACTTTCCTGGCATACAAAGATGTTTCCCATGAGTTCCATGGTTTAGCATCCCGGGCTGGCTTCAAATGATGGCTGTAATCTGAGGTTGCCACATTTTATGCCCCCCAGAGCGACAGACACACTGAGGTTTCAAGTTGTGCATCCTGGTTTTAGATAGTATCTACCAAATTAGAAGCCAAAAGGGATGTAGATAGTCTCCTGTCCTTCTCCAGTTGTAATTCTTTCTGTAGCTGCTTTATTTCATTTCTGCCACTAGCTGGGCATTGATGGCCTCCTGAAGGGCCCATAGGAGCAGCCAACCCACCAGGGCCACTGCTTGGTAGCCTTCCTTACCCCAGTGGGTCATGCAACTTTATAATAGCTCTAATCCATATGGCATTTTCAGAGTGTCCCCATACTCCTGCAGAAGTCCATAGACATCAAGCAAACAGACTGTGCCTTCCCACATTGCTGTGGTCAGCCACTCCAGGATTTCCCCCAAAAGAAGCTTCATTCCCTTACCCATTCTTCAGTCTCTGGGCTCCTGGCTGGCTCACCAATTGTTCTGTGAAAGGGAGGTAATATGCAAAATGATATTCAAAGGCTGAAGGAGCTGTACGACTGAAGGAAAAGGCCAATAAGTCCAACTTAACAAAAAATGGTTTATTAAAGGGGCTTCTGGACAGAAATCCCTCTTCAGCACTCTCCAACTTCACCTGTAAGACCTGCTTTTACAGCCCAAAACTAAAGGCTGAGGAGTATAGGTTGGGAGACCTCCTGGGAAGGAATGTTTGAGAATCATAGTCCAATCTCCAGAGCAGATCAAGGACATTATGCCCCAAGTGTGTGCTTAAGGGTGTACAGAAAGAATGGGCAGGGAAGACTGTGCTCTAGAAGGCTTTGGATCAAGGAGTGATCATGGCAGATTTGTCTAAGGTGGCATTAGTCTGGTTCACACAGTAGTGTAAAAATAACTTTTATATACACTGGGAAACCAAAAAATTCAAGACTGGCTTTATTGTGTTGCTCACTTTATTGCAGAGGTCTGGAACAGAACCAGCAAATCTCTAGGGTATGTCTGTATGTTGTATTGGCATAGGATGTTATCCATATGATTTATTTCTGGGTGTAGCTCCTATTTAAATATGAAGATAGTTCCCGGGACCCTAGATCCTGGGAACTTATATCTTATAAGCCTCTTCACTGTTCATTAAAATAAAAAGTATTAATCTCCCCTAGTTCCCTTATCAACAAATAATTATTGAATATTTGCTATGTACACAGAATGGTTTCTCTCAAAGATGTGGGACTAGTTGAAGAGACAAAAGTCACACAAATGCCACAAACGAAAATGCATTTTAAAAGGATCAGTCAGGCCAGAAGGGAACAGAAACTAGGAACATCAATTATGAGATGAGCTCATTCATTCATTCATCAGACATTTACTAAGGACTTTTTTTTTTAAGATTTTATTCATTTATTTGACAGATCACAAGCAGGCAGAGAGGCAGGCAGAGAGAGAGGGGGAAGCAGGCTCCCCATGCAGGGCTCGACCCCAGGACCCTGAGATCATGACCTGAGCCAAAGGCAGGCTTTAACCCACTGAGCCACCCAGGCGCCCTACTAAGGACTTTCTATGTACGTAAGTCAACTTGTTAGTCCTCAGAGCTGTAAAGACAGATTAGCCAGTCTTGGCTCTCAGCATTTACAGTCAAGCTTTTGAGGGGACGGGTAAGGAAAGATTGAAGTATAAAATGGTATTCCTGGTACAAGGAACAGTAGGAGCAGAAAGTTGGGAAGTGGATAATCAGGAGAGAATTCATAGAGTTGACATTTCAGTGAAGTTTGGGGAGGAGGTCTTTTACCAGGTGTTTACTGAGCTATTGCACTAGTCAGGTGATATAACAAGCCAACAGGAATGAAGGAGGCAACAGATTAAACAGATATTCCAGCAGTAGGGTGGCTAATTTTTGATAACTTACATCCACTCTTCTTGGTCAGCAAGAACGCTGGAAGACTGTCAGGGAGAGATGGCGATCCAGGGAAGAAAGCAAGGAGGAGGAAAAAGTGTGGGGAGGAAAGATAAGTTCTGTTAGTTTGAAGTCCTTGCATGACAGTCACATTCACGTATAAATGCCCAGTAGGTACTTGAAAACTAAAGCCTGGTGCTCAGGCCCAGACAAGACATATCAATTTCTGAGTCCCTTAAACAGACTCTGGAAATACTAGAAGATGTACAGAGTAAAGACAGCAAAGTTACCCCAGGTCCTGTCCTTGGCTCTGATGAAGAAAATGGAGCTACTTAGTTGTTGAAGCTTTTAAAATCCGCCTTTAATTCTCCAGTTTCAGTACAAGTTCTTTGACTCTGTTAATAGTTACTTTTTAAAAATACCTACTAGTAAGTCTCATTGCCAAATTTTTATTTCTACTTTTACTTCTATACAGAAGAAATACATTTTAATGCCACTTTGTTCACTTACTATAACAACTACCTTTCACTTTAAAGAAATTTAGTAAATGGAAATACAAATCTTTATGTAGTAAATAGGGAAACCTCTAGAAAGCAAAATTCTAGAGGAGAGGAAAATACTAATTGTTACTGAGTTATCCAAAAAGAATAACAATTTTTCTTTATTGAGGTTTAATTGACTTAGCACTTTATTAATTTCAGGTGTACAGTGTAATGGTTCGATATAAGAATAATTTCTTTTTAATCCCAGGAATGGAAGATTGTGAAACAATGGAAGATGTATATATGGCTTCAGTGGAAACAGATCGGGGAGTGAAGGAACAGTTACATCTTTATGACACCAGAGGCTTACAGGAAGGTGTGGAGCTACCAAAGCATTATTTTTCATTTGCTGATGGCTTTGTTCTTGTGTACAGTGTGAATAACCTTGAATCCTTTCAAAGAGTAGAGCTTCTGAAGAAAGAAATTGATAAGTTTAAAGACAAAAAGGAGGTAAGTGGGTTTGTTAAAAATGCTAACTATGAATTGTAATACTTAACTCATAGCATGAACTTTTGGGCAGTTACAATATTTAAAAAGCATTAAATTGTATTCATAGTTTCTGTAATCTTCATAATATTTTTTCTTAGCCCAGAAAATACAGGATTGAATGAATTCAATCAGGACTAGCGTTTGACTTTCTGCTTTTACTTGTTACCATGTGCAAGTTGAATTTTAATGTGTCTCGAATACTGTGTCTCGAATACTACATAGTTCACTTCATATTGTTTGGGATCACTGTTTCCCAGGGCTCTCTTTGTCTCGTTGGCTAAACAGGGTTCTTGTTTTCAGCCTTAGCAGAAAATAATAAATATAGTTACATATAAATAAAATGATTGGATTACACTCATTTACTACCTAGAAATAAGTTCCTTACCATGATCTGTAGCCTTAAATGATCTGGCACCTATCCTTTTCATCTTATTTTTATGATTTTGTTCTTCTGTCACTGTACTCTAGGGACACTGGTCTACTTTTTGTTTTATTCGGTGTGACGATTTTGTCCCTCTGTTAAGTCTTTGTCAATGGCTGGTTCCCACCCTGGAACTCTTAATTGCAGCTGTTTTCCCAGATCTTCACATGGCTGACTCCCTGTCATTTAGGGAACCACACAGTGGTTAATAGCACTGGCTAGATGTTCTTAACCTAGATTTTTATATTTTATTTATCATGTTAAACTTCTTATTTTGAGATAATTGTAGATTCACATGCCATTTTAAAGAAGTAATAGAGATCCCTTACCCAGTTCTACCAGCGCTAACGTTGTACAAAACTAGTATAACGTTACCACCAAGATATTTATGTTTATAGTTAAGATACAGAATGGTTCCATCATTGCAAGAATGCATCCTGTTATCCTTTTTTGCCATACCCACTCTCCTCCCTTCCCTATCCCCTTAATCCCTGACTAATCTGTTTTCCATTTCTGTAACCTTGTCATTTCACGTGTGTTAACATAATGGACTCATATAGTGTGTAACCTTTTGGTATCAGCATTTTTCACTCAGCATAAGTCTCTGGAGGATCATCCAAGTTATTACATGTATCAGTAGTTCATTCCTTTTTATTGCTGAGTGATATTCCACGGTATTTATGTACCAAAGTTTCTTTAACCATTACCTTGTTGAAGGACATCTGGGTTGTTGATATTTTATTATTTTGAATACTTATTTGCTTTGTGAATAGATTACAGTCACAAGGTTCAGTCTTCAAAAGACATAGAGGCAGGTAATGGGTGGATGCTCTCCTCCCACCTTTTTCCCATTTTTCCCACCTAAACAGATAAATGGTTTTGTTATTTTCTAGGGTATCCTTCATATTATCCTCCCTGCCCCCCCCAAAAGTTGAAAGAGTGATTCATTGACCACTCATATTTGGTACTTCAATCTTGGGTCTGCTTCTCAACTTTCTGCCTCAGTTTCCTTAATTATAAAATGGGGATAATAGTACCTTTCTTATTGGTTGTTAGGGAGATTTAAGAAGCACATTCATTCAACAAATGCACATTGAGCAATTACTATATGCTTAGCATTGTTTTAGGTAAGGTGCAGGGAATATACAATAAACAAATATATATCATGAAGAGTCAGATGCTATGTAGTAAAGTACAACAGAGTTCAAGGGTACTATTTTTCTGTAGGGCCATCTGGGAAGGCCTCCCTGACAAGGTGGCTTTTAGCAGAGATTTGAAGGAAGTGAGGGAGGGAGCCAGGCCCATGTGGAGAAGGAGTGCTCCAGGTGGGGGATTAGCAGGTGCAAGACTCTGGGAAAGTTTGCCTTGTCATGTTCAGGAACAACAGTGAGGCCAGAGTGGGCTAGGAGGAGGATGATAGGAGATGAGGGCCACAGTTTAGATCAGAATCCATTGGTTTTGAGCAAAGTAAAGACGTAGGTTGCATTTATTTATTTATTTGATTTTTAAAAAGTGAATAGGTAATGTTTGCACATGGTTCAGAAATAAAAATATATAAAAAGGACTAGTTCCCACCCTTGTCCTCAACCACCAAGTTCCTTTACCCCAAGCATACTATTCATTTATCGATTGATTGATTATAAGCTCTGTGCCCAACATGGGGCTTGAACTCATGACCCTGAGATCAAGAGCCGTATGCTACACCACCTGAGCCAGCCAGGTGCACCTCAGGCATGCTTTGGAAATATTTTACCACTTTAATTGTTTGGGGGCATCCTTCCAAAGTATCTTTATATAAATACAAGCAAATAGGAATATACATATAGTTTTCCCCCACCCCTACTTTCTTACACCAAAGGTAGCATAGTGTTCTGCACCTTACATTTTTCATGTAATGTATCTTGGGAGTCCTTTCCATAGCAGTATTCAGATTTCTTTCTTTTTTTTTTAAACTGATGCATTTTCATTGTATGGATGTATGATACTTCCTTAAGTATCCAAGGATACTTGGATACTTGGAAGTAGTCCCACCAGTTCCAAACTGATGGGACATTTGGGCCATTTACAGTCATTTGCTATTACGAACTCTGCTACAATGAATAATCTTATACATTTATTATTTTGTAAGTTTTAGGGTATAGTTGTAAGATCAGCCAAAATGGGGTTCTTGAATCAAAGGATATATTCCCAAATTACCGTCTATAACAAGGGTATGAAAGTGCCTGTTCTCCAGTCTTGACAACTGCGTGTGCTTGTGGATTTTGTGCATCTTTGGGGGGGAAATGGTATTTTAGTAGCTTCAGTTTCCTTAATATGAATAAGGCTAAACATCTTTTGACTTGTTTAAAAATGTTCATTTTGGCTGCTGTGTCTACAACAGACAACATAGTTGGGGGACAAAGTGAGAGGCAAGTTTTGTGAAATGTTATTGCTCTGGAGCACTTAAAACAGTTACCAGTTGAGGAGAAACCACTTTAAAAAGTAAGGAGATCAAATTGCGTCATGGTGCAGATAGGTCAGAAAAGCTGAGGACAAGGCCAGCCTTTAGAAACTTGGAATGTCTTAACAGTTACAGTGAAACAGTGAGATGAAGTTTGATTGGACTGGATATAAGGATTGGACACAGCAAGGATAGCTCTTTGAAAGAGTTTTGAGTCAAAGGGTAAATATAATGTCCTTTAAAGGGAAACAGGAGCTGGAGAAGGATGTGTAAAAGAGGACTTTTTAAATTTTTATTTATTTTTTTAAGATTTTATTTATTTATGTGACTGAGGGAAAGAAATCACAAGTAGGCAGAGAGGCAGGCAGAGAGAGAGGGGGAAGCAGGCTCCCCGCTGAGCAGAGAGCCCGATGCGGGGCTCCATCCCAGGACCCTGAGATCATGACCTGAGCCCAAGGCAGAGGCTTTAACCCACTGGGCCACTCAGGTGCCCCAAGAGGACTTTTTTTAGACGAGAGCTTGTGTTTGCATGCTCATGGAATGATTCAGTAGAGAGGAGCAAATTGATGAGGAGGGGAATAATTGCCAGAATAACAGTCTTGTCTGGGGTAGAGGATGTATTCTAGAAGATGATAGGTTAGATGATGTGGTAGATGTAGGTGAAAGTTCTAATTGCTTCTGTTTTCTTACTGAAATAGTGTGGACATCAGCTGAGAGTAAGGTGGGGAAAGAGATGTTGGAAGTTGAAGAGGGCCAAGGTAGGAGCTGTTAAAATATTTGCAGGGAGAACACCAGCTCACTTAAAAGTCAGTGGTTATGGACTGGTACCAACCAGCAGGGCTGTTTTTTCCTTTCCATCCACGTTTAGTAGGTGCTATACACAGTCCAATTAAGAGTTAAATTTAAGGTGGTGGGGGGTTGACCAGGTGAATACAACAGGATGAAGATGGCAGGGTAATAAAAGAATCTAAACTGGGCCAAGAACTGAGGACAGGAGAAGGGTTGAAGGACAGTGATAAAGGTAGGAGAGCCAGTGGGTTGTAGGTCCTTCTGGTGTTGAGGATTGTTGCCCTCAAGGTGTTAGGCATGTACTAGGAAGGCAGAGGTGTGAGTGGGATTCCTGGAATTGGGATCATGAGGGGAGCGATAATAATGGCAAGAGTAGGATGTGTTCATGGGAGCGAATGGCCAAAGTCAAGAGGATGATTAAGGCTATTTGGGAAGGGTCATCTATGTGGTTAGTGAATTCACTAGGACTTATGATAAAAGTAGTGTGGGGAAGACCATGAACCAGGTCTTTAATGAGTAACAACAAGGTGGGGGTGGGAAACAGGTAGTAGGTAGTATAGACTAATAGCCCCAGCCTTCAGTTTTAGGGTTCTTGGAGAAGGATATTGTTGGAGGCAGCAATGAGGGACAAGGGTACTGCTACCATCCCCTGTGCTCACTGTAGTGGTGAGTACTACAGAGCTGAGCCAGTTTCGGCTAGGAAAGGTGAAGGGAACATTCAAAGCAGATATGGGGACATAAAAAGGGGATTTTGTTGAAGTCTAGGGGCAACACGGAATGGTTTCTGCAACTGGATAGGTCAGGGCGACGGGAGATCAGAATAGGAGATAACACGTGAAGATCAAAATGTGGGTGATGAAGAATGACAGGAGAGCCTGAAGGGATAGATCCTGTTGAGAAATGAAGGAATATGAGACTTGACAAGAAAACAAGGGCTCTGGGGCCTGCTGTTCCATCCTACCTGGGAGGCACGGTCTAACTGGAGCACGGAGAGCTGTTTTAAGGCACGAACACAGCAATGGCTTATGTGTCCTAGTTCAAAGCTGCTCCTCAGAGGTGCCTTCCCGAACAACTGTTACTGCCCTTCTACTTTCCATGATCTTGTTTTATTATCTTCTTTATACAGTCAAGGGTCTGAAAATTGGATATTTTCTCTCCTCCAAACCTCACCTCCTCCTGGGCTCTGAAACTGCCTCGGGACTGCCATGTTCTGGTGGCCCGAAACTGCATGGTGTACAATAAGCCATCAAGCTTAAGTGAATGACTGACTGCCTTACACTTTGTGTAAAATATTTCGTGCTTCCATCAGGCACTGTGATCAGGAATAATGTGAACAGAGTAACAATTCCTGTTCTCACAGAACTTGGGCTCTAGGGGTAAACACCCACAGCCCCAATCCTTTTTGTATTTTTGAAGTATGTATCACAGATTTCCCAGACAGCAGGTATAGCTGCACTGAAATGTGGACGCATTTCAATCAAACTGTTATCTGTTTCTTAATATTAATATCCCTAAGTCTAGCTTCTATTTATACCTGACTTAAGTAACTTCACTTACTGATGACTTAAAATGTTTCCTAATTAACAAGCTCTAGATCATCAGCATTTTTAACAAAAATGCATTCAGGAAGAATGAGGTTAATGTCCAGCTAAGTTATGACTCAGGTCACATGTGAGGATCAGTTTTGAAGCAGCAATTCTATTCAATAGGACAATTTTCTTGATTTTTCTAATTTGCCTAGAAACTGATGCTGGTGGAGTGTAATCTTTTTTATTTTCCTTTCAGGTAGCAATTGTCGTATTAGGAAACAAGATTGACCTTTCTGAGCAGAGACAAGTGGATGCTGAGGTGGCACAGCAATGGGCAAGAAGTGAGAAAGTACGCCTGTGGGAGGTAACAGTTACAGATCGGAGAACACTGATTGAACCATTCACTCTCTTAGCCAGCAAACTTTCCCAGCCCCAGAGCAAATCGAGCTTTCCTTTGCCTGGGAGGAAAAACAAAGGGAACTCTAGCTCAGAGAACTAAAAATCAGTAATGCTAAAACTGTGGAATAGTGATTGCCTTTCGATGTCCATGAACATATTTAAGACAGGCCATTTGCATCTACCTTTAGTCCTTAGGAAACCTTTAAGGAAGTAATTTAATGCACTTTAGGTTATAATTAAATTATTTGGGCCAAGTTTATTGCCTGATACGAAATAATATATTTGCATTGTCATTGTTTGAAACTTGTCCCTGAACTTAGCACCTTAGTTGTTTAAATTTTTGTTGCACTTGTCCAAACAGTAAAATAAAGTTTGGGTAGTATGCAGATATACCTGTGAGCAGTAGCTCCACAACCCCCAACTTGTTTCAGAAGCCATTTTTCTGTATAACTTTATGCCAACTTATTAGCTCAAATATAATGTTTTTTAAGAAGTTCATCAATCATCTGATGTCATTTTCAGATCACAAATAGTAAACAACTTAGGTATTAAACTAAATTTTCTCTCATGGAGACCTTGCTAAATAGAACAAAACCTATGATTTAACTTTGTTCATATTATATGTTTAGCATGACTTGAGGTAGTAGGTGGTGTAAAATGTTCAAAGCATTTGCTCTTCCTTTAGAAAACAGCTAAGCACTTAAGGACACTAAAGCTTCCATTTTCCTCAAGTATTACTATGCCTTCTGCAATACTTTTCTGGATACACAGTCATGTGGAATAAAATGTATCATAAAAATATTGGACTTAAGGTAGTCTTGAGCTTAGATATCGGAGTTTGTGCTGTGATATTCTTTGAAGGTCTAGGCAATATCCGAGCAGTGGGACTACTATAACTATTTTGCAAGTTGATAATATTGTACTAATTTTAAAAGTAGGAAGCAAGCTACTTAGTATTTCACCTGGCAAAGCAGTTTTTTTTTTAAGCAGGTTGCGTGGCTTGATCTCACAACCCCGAGATCAAGATCTGAGGCCACAATCAAGAGCTTAACCAACTGAGCCACCCAGGCACCCTTAGCTATTATTTGATTTATATGTAAAATATGAAATAGGCTGTTCAGCAAAGAAAGACATGTTAAAAAATCTAGTACACTGTAACTTTTGTTTTTGAAGTAAACTCTACCCATGGAGCTAAAAGTCAGGACCCCAAGATGGACTCTCTACCAACATTTAAGTGGAATACTTTTAAGGCTAGGTTCAGTGAATTTAAAGTTAATTGATTCATTTCTGAGAGTTCAAACCAAGAACTGTATAATATAAAACTCGCAAATCAGCCAGTGTTGCTTCTGTTTAATTGGCTAAAATTCCTCATCACAATTCTTTTTTTTTTTGGTCAAAAAAACTATTCAGATAATGCTTAAGTCATTCCCTGAGGTTGATCTTCGTTTCTTTCCTATTCTTTTTACAGACATGAGTAATTACTTTTACAGTGATTTGTTTCTCTGGAGTAGATGCAAAGAAACAGAATTGCTGAATATATGAAGACTTAGGGAGATGTATTAATTTAGCCATAAGAATCCACCTAAGACACCTCAAAAACAGTAGCGTAACTAACCTAGGTCCTTGCTCATTATTCAGTGTGTATTACTTGTAGGTTGTATAGTAGCAAAACTTTACCAAGTTTAGAAGAATCTGCAAACTACAAACACACACAGGCGAAAGAAAGCAAATGAATACATCAGTGTTAGGTGGTTGTTTTAATATTGTTTATTAGCACAGTAACAAATGCAGACTTAAGTAGTCCACAACATATAACCAATCCACTGAGCAACTCCTGTTCCACACCTTACAGTTAACAGCTTAAGGTATTTTACTACAGGTTTTCACAAGTCGTGATTCAAACCTCTTGTCACAATAAAGTAGATTGGCATATAAAATAAAATACATAACTACTCATTTCCTATATGGTGTCTTATAGCCACGTATCCATTTTATATATATGAGATGACAGTCTCTAAAACCTGTAAATATCAGTGTTCCCTCCCAAGAAGGAAAAACAAATTCCAATTTTTTTGAACAAAAAAAATGTGTAGTCTTGGAAGGATTTTACGTAAATGGCCAGGTGTGTAACCTGTACAAAATTAAGCTATTTTAAATTTACAGACTACAAGCAACTGAACCCAATGTCTATTCTCTGTACTACATTTCAGCTAATACTGCAGAACTAATGACAGTTTTAAAAGTTGCTATTACCAATTCTGTCTACTGTAGCAAGATACCTTAAGTTACAACAAAATCTTAGGAAATAAGACTGAATAATATCTGTTATAGAAATACCCTACTCTTTACCAACTCCCACCCTCCCCCACCCCTTCAAAATCATAAGCAGCTCTCTCTGTGACAGACAAAAATGTAAGAATTGTGAAAACCCAATTTATGTAGCATATCTCTTGGTCCACTGTCTGGCCATTCTGTCATGTTCTGCTCTGTTGGTCATATACTGAGTGGCAATACTTCCCACCAAAGGGTCAGCTGGAAGAAAAGAATGTAGATTACTTTGTGGAGAAGGGAAAATCATGTTGCAAATTTTAGCGAAGAAATAAGCAAAGTACTTGTGACCAAAACCAGTTTTGAAACACCATTCCATCATCCTGGGCACTGTATGCAAGGGGAAAACTTCTTAAGAAAACAGAAAGCTCAGGCTTTAGTACTAGTGTGGCTTTAGCTCCTCAGTTCATTCTATTTTTCTCCTAGCAAACACCAGCCAATTAGAGGCGTTTTTGCTTTTATGGGTTAGGTAAGCTCAATAAAAACTGGAGTGTTCAAGGCTACGATGAACATGGAATCCAACTGTGTTCACGACTGTTCAGTGGAATATTGTAGTTCTCTGGGCTATTGCAATATAACACCATTTACGTCTACAGTAGTTACTTAGAAAAAGCCAGATTACCAGTCAAAACCTGGCCCTCAATAATTAAGTATAGTGTTGCTCTGAAACCTAAATAGAATCCGTAATAATAAAAAGAATAAGCCCCCTCCCCCCACAATCAGTCTGATAATCACGAAGTAAAAGCAAAGAATTATCACTTTTGAAATTGAACACCAGCTTTAGGGCAAGTACTCAGTGAGCCAGCAGGCATAGGAAAGGTTAGGCAAATGACTCAACGTTTAGTTAGAAGTGTGCAGTTTAAGAGAACTGTATGAAAAATGTAAAAACCCTAAGGCAAATTTATTCAAGTCTAGTTTTAAAACATCTTGTTCCTAGGGCACAGAAGTTGCTTCCTTTTTCAACTAGTAGACTGAACTTCTCTTGATTAAAACTTTCTTTGAAAAAACGGTTTTTGTCCTTTTTTTTTTTTTTAAGATTTATTTATTCATTTGAGAGAGAGAGAGGGCATGAGCAGGAGGGGCAGAAGAGAGAATCCTAAAGAGACCTCACATTGCACGCAGGGCCCAACATGGCCTGATCCTACGACCTGAGCTGAAAACCAAGAGTCAGATGAATGCCCAACTGAATACACCACCCAGGTGCCCCTGCTTTTTGTTCTTTCAAAGCTCTTTGTACTTTATCAAAACAAGTATTTTTCAGGTGAGAAAGAGAAAAAATCATTAACCTTACCAGGATTACAGTCTGTAAGAAGGGAGCAGATAGAAAGGAGAACTTTAGAAATGGTTAGTGCTGGACTCCAATTATCTTTTAATATGTCCAAGCAAATAACTCCTTGACTGTTAATATTACAGTGATAGATTCTTGTCCGAAATGTAACCTAAAAAAATAAGACAGTATTAAAATTTAAACAGCAAACAATGAAATTTTTACTAAATTGCTTTTTCAGTTGAGTGGCTGTAATTTAAAAATGTTTCTTTAAAAGAAAAAGTCTAAAGCTGGTAAGATAGGTTAAGACTTTAATCTGAGATTAGAAAGCGTTCATTGATACACTCTCAGTCATTTCAAAAGTAATATCCATCAACAAAAAGCAAGGTAACTTCGGTTATTCTAGCAGTTTCAATGTTTTAAATATTTTCCTAACTTTTCAAGTTTGAAATAGCTAATTGTTTGCTGTCCTCTTGTGTTAGCTAGTGGTACTACATGGCCTTAAATTAAGCTTCATAATAAACTCAAACATATACAATATAGTGGGTACATAAAAGCAACATGCTTAGCGGTAGAGGCTGTAAAAAAAAAAAAAATTGAAGATGAGATTTGTTTCTGCTTTTTCTGACTTTTACATTAGATCCTGCAGATATCCCGTCTACCTAGGTCACAGAATCACTATAATGGAGTCTCTACAAGGGAGGAGCCAGAAATGGGTAAGGATCATAGTAGTAGACAAATTAACACAAGCCATATGAGCCTGGGTTGCTTTATTTTGGTTTCCTAACTTTTATTTGTGAGACACACAGAATGATAGATTTGAGTGTCACAGGAGATAGTATCCTAGATGAGAAAACAAACCTGGAGGTTAAGAATTTGAACAAGACCAAAACATGACAAGGAGCAGAATCCAAGTCTTTGGTAGGGGTTCCAACTTTGTAATTATTTTAGTGCATAAATATTTTGAAACCTTTTTTAACTGTTCAGTAACTTAATCTTCTCCAAGTGGAAAATACGGGATTGATTCTGGGTTGCTGTCTCACTAAAAATAGCAGGATTTTAAGCACCTTCAAAACAAAGCACATACTTTTAGAACTATGGTCTCTGCAATAGGCAAAACTCCCTCTCCCCAATGCAGTGTTTTGTGTCCATCCAAATGTACTTATAGATTGGTTAAGCTGTAACAGAAATCCACCTTTTGTGATTAAAACTCAGTTTTAAAAGTATGTAAATTTGACTATAAATTGGGATTCTTACCTTTGGAGGCTTGAAGGGGTATTCTGGTGTAAAAGTGATATCAAGGAAGAATACACCACCCTCATACACGGATCCTGGAGGCCCCAAAATGGTTGATCTCCATTCATAGATGTTATCACCTTTGGGACCAGCACTGTGAAGTAATACATCAAAAAGTAAGCAGGTGGTGGCACCATCCAAGTTTTTATAGGGTATTTAAAAAAAGGAAAAAAGATGACCTCTTCTCTTCCTTTTTATTTAATGTGGGGATTCTCTCCACAAAACAGAAGTGTCTTTCAGACACAATCTAATTCTGGACTGCAACGAACCCATCAGCCTTAGGTCAAGTAAACTGAATGATAAAGAATGTTTAAACCACTCTAAGCCTACTTAAGCTGTGAATAAGGAAGAAATTCCTCAATTCTCAAACCTCTCCTGGATACATTATAAGAAAATATAAGGAATATTCAGTGGTTTTTGCTCACAGCTAGTCATTTCTTATGACCATTTTAAGTATAAGGTTTCATTTTTGACTCACTGACTGGGGTTCTTGTTCCTTGCTCATCTATTTCCATAATCTTAAAAGGAGTGCAATGGATTGCAGTACTTTTTACATTATAAACCATGTTGGGTGGGAGGAGCACAAGGATGACAGAGTATCCAATGATGAGTTATTCAATTTGCCTTTCAATGTATAAAATTCTATAATCAAGTTCTCTAAATATTAGAGTTGGCATGTTAATTTATCTCTTTCCCTGTTAAATCACTGTTATTTAGTTATATCATAATATCCTTCCAAAGCACTGTGTTGGCTTGTAGAGTGCTCTGTATACAAGTACAATAATAAAAACAAGTAAGTGTGGGTAGGACTCTTGTATTGAGGAGAGAGGAAAAGACAAGTTTGGGAAATGGTTTTAGATACTAATTTTAAAAAGACTTCCCACAGCATGGACATGACAGTACGATTAACTTACATGTTTTAGCTCAGATTTCTCAAACTTAGCTACTAATAGTTGCTTCAAGAATAACAATGAGTGCCAGCCAAACAACAGGAAGGTCTTTCCTTGGAAAGACTGGTACACCCAGTCATTACACATGACAATTATTCTTACTGAATGCACATGTAGGCCAAGTTAAATGGCAGGGATTTCAATAATGAACAAGACAAAAACTCCTTGTCTTCAAGATGCCCTCTGCTAAATGGTTAAGAGATGAGGTTCAATTTCTTCATTTAAGAGACAGATGAGAGGAAAGACACCTGCCTGTGGCTCTACACTTTCCACAAACCCACCACAGATTTTTTTCTCTTTCAGAATGAGTTAACAAAAGAAAACCAGGAAGAAACAAAAATTGGGGAAGAAAACATGATGTGGCAAAAAAGGAGGGAGAAAATATAGATAGAAGAACATGGGCTAATGGGAAGAGTAGACCCAAACTGGCCAAGAGGCACAGAGCTTAGACCATGACTTGAGCATTTATTAGCAAGTCACTAAACCTAAATCACAAATTCTCAGGAATGTTTTGATTAAAATGGGGGGTGGAATCTCTAGAAAAACAAACTCCTAGTAGTCTCTCAAATGGTGGTGATCATAATTCATAACAGTTACAAATTAACTGATTCAAATAGTATGGTCCTTTAATATCCTTTTGTGATTGCTATTCTCAACTATTAAAAAACTTGTTTTAGACTGGACAAGGTAGGATATAGGGAGAACTTTTAATCAGTCCTCTACTTCTAGGAACATGCGGTAACCTCTAGTGAAAGGATACTATCCTGATTACAGCTTCATGTCCTGAGGTTAGAACTGGTCCGTGGTTATCTGGTCTGCCTACATGCTTGCATCCAGCATATGTTCTGGGGCAAAAAATCCATTTTTACTGGCCATTACTGCTAGGACACCTGTTTACCAGACTAGAGTTAACTGAAAAGTGGACTAATGTGGTGAAGACACCACTGATACAGAGATTGCAGATAATGGATAAACTAGCCTATTTTATTTAGTTCATGATATCTAAGGTTTAAAGGCTAAAAGGCAAAGACAATCATCTGCTGTAAACCTCTTTTTACAGATGAGGAACCAAGGCATGAAGGAGAAGCTAGGCCATCTAAAACCCAGTGATGGCAGTATTCTATACAGTTTTCCTGACAGTCAGCTTGGTAATGCTAAGAAAGAGACCCAGAAAAAACAGTAAAGTCAGCCTAACCCTAGAGGCGACATATTGACCTGGGCCCGATTCTGCTGGCCCCTTAGTAAAGAAAAAGAACAAAGGTTTAACAATACAGCACTATAGGCAGCTTTTATGGATTGTATGGGAAACTAGTTTCCAAACTTCATTGTTCCTCAACATAATCTATGGAACTGTCAAGATTCCAGACCCTTCATCCTAGGCCTACTGCATTTATAATATTCAGAAGGGACTTGAACTTTAACATCACAGCTTATCACCTATGACATACGTAGATATTCAAATCAAGTTGGCTACTTGTGTGAAATCAGCTTTCAGTTTGGGTATAAACTTTTCTGAAAGTTCAGAAAACAAGTAGAGAGAACGGGCATTAAGGAATCGGAATCAAGTACGCAACATAAACACAATATAAAGTACCAGGCTTCTGTTAAACTTTGAAAATGGATAATAAAAGTGGGCTATATTAAGAAAAGTAATACTAAATGAAATACTATCAAATGTAGTTGAAATCCTAAAACATGCAACAAGAGCCCTGGAGGAAACTAAACAGCATGAATCCCTAATCTGTAGGTCCTCAACCAGGGGACTTGGGAGTTATAGGGAAGGATGAGAACCCATTGGAAGGACCTAGCATTGCTGCTCGAAGAAAAACTTTACTCACTTTAAAGCTGTTACTGGAGAAATTCATATAACTTTTTGTCATATGCATTTTATTAATCATAGAAACAAAAATTATGGGCCTGCAAATCTTCTGCCTGTTTTTTTTCTTCCAGGTTCTCACTGTAAAAGGTATTAGGATCCACTGGTCTAAAAGGTGGGTAAAGAGGCCTGTGGGGAGAGTGGTGAGGGCACAAGTTTACAACTCTCAGAAGGCCACTGTGAAGGAGAGCGAGAACAAGAGAATCTTTACGTGGGACACTATAGGGAAAGGTCTGTTCCAGAACCTCACCCGCTTCTCTATAAAATGACTATCTAGGTTACCCTCAGGTCAGCATATTCCTTTAGCACTCACTCTTCTGTCCCTACCCTTTAAGATACCTTTTAGCTTCACAGTAAGAAATACAACTTCAGTTTGAAACACTTAGGGAAGTGTACTTTAGGACATAGTGATTATGGGAACAGTAACAACAAAAAAAATCACATCCCTGTTTGAAGATGTTGCAACATTAACTGTGATTAGAATCTTGGCATGCCAAGGCTCATGATGAACTGAGTTAGAAGTTCATTCTACCCAACTAAAAATCCCAAGTAATCTCTCAAACCAGTTGCTTATACAAAATGTATCATAAAATCCTCCACTCTCCCACATTCTCACTGCCTCAGAGCAGTAGTTCTCAATAAAGGGTGGTTTTGCCGCCCAGGTGACATTTGGCAATGCCTGGAGATATTTGGGATATCACAGCTAGGAGGAAGTGTGCTACGGTCAACTAGTGGGCAGAGGCCAGGGGTGCTGCTAAACATTCTCCAATGCACCAGGCACCAGAGAGCCCCCTACGACAAAGAATTCTTTCAAGAGGCGCCTAGGTCAAGGTCTGCCTTTGGCTCACGTCGTGATCCCAGGGTCCTGGGATCAGGCCCCACAGCAGGAAGCCTACTTTTCCCCCAGGTTGTGCGCACTCTGCCAAATAATAAATAAAATCTTTTAAAAAAAAATTCTCTCAACACAAAATGTCAATAGTGCCAAGGCTGAGAATCCTTAGAGAAATGTGTTCAAGGTAGCCCTAACAAAGGTAAGAGCTTCACAGTTTGATTCCTTTTTGGTAGACTCTAGTGCCCATCCTCTTATCTTTGTTTTACTGCTGCGTGTGATACAGGAAATTAAAAAAAAGCCATTAGACATCCAGGGTTGTTATTAAAAGTTAGATCTGCATATGCCGTAAATGTTCTATAGATCCCTGATAACTCAAAATGTGGTCCCTAGACGAAACAACATCAGCATCCTCTGGGAGTCTGTTAGAAATGCAGATTTAGACTCCATCTCACACCTAATGCATCAGAATTTGCACGTTAAAAGTCTGAGAATCTAGCTACAGAGGACATTAAGTGGCAAATGAATGCCAACTCTACCTTCTAAGTTTAAATTACCACTTATATTCTCTAGCTCTCTCCTTCACTAGCTATAATTCTCTGCAGTAAGAAACAAGGATCAACCCTGGTAAGGCTTACTAAATACCATATAGAGAACTTAGAAAATGCTTATAGGAAGAGACCCACAATCAAATCTATGTTCCCTACAACCCACTATTCAATATCCATTCTTAATTTACTTTTCTTTTCCTAAGAAATTCAAGGAGATTATGACAGTATAGTCTGAATATGCAGCAGTCTACCAGAGGGAATCCTCATCGCCCACAATCATCCCCCAAAAGACCTACTACTGTCCAGGGAATGAAAGCTGCCTTCTCCATGACATCTATATAGCACATGCAGAGGAATTTTATGAAAAATAAAAAACAGCTTCTTGTCCTCATCATCCCTTCATAAAACAGTTGCTATTTGTAACCCAGAAGTGAATGGCAGAAGGAACTTGAAAAATCAGAAAACCACAGTAAGGTGATTAACACATTAGTAACATATTTGGTGAGGTGGCACTGCTGTTAAAAAGTGGGTCGGTCCCTTTTCTAATAACTGAGAGAGGCCTCCTCCTACAAAGTGGTACTGTGGGGGATGTATATCCAGGTTACATTCCCTGGGAAGAATTTAGAATTCAGAGGCCAACCTAAGGGACTCCTACAGAAGAATTCACATCAGTGGTATCCAGCATACCTAAGCAGTTGCACTGCAACAAAGTGGGCCCAAATAAATAGGGAGGTTACAGTTTCCTACACATGGGAGGAAAACGGACTCAAGACATTAAGATCTCAAAGAACATGATCCATGTCCACTAAGATTGGTGTTCCCATGGAGGCCCTCCAAATCGTGTCATGTCAACTTTGAGGAAATGGTATGGTGCCTTTCTTCCAGCAGAAAAGGGGATAAACCTTCAAAGGAATTTGATACAACTTTTCAATGAAGCACAGGGCTGAGTTTAGGCTTATGGAAGCTGTAGAGTTCATTTCTGAAATCTGTTCCAAACCAGAAAGTGGACAGATTGGTAGGTATTTACACACACTGCTACAGCTATGTGGATATACAATCTCTCATAGATCAGATTTTAAGTCTCTAGAGAATAGTGATTTTCCACACATACTACAGGGCTTAGTATAATAGTAATAAGCAATATTTAATTAGCTGGCAAAATATGTACCATTGTTCAGAATTACACGACAATGTTTCCAAATTAGGTGAAATAACAAAACACCACAAAAGCTCAATCTTGCTCAGCTAGCCATTCAATTGTAGTTTTACCTTATATGTTGTTGCTTTAGAAAACAATCTAGCCAGGGGCATCTGGGTGGCTTGGTGGGTTAAAGCCTCTGCCTTCAGCTCAGTCATGGTCTCAGGGTCCTGGGATCAAGCCCCGCATCAGGCTCTCTGCTCAGCAGGGAGCCTGCTTCCCCTTCACTATCTGCCTGCCTCTCTGCCTACTTGTGCTCTCTCACTCTGTCAAATAAATAAATAAAATCTAAAAACAAAACAAACAACAACAACAAAAACACAATCTAGCCCTTCTGGAAATCTACACTCCAATTGAAAAAAGAAAATCAGATGCATAGAGTAAGGACACAATTTTAAAACAAAAACTAGTTTCTTGATAATTTGAAAGAGACAACAGTAGGGATAGTGAAACAAGCAGATCTACAACACTGTGGACATCAGTGGGTCCTTACCACCAGGGATGGATGGCTGAATAATGACAGAGTTTAGTAAACTAAAAAATCACGCTTTAGGGGTACCTGGGTGGCTTACAGTCAGTTAAGTATCTGCCTTCGGTTCAGGTCATGATCCCAGGGTCCTGGGATTGAGTCCCACATAGGCTCCCTGCTCATTAGGGCATTTTGCTTCTCCCTCTTCCTCTCCCCCTGCTTGTGCTTGCTCTCTCTCAAATAAAATCTTAAGAAACATTAAAAATAAAATAAAAATCATGCTTTAACTTCTGGACTACTGATATATGAGTAGGGGTTAAAGGTATCAAGCAAGTGAAATTCAAGCTAGTCAAATGTCAAGGGCCTAAAAGGAACTGGGGTAGGGAAGGGTGGAAAACGGCACAAAGGAATGATTAGAATTAAATAAGAGATCGGCATCTTTTGTATCTCAAAAACTTTTTTTCTATACAAGGTTAAACAGGTAGGTGTTCAGGACAAAAGTGGATCAGAGAATAGCTCTTTTCTGCGGAACTACACAAGCTTAAGAACAATTCTAATTTGCTCTTTCCCCAGAAGTTAGAAAAACAGGGCCAGAACACAAGTTCTAAGGCTATTACTCCTCTACTAACACTAAAATAATCCAGAGCAGGATATCTGCACCTTACAGTCAAGTGGTTGAGTCCTGATTTTTTAGTTGCATTGCTTATATTAGCATATATAACAATGCTATGTAAGTGAAGAAGTAGAAATCAATTATTAATCTGGTTCTTACAGTAATCAGTTCACAGGGCCTATAAAATTACAACCAACTCTTCTATTGGGATAGTAATTGTACTGACGGTAAGTGACAGTAATGGAGGAAAGCAGCATCTTTTGATTAGACTTTTGGAGAGGATATGGTACAGTTAACACTTGTACCATCAGGAAAAAAACAAAAACAAAAAAACACTTGTACCCTCCACACATTTAATGCAGGGTCTCAAAAGCGACAGTGTTGCAAGGAAACCTACTGAAGGGATACCAAAATACTCAAAAAGGAACTTGCCAAGTTCAACTCAATTTTAAGATTCTACAGTATATCTTTTGATTAGGAAATGACCACAGTTCAAAGTTTCCATTCACTCACACTCAAGTGCACAGCCTCCAAAATGCAACTGCTGCCAATCTCACACTGCAGGTGAGGCATGCAGGGGTGGCATGGTCAGAGGGAAATGTGCGAAATAACAAGTGTAAATCTACAACGAACAGGTTCAACATCTAGCCACAGAGCAGAGAAAACTGCCTGCACTATCTTGCTGCAGACTTCTTTTTTTTGGGGTCATTTATCACGCGTAGTATGAACTCTTACTGTTTGGTAAAGCTTTTTTTTTTTTTTTTTAATAAAAATAATTTAAAATTTTTACTGCCCCTTTTTCCTCTTAAAAGCGGTCCAATTAGGATGTTATATTTATGAGGGCCTCTCAGAACACCTTCCTACCTCCCCCAATTAGCCTGGACCTACCCTGCCAGTCTCAACTGTAGCAATGTTTACTGATTCTTCGTCCTCAATGGGCATCCTCCTTCCAGAGATTTGGGTAAACATCCCAAGCAAGTGTCTCTCATCCCAGGTCCAGATCTCTACAACTTCCCTCAGTGCAGAACTCAGGTGGATTTGGAGGATAAAGATGTTTTGCGCTAAAGCTGACATTCACATCTGGGAAAGGCTAGATCGGCCCTTCTCCCAAGACCCTTACAGCAAGCCCACAAATCAAAACTATTTTCACAATTCTAAACAGTATTTGCCGTTTTAACTCTCTTTCTCTCACATTTGTACTGTGAAGTTTTCCTAAGACTACATGAGGTGTGGTATGACAACAGACTGAATGCAGAAACAGATAAAAAAAATCCAGCTGTCTTAAGTCAGACATTAAAGCAATTTGCATATATGTTAAACAGTGCTACTCTTCTTTGGAAAATGTTATTTTCATTAAAAATGTTAACATGTTTGTTATTTTAAAATGAATATTTTTAATGTTTCAGCTTTAATCTTGAATACAGTAAAAATCCATAATAATTAACCAGATAAACAAAAGCACTTTGGGGCTCCTAATTTTTAAGAATGCATAATGGAATCCCAAAATAAAAAAGGTTTGAGAATGGCTAGGCAGATTACTTTAATATCAGCATAACTAGGCAACAATTAAAAACAAAACAAAAGTTTTAAACAAGAACTAGAAGCTGTTCTTCTCCCTGCCCTTCCCCCTCTCTCTGCAACTTGGAAACCCTTAATTAAGTCCATGTAAAAAGTGTGACTACCCTGAAGCCTACCTACTGGACAGAGCATGTGGAAATACTAAATATGAGGGATGAAGGAGAAGCCCCAGGAGTTCCAGCCCTTAGCCATTTGAGTCTTCTTGGCCCAAGCACCAGACGTGTAAGTAAAGAAGCCTTCAGATAGTTCCAGTCACCCCAGCCAGCCCCTAGATACACCAGAGCTTATGATAAATGGTGGCTGTTTTACACCAGGTAGTTTAGGTGGTTCTGTGAACACCCCCCAGGAATAACCCAAAACCATTAGCTGACCGTAGAGTGGGACAATTCTGAGGCAAGAGCTTTATCCAATTCCCCAGAGTTCCCTTTGGCAACTTTCACTGTGGGGGCGCTTAATAAAAGGCATCCTTTACTGACAGTCTTTCCTACCCTGTCTTCTTTCCCACCTCTACCTTTGTCCCTTACACCACTAAAAAACTACTTGTATTAGAATTCTCATTTTTAGGATTTCCTTCTGGGGAAAGCAAAGCTGAGACACCACTGAAGTTGGACACTTACTAAGGAAAAGAACAAATGTGATTACATAAAAAGCTGAAAATATGTAAGAGACAAACACATTAGAAAAGGATGAGGGAAGAGAACTGTAGTACATGATTAAGGGCTAATATCTTGACTATGAAAAAAAATCTGAAAAATACTAACTGCAACGGATAAAGGACTCAGGCATTTCTCAAAAGAAACTCATATGGCCAATAAAGTCTCAATCTTACTTAGACTCAAAGAAATGCAAATTAAACATGGAGGCACAGTTACCTATCAGACTGGCAAACATTTAAAGATTTTATTTATTTAACAGAGAGCAGAAGAGCACAAGCAGGGGGGAGCAGCAGGGAGAGGGAGAAACAGGCTCCCCGTGAGCAGGGAGCCCAATGCAGGGCTCAATCCCAGGACCCTGGGATCATGACCTGACTTTAACAGACTGAGCCACCCAGGTGCCCCAAGACGAGCAAACATTTTAAAAGACTGAAAAATCTGTGCTAACTGTATGATGAAATAGGCATTCTTTCCCATTGCTGGTGGAAGAGTAAATTAGTAATCACAGATTGTGATTAAGTATAATATATTCAAATACAGATCCAGTATACATATCCTTTGACACAGAAATTCTGCTTCTCAGAGCTTACCCTCAGGAAATGAGTGGAACATGGACATGGCTATAGTACCAGGCTATTTATAAGAACCTTATGAATGATGGAACAAGTTTGGAATGAGCTAAACTATCAACAGGAGATAGGCTAAATTGTGCTACAACCACACAGCAGTATACTATGCAGCACTTAAATGACACGAGGTACACATACTCAACAGGGTTTTTAACAATCCACAGTGGGGACACCTGGGCGGCTCAGGTCATGATCTCAGGGTCCTGGGATCGAGCCCCGCATTGGGCTCCCGGCTCAGAGGACAGCCTGCTTCTCCCTCTCCCACTCACTGCTTGTGTTCCCTCTCTTGCTGTGTCTCTCTCTGTCAAATAAATAAAATCTTAAACAAACAAACCCACTGGGGCGCCAGGGTGGCTCAGTAGGTTAAAGCCTCTGCCTTCGGCTAGGCTAGGTCATGATCTCGGGCTCTCTGCTCAGCAGGGAGCCTCTGTCTCCTCCTTTCTCCCTGCCCGCTTCTAAGCCTACTTGTGATCTCTCTGTCAAATAAATAAAATCTTTAACAACAACAACAACAACAACAAAACAACCCACAATGTACTGTGAAGTGAGAAGGCAGATTTCCCAACAGTATGCAAAACAACCTCATTTTCATTATAAGACATACCATATAACTAAACTATTGTTCGGGGTTATACCTGCAGGATGAGATGCAGGCGACTGATTTTACAAAAACAATGTATTTCCATTCTTAAGAATGTAACAAAGGGTAAAAGAAATGGAATCAAATTCACCTAGTAATAGAGAAAGTCAACTAATAGTGAAAGAAGTAACTGTGGTTACCCTGGGGTAAGGAGGGTTTCTGCCTGGAAAACGAGGTCTTTAAATTTGCAGGGACGCAGGATACTCCATCGAGGCAATTTAAGCCCAGTTTCTGTAGACTATGGTTTCTAACAGAGTTGCTAAGGGTCTTGGAGGGGTGACTTTTGACAAGTTCACTCATGCTTGTCAGGGCCTAAATAAGTTTGTTTTCTTTCTTTTTCTTTTCCTCCTTCCGTCCTTTTTCTTTCTTTAAGATTTTGACAGAGAGAGAGAGAGATCAAGTAGGCAGAGAGAGAAGGGGAAGCAGGCTCCCCGCTGAGCAGAGAGCCCAATGCGGGGCTCAATCCCAGGAGCCTGAGACCATGACCTGAGGCTGAAGCTTTAAGCCACTGAGCCACCAGGCGCCCCCTAAATACGTTTTCAATAGTGACCCAGTTATTTACTGCATCTTTGGGTGAAGATCTACAACAGTCATTCACAGAAAATGAATAATACTGCTCCCATCCTCAATTTACAGCCCTGTGAAAGCCATCAGTAACTATTATGGGGTTAAGGTGTCCTGTGGTCCCATTAAAGGACAGATTTGGCCCTAGTACTGTAAGAGCGTCCACCAACACTATCGCTCTATCCTGCCATCTCCTTCCTCCTCCGTTCAAATCAGGCCCTCTTTCCTAATCTCTTCTTTCTAGTACACTCCAGAAAGGGCGCTGAGAGACAGACTGAACCCAGGGAGAGAATGCAAACCCTCCAACAGTATAAAGCAAAGGGGCTCAAGTTTATACAACAATAACACAATAATACAACAGCGCACAAATATTTTTCAAAACAAGGCAGAGGGATCTGACAGCCAACTCAGCAGCCACATCCACCAAATACCAAGAGTCAGCAAAGATGGTCTCTTCAATGTCTAAATAGTCAAGATATCTAATAGTCAATTTATCTAATAGTTATTAAAACAGGAAACATTTGAAGTGGGTGGCTTTAACTGCAGGTAAATTGTGCCTTAAAAAGTAGATAAAGGAGAAAAATACATATGTGCAGAGAAATTCATCATTTTTAATCATTCTTTCCTCTAAGCAGACTCCCTCCTGAGCAGAGAGCCCAATGCATCCAAAGACAGACACTTAACTGAGGGAGCCATGCAGGCACCCCTCGTTACTCCCATTCTAAAGGTGGGGAAGCATTCAAACGGTTAAGTGAAGTGATGGGTCTACAAAATGCTAAAGGTAGAAAACCACACTTCTGGTCAATACAAGCCAGGCTTTCTTTCCTACCGTGATATTTTTTTTCCAATACATCCATGGAGTTTCTAATAAAATTATCTGCATTGGACTCCCCACCAATTTTGTTTAATCACATTTACTACTCTGCCTTTCCTACCTTATTATTTCATTTTTCTTTTATTTTGGATGGAACCTAGAATTAGGAACAAGAAAATTTTGTGACTTGCTAAGAGGTGTTATAAAAATTTCTTAAAAATTCAGTTTGTTTTTTTTTAAATAAGTACATACCACATGGAGTACTACTTAGTGTGGAGGAGAGGAGATTTTAATAGTGTGACAATTACAAAAATTGAGAACCCCCAGCTTAATGAAAAAGAAAGATGGTTTTGGGAAATAAGCATCAGTTCAACTGAATAGTAGTCCAGGTGTTATGCTCTCAAATTGCAAAAAGAATAAAACAACAACAACAAAAATTTTTTAAAGAACTTTGGTGGAGGGGAAAGGCTACAAAGGAGGTGTAGAACATGACACCTACTTCCCCACCTCAGAAGTCTGTTTGGTCCCCTCCACTCCATTCCATTCTAGTCCACAGTGGCACTGGGAGGTTCAGCCATCACTGGAATGAATGACCTGCACTGAAATGGAGGTCAGTTCCTGCCTGAGGATACAGTATCACTCACTGCTCAATGCTCTGTGAAGCCGAGGCCTCTGCGACCTCTTTGTTCCCTCCCTCTCCATTGCAGGATCTACAGCTCAGAACCACCAGGAAATCACAGGGTCAGAAGGTGAGGAGAGCTATTTACTGCACTTGGAGAGTCACTGGCTTCTTTCTTGGCCCCAGCTGGCCAGGAGAAAGGCAAAGGCTGTTTATATTTGCAAAGGGCTGAGAGTGTGAATGAGGGAGGCTATGCTCTGTAGGTCAAATACAGGGCTGCGTTTGGAGGGAGAGTCTGCTCTTGTTCACTGCTAAACCTCAGCACCAAATCTCTGATCTGCTGTCTACATATCCTCTTCTAGCTGAGGAGCGGAGACAACAGCTTTAACAAAACTAGGCGCTGCAACAGCTACTAAAGAGGCCCAAGTTGGAGCACCCACATGGGACATTTCACAGCCGACCAAATCTAACAAATTTACTCCTAGAACTGGTAAGCAGACACACATGACCTTCACCAGTGGCCACTGACCAGCTACCATTCCGGCTTGTAAACTAACACACGCAGTGCATATGCGACCTCATGTCAAGATCAGGTGCTTCCTAAAATGATTCTCACCATGTAATATTTAGTAACAAAGGAGTGCAAAGCATAATGCCCAAACAGAAAAGGGTCCTAACAAAAACGTCAGCTAGTTAATTCCCAATTTTGTACGAAAAATACTCGCAAAGAATTAACTGCTAAGGTGTACGTCTATTCAGGCCAAGTTTTATGGAAAAGGGCAAAAGGCAAGAAAAGTTCTGACTAAAAGAGAGGCGGCAGTTGTTCCAAGCTAAAGCTGATAAGTGTGGCTGAGAGGTACAAAATGCGGCTGGCAGCCCACATATGCAATTGGAAAAAAAGGTTACAGAAGAGAAAGAAATGAAAAATGAAACGAGAGGGAAATTTTAATTTAAGTCCTGGCCCAGAGGGGGAAAACAACCATCTTAGAACACATACATAAAGATAATAGATTGAATACACATTATCAACCTTTACTCCTTCCCCAAACTCCCATCACCATGACAGCAACAATTTTTTTTTAAGGCATAAACCTACAAAAATAGGAGGAAAAGAAAAGGGGATAAAATTCACAGAAGTTTGGAAACTAGGAGGCAAATGGGCAAGTGTTAAAGGACTCGACATATCCAAGAAGTTGAATCCTAAACTGGCTGTGAAGAAAGCCAAAAATCAAGCCCACGCAGACCACATAACCCTCCCTAAAGACTCAGGAATCTGGTGCCGAGGAGGCTGAGAGTGAGGTTCTAAAATAAGGAGTGGTTAAAAGTGTGTATAAGTGGTCCAATTCCAAGACCCTGTGTGACAGGTGGAATTTTAAGATGGGCAGCATGATGTCCTCCTGCTAATACACTCTGACCTCCTCCACGTGAGCGTGGGCAAAAGCTGTGACTTGCTTCTCGCTAACAGAATAAGGCAAAGCTGACAGGACACCACTTTTGGATCAGGTTATGTTTTCTGTAAACTGTTAGGTTACATAAGACTCAGTCTTAAAGATATTTTTTTTTTTTTTTATTAGAGAGAGAGACTGAGAATGAGAGGGGAGAAGGTCAGAGGGAGAAGCAGAACCCCCGCAGAGCCGGGAGTCTGATATGGGACTGGATCCCGGGACCACGACCCGAAGGCAGTCGCCCAACTGAGCCACCCAGGCGCCCTAGGTTACATAAGACTCAGTCTTAACTGACCAGAGAGAGATTGTCCTGCCAGCCCTGAAGGAGCAAGCTGCTATGATGTCAGTTGCCCGCAGAGAGGGGTAGAGAACTGCCATGGCCTCAGGAGCAACTGACTTCAGTCCTATGGCCGCAAGGAAGTACACTCTCTGTCACAGCTACCTAAGCTTGGAAGCAATCCCTGAGCGACAGATGAGCACACAAGCTAGCTAGCTGGTTCCTTGACTGTAGCCTAACAGACCCTGAACAGAGGTCTAAGCTGTGCCCCGACTCCTGACCCATGTGAACTGTACATACTAAAATGTGTGTATTGTTTTGAACTGCCAAAGTTGTGGTAGTTTGTTACACAGCAATAGAAATCCTGCCAGACTGGGGTTTTTATTTTCTGGAGAGGTTTAAAACTGAGGGTCTCTGAACCAGGGGACATTAATATGGATGAGGGCAGAGGTGCTGTGCTGACAATGAGCTTATGCATGGCCACCAATAAGATCCCCAGTTTTCTCTCTCAGTTCCCAGAACAAAGCTTGGCCTTCACCCTCTAGGCAGTCTTCTTTGGGGGATGTTACCAGCCTAGAGGAAAGACCTCAATAAAATTAAAGGCTTCCTAACTAAGTTAACAGATAACCAAGGAACATGGTTCTTCTCTAAAATGGCAAACAAAGATCAAAACAAACTAGAAGACAGTCAATTAGAGAAAGCAGAAATTAGAAAGAAAATTTCAAAATAAATGAAATTACTAATATCCAGAGAGACAGAAGATACTGCACTGATGAAACAAGGATAAGGCTAAAACAAAACAGTATTCAGAAAAGAAAAAGGAGGGTAGGAGTTGGGTGCTGATAATGGACGAAGACAGTCAAAGGTACAAACTTCCAGTTATAAGATATTAAGTCCTCGGCATATAATATATAGCATGGTGACTATAGTTAACAACACTCTATCATATATTTGAAAGTTGCTACCAGAGTAGATCTTAAAAATTCTCATCACAAGAAAAAAACCTCAAACAATGTGAGGTGATGGATGTTAACAAAATTTACTGTGGTAAAGTCATTATGTAATATATACATATATCAAATCACTATGTTCTACACCCTAAACTAATACAATGTTATAATTATATCTCAATAAAATGTGGCAGGGAGAAAAGAGGAGCTTTTAGAAACTAAAAAATTAAAGCAAGCAAACATACTTCAACATAATAAAGGCCATGTGTAAAAAAAAAAAAAAAAGATTAAGGGCCATGTGTAACAAACCCACAACTAACATTACTCAATGGTGAAAAACTGAAAAAGCCTTCTCTCTAAGATCAGAACAAAACAAGGATGTCCACTCTTACCATTTTTATTCAATACAGTACTAAAAGTCCTAGCCACAGAAATCAGAAAAGAAAAAGAAATAAAAGGCATCCAGTTGATGAGAAGAAGTAAAACTGTCGACTATTTGCAGATGACATGATCCTATATACAGAAAACCCTTAGGACTCCACCTAAAACTATCAGAATAAATGAATTTAGTAAAGTTGCAGGATACAGACTATACTAAAATCTGTTGCATTTCTATACACTAATAATGAAAGTTATTATTAAGAAAAAGATCTTAAGAAAAACAATCCCATTTACAATTGCACCAAAAATAATAAAATATCTAGGAGAAATTTAACCAAGGAGGTGAAAGACCTATACTCTGAAAAGATATTAATGAAAGAAACTGAAGATGATATAAACAGAAAAACAAATCATGCCCCTGATTTGGAGGAATATGGTTAAAATACCCATACTACCCAAAGCAATCTACAGATTAAATGCAATCCCCACCAAAATACCAAGAGTATTTTTCACAGAACCAGAACAATCCTAAAATTCATATGGAACCACAGAAGACTGAATAGCCAAAGCAATTTTGAGAAAGAACAAAGCTGGAGGTATCACTGTCCCAGATTTCAAACTATACTTCAAAGTTGTAGTAATAAAAACAGTATGGTACAGGAACAAAAGTAGACATGTATGTAGATCAATGGAACAGAATAGAGAACCAGAAATAAACCCACAATTATATGGTGAATTAATCTACAACAAAGGAAGCAAGAATATACAATGGGGAAAGGACAGTCCTCTGCAACAAATGGTGTTGGGAAACAGCTATATGCAAAGGAATGAAACTAGACCACTTTCTTACACCATGCACAAACAAAAAAAACTCAAGATGGATTTAAGATTTAAATGTGAGATCAGAAACCCTAAAACTCCTAAAAGAAAAGACAGGCAGTAATCTTTTGGATGTGGGCCTTCGCAGCATTTTTTTGGATAGGTTTCCTCCGGTAAAGGAAACAAAAGCAAAAATAAACCACTGAGACTACACCGAAATACAAAGCTTCTGCACAGGAAAGGAAACTATCAAAAAATGAAAAGGCAACCTACAGAATGAGAAGACATTTGCAAATGATCATCCAAAGGGGTTAATAGCCAAAATACTTAAGAATTCATACAATTCGACACCAAAAAAAAAAAGGTAATAATTTGATTTAAAAATGGGCAGGGGCACCTGGGTGGCTCAGTGGGTTAAGGCCTCTGCCTTTGGCTCAGGTCATGATCTCAGGGTCCTGGGATTGAGCCCCGCATCGGGCTCTCTGCTTGGCGGGGAGCCTGCTTCCCCCCCACCCATCCCCGCCCCTGCCTGCTTGTGATCTCTTTCTCTCTGTCAAGTAAATAAAATCTTAAAAAAAATAAAATAAAATAAAAATGGGCAGAGGGGGGTGGCTCAGTGGGTTAAAGCCTCTGCCTTTGGCTCAGGTCATGATCTTGGGGTCCTGGGATCGAGCCCCGCATCGGGCTCTCTGCTCAGCGGGGAGCCTGCTTCCCTCTCTCTCTCTCTGCCTCTCTGCCTACTTGTGATCTCTCTCCTGTCAAATAAATAAATAAAATCTTAAAAAAAATAATAAATAAAAATGGGCAGAGGACCTGAAAAGACCTTTCTCCAAAGAAGACACAGACACATGTAAAGATGCTTAACATCACTCATCATCAGGGAAATGCAAATCAAAACCATAATAAGATATCGCCCCACACCCATCACAATGGCTATTATAAAAAAGACAAGAAACAATAAGTGTTGGCAAGGGTGGAGAGAAGAGGGAACCGTCCTGCACTTTGAGTGGGAATGCAAACTGGTGTGGCCACTGTGGGAAACAGTATGGAGGTTCCTCAAAAATTAAAAATAGAAATACCCGGGCGCCTGGGTGGCTCAGTTGGTTGAGCAACTGCCTTCGGCTCAGGTCATGATCCCGGAGTCCCGGGATCGAGTCCCATATCGGACTCCCGGCTCTGCGGGAAGTCTGCTTCTCCCTCTGACCTTCTCCCCTCTCATTCTCAGTCTCTCTCTCTCTAATAAATAAATAAAAATCTTAAAAAAAAAAAAGAAATACCCGACAATTCAGTAATTACACTGCTGGGTATTTATCATAGAAAAAGAAAACATTAGGCATCCAAATTGGCAAAGAAGAAGTCAAACTCTCACTCTTTGCAGATGATATGATAATTTATGTGGAAAACCCAAAAGACTCCACTCCAAGACT